>OZ057399.1:70862060-71515496 GCA_964056695.1 Melieria picta | reverse complement strand
CTTATTTTAGTTTTAATTTTTTTATAACAGGTCATTAACTTTAAAGTATTTATAAAACTAAAAAGGCTTTATATAAACATTTTTATATATTTGAAATATTAATTTTTTATATTTTGAAATAATTTTGTATTTTACATTATATCAAACTTTCTTTTTCTTATGTTTTCTATTTGCAACCAATTCAATTTTTCCAATTTTAAAGTAAATTTAAATAAAATGTTGCATACCTTAAGGCGTTTTCGATTATAAATGAAACAATAGCATGCAAGCAGTAACTTTTGCTAACTGAAAAACAAATTTTAATTAAAATAAATTTAATTCACACTGTTCCCAACCTAACCCACGTTTCCTTCTCGCTTCCACTCAGCCTTGGCCACTGATTCTACACAAACACGCCGCTACCATCCAGTCGTCGCACTCGTGTAAGACGTATTAGATATTTTCAAAGGAAAATTGCATAATTTTGCAATTTCTCTTTTCGAAATCATTGCTGATTGTTTTCCAACTACGGAAATACACATCCACGCTGTGCCGCCTTAAATTATGCTACATAAAAATAAAACTACAAAACCAAACCAAGTCTACATAGCACTAACACGAAACGACGCACCGATAGGGAAAACTTAAATACTCGGCAAACATAAACATAAACAAAATGCAGTAAAAGTAGGCAACGGCGGTAAGTCGTAAAATGCAAAATAACAACAAACAATAAAAACAAAAACAGCGCAATAGTTCGGGAAATGAGTAGAGAAATAGCAACGGAAATACAAGGCATACTCAGGCATTTCCGCTACAGGCCGTCGGCCATGTAAAGTGCTAGAAAATACGGCAAGGAATTGATGTTGAGTGGGCGCGAGGGGTGGGTTGTTGAAGGGACCATCACAGGAGCAGTCAAGAGTGATGAGAGGAGTTGAGTTGGCTGAACGCAAGCGGCTACCAAGTTAAGTAGATTTTGCGAGTGTGGTGGTGGGGCACTGAGAATTTTTGCAAAATTAAATTAAGTCAGCTAGCAGGCTGCCAGTCAACCAACCAGTCAGTTGGGCAGCCTGTCTGTCTAGTTGTAGTAAGTAGGCGCTGGATTTGTTGTTATTGTAATGATGGTATTATTGTTGCTTTACGAATAAAGGTTGTTGTTGTTGTCGTTAGTTATTAATGTTAAAATAGCACAGGGAAGGAAATGAGAAAGTTTCTTCACGTCTGACTGGCCTCACTGCAGCCTCTAATCGCATAGCTCGTATTGGCCACTTGTCCCTGCCAACTGCTGCTGCTGCTGCACTTTCATGCAGCAATTGCTTCTCGTCACTTGATACGCTAATGCGTGTCTTCTACCTTCGGTTCATGGTGCAATTTGTTCGAAACTTCAGAAACTGTTGCAGCTTGTTGCTACTTTTCTCTACTTTGTTTGTTTTTTCTTCATGCATTTGCATTTTTTCTGTATATATTTGTAAATTATTACAAATTAAAATTGCAGGAAGGCAAAATATAACGACGAGACTCAAGCAGCAGCAGAAAGCAGAGTTTCATGAAATTAAAATATTTTTATAAAATTTGTGCGCTTGAGTTATTTACAAACAATTCTAGCAGAGCGTGAAATGAAGGCAAATATGTTGGAATAGAGAAAGAAAAAAATGAAAAAAGAAAAACAGAAAATTCAAATCACAAAATAAAATGTGAAGAATGCTTGATGAAATCAATAGCAACGCTTTAACAACCAAGGTTTATTAAAAAATAAATAAAAATATAAAATATGTGGATGAAAAAATAGCTGTGTTAGCGTGGATAGAATGATTCAATTTGGGTCAAATATGCTTTTTTCCCTCGTGAAACCCTCATCACTAAACTGAAGCAGGCAATTTTGAGAAAATTTTCTTGTGGTAAATATTTCACCAGCAAGCATTTGGCATTGAGAGGAACAGGTAGTAATCTCTTGATGTCAGGTCTGTACTATAAAATAGATGCCTAAGAATCTTCCAATCGAACTTCTAGCGAGTCACTATCGATGTATGTGAGGTCTGGTGTTGTCCTGATGAAGCACAATTTCTCTCCTATTAGCCTAAGCTGGCCGCTTCTGGACAATTGTTTAGTTTAGACGATTCAATTGCTGACAGTACTGGTTCGAATTTAGAGTTCAAACGTAGCTCAAAATAAACTTTATCTTATGTACTCATGAGCTGATCTTACTTAAACAGTCATTCTCATATTTTTTAAAAATGCAATCGCAGCTAAAATTACATGAATTTGCGCCTAAATATGGCCTAAGCTGACTTTAAACCTTTTCACGCCTAATGTTATGCTATATATAGTATATATGTGAAAAAGATTAACCTCCTTGCAAGTTTAAAAATTCTTTGCCATAAAGTCGCTCAAACCTCAATATTCATGGCCACCACATGCAACGCTTTCGTTTATGCTCACATTTTTACAACATTTTTCGCGCTCCTAAAATCACACTAAAATTTGCTTTATAGAAAAGTAGATTTTAAAGCAACACCGAGTTATTAGAAGCACCAAGAAAACATCACGCTGCTTCCTACTTTCTGTATTTCCTACACCGTTTCAGGCTTTATGAGCTTTCAATGTTTTTTTTACAATTTTACCGCATAACCACACCACACACATATGCACATATGTCAGTTTGTGTGTGTGTGTTTGTAATATTTCTTGTGCCTTTTTGTCTTTCAGTAAATTACGAGGCGCATGTGGCCTGGTGGCCATAGCGCGTCATCGCCATCATCATCATCAGCAACAGCAACAACAGTGCCGCGGCTGCAGCACAATTTTTCGCACGCCCTGTACACGGCCCCACTGTCTGCTGGCAGGCTTGGCAGGTTGGCAGTTCGGCACGTCAGCACTTTACATTTTTACAATTTCGCTCTAAACAAGATTTATGGTTCACTAGCGTTGCCATTGCGCGCGAATCATGACCGTAATGGGGCGTGTGGCAAGCATGGCCGCTGCCATTGCTTACCCAACTGCAGGGCCCAAGTTGTTGCAGACATCAGTGCACTTCTCAAAACAGCGTTAAACTGATGCAATGTTGGCATTGGTGCAACACTTGCAACATTCGCCCGCAGCGCCCCAACTCGCAAAAGGGCCTCGACTTGTGCAGAAGCGGCACGTTTCCGACATGCACTAAGCCCCTCACTGCTGCTTCGCGTTGGTTGTATGAATGTTGCTGTTGTTGCCCACTGCCAGTTTTATTTCTCGCTGCGCT
This sequence comes from Melieria picta, assembly GCA_964056695.1. Lineage (NCBI taxonomy): Eukaryota > Metazoa > Arthropoda > Insecta > Diptera > Ulidiidae > Melieria > Melieria picta. Next base: position 71,512,279 of record OZ057399.1, on the reverse strand, counting down.
CTACGTTACTTTGCGCCTACAAATATGCAATAAAAGTTCAACATTACAATTGAGTACATTTCGCAAAAAACCGCAGTACATGCAGTTAACAGTTGCATGACAGCCAGCGGCAACGCAGCGAGCAGTGAAAAAACCTGCCGCAACAACACCAGCAAGAACTGAAAAGTTATTTGCACGTTCGTACGTACTCGCAGACGACACAGTGGAAAGCAAACGGCCGCACATGTGCAGCAATCGTAAATTTTTCAAACGCTTCGCTAATATACGAAGCACAACACAACCACACACGTGCACATTCCCTCTGCCCCTCTCTCTTCTCTCTCTCTTTGTCAGCCTACTATCCTCAGCCAACTCACACACTTGAGCACTTTTCAGTGCCCTGTCCCCTCATGGCGCCGCACATGTAAACAAGCCGGCCTCTGCTTCCTACAATAAACATTCCGCTTCGACTGGGCCTCCTCTACCTCGCCTCGTTGTCCCATCATAAATATTCGAATGGCAATCGCTCTGCCATTTCTGTTGCGCGCCTTCAATCCTTTGGCGCCCGGTCGATGCTTGTTCGCTTTTCTGTCTTGTTGAGTTTTTGATTCGCTTGCCAGACAGTCATTTCCGTTTTAGGCCTTCATGTAATTACCACTTGTTTCCCGTTAGACGTTGTAGCATTGCCACTTCATCTCTTTCTCCCTCTCTCGTTTTCTTTCTTCTTGAAAAAATAAATGTTTTCTCGCGTTCTGAAAATTTTGCAAAATTTTTTTCAACTCGTTGCCTTTGTCACTTTGCAGCCGTCTGCCTGCTTTTGTGGCAATTATGTTACTTCTATTGTTTTTGTTGCTGTTGCCATTGACGTGTTCAAGTGTGTAGTCGTGCCAACAATAAATCTACGTTGGCTCTATTTATAACTTCGAAACGTAGTGCATAAAGTGTTGCACAAGTTCAGGAGCTGATGACTTCTTAAATGCTCAATTCGCGTCGTGGCTCGCATCAATTTGGTGCACCTTTGTTGGTGCTGTTTTCTTTGTTTTATTGTTTAATTTGTTGTCTGATTTTAATTGTTTAACGAATTTTTGCAATGACTGACGTTGTAGTGGCACGTCAAGCTGCACTTTAAGCGAGACTTTTTCGACTTTCAGCAAGTGTGTTGTCGGTGCCGAGTTGACTCTGACACGTTCGACATGTCTGCCATAAGCGAGTTGTGTGATTTTTAGCAATTAAGGGGAGGTTTTTTTTTCTTGCTAAGTAAGAAGCCAGAAATCGCAACTAAATACTTGAAAGGACAATGCATCGATTAATTGTAAACTGCTCCAAGCGTTTTCAGTAGTCTGTCACTTCTACCTCGATGTAGGTTCTGGTCTAATTATAGCCTAGTTCTGGTAGAGTTTTAGTCTAGTTTTGAGGTAGTTCGAGTCTAGCAGAGTCTAGTCTAGTCTAGCTCTTGAGTAGTCTAGTCTAGTCTAGTCAGGTCAATCAAATCTAATCTAGTCTAGTTCTAGTCTAGTCTAGTCTAGTCTAGTCTAGTCTAGTCTAGTCTAGTCTAGTCTAGTCTAGTCTAGTCTAGTCTAGTCTAGTCTAGTCTAGTCTAGTCTAGTCTAGTCTAGTCTAGTCTAGTCTAGTCTAGTTCTAGTCTATTCTAGTTTAGTCTAGTCTAGTCAATTCTAGTGTAGTCTAGTCTAGTTCTAGTCTAGTCTAGTTCTAGTTAAATTATGGTATATTTCTAGTCTAATTCTGGTCTAGTCCTAGTCTAGTTCCAGTCTATTTCTAATCTAGTTCTGGTCTAATTCTAGTCTTTTTCTAGAATTTTTCTAGTCTGGTTCTAGTCTACTCTTTTTGGTATAATTTCAGTAAATTATCTTACTATCAAACGGCAAATATTTGTCTTTAAAATATTTTCCCCCATCTCCTGCACCCAACCACACATTCACTCAAGTAAATATCATCGTAGATGTGTGTTCACATGAACACAACTAAAACACACACCACACTTTTATTGCTCTTTGCATAACTTCGTAACCATTTAATCGCCCACTATCGCACGACTCTGTTTTAACTCTATTTTTGCGATCTTTTAAGTAAATTCATAAAAGTCTGTTCAATGTGCACTGCTCGTCGCTGCTAAACTTCTTGTTATGCCACGCAAATAAGCGCTCAAGTTTCCTCATTAAAATTATTTAACATTGAAAACTTGGCGGCAGCAATGCCAACAACAACAACAATAGCTATAGCAATTGTCATGCGCTCGCAGCACGCAGTCGCAATCAATCCACCAGCGCGCATATTGCCATCCTACAAGAGGAAACTTTTCAATTGCGCCAACTTATGCGACACGACTCAACGTGGCGCCGCCCGAACGTGCATCCATATTTGCTGGCAATAATTTCAGCGTCTCGCCATCAGTCACGGCACGGCGTCGCGTCGGTTGTCGCTCGATGCACAGTGAATATGTCTGTCCTAAGTGCAGCATTGTGCGTCACTGTGTTTGTGTTTGTTGTATGAGCATGCAATTTATTTGCACAAAATGACAGGATAATGTGATAGCGCGTCGTGTATTGCATTGCCAGTGTCTGTTTGTCTGTCTGGTTGCTACGTTGTTGTATTGCTTGAAGTGTGTGTGTGTCTGTGTGTTTGTGTGCTCAACTGCGCATCGTCAAGCTGGCTTCTACATTTTACATGCATGCCGCCAACTTGCCACAGCTTTGCCTAACCCACACAAGCACAAACTCACATACGACTCACACACACACACACGCAGTTGCACACTCATGCGATGCGAGGTGCCGCTGTGAAGGCGCACGTTGCGGTAGAACGGCTTTTTCTAAGCCAATCCTACTCCAACTCCAGTACGCTGCAATCATTTCAATGATACTCGTCGAGTTTATTTGCAATGCCATAAATCCTGCATGCACACAACAACAACACACGCATACATTTGCACATATGTTATTGTCTGTACATTCGTCTGGCCGTCTGTCACTGCGCCATGCAGCGCATTTGTGCGTTTCGCTGACATTTCAGCGCACAATGCGAATTCGAGGCATACTTTTGGGCACTGCAGTTGCCGAAAAAATAATCACAACGCGCTCTGGTGTGCCTATTGCTGCAAAACAATGGCCCAACTACAACAACTGCAATCATATGCAAGCAACAACAAAAACAACAACTGTCAGCTGTACACCATATTCGAAGCGTTTGCTGGCCCAATTTGTCGTCCAAAATGTGCATTGTTTGTTTTATTAATGCCACACAAGCGTAATTGTATTCGTAAGCGGATCTTGTTGGCCATTGTTGGCGTTTAAAGCATATTTTATTAATAAATTCGATATTGTTGGATGCTTTGGTGCTACAAATTTTTGTCAGTCGCTGAAACGATTTGAATATTAAATGCTTTTTCGGTTAATATTTGTGAAGAGGTGACAAAATTGGGGCTACATTGAGTGCGGTATTAATACAGTTATTTAGGTCGTTGTTGCTGTAATATACTTCTAGGCTGTGCTGTGGTTTATTTTTGAACTGTAGAGTAATCATATTTTTAGTTTTGCTGTTAGAGAATGTTTCTATGAATAAATAAGTAAATCTTTCAGGGTTTGGGGAAAAATATTCAGTTAAACTTAGACTACTAAAACAATTATCCAAATTAATTGTTTAGTTGTGGTCTCTCTTCATTCTAAACGTATGCAATCTAGAGGCTTACTTATTTTTTTATACTAAAACACAGACGATACATGAAAATATATATTATTGAAACTTTTTTCCTAAAAATTTGTATTTCAAATTAACTATTTAATGACTTAACTTTTGATTACACCGTGCGACAAAAATAAAAAAAATTTTTCACACCGGAAAAAATCCATATGGGCGTGAAACTAGAGACCAAACATAGTAATACTGCGTACTCAGTTTTTTATTTCTACATCCTTTGTCCTTTTAAAAGGACTTTCAAATTTTGAAGGGAATACAAAATTAAAAAAAATATAAACAATACTTAACCTCGCTAGAATATGGCGATATGTATATCAAATGAAAAAGGAAAGGCTCAGGAATTTAAATAAAATTAATTTTTTATCCATTTGTAAATAAAGGATATGAAAAAGGTCCTTTGAAAATTTTAATCCTTTATATCCTTGAAAATTTACATCGAATTTTCTTGAAAAGTAAGTATGTTAAAACCCAAAATCTCCTTGATCACGTGTCAAAATTTCATTTTCAAAGGACCTTTTTCATGTCCTTTTTTTACAAATAGATAAAACATTAATTTTGTTTCAATTTTTGAGCCTTTCCTCTTTTATTTGAATTACATATCGCCATATTCTAACGAGGTTAAGAATTTTTATATTTTTTTAAATTGTTATCCCCTTCAAAATTTTGAAGTTCTTTTAAAAGGACAAAGGATGTAGAAATAAAAAACTGAGTACGCAGTGTTACTATGTTTGGTCTCTAGTTTCACGCCCATATAGATTTTTCCCGGTGTGAAAAATGCTGTCGCACGGTGTTATTAATTTAAAAAAAAATTTCTAATTACTCTGCAGTCAAGTCAAACGCTCACAGATTAGTATTTTCCATTAATTGTAAATAATAAACAGCAAAACTGTTGGCTTTTGTTGTTTTATTTCATTACATCGAAAGCAAAGCAAATTTACGCTCACAGGCAAATCATTTAAATTAGCCAATTATGAGCTTTTGACTCGTTGGCCACAATGCGTCGTTAAATCAACAAAACTTGTTTGCATCAACAAACATACACACACACAAACAACCACATGCAATGTTTTTTGTTTTCCGAAAACCACCCAAAAAAGGCCAATAATTGGTTTTATTTAATTTTGTAATTAAATTTTGTTGACAGTACAAATGCATTAGGTGTGTATTTATTTATTTAATTTCGATATTTCCATTAATTTGCATTAAAAACATAATTTAGTGCATTTATTTGCGGCGCGTTTATTTGTATTGGCTTGACTGTGTTTTTTTTTGCGCAAGTGAATTGTTGTCGGGAATTTTTTTTCTAAATTTTTTAGTGAATCTAAAATTTTTTTTATTCTATTTTGCGTTTTTTTGAATATTGCAAACTTAAAATTTGTTGATTTAAAATGTTTGATTTCGCATTTAAAATGCAATTAATTTCCATATTGTAAACAAAAATATCGCTCAAATTATGGAATAAAATTATTAAATAATTTCCAGATTTAATGTCGCTAAAGTTGGCAGTCAAAAAAATTCAGAACGAGGATGGTCTGGAAAGTTTTTAGATTGACAAAAATACAAGTCATATGTTCTTCAAATTAGTTTTATTTTTTCATTTAGTCGCCTTGAAAGTCTACAGACTTTTCTCATCTACTTAACTCGTCAAAGCAAAGCGTTGGAAATGTTCATTGGAATACATTTTTTAGGTCTAAAGTGAGTAAATGTGGCACTCGTTAACGCTTTCGTTTGCCTAAATTTTGATTCAATATGTCACAAACACGTTGCTTGGAAAAATTCATAAAATCTGCTGACTCTGTCACTTTAATTCGTCGGTTGCCTAGCACCATTTGGTAAACTTGGGTGGTTGGATGTCCCAAACATTTATCATCTCCCAAGCTGGTATGGGCAAAATCTCACGTTGTTAAAAGACAATTCAGAGTCCATGTACACAGTTTTCAACTCAACAAAATGTGTGAAATTTGATGAGTTCCTTCCAAAAGGCGCAGACATATTCCCTAAATTTTGATAGTTGCATCATGTTGAGTTCGGATACTTTTCAGACTACTTTCATAGTTCAGTAAACAGTTTCCTGCTCCAACAGGTACATAAGAATCACTATAAAGTTTCACCAGATGGACAAATTGACTCATTTACCAATATTTGAGAAATTACTATTTTTTATAGTCCTCATCCTCCTTCTCTGTACTAAGTGACATTTCATAAAACTAACCTAGTTAGCATCCCAAAATTAACTTTGCTTATCGGTTTCATATGAGACACGGTGGCATTCAGGTGACATGAATCATCTGTGATTCATCTGCCAGCGAACCGCTTTAATGCTAATTTTTGTGCCTGTTTGTTTTTGTTTTTATCATTTAAACCCATTTTTTGCCTTGACCTCAACAGCATATTCCATTTCCACTTCTTGTTTCTTGTCTCAAAAACAAAAATTCAAATCCTTCTCTCATCCACAAAGCAGCTACACATTTTGACGATTTTTTTCACCTTAGAAAAATTGCTTTTCTCTGTCTTTTCTGTAATCTAAACGTACTTTGTGCTGTTTACTTTTGCATTGCCTTTTCATTTACTCACTTTTGACAGATTTCATGTGTATGCGAGACACGGTGAAATATCTTTGAATCATAGGTAATTCATCTGACAGTAACCCTGTTAGTGCTGACTTTTGTGTCTGTTTGTGTTTGATTGATAATTTAAACCCACTCTTTACCATATCCTCAGTTGTGGCTCCCATTTCTACTTTGCATCGCAACTAGTTCAAATCTTTCTTCAGCTATTTATTCAAGTATTTCTCTCTCAAATCTTACGAAATTTGTTTTGCTGTTTTCAGAAAGACAGATTTCTTGCAGTCTAAACGTTCGTTGGTCACATTCACTCACTTTTGACAGATTCCGCTTTGAGTTGCTGGCGCTTTTTGTGTGAAAACCTGCTTTTGAGAAAACCAAAGTCAACCAAATCCAACTGTTTAGAAGCTGTTCTACTGTTCTATGCGCGCAGTTTTCCTTAGCATAGTTTTAGGCGCATATATGCCAAAGCAAATGACTGCCTGTATGTGTGGGTTTTGTGCCTTCAACTGACAGCTGCTGTCGCACGATTTCTGCTCCTTTTCTCTTAGCCACCGTTTTGTGTGTTGTGTGCCGTTTTGGGGCTTTAATTTTGTTGTTGACAAGAAGTGTGATTATTGGGCGGGCTGCATTGAAAGCGCGTTTGCATTGCATGCGATCAGGCGGCACAGCTAAGAATTTTGATTTCGCTTTGAGGTCGCTTTGACTGTCAGCACCTTTGACATGCTGCGCTATATTTATTTGGGTTTTGGTCAATATGCTGCCAATGATTTGTATTGAAAATGTAGAGTGTTGTGTTGGTTTACCAGAGTCTTTAATTGACTTTAAGGGTTTTAGTGGAGTCTTTTAAATTGTAAATCGAATTTGATCAAAACTAAATTCAGATCATTTTTGAATTCTATATGTAAAATTATAGTTTCTAAATTTTCTTTATGTGGGATGATGATTTAAATATTATTTTTTTATATTTTTTCTATTTTTTCTATTTTCATATTTTTTATTTTATTAAAAACACTTGTGTCATTAATATTTCTACCCAATGTTTTTTCCATGCCAATCCAATCATTTTTGTTCCTATGCTTTTAAAAGCATATGCTAAAAAAAGCATAAATACAATAAGCCTTAACAAATAATATAAAAATATATGAGAATGTTTTTATGCTATTTACGCCCGTAAAAGTGTATTTGCTGTGGGAATTAATTTTGATTTATTGTCAGAAATTTCAATATAACAAACAACACGCCACAATGCGCATATTGGGGATAGAATAGCGTTTTCAATTAAATTGTGAGCTTCAACACGCGCACACTTAGCCGCAGGCAAACAAAAGGGCGAAACAAATATAATAGAAAAATTAAATAGAAAAATATACAAAGCCTGCACGATAAAAAAACAGAAACAAACAATCTAACGTGCACGCAACTTGCGGCAAATGTTGCCAACTATTTGCAGACGATTTTTGTATATTTTTACAACTATGATTTTCGTTGTTGTTGCTTGTTGTTCGCACAACTATTGTGCCGCACTACGATGCGTATACGTGATTTTGATTTTTCGTGCAATTTTCCATGCCATTACGAAAAAATCCACTTAATGCCAATGCCAATGCCAACGATTGCTACAACAACAACAAAATAGTAATACAGCCAAACTGCGGCTTATGCAAACAACAAAAAAAAAACCAAAATTGGTTGGCACTCAAGTTCGATTTAGTTGAATTGCGTTGCTCAGTTGAGTTGAGTTGAGTTGCAATAAAGAAAGAAAATAATAAAATGAATACAAAGGCCACACACATACACACAACAATGAAATCACAAAATAGTAAAATTTCGACATAAACCAATAAACACGTAAATAAGAAGAACAAAAACAACAACAACAATCGAAATATAATAATAAAACAGCACAATAAATAAGAAAATAGTAAATGAGCAAAGCTGAAACTAATAAAAGTCACCCTCAGCACGCCTTTCGAATATTGTATTACAGCCTTTTGTATTTGTGGTGGTGTTCGTAGGGTTATTGTTCTTATTGTTTTTGTTGTTGTTGCGTACATACTACCCACTTGAAGCAACGTTTTGTGCATTAAATCTGATTGTGTATGCGTTGCGGTACCGCACAAAAATTCAGTCGAAGCAAACGAATGCGTAGAAAAGGCAAACGAACACAACATAAAGCAGAGCTGCCAACAAGCACATCTGCATATTTGTGCGCCATAAAACGCACACACTAACATGCACTAAACTAAACACACACACACAAACAAACAAAAATGCAGCATGTCAACTATGAAGACCACAAAGAAATCTCAGGCACATACACACAAACAATTTTGCTATATGAGAAAACATACAAATATGCATGTATATGTCATGCTTTGTTGTTGCTTTTTTCTTTGAAAAATATAAAAAAAAATAAATAAGAAAAATGTATTAAAAAAAAACTATTCACAAAAAACTGCCAAGGTTTTGCCAGTCCAAATCGGGTTTGTGTGTGTGTGCTGTGCGGTTGTCGGCGCCATGTGGCGCCTACGATAACCCAAATTCAATTTGATCAAATTTTCAACATTGAAAATCAACGCACACACAACGCAGTCAAATTGAATTGAAGCCTTGTTGCGGCCTTTGTTGAAGCCTTTTGCCGTCGATTCGAACATTAGGCCCGCACTAAAAATCAGCTCGTCTTGAAGGCCGTTTGCCGTTTAGCGCCAGCTCAGACCTTTTCGACAAGACTTATAACCAATGACACATACACTCACACATACACTCACACTCGATCCCATAAATCTGCTACAGCACACATGTCTGTTTGTAAATATTTTTGAAATGGGTTAGTTTCGTTGTGCTGTCGAAATTCATTTAGACAAAAGCCAATCTGAGCCAGACTCTCATTCTTCACACGCACACACACACACACAAACACACTCTCACGCATTTGTTGTTATTTTTGTTGCTGCCTATTTCAATTTTCCATTTCTGGTATTTTATTAACGTTACCCTTTTTCGGCTTCAATTTGGTTGCCTTTTGTTTGATTGTTCGATTTTTTCTTGCTTTTTGTTTGTTTTATGTTTCGTTAGATTTTCAGCTCTTTTGGCAAATTGAGGTATCACATTGCAGCAAATATATGCGAAAATTCACAACTACAAACACATTTATCTGTTTACCGTTAGATATGCGTGCACACACACACAAACATGTTTATAAGGCCGCAGCTTAATTCAGTTTCGGTTTTCTTTCACTTGTCAGCTGGCATACTTTTGGGCGCGTCAATGCTGTCATTGCAATTTTGTATTCTTTCTTAAAGAATCTTTTTTTTTATTACCCAAATTTTATTCCTTCTCCTCTTAGGCTTTGCTAATTTGTAATTGCAATTTTGTATTTTTTCCTAAAGAATCCTTTTATGACCCAAATTTTTTTCTCCATCTTAGGCTTTGCTAACTTATCTTTTTTAAGCTTCTAGTTTTCGTCTTATTTAAATTTGACATTGATTTGATTTGACAGTCTTTTTAAGTTTACTTAAGTTTTGTATTGAAATCCGTTCACAGTGTACAGTTCTGAAAATTTGTGGTTAAGGGATTCTTTGGAGCTTTGGTTTATTGTTAATGTGTTAGTAATTGAGTTTTGATATTTTGTTTCGTTGATAAAAGTAGACTTCCTTTAGGAACGATTTTTTTTCTTTTACTTTATGTGGTTTGTGTGTGTGAGAAAATTGTTGAACTTCTGTAAGATTCTGTCGAATAAATATTTGGCATTTGTTGGCTGTTCTTGGAAGTCTAAACAACTGGCAACCGAAGTTTTCAAAAAGGCTCACTTCGAATCCTTTTTGTATGAATGAATGGATTCGTCCATCATATTCACCTATACAACTGTCTCTGCATGTCCGACTGTCTCTTACTAGCAGTTTGAATCAGTGAAACAAATCAGGGTATTGTTGAAGTTTAATCGATTCAATAGATTTGACTTCTGCTGCACAGCTCAAACTCAAGAGATCATTTGGGTAATTTTTGGCTCTACTGCATAGCGACGTTTATTTTATTTAATTGTATTTTATTTTATTTTATTTTATTTTATTTTATTTTATTTTATTCAAGTTAATTTAATTAAATTTATTTTAATTTATTTTATTTTGTTTTACTTTATTTTCATTTATTTTATTTTATTTTTGTTTTTAATTTAATTTAATTTTATTTTATCTTTTTTTAATTTTATTTAATTTCATTTTATTTTATTTTATTGTATTTTACTTTATTTTATTTTAATTTAGTTTATTTTATTTTTTTGTTTTGAATTTAATTTAATTTAATTTTATTTCAATTTATTTTTTTAATTTTATTTTATTTAATTTTATTTAATTGAATTTTATTTTTGTTTTTAATTTAATTTTATTTAATTTAATTTAATTTTATTTTTTTAATTTTATTTCATTTAATTTTATTTACTATTTACTATTTATTTATTTTATTTTATTTTATTTTATTTTATTTTATTTTATTTTATTTTATTTTATTGCATTCTTCCAGAAGCAAAAAATTAGTAGGATGTATTTTCTATAATTTGGTTCTTATTAAAAAACTTTCAGTCCAACTCTTTCCGATTTGAAAAGGTTTAGAAGAAGCGTCAAGTTATCAAATATTCGTCCTTTTCATCATTAAACTAACTGAAAATGTGTTGTGATATGTAAATATAAAGTAATCCCCTTTTTCTCCTTGCAACTTCTTCAATTCGTCAACTTTCAACTAATTCAATTTTCACATTTCCTCCTCCTCAAGTGCCACATCAGCTCCAACAAGACAAAGTCTACCTTCACGATTGCAACCTTCACTTCACTTTTCTCATTCATAAATTCAACCGACCAGCAGCATCAGCAACATTGAGTGTTGCTGTAAACTATGAGCGCCCGTTGATTGCACCATTCCATCGTACCTGCACGCTTGAGTACGCAGCCAGCCTACCTGGGCTCGTTTGCCTAAGCAACAACAACAATTTCCACCCCTAATGACAAATTAAAAACAAGGCAAAATCACCACAACGTTGACATTGCAGACCATTTCGGTCGAACCCATACACCAAATTGGGAATTCTGAATTCCCATGTAGCCTGAGTGAGAGTTGTGCTCCTGGACCAATGGACGATGGATAGCAAAAGGAAGAGAACAATTTGCGCCTTAAATGATGCAAAGCGTAATGCAAAAGATTTGAGCCTTGAAAGGACGCCACTGCTGTCAGTTGAAAACTGTGGGGGGACTGAAGGTATATGTGCGTGTGTGTGTGTGTGTCGGTTGTGTATGTGGGTTCATAATCTTTGAGACACGATTGTCATCAACGTAGTCATCAGCATATGAACACAACTCATTGACTTTTTGCAGAACGTTAAACGTTTGAATGTGAGTTGGTTGTTGTTGTTGGTGAAAATGCTACCATTATGCTTGCAGCTGTCGCTGTATCGATGCCTGCCTACAACAACGTTGGCACTCAACTCAACGCTGACCGGTGTCTGCGGTGAGTTGTTGTCTGCTTTGTTGTGATGGCTTGTTTTGTTACGCTGCTATGCTTGTTGTTGTTGTTGTTGTTGCTTTGGTTGTTGCTGCTGCTGTTATCGTTGTCGTTGGGTTTCTAATTTTACGCAAGAATAATTTTTGTGGTTGAATTGCGCCAGCAAAATATGGCAATCTGCCCTGCTACCAAGTTTACCGAGCCTTGGACGACCTGAGCGAATACCTGACGTGCGTTTAGGGGTCGCTATTATTTGGTGGTTGTTGCTGTAAGGGAGAGCAGCATGTAGGCATAAATGTTTCATGGTTTATCATATGTTTTCACAATGTAATGAAATGGTTGCGCCGACTTGTGTTAAAATTCATTTTGCATTTAATATTAATAAACTACTTTATTTTGGTTTCAAAATTTGGCCAAAAAATATGAAAAATTATGAGAAAAAGGTACATTTTTAAACAACTCAAAAAATTTAAACAAATCTCCGGGTCGAAAAAAAGCTGATTCCATGATTCAGTCTTAAAGTGAGTGTACTTTTAGGATGATGGAACACACTTTTAGTTCAATCTCAAAGTCCAAAATATTCTGTGTGCAATTACAGCTCAATTTAACATGGCATACATTTAGAATGATTTTTTCTAATTAAATTTCCTGCTACTAACCTCATCGGCAACGAATGTCAAACGCACAGACTGTGAAGTAAAATTTAAATAAAAATTTAATAATTTCAATTTTACAAAACACATTTAAAAATTCAAATTTCAACCACTTCAACACCCCAATTGCGGGCCAATACAAAGCAACCGTCAGCAGCAATGATTTGCGTCATTCCTTCATGCCACTGGCCACTTAAAAGTGGCGCCCACGCATTTTTAATCAGCAACGCCGCAGCACACGCCTGGTGCGCTAAAGCGCCTAAAATTATGCTAAGCACACGCAATAAGAAATATGCCAGCACAAGCAAGACAAGACAAGACAAAACCGACCGACCGGTCGCAGCTAATGACAAGTGGCCAGGGGTGAGAAAATACGCAGCATGCGTTGTTACGGAGCAACGGATCATCGCACAACGCGAGCCCCGCTGCTCGGCTACGCAACAAGGACACGTCGTCAGGGCCAATGGCCACTAGTCCGGTTCGTTGCGGTGCTGTGCGGGCGGCTTATTATTGTTGTCAGGCAGTGTACATGCCGCATACTAATGCGAAACGTTTTGTCAATTGATAAACACAAACAAAAACCAAAGTAGTAGCGTGGCCGAGAAACGTAACGCATACCTACGGGGGTAGTAGAAGAAATTGGGTTAGTGGAAAAAATCGCAAAAAAAAACAAAAACACTCAAATGGAGTGAGAGAAGGTTGAAAAAAAGGAAAATCAGGGTAAATTTTATGGAGTGTGGAGTCAATAAAGGCAATCTCCAAGTTTGGCGCATTTTTTGTGAAATTTTTTCAACATATTTTGTTTTGTTTTTTCTTTTGCTTTATGCTTTAAATGCGTTAAACAATCTAATTAGTTCGAGTGTTTTCTGCAAAGCCAAAAAGAAAAGAAGAAAATGAACTAAAACAAAAAAAGGTGGTCACGGGGCTAAACGAAACTTTTGCTTGAACGTTTGTGTAAAAAGAGAGCAGCAAAAACAACAACATCAGCAATTTCACACTGTCTGCGTTTGTCAACATGCATGTACAGCTACAGCTAGAAAAACGAGCGTTTACAAAAACATTTTCAAGACGAAAGAATTTCTATAAAATGCAAAACATTTGTGTTACTACATAAGCAGCAGAGAGAGAGAGAGTGCTAGCAGAGAGAGAGAGTGAGACTGAGTGAGCAAACGAGACAGACAGAGTTGAACTTAACAAGCGTTCATTTTAGCTGAAAGCTAATTAAATTTTCCGTGCGTAATCTCGGCGTTAAGGCCGCCGCCCACTTCAACTACTTTCACATTGCAACCACGTCTGCATACCTCCGACTTGGGCGCGTTGTCCCTTTAATCATAATGAAATAAGCAAATTATTTAAAGTACCCGTGCTAAGTAGTCCTCGGTGTCGTTTTCTTCCTTTTTCACGCCCACCACCTCCACTAACACGCCCCTTCATTCACCATTCACTCAATCTGCTGCTCGTCTGCCGCTATCCACTTAAGCAAATCAACTCCGTTCAACTTGAATTGAGTGCGGTTGCAACGTGCGTCAGCGACAGCGGGCCACACTTATTTTTTTATGAGAGAGCAAGGGGGACCGCAAAAAGTGCGAGTCACTCGTCACAGTGTCAGTCATGCTGCAAATCAAAAGCGTGGAATAAATATGCCTAACAAGTAACGTGTTTCGTTATGACGAGACGCTACCTTTTCTGCCTGCGCTGTCTCCTGTGGTCCCAGCTTGCTTGCTGCCAATTTGATCAATATATTGTAGCATACTTTTCGGTTGTAACAAAAGGGTATGCAAACCATTAAAATTGTGACAGAAATGAAAAGGAAACCCTATATATATATTTTGGGTCATACAGAGCGGTTTAAGGTTTTTTTTTAATTTTTTTTTTAAATTTAAATAATCTACAATTGGATTCTTCAACTGAAGCCTGAAACTGTGGGTTTAAGGATTACATTAAAAATTATAAAAAATTTCTACTGAAAACTACAGATTTGTCTGAATAGCAACACACTTAACCCTTTCGCTACAGATTTTTACTGGGGAATGTTAAAATTTTATATTTTACGTCTTAGGCTTCTATGTGGTTATATTAGCAACATTCCATAAGAAATTTTTTAATTTTTATACTCGGACCCTGTATTTTAGAGTGTTTTTCTATGAGAGCAACCACATCGTTGTGGCTGTAATAATTACTTAAACATAAAACTTTTTACGCATAACGAAAATTTGAATATTTCTTCATTTACTTCAGCCAAAATTAAAAAAAAAAGTATCTAAATTGAAAGCAAACGTCAAATTAAAAAGTTCTCTAATTTTTTCTGCTTCTTCTTCCTTTACTATGTCAAGATATACCATTAAAAAAACGTGTATACTACTCTTCATTAAACTTAAATATTCAGTTTATTGATTTCGTATTTTTCCTAAAACTTCAAACTATTTTAAAGACCAACAAAAAAATGTATTCTTGCAACCATAGAGGATGCAGACGTCCACAAAGTAGCATGTTGCCATATGGCAACAAAATAGCGAAAGGGTTAAAGACTGAAAGAAATGCGGTGTTCAGTAAATCAAACAAATCCAATTTACAAAGCATTTAAACTTCAAAAACAAACAGATTTCAACAGCTTTTCACTGCTTTAAAAACAGAATTTATAAAAGCACATAAAGCACATTTTTAGTTTGCTACAATTTATTTTACAGCAACAGTAACTTTGTTGTAATTTTTTTTTATTTTCCAATCACTTCTTCACTTTGTTTGTGCTTCTGCCGAGCGCAAATTACAAATTCCTAAGCAAACGTCAAATCTAATCTGCCGCTTGTTTTATTCTGTTATCAAATGGCTTTGCCACCTAAAACTATGCAATATAAAAACAATATATAACAATAGCGTTTGAATAACAGTAAACAGTCTGAAACGGGAAAATCGTTTCAATGACAATTTGCAAATAAATCTGCACAATCGGGCACTGGGCGCAATGTCGACGCGCTCTCACGTTCGCGCGCGCTTCGTGCTTAACGCCAATGCGCTTTCAGTTGTCGTTGGTTCGCGTTGTCGTTGCTACAAAATCAATCATTCAAATGGCAAACACGTACGCTCGCAACAAAAACAAACCTACACACTAACAATACAACAGTGGCACAAACTACAACTACGCCGATTGAAATAAACAGCCTGCGAGAAAACAACAACAAACGGCAAAACAACATTGAAAATAGTCGCTAAGAAAATGCGAGTAAAAAATGGGCAAACAGCACAGACATGTTATGCTTTTTAAATGATTTCTCGTTGTTGCTTTCAATGCCACTATTTCTTCTGTCCCTGTCTTTTCGTTTTCTTCAATCACATTAAGACCATTGTTGCCTTTGTCTGTTTTGGCTGCTGGCAAACTACTCATGTCTCAGCAGCGCCCAAGTACGACCGAGTAGCTCAGATTGTAGTGTGGCAAATTCAATGCAAACAACAAACATTCCATGCACATTTGATTGAATAAAATGCAATAACATTTTCCTCACTTTCAACGTTCTCTTTTTGGTTTTTTATTTTCCTTCACTTGTGCCGCGCCGGTTTCTGGCAATTTTGTATTCAATTGAAACGTATCGAATGGAATCACTGGCTGAGCATTTCCTTCCTTCCTGTTATGGTTTATATTTTCATTTTCATTTGTGTTGTATATTTGTTTGGTTGTGTTTGTTTGCTTAGTTTAACACTCTACGCTTCGTTGATTGGTGAGATGAAGCAGCAGCAATGAATGAATGGTAGAGAAAGGGTTGAGAATCCACATGGCGCCAGCGAGTTGTGCTAAAATAACGTCGCAGTAAGCATCAGCAAGCATGTGTGAAGGATTAGTAGTCGATGTCAAGTAGCTAAGATGGCTTATTTCTGTATTTGCGCGTAACATTTTGAAGCCTCTTAAGTGTGAAGAGATATATTTATGGGCTAAGGCTCAACGATTTTGGTTTCAAGTTGTGTTTAATGTTTCAAGGGAAAACTTAAGCATTGAAAAAGTTTTGTTATTATTATTTGAAATTGAACTCATGAAACTTAACTTAGATTAAAAATGGTGTATAGGCCAAAATTAGGGCTCCTTGCTATCAAACTTTATGATTCCCTATTAAAGGCCGAGTTTACATTTCAAAGTTTTGATCTCTTATTATAATTTTCTTAGCCTATTTTCAAGCTCTGCCTGACTTAACCCTTTCTTTATTTTGTTGCCATATGGCAACATGCTATTATACTTTGTGGACGTCTGCATCCTCTATGGTTGCAAGAATACATTTTTTGTTGGTCATAGTTTGAAGTTTTAGGAAAAATACGAAATTAATAAACTGAATATTTAAGTTTAAAGAAGAGAAATATACACATTTTTTAATGGTATATCTTGACATAGTAAAGGAAGAAGAAGCAGAAAAAATTAGAGAACTTTTAAATTTGACGTTTTCTTTTAATTTAGATACTTTTTTTTAATTTTGGCTGAAGTAAATGAAGAAGTATTCAAATTTTCGTTATGCGTAAAAAGTTTTGTGTTTAAGTATGATAATTATTACAGCCACAACGATGTGGTTGCTCTCATAGAAAAAACACCCTAAAATACAGGGTCCGAGTATAAAAATTAAAAAATTTCTTATGGAATATTGCTAATATAACCACATAGAAGTCTAAGACGTACAATTTAAAATCTTAACTTTCCCCAGTAAAAACCTGTAGCAAAAGGGTTAAGTATCTCCAAGCAAAAAGCCAGTAAGTCTTCTTACTACATTTACCGTACTTTATATGGAAATTAAAATCATCACAACTGATCAGAAAAATTAATTTGAAATCATTGACACTTGTTATCAGAGATGTTTATGGTTTGTAGCATACTTTAAGGCTACGCTTAACCACAATGTTGGCTAGAATACGTTAAACTGATGCTGTCAATTACTAGTTGAGTATACAAATTATACAACTAACATCTCTTTAAAAATGTATGAATTTGGGTTATTCATATCAATGATTCCTGTATGTTACTTTGGCATACTTTTAGGATGACCTGAACCTCTACCTCAGCTTAGAAAATTATTGGAATATGTAGTAATTTATTATCAATGACATTTGTTATCAGAGCTGTTTACGGTGTATTACTTTGGCATACTTTTAGGATGAGCTAAACCTCTACCACAGTTTAAATATAAAATTTATTGGAATGGATAATCATTTGAGATCAATGACATTTGTTATCAGAACTGTTTATGGTGCATTACTTTGGCATACTTTTAGGATGAGCTAAACCTCTACCACAGTTTAAATATAAAATTTATTGGAATGGGTAGTCATTTGAAATCAATGACATTTGTTAAGAGACATGTTTATATTATATAGCATTACTTTAGGCTAAGCTCAGCCAGAATATGTCAAATTGATTTTATCAACTGTCAGCTCAATGATTAAATTATTCATCTAACATCTTTTAGAAACATGTGTGCAAAATAAAATAAACTTGATAGGAAAAAATCACATTATTTCCAATTCCCCTAAAAATATATTAAATTCTCGCACACACATTTTCAAATTGGATTTGCATACAATTTTTCTACGAAACTTGAATTTTCTACTACTAAATTTTAAAACTTGTTTGCTTACGCAAATGAATAAATAAAAAAATTTAGTTAGCCATAGTTTTATTTCGTTTCGTATTCACACTTAATGCCACCTAAAATTATGCAATCAAATTTTTATCAACTGCCGCATTTAGTTTAAAAACCATTGCAACTGGTATTTGTCTGGCAAATAAAATTTGGAAAATGTTGGAAAATTGATTGCATACATTTATGCGCTTAGCCGCACACAATAATAAGCCAAATATTTTTAATTGAATTTCATATGTCACTACACACAGCTGTATATGTGGATCTCTCTGTATATGAGTGTGTGTCTGTGTGTGTATTTGTGTGCATTTGTGCTCTTTCATGCTCATTGATTTCACACGATACACATTGACTGCACTCTTTGCTCTATTTTCAAAGCAGCATAAGTCGAATTTTTTTGCTGTGCTGGCCCCATGTGGTTTCATTTCCCTCTCAATTTCTGCTAGTCTGATGTTTTTCTGCGTACATTTTTTCACCAGAAAAAGTAGCCTTTTTCAAATTTTAATTTGTATTTCTATTTTTACCTGAATTTGTGTTTGCACGTGTAAAAAGGTTGCAGTATCAAATAAGCAAATAGTAATTGATAGCCTTGGCGCGCTGGTCAAGTTCAATTAACTTTTGGCGTCAAATTACCAATGCAAGCCGAACACTTTTTCAATATGTTTTCGACAAAATTTTTTGCACCCTTGCATCTAACTTGATTGAAAAATAATAATGGAAATGTGAGCGTGAAAACATGTTTGCTTTCTATGCAATTTTACAATTTTCTACGTATTGGAAAATTATTGAAAAGTACAAAGCAAGTTTCAAATTTCAATTCGCTTGAGTTTAGCTCGATTTTAAATAAAATTTAGTGATGTGAGGTAGAATTATTCAATGGAAAAAAGTTCAAAAAATTTCAGAAAATTCATGGTGGAGAAGTAAAAATGAAATCCATATATAAGGTTAGGTTTTTAATGTAAAGAAAAAACAAATAGCAACAGCATATAGAATTCGATATTAAAAGTCAGTAGAACCACTCAGACTTATTAGTCATTTTTCATATTTTTTTCTTAGACTTACTGGTAATGTTTAATATTTTCTTCTGATGAGATCAAATAGAAAACTCCGATAGGTTAGTGCTAACCAGTATTGACTGAGCTTCACAAATATGCGGCCATATTGTGTTCTACCTTAAAAATCATCTAAAAGCGACTAACTGTATGTTTAATGTTTTCTTCTTATGAGATCAAATAGAAAACTCCGATAGGTTAGTGCTAACCAGTTTGACATAGCTTCATAAATATGCAACCATAATGTGTTCTACCTTAAAAATCATCTAAAAGCGACTAACTATGGGTAAATAAACGTGTGAAATTCCCAAACTGAGACTTTCATTTGATATAATGACAGCTGTAGTCCTAAACAGTTCGGTCAAATTGGAAAAACATTCAACCAATACTTGCTCAACCATTAAAATCCGCAAAAGATGTACAAATTAAGCACAAACAAATGTGTAAAATCCCTTAACTGAAATTTTCATTTGATATAATGACAGCTACAGCCATGTAAAGCTATACAAACTGCCGAAAATGTGCTGAGATTATGGTAATTTTTCAATTTCCCCAATGCGCCATCACTACACCCACACATAGATACACACAACTCGGAGTCAGTCTATGAAATGTTCTTTATATACTCACTGCATGTTCATTTGCCGCTTGACACAGAATGGAAATCTGCTCAATAAACAAAACCGCAAAAGTATCACGAAAGTGTTGCCATTTTCGAGCATCTTTAATTGAAACCGCACTAACCACACACACACACAGACACACGCACGCATGCACACGGAAACTGTGAAGCATAGCGCACAAAGGGCCCTGACATGCAGCTGCAGCTTTTATGCTCATTCACACACACACACACACATAAAATTTAAGTGCACAAAGCAACAGACCGGCAGAGAGACAGACAACTGAGCAAGGGACAGACATAGTCACAGATATGGCCAGCAGCGCAACGTTTTCACGGCTCTTTTTCAATTAAATTGCCATATAAATACGCACACACATACATCTACATACGTGTATAGCTATGCAGATCTGCAAAATAAATAATGTATGCCATAAAATAAATCTACGCCAAAAAGTATGCAACAAAAGTTTGCAATTAAAATTCAAATAACTTTTGTTTGTGTGCGCAAAGTGTCTGTCTAGCATTTAAGTGTGTGTGTGTGTGTGTGTTGGAATTTGTATGTAAATGCGCTGCTGAAAAGTAGCAGACAGTTTTACAGAATGTGCACACACACACACAGAGAAAGAAATATAGACACATGTGTACATACATACGTACAATGCGATGGAGTGAGTCCAAAGATTTTGGCATTAATTTGTGTACGCGAATGGCAACAAAAGCAAACAGAAAAAAATACTGCAAATAATGACAGAGAAGTGCAGCGAAAGCAAAAAAAGAAGTAAATCCCTAAACTGTCTGAAAAAATGTGTAAAACTTGGAGTAGATCGTGAAGGAACGAGTAAACCGAAACCCAGTGAAGTGCTTTAGACTCCGATTTAAACGTTCTTCAACTCTTCTACTTCCTGCT
The DNA here is from genome assembly GCA_964056695.1 of Melieria picta. Taxonomy (NCBI): domain Eukaryota; kingdom Metazoa; phylum Arthropoda; class Insecta; order Diptera; family Ulidiidae; genus Melieria; species Melieria picta. Next base: position 71,491,680 of record OZ057399.1, on the reverse strand, counting down.
TCAGACAACTTCGTCAAAACATAAAATAATATAATATCATAGCATACTTTAAGGCGCTGTACTCTATGTTTTCACACGCTTAAATGCTTTGCAGTATTTTGTTATGACAATTGTCAATTGTTGTTGTTGTGGTTTTACTTGTCACAATAGAAACATAAACAAAAGCAGCAACAAATAAATTACCGCAGCCCAAAATTTCAAGCACCCGGATTTACATGGTAATTAAATATTTTAATGTGCTGTCTTCTCCTACTCCGCACTCCACTTTACATTGTTCGCCGTTCATCGCCATCTGCGCATTCGTACCCACAAAATTTATATTGTATGCATATTTCCAGCACGAATGTGTGTTCGCTCATATGTAAATTGAATTCCTTGTCAGCGCTCGTTGGCAACCCCTTCTCACACACCCAGACTAATATCTTCCTTTGTCATAGCGCACCGCCAAGATGACGAATACGCAACAAATTGCGTTCCTCGCCAAATGTTTCAATTGTTGCTGGTCGCATAGAGTGGCCCGCTTGCCGCACAGCACCGCACCGCAAGAGCGCGTATCAGTTTCGCTACCTTTACCACTTCTTCGTAACCTCGAACCGCAGCACACAAAACGTCTAGCAATGTCTGAAACTTGATGCTCCCTTTTCTCACTGCCACTTTTCTCCATTTCAGTTTCATACATATTTCCAGCAATGCTCTCCTCACCCCCCAACATCCTCTGCAGGCTTACCACAAATTTACAGCCGCCGCGCTCACATGAAATGTGAACCGCGTTGCGCATATAAAACAATATAGCAACAATGCAATGCTGTAGCAAAGGCGTCAAAAACGCTAGCATACATTTAGGGGCGCGCGGAAATTTTAATTTCAATTCCTCGCATGTGTGTGTGTGTGTGTGTGTGAGTGTGCAGCTTTCTTCACTTCCGCACATGCGGCAAACTGAATTTTGTATTTTTGTCTGTGTGTGTGTGTGGGTGTTGCCAATGTGAAAGGTGATGATTAGTCAAAATGATAAATGCCAGCGAATTAACAGCGATGTGGAGAAACGCGGCAAGATAGCACCCGAGAATGTGTACCCTTTTCCAATGTAATGCGGGCTCGTGTGATAAATTTTGCTACCTACAATCACTGCTTCGAATGTGTAGCACATTATTAATAACCTCAAGTGTGGCATACTTTCGGGCGCTTGCCATATGCAGTGCCAAAGAAAGGTTTTTGAAATTTTTACTACGATACTTTTGTTTAAAATTGTTGTTTGTTGTTGAACTGATGACCATTTTGCTACGCTATTTTTGCGCGAGTAGCAGCGACGCCGACGCTCGTATGCGAACACAAAGCAGCGTCGTTCCGAGCGTTTCAGATTTCATGCGAGCAATACTTGTTACGATCGTTTGTTGAGCGTTTGTTCGTAATTTTTTTTTGCACACTGAGTATTTTTTTTTTTTGCGTATTTTTTTATGAATTGTATGAAATCTAACCAATGTTAGCGCTTATCACACAAATATTTCGAAATCTTGCTACACATAAAATATTGGAAAGAAACATTTCAAAGTCTTGCTACACATGAAATATTGTAAAGATTATTTTTTTAAATTAATATATTAAAACTTATTAATTGAGACCCAAATTTTGTTTGTGCTTTCTATACATACATAGCCAAAATGCTTGGTTGTGTTGGTGCCAATCACTGTTCTGAAGGGAAAAAGCTAAATAATTTCTTTTAACATATTTATTTCGAAAGAAGCACCATAAATGTTACTACAAAAAATACTCCTAAAATTTTACTACAAGCAAAATTCTTTAAAATATCAACTGCGAGAAAACTACTCATAAAATTTTATTATTAAAAATGTTTTCCCCCAAAAAAATTACTTTCAAATTTTGTCTTGTAACTAAATTAAAAGTCTGCAAAAGCCGCGCCATAAAAAAATTTGAACCCTAATATTTAGCGGTCATTAAAATTCAGCATTTTCAGTGGACATTTTGTGATGAACAATAAATCATTGGAGATTTAAATATTCACCAAAGAGATACAATTATCTTTTAATTTTTCACTGTCACAAAAAATAAATTGAAAGCTAAAGCTTCAAAGTTTTAAAACCACATTAACTTTGTTAAGCCTGGCTCGCAATTGACAATAAGTGTGAATGCACAAAGGAAGGAAAATTGGATTAGGAAAATGACTTTAACTGCTTGCAATCGCCCACGTTTCAGAATTGTCTAAGCAAAAATATTGAGTATGAATATGTTGAAAATAAAATTACAACAACTGTGCAGCAGCATAGCAGCTGAAATTCCAAATAAATAGAATAACATCCACACAAAACTGCTGAAACGTGCTGTCCGCTATGCCTCAACGGTAAGGCGACAAATTTATGCGTTTGCCTTTAACTCGACGGGGGAGGAAAATATTCGCCAAAGCATTGGACGAAGTGGCAAATGCTTGTTGTCAATTCCCTAAGTCTATGCGGCTTTGACCTCTCAAAGTGCGCTCAAGTCCCGCATGGCTTTGTACATTTCGATTGCAAATGAAAAAAGCCAAATAAATAAAATTGCGCACAAACTTCAAATTGACTTTGATTTGTGTTTTGAACGAAAAAAACTGAAAGAGAAAATATATAACTGAAATTATTATTGCAGCAGCATCGCAATGCTGGCTTGGAATGTTGAAACAATTTTCAATTTTAAGATATTCGACAGCTGGCTTGGATGGCGTTTTGCCACAAACTGGCCATAATTTATCACGTTTTTCGTCTGTCGCTTATTAATTTGAAAAACACTGCAATATGCTGAATTGTGGCGCCTTTTATGGACAAGTGATTTTGTTTTTTTTGTGGTGACATTATCAAAGCGAGAACGAAAATTTTGAGATTGGAGAGTGAGAGATTTTTATTGCTGCTAGTGTTGTTTCTTGCGGCAGGAAGTGTACACTTCTGCGTCTTTTTCATCTCATTGTATGTTCATTCCGTCTTCAAGATGCCTGCTTCTCATTGCAATGCCGTTTTGACCACATTTCTCTGCCAACTAAGCAAGGCTAAGCGTTCAGAATGCCGCTTTGATACGGCCAGAAGCCGCAAGCCTTTTCATAATTTACGCCGCCTCAAGTTACTGTCAAGTCGATTGCAAGGGCGAACCAAAGTTTTGTTGCAATTTGCAATGCTTTGCGCTGTAATTTTTACGTTGTTATTCTGTAAAATTTTTTAACAAATTCAGCAAATAAAATTAATCAGAAAAAGTTGTTTCTTAAAACTAAATAGAAACATTCTATTTAAAAAAAAATACTCCGAAAATGTCTTTCACAAAATAGTATTCGGAAAAAATTGCTCCACATTTTGTACAACAAATTTATTTGGAAAATATATATTCGGCATTTTTTATTCTTAAAGCAGTAAAGCAGAATTTACTCAAAAATAACTCAAACAAATTTTATTCTAAAAACTTAAAACAATACTGCAAAATAGTTTCCCGAAAATATTAGTTTAAAAAAACACCAGAATACTACTCCAGAAAATGTATTCCGAAAGTATATACTACGAATTTTTTTAAACCCGAAAGCAGTGGGGCAAAAAAATTACTTTAAAAATAAACTACGGAAAATTTAATTCAAACATTTTATTTAAAAAAAATTTCGAAAACATACTTTCAAAATACTTTTCTAGAAAATTTATTCGGAAAGTATATACAAGGATTTTTTTTAATCCGAAAGCTGTAGAGCAAAGATTTTATTTACAAAAAACTCCGAAAAATTTAATTCAAATTTCCACTTCCAAAATACTACTCAAGGAAAATTATTCGAAATATATACATATACCACGATTTTTTTTATCCGAAAGTAGTAGAGCAACGAATTTACCTGAAAAAAACCTTAACTCGAAATTTTTATTTTGAAATAAGTTTTCAGAAAAATACCTCCAAAATACTGCTCTAGAAAATTTATTTGGAAATTTTATAATCCCAAAGCAGTAGGGCAAAGCTTTTACTTAAAGAAAACTCTGAAACATTTTCATTCAAAAATTTCAACTTCTAAAATATTTTCTACTCTAGAAAATTTATTCGGAAAGTATATACTTCGAATTTTTTTAATCCGAATGCAGTAGAGCAACGATTTTATTTAAACAGAACTCCAAAATATTTTATTTTAAAAACATTTCCAGAAAATACTTAGAAAATATTACTAAAAAGAATATATTCGGAAAGTATATACTATTAACTTTTTTTAGTCCGAAAGCAGTAAGGTAAAGATTTTACTTAAAACAAACTTTGAAAAGTTTTGATCCGACATTTTTTTAAAAGGAATATACCCGTAAATATTTTTCAGAAAATAGAATTTCGAAAAAATACTTTAAAAGTACTACTTTAAAGACTTTATTAGGAAAAATCTACTCTAATTTTTTAAACTGAAAGCAAGCGAGGACTCAAACAGTCTTCTAAAAAAAACTTAACTTTGTACCGATGAGAAATATGCAATTTAATTTTCTCGCAACAATTTACCATATTAAGACTACTCCGAAACATTAACTTAGTTTGCAAATTGTATCCCTTTTTGCACACTTATCTCCGCTACTGTGCTTTACTGCTGACTCTCCTATTCTCTGAACCTGGCGAAGCATTAAATTCAATTAAATGTATCCGTTTTAAATGCTGCAGCATACTTTTGGGCATACAACACACAACACTTTACTCGGCACCATTCACTTCAATCGCATTGCTGCAAAATGAAAGAAATTAATTTGTCATTTTAAGTTCAGAATACACACCATTCAAGTATGGCAAAAGTATTTTGAACTCAAGCGCGCACTCACACACACACACACACACACATGCATTATGACATGCTGTGTTGCTCATGAATGTCTCCATTTTAATAGCATTTCAATTCATGCCATTGCTGCCAGGACAGCACAGTTGCTGATCTCGCACTTGAGGCTGCACTCCATGCGCTGCCACTGGCACAGCTCCCATTTGCCACCACTCAACGGTCTCGGCATGAATGCTGTCTCAGCTGCCATTTTGCTGAGCTTGTCATTTTACACCCGGCCAGCCTATGGTCCCATGGTCGTCTACAAGTGTGCCATTAAGTTGGGTTGGGCGGTCGGCCAGGAGAGTTTGGATATTTGTGGCATTTCTTTTGCCTCATTTTTGCGCACTTTTCATACACTCGTATTTTATGTACGATTGTGCAGTGCATTTGTGTGTGTACTATATATTTGTATGTATGTACATGTAGGAGTATTTATGTATGCAAATATGTGTTTGTTCATAAAGCTACAGTTATTGGGTTTTTTGTGTGGTTTTTACAAATAATTCAATTTTTTTACGGACAATAAATTGTAAATGAATTGGAACAGAAACACTGCATTTCGTCTCAATGAAACTGAATAATGGAGAAGGCAAAATACAAAAAACATAAAATGTTAAAATGAAATAATTTTGATGAGCTGCGGTAGTAACAAACATTTAGCAGAAACAAAAAAGGGGTTGATTTCTGAGAAATTTAAAATACCTCTGTGTGCCCAAAAATATGCAATATTTCTATGTAATGATGAAAATCAGCTGCCTTTTCTTTTAGATTTGTGTGTGAAAAATAATTGTTAAAGAAGGGAATTTCGAGTTAAAAGCCAAATTAATTTATAGGCTTACGGGGAGCGCTTCAAAATATGCTACATTTAAAAAAAAATACGTTTATTCAATTATTTTGTATATCCACATACTGTACATATTTTATTTTTAAGGTTAGTTGACACTTGAGCCAAATATTTATAAATGCTTCTCTCTATTAAACTCTATTAGAATATTAATTAGCTCCGAACAAGGCTTCTCTACATAAGCAAACATTGTGACTGTTTTAAAACATATGACATAAGCGTGCCAATTTTTTTTAATTTTAAAAAAATTTTCAACTCCGAAAAATTACTCCGAAAATTTCACTCCGAAAACTTTGCTCCCAAAAAATACTCCGAAAAACTTCACTTTAAAAAATACTAAAAAACATTATTTTAAAACCTACTCTACAAAAATTAATGGAGATGTTTTCCCTCTCCGAAAAATTATTTCTAAAATTTCACATTCACAAAACCTACTCCACAAAAATTAAATAAGGAATTTGTTTGTCTGCTACAAGTAATGAAAACTTCTATTCCGCAAACATTTACTTTGTAGAAATGAGAGAAACTTTCTTTTATACTTTGTTATATAAAAATATTAAGAAATTTCAATCAAACATTTCACATCAAAACCTACTCCACAAAAATTAAATAGGTTAAGTTTTTGTCTGATACAAGTTATGAAAACTTCTATTCCGCAAACATTTACTTTGTAGAAATGAGGGAAACTTTCATTTATACTTTGTTATATAAAAATATTATGAAATTTCAATCAAAAATTTCACATCGAAACCTACTCCACAAAAATTAAATAAGGAATTTTTTTGTCTGCTAAAAGTAGTGAAAACTTCTATTCCGCAAACATTTACTTTGTGGAAATGAGAACAACTTTCTTTTATACTTTGTTATACAAGTATAAAAATATTAAGAAATTTGCAAAATTCTATTCTCAAAGAAATTAACTACAAAAAGTAGTCATATAAATTTTATTAAACTTTTACTTGGCTCTTAATAGAGATGAAGAATCATTTGTTGTCCATCTTTCTTTTTCTTTAACTGGCCATAACAACCCGGTACCGGGTTACGGCCTGCCGCAATAGCTCTCTCCAGGCACCAAGAGAAGGTAGGACCTCCTGCTCCTCCTTTCATCGGAGACACGGTCTCCGTCTTTGTCTTCGACCTCCAACTACCGGGTCGACTACCTTTTTTGCCGAAGCTTCATCGTCCACACGGCAGATATGGCCAAGTCAGCATAGCCGCTGGATATTAATTCCAATATGCCCATCACTGACATATTCTATTCAATAAATTTCCACGCTCGATTCTGAGTGTCACATTGAATTCCAACCTCTATAGAAACTTGCATTTCGGTTTACTATTCCCAAAGTTCAATAAGTCAATACTAATTACGGCTAATTAGCCAATGAATACACAAGAAAGTTGACGCAAACTGACGGCGCCAATACTTGTTATTTTTGTCATTAGACATGTTGAAATAAATCGATTAGCAAGTTGCACAACTCAATAACATTATCTCACCGCAATTAAACGGAAAACCTTATGACATTTTAATTGTCACTGTTGTTTTGTGGCAAAAGAAAATAGTTTACGACTCAGTGGCTGTAGGTGAAAGTTTGTTTTCATGAGTTTCATTTCTTGTTTTCTGTGTTGCAGTGTGACAACGAGAATGGAACTAAAAAGTCCAATATGATTTGAATGATTTGACTGAAGTCATACAAAACACAGTAGGACATCTACACTCTCAGCTCTTCATTTTATTCAACTTACTTTTCCATAAACTCTTAGAAAAACTTGAGTTTTTTACATTATTTGACAAGTCTTTATTCTATATTTCAATGTACTAAATTAATTTTTATGAAAACCCAAACACAAGAAGATTACAAAAATTTCCATTCGTACCAATTGCACCATAAATCATTCTTTCAATTGATTGGAGGAGTCCCTTTTGAAAAATGTGTCCCTTTTTCTCTCAAAAAATCTCACAAAATACAACTTCAATGCTTCCAACGTTCTCCTTTCTTATGTTTTGCGCTGCATTTTTATGGGACTCTTCTGTCCATTGTCTACTTTTTGTGTCACTTGTCTGACTTTCACTTTGACTGTACGCCATTTCTTTATGTTAAAAGGACTTTACGACGCTTGTGGTTTCGTTATTTCATTTTCTGTGTTACGCTTTGCTGTCCAGCACTTTCAAAGTCAATAACAATTTACCACATTTCGACCGCACAAAAATAACCAACAGCTGGTCATGGTCCACAAATTTTCCAATAATAAGCTGGCAAATATATTTTGGTCATGCCAAAAGAAAAAAACACACACACACACTTTGGCACAAACACGAAATACAAAAATAACAACAACAATAGAAAATAATTGTTTGAGACACAGCAGACACACAAGCAAGAAAATACTTTGTCAATTGAAATCCCCAACAATAACCACAATAATGTAAACAATAAGCACCTAAAATAAGGCAACATAAATTTTGCCAACAAATTGAAGGACTGCAGACTTTAGACGTTTTTGTGTGTGTGTGTGTGTTTCACAAAGACCGGAGTGTCACTAATTGAAAGAAAGCGATGATGGTTTATTTCAATGGAGAATTTGGAAAGGGGATTTCAAACGATATTAATTTCCTTTTTTTTTAATAAATTGACAAAAAGCACATGAAAGCGGGTTTTGTGTTAGAAATGTTTGATGAATGGCAAAAATATATCAACCAGTTGTGGCTTAGGTCCCAGTGGGAGTAAAAGTATGAGTGATTTCTTTGGCGGTTTAGTGTTGAATTACAAAAAGCAACTAAGCCTCTGAAAATATCTATAAAATTTAATTCGAAAATAAACAAAAAAGAAAACTATTTCGAAAATTTCACAAACGCCCAAAAGTATGCCACAATATTTTACACTAAACGCTAAAACAGATAACTAAACCAAATAGTTCTGCTCTGCTTTATTATGTGAGGTTCGTTTCTGAGTTTGGTTTTTGGTCTTTTTTTACTACTTTCTTAGCATTTCACATTCAAATCAAAACAGAATTTTCTATTTGGGGCCTTTGTTGCTTTGCTACTTCCTCGACACTTTTCTATTGAACACATACAATACAACCACATACTGTATACAATATTTTTCATGTGAAGTGTGTTGCTTTAGTGCCATCGATCAGCACAGCCCTATGCCATAAATTGCCTGCTTATTCCCCTGTTATATGTTGCTCGACTGTGACGCTTCCATTTGCCTTTGAGCAATATTCAACAGCTCGTTTCGCTTTGGCGACAGTATCGTTGACAGCTGTTGTTGTTGTTGTTGTTTTATTTGCAAGCTCTCAGTTATATTTGTTACACATAGAATCGCGCTTGGTTTGCTGCTACAAATCAATTTCATATCAATTTCTATTTTGCATACACTGAGGCGCACAGGCGCGTTCACATATGCGTCAAGATTAGCTTTGATGGTAAGCAAATGTTTATGTAATTTTTTTTCCTATGTGTTGTGTTAAAAAAGACATGTAAAAGTTTTGTATGGGCTATAAGTAAAAAGATGAAAACATTTTTTTCAACACATACGCAGTGCAGTGAGTGAATGTTTCTTTGAGTTTAAGTGCTTCACAACATGTGTTTTCGTTTTCTACTTAAATATAAAAACACGGTTGAAATTTTATGCTTTAACTTAAGACTGAATGCTAGTTTTTTTGCTTCAGAGGCCGATTTTTTGTATATAAAAAATTTTATGACAACTTTATTTTGATGATTTGACTCGGACTTTCCTTTGTACTAAACACTACTTTGAACATTTTGTTAGTGTCCGACCGATTCCCACTTTTTTGGCCGATGCCGATGCCGATTAATCGGTCGGACTCTACAATTTGTCACTATTTTTTCTATACAAATTCTAAACATTTTTCTATATAAATTCTCCTACTTTTAGCTTATTTCTTCTCTCTATATTCTAAATTTTGTCACTATTTTTTCTATAAAAATTCTAAAAATTTTTCTATATAAATTCTCCTACTTTTAGCTTATTTCTACTCTCTATATTTCTTCCACAGTTCCCCACTTTCTATATTTCCATACACCTGTCTGTTGAGCTAATCTCTCTTACCAGATCATTATAAACCTAAAAGCCCATTATTGCATCACCTTAATTGCTGAATTTTAGTTCAAAGGTCCTTTCGTTCATGTGTTCGCCCGTCTACACATTTCCAGCCCATACACAACATTATTTGGCCAACAATGTCCGCCATATTGGTTCTCATTACAACAATGAAATGATTTGATGGTTTACCGTTAATCACCCATCTTACGCCCAAACACATACACACACATTTACATGTCATGCGTGAAATGTCGCCATTCACTGCCAGCGTGGCGTTCGACATTAACGTTCGCGTTGCCATCGTTTGACGACCAGCTCGTTGCTAATTTGATGTTAGTCGGTCGAAACAAAATGCCATCAGCGTACGCCTACGGCAAAGGCAAGAATACCGCCAATCTCACCTACAACAACAACAACAACAACAGCGGCGACAGCAACAACTCGAGTATATGTTTGCGGTAATTACGGTTACGGTTTTAGTGACGCTTGCGGCCACACAATGTCCTCGTCACTGATGTGTTGCCGCTGTTGTTAGAGGTCTTTCGTCTCGTCTTACACCATCATCAGTACTTTGCGTTCCTTCTTACACAACCATTCTCATCCTTTACCGTTTCGGCTGTCTCGCTAGTCTTGCGACCGCAATTGTTTGGGCGTTTGAAGTGTGCCATTTTGTAGGCAATGAATTTCTAATTAATTTTAAGTGACAAACAGTTGCCACTATTTCGACGAAAATATTGTTGCATACTTGCAGGCGTACGTGCGTCATAATGAGAATGACAGCATATTTCGATTTTCTCGCTTTTCTGCCTGCAGCCTTATTTCAATTAAATGGCGTCCAGTTGGTTTTTTGTTGTTGATTTTCTGAAATATTTAAGAAAATTTCATGCACATACAATTAGGCAACAATTAATTAAGTTTGTTGGTAATTAGCCAGCGGCCGTTTTAGGCGTTGTGGCATTTGCTGTGGCAATCTGATGCAAACAAATTGTATAGCGTAGTTGTGATGTGGTTTTGTTGTTGTTGTTGTTGTTGTTGATACAGTGCAAGCTCGGTATTCGCGACTACCCATTATCGTGACGGCCCGGTTATCGCGACGGCTTAATTTTTAACATTGCAGGTTCTATAATCGCGACAGTTTACGAAAAACGGGGTTCTATTTTCGCGACTTTTATCTGTTTTTTTAAATTGTATTACAATGTCTATAACCAAAAAAGGGAAATCGCCGCCTTTTGGTATATTACCTTTTTGGATTTTTAAGCCGACAACAGCACTATATGAACTACGTGATTCAGCTGTTATTTTAAAAAATTATTTGCCAGAAAAGCAGCTCAAAATCTCCAACTTCTTTAAAAATGTTTAAAATGTAAATATATCAGTTAAAACAATTGCAATTTTAAAAATTACATACAATTTTTTAACAAAATTTTGGGTTCTGATATCGCGAAAATTCGGTTTTCGCGACATGTCTGGTTTTTAGTTAGTCGTGAAAATCGAGCTTGCACTGTACCATAAAACTTGCCAATGATCGTAACGAACATTTTTTTTTGCGTCTTTCATCTCTTCTGTATTTATCAGCTTTGTAATTGCCTTAAAATACTTTAAATCATTGTTCGGCTAACAATTTTGTTGCAGCAAAGAGTTACACGCCTGCTCCTCCTTAAAGTAGGCAAAGCTTTTTGTATGTTCTTGCATGTCTTGGGGCGTGTTTTTCTTTCGACGATTTGTTATTCATTGATGACTCGCTGAGTTTAGCTGCAAAAGCCTTTGTCAGCGTGATTTAATTGCTTCAAATTATTTTGCATACTTTTTGAATGACTAAACTGATTTTTACCAATTTTTAATTTAACTTTATTAATTGAAATTCGAGTTTTTAGTAGCAAAAAATAACTTTTGAGCTGCACATTACTCTACCACAATATCCATCAATATGTCCAATAATGGTTCACCCACTTTCCCAAAACATTGCAACTCACCACCCAACACTGCTTGCTGCCATTATCCTTGACAACGTCACAATGTCACGTAATAAACCAACATTTTTAACACCTACATACCACACAGGAACAACATACAACCCGCACATAGAAACCTTTTATGCGCCTGCAAGTATGCAAGAGTGAAATGTATGCATAAAACCATAAAAAAACGTCTACGCGAATTGTTGAAAACGTGAATATGTGCAAACGCAGCGCCACCATAATTCATCAATCATCTATTTTTGGCTGACTGTTGGTTGGTTATGGTTGTTGTTGTTGTTGACTGCACACAGCATGCCATCAGGGTGAGTGTGTGTGTGTGTATTTGTGACACAGCGGAAGCGATAGCACCGTCACATTTGACTGCCAGCAAAATTGACACCTACGGTGCCGAATACTCGCTCAAGCTCAACGCTAATGGCAGCGATACGTTTGCCGTTTGTCGGTGTCACTGACACTCCAGCTGTGCGACTGTAAGCCATGCGGGTTTTTGCATGATGTCTGTGCAAGTATGTATGTGTGTGTGTGTGGGCGAAATGCTAAATTTAATACAGGAATTTGCTGAAATCTATGCAATACCTTGGCATGCTTTTTGGCGCAATTTATTTGTCCATTTTGTGTTGGTTCAACAACTTCAATGGGTTGTTGTATGGAAAGATTAGTGTACTTAAGTAACATTTTTGAGCTGAAATAATAACAAACAGTTTTAAGTAAAAGCTGATATTAGAAAGTTGGTGTCTTCAAGGAGCGATGCGCCATCTTTTGTTAGTTCGCATGGGCACTGTATGGCATATTTTTAGGCAGAATTAAATTCTTCAATTAGCAAATTTATAAAAATCATTTAAAAATCTAATGTAAACTAATTTTAGTTGAGTTGCAGTAGCTTGAATCAAAGTTGTCGCACAAATATTCAGCAATCTGGTACAATTCCCAAACACTCTTTTAGGCGCATATAAAAAAGTAAAAAAAAAAGTAAAAGTTGATATTAGAAAGTTAGTGTTTTCAATGAGTGCTGCGTCATGTTTCGTTAGTTTTCATGGGCACTGTATGGCATATTTTTAGGCAGAATTTAATTCTTCAATTAGCAAATTTATAAAAGTCATTTCAAAATCTAATAAAAATTAATTTAAGCTGAGTTGCAGTAGCTTGAATCAAAGTTGTCGCACAAATATTCAGCAATCTGGTACAATTCCTAAGCAGTCTTTTAGGCGCATATAAAATTCTGAAGACTCCTCAATGCATTGCTGCCACAAATGCTGAACTAATCACACAACCAAACACTACAAGATGACAACATTCACTCTAATGTACTCTTACAATGTCTCTCTCTCTGTCCACTTCTTTCTCTGTCTTTCTCATTTCCACTGCCCAGCAAACAGCAGCAACACAATGCCGCATGAAGGGTGTGTGTGTAATTGGCCGCAATAGCAAATGTCCGTCGCTATTCGCTTGCAGGCAATGCGGCAGTTGTGCAGCTGTCTGGCAAGTTGTAAGCGACCGATTAAGATAATAACAAGCGACAACTTTATTGCTTTGTTGCCAACTTAAATTGTGCTTGTCGTTGATAACGCAACGAACGAGATAATAGAAAAAAAAGAACAATAAGAAAAAACGACCGACGCAAGCAGCAGCGATAGCGAAGCGCTGAAGTAATGCGCGCACAACAAAAAAAAGGCGTAGTAAGGCGCGCACATTCGCACAGTATTTTGCCATTTCGGTTTAATGCCTAAAAATATGCTACGCATTCAGAAAGACAACACAGTAAGTGCTGTGTGTCCATCATGTTGGCCGTAAGCCTTAAAAGCATTTTGTATAAGCACACATTGTCGGTGTGCGTATGCGTGAGTCGTGTGTGCGTGTGTGTGTGAGTGTGCTGTAGTATGAGTAATGTAAGCGCAATTTAATATCCTTAGCATCCACCTTGCGACCACTACGACTTTCAACGCCCAAACGGGCAACTGCACATAGCGCCAACAGCAACGAGACCAGCGCCACGCACAGCAATAACAGCAACAACGACAACGGCAACGTGTGCTTCATTTTCTTATTATTATGCCTGGCACACATTTGCCAGCAGCAGCAGCAACTACAACAACCTCACATTATATAGTTTGTATCATTATGTCTGTCTGTCTGTCGTGTCGTTCGTTCGGTCGGTCGGTTGGTCTGTTCGCTTCACTCGCGGTATATGTTAGTGACATAAATTTTTATAGCATATCTTTGGGATGTTGCGCCCGGTGACGTTGTAATATGGCGTTGCTACGTGTGTCTTCGCCTCAACCGAGCGCGCCGCCGTATGTGCCGTCGAATAAGTGAGGTCATGCAAAAGGGGTCGCCACTGTTGCGCATCTGGCACGATGCGTCCAGCAGTAAAGCGCGCTCGCTTATATGTTCTGATATGGTCTGTCCAGCTGGCACCTTGGGGAAAATGATGCGGATGCTTGGCTCGCTACACCAAACATGAATACAAAAACGGGAGGGCGGAGTGACACAAAGTGAGAGACGAAAAAAGTGCACAAGTGAGCGCAAAAATTAGAAGGTGAAAGTTACTAACTTGCGCGCAATTTGACCTAAAAGTATGCTACATTTAACAAAGTGCAAAAACACATACACAGCGAGAGAGAGAGAGAGAGAAAGAAGCAAGTGGCAAGTTTTGATCTCATCACATTTACGAGCACGTTCGCTTCGCTACTGCAACGCGACGTGGCACACTTAATGTGTTAATGCTTTGCTGATGTGCTCGAAGTTGTGCTGCAGTTGTTATGGGTTGATTGTAGTTTTTACACCTAAAAGTATGTAGTGAAAGTTTTTTGTACAAACTCTTCAAGCAGGTTCAGTTTTTAAAGTTTTATACAGTAAGAAATATATGGAAATTGAAAATTTTACAATTTTTTTTAACATTACAACGCCTAAAAATATGCAACAATAGTCAACAGAAAAAGCATTTTAAGAAAATAAATACTTTCAACTAATAATGTTGGATTTAAAGCACATAAAATGTTTGTTGGTTGAAATGTCCAAATTTGCAAAGCTTATGCGCCCAAAAGTATGCAATATATTCAATACAGTGTGTTTTCAAAGAAAAAATGTTTTTATTTTACAGTAAATACTTTAAATTACTTTTTTATAATAAATTTTATACAGTAGAAAAATAAAGAAATAGAAAATTTAAAAATTTTCTAACATAAAACCGCCTAAAAATATGCAACAATAGTCAACAGAAAAAGCATTTTAAGAAAACAAATACTTTCAACTAATAATGTTGGATTTAAAGCTCATAAAATGTTGTCTGTTGGTTTAAATGTTCAAATTTGCAAAGCGTATACGCCCAAAACTATGCAATATATTCAATACAGTGTGTTTTCAAAGAAAAAATGTTGTTGTTTTACAGTAAATACTTTAAATTACTTTTTTATAATAAATTGCATACAGTAAAAAAATATAAAAATAGAAAATTTCAAAATTGCTTAACTTAAAAGCGCCTAAACGTATGCTAAAATAGTCAACTAAAAAAATATTTTAAGAAAACTAATACTTTTAAATAATAATGCTGCATTTAAAAGAACACACAATTTTTTATGTTGGTTAATATTTAAAAATTTGCAAAGCTTGTGTGCCCAAAACTATGCAATATATTCAGAACAGTGTGCTTTCCAAAAAAAATGCTTTTATTTTACAGTAAATACTTTAAATTATTTGTTTATTACAAACTCGAATGCTTCTCTGCGCCTAAAAATATGCCTAGAACTTGTAAAGACTGCTTTTATTGCAAATTTAAAAAAAAAGTTTAAGCTAAAAAGTGCGTTGTGTGGAGAGTATTTCAGTTTAATATAATTTAATTTATTTCAGTAAATACTGACATCTAATGCGCTTAAAAATATGCTAAAAATTTAGGAAAACTGCTTTTCTTAACAAAAGTGCTAAGGAGTTATATGCCTAAAAGTATGCTAAACATTCGTTAGACCTACTTTGTCATAAGAAAGTTTGAACAGTGCTTTGATTTGACAGTTGTAATTTCAATTTAATATTTTTTAATAAATACTTACGATTTATGTGCTTAAAAGTATGCTAAGTGATTGTAAACATTGCGCTTATTTCTAAAATGTCTACAAGGTTTGAGTGTTTGTCTGAGAAAGTGTATGGGTTATATATACATTTTTCATAAGAAAGTCTGAGGAATGCTTTTATTTGACAGTTGGTAGTTTAGTTTTATATTTTTTCATTAAATATTTATAAATAATGTGCCTAAAAATATGCTAAATTATTTTAAAAACTGCACTTATTTCAACAATGTCCAGAAAATGTTTCAACTTTTGAGTGTTTGTCTGAGTAAGTGTTTGTTTTATATATTTAAATAAATAAGAATGGGTCATGCGCCCAAAAATATGCTAAATACTCATAAAGACAATATGTATACCAATAGTTTGTTAAACGTGCTTTGATTTGACTGTTAGTATTTCATTTTTAAATTCCGTTAATATGTACTAATAAATTGTGAGCCTAAAAGTGTGCTAAATATAAAAACAAATACTGTTTATTATTATTGGCCTAAAAATATGCCAAGAAATTTATTCGAAATATGTTCTTATTAAAATACTGAAAGAAAACATACCTTAACCATTTGTGCTTTGGTTTGATATTTTAGTCAACAAGTTATAATTTTTCGTGCGCTTAAAAGTATGCAAAGTGTTTTTAATATAAATCTGTTGTTCCTTGAAAATCAAAATAATTTTATGATCTCTTTAAACCAATTTAACAGTAACTTCCCATTCCAATTTCACCAACTTGACACCCCACTGCTGTCTGCTTAAATTCCCAGGATCATGCTTACCCATGCTGACGTAAACTTTCTTCAGCTAAACACTTCAACTTGTATTTAATTCTGTTCAAGTACAATAAGTACACTGCCGCAACTTTGCTACTTACAACCGCCTACACAAACTGTAAACAACTCTCGAATCCCGACTTCCGGCAGCGATCTTCATGCGTTGCGCGTTTACTGCACTCATTAAAATTTCAAACTAACCGAACGCATAATAATAATAAATCCCGTGGACCTGCATAAATCAAAGCGACCTCATAACCAGACATCACTTACCAGATACGTTTGCAACGCGTTTTTAATATTTTACATTGTCTGCGTATTTGTATGTGTAAGTATGATTTATGTAGAGCGCATCTGCCAAATTAACCGCTGTTGGCCGTGTACTGATTTCCTGGCTGCTGAACTGATATTTTTTATTTTTATTTTTGATACTTTTGTGACTTGCGGCAATGCCTTGCAACAACCTAAAAAATACCTGCAAATTCTTGTACACGCAACTCCAAACCATTGGCAAAGCCTGCCACGGCTGTAAAACGGCGCTGCTAAGTATGTGCGCGCCAACAAGTATGCAACAGAAACATTAATCAAAATAAAAAGTCTTTAAGTGACTTAGCGCTGCGCGAGTGAGTGTCTGAGTGTGAGTGAACGAACGAACGAACGACTAGCGACTGCGGAATGGGTGTGGCGCAACGTTTGAAAAAAACCACAACAACTGCCTAAAGGTATGCAAAAGAATATTTGTTTTTATTTTTTGTTTTCGATACGAATATATTTGCTCTATTCTTCTTTTTTTTGTTTTGTTTGGTTGTGCAAAATTGTTTGCAAAAAATTGTTTTCACACAATATTTCGCTTACAATGCGCGTAGTCATAGCATAGACTTAGGCTAATCTTGCGCGTATGCGACGAGTGTTGGCGCTAGTGCGGGAATCTGTAGTCAGTTGGCTTTATTGTGGCTGTTGTTGCCAGTGTGGCGATGCTGACTGCATAGCAAAATAAATGGCCACAACGACGAGCGAAAAAAGCGCAAAGCACACCCAACTCCGGTGCCATTCTAAGCGGCACCAACAACTACAACAATAACGTCTAACAACAATGAAATAGCAGCAAACAATATTAAGCGAAAAAAGAAAACAAAAAGAAAAACATAAAGAGCATTGCATATTTTTCGGAGTCGGCTTAACGCGGCAACAGTAGCAACAACAACAGTTACAATAGCAACAAAAAGACGTGCATACTTATGGGGATTAGGTGAACGCTGCCTGCTGACTTGTTTGGCAGAGGTAAAGTGGGGCGCTTTTGCGGGCAGCGCCAGTGGCACAAAGTCAAGTTGGCAATGACAATAAGTTGGCATGTAAATGCCAGCGGCTTTTGCCCACACCAGTCATTCTAAACACTGACACAACAACACCAGAAGTAATAAAAATATGGCATACTTTTGGGCGAAGGGTCTGGTGTGGTCTGGTTTGAAATGCTGTACGCACGACAATGTGTGCAAACAATAATATTGGATTCAGCGTGTAATATTAAAGCAATTGTTGTTTATGAATGCCGGCGTTAGTGGTTTTCGTCACAAAAATAATACTTATGTATATATAAAAAAAAATTGCGACCAAAAAATGCCGCAACAAAATAATGCCGTGTAAGTGCAGTGAGTGAAATTTTATTAAAGCTAGCAACTAGCGACTGCGAAAGCGCTTTTAATGAATAAGAGAGATTCTAAATGTCACGTTAGTTGGTCTCTCTTTAAGTTTTGCGCCTAAAATTATACCACATTGCACAGTGACATTCCATAGACAAAGTTCAAAAAATTTGTAGTCTCAGAATTTAACGATTTTGATGTAATTTGAAAGGTAAAACTCCAACTAAGAAAACTCCAAAAAATCTGTGCAAAAAATAATTAGTGTGTGTGCAAAATCGGCTCAAAGTTAAAACTATTTTCACAAAATAATGTAAACACATTTTCTGTTTAGTCTATTTCAATATGGATTAAGAAATTATGTGGCCATTTTCGCTTTTAATGTTTTCTCAAAATTTGCAAAGCTTTTAGGCTTTTACCTCACTTTTAATTCAAAATATTTTTCTAAATTAAAAATCTGAAAATTGGCAAAACTTAGGAAAATATCTAAAAAGTACGTGAAAGTATGTTCCTGGATTTTTTTTATTTTAAGAAGCATTCTTTCTTTGTCGGATAATGTAATTACATCATCAGAAAATAATTCTATTTGAAAAGTGGTCTAAACACCTATTTTTCGACAACATTTATTTTTTCATCCCTAAAAGTATGCAATCAGCATGAAAAATTGAGAAAACTGCAAAAAAGCAAAACATACGCCTATTATTATCATTTTTATTGCAAAACTAAAGGATCCTAAGACAATTTCTGTTACTCTTTGCAATTATAAATGTCGACGTTACCGATTAAATGTAAAATCTGAAAAATCTACCTAACACACTCGTTGCTATAGCACACCACAAATTACGAAAATTGCAATTTTAAGTCTCAGACATTGCCAAACTACAAAAGTTTAAGAAAACAAAATGGAAATTTCAATTCAGCAAACCATGCTTAACTCGTATACCAAATTTTATGAAGAACAGACCACTCCTTCTAATTGTGTCTCGCGGTTGT
This sequence comes from Melieria picta, assembly GCA_964056695.1. Lineage (NCBI taxonomy): Eukaryota > Metazoa > Arthropoda > Insecta > Diptera > Ulidiidae > Melieria > Melieria picta. Next base: position 71,472,537 of record OZ057399.1, on the reverse strand, counting down.
ATGGAGTCGAATCACTGTGCATTGTGGTTTAAATTCCGCAGGTAGTTGCGTTAACCACACAGCTTCACATTTTCCATACTTTTTGCACGCGTTTTGCTTCTTGGTCAGCTAACTAAGCTAAGCCGATAAGATGCCAAAAGATGATCTTCAAACGCCCACCTAATGCGTTCATCATTTATTTATGCTATGGGAAATCCCATCAAAAACTTTTATCATTAACACGGCAATCGAACAAAACTCCAATAAGCACTTAAACTTAGCCAACAAGAAGAAATCCAACACAATATCATGCACATATTTTTTTTATAGAAATTTTTCGCAAAGTAAGCAGACCGAATTTCGGCAAATGGGCACACACCCAGTGCCTACTTTTGGGCGTGCGCGCAGCATATGAACTGAACAGAACGGAAAAAATCCATCAGCAATCAGTCAAGCAACAAACCAATAAGGATATTGAACATCAAACAACACCAACGACAACCACACCAACAACAACAACAACGACACCATACACAAACGCACACTCGTACGTTGTAATCATAAAAAAGTTTTCACAAAGAAAATTGTTTGTCATAATTTGACAGCGGCTGACTGACTGACTGAGAGAGACAGATGCAGACAGACACACACGTGCAAAGTATTTGCTTCGGTGTGGCATGAAGAAAGAAGCGCAGACTTAACGTTTGGTTGAGTTGAGGCGATGTTGTCGGCAGACATTTGTAGCCTTAGCCAAGAACATATCCATTACATGTGCATCAACACGCACACACACACACTTACACACGTGCCCCATCCTCAGCTGCTGCTCGGTTCGAATCCATAAATTTGCTGCGTGGGCAAAACTTTGTATTTTCGTTTCCATTTTGCCGCGCGCCCATAACTAGGCTACAGTTAATGGCATGTTTTCGCTGTTGTAATTTATGTTTATCTGTTTCGCAGGCTGCGACCCAACACACAGCTCCTCATCACCGTTATACACTTTGTTGTTACACTTTGTTGTTGGCCTAAGTATGAGGCGTGTTACTTTAAGTGTGCTTCTTCTTTTTTCTATATTTGTTTACTTTCTTTTCTTATGTGCGCTTCTTCTTCTTCCTTTATTTTTTTATTTTAATTTCTTGTGTGTGCTTCTTTCTCCTATATTTTTTTTAAATTTTCTTTTCTTAGTATTTTGAGTTCTCGCATATGTTCAGACTCTAAATTGAATTGAAATTTAAATTGAAGAACTACAAAAAAAGTTGGAGAGAATCATTTTCTTCTTGTTTTTCTCCATTGTATGATGATTCTTGTGTTGTTGTTGTTGTTGCTGATTGCTTTCTATGAACTCTTTTTTTCTTCAATTCTTAATTTTTCAATTTTTTATAACCAGTTTTATGAATTTTTAGAGGCACTTTTATAACTTTTCTTACTTAATCTTTTGGTCCTTCTCCTCCTTAAAGATTTGAGTGAGTTGTGCCATTAAGCTGAATGTTTTTAATCGATTAGTTCAAATTGAATTGAAATTGAAGAACCACAGAAGAAGTTGGAGAGAAGTTTGCAGTCATGTATTTGGTCTTCTTCTTGTTTTCCTCTATTGTATTATGGCTCTTGTGTTTTTGTTGTTGCTGATTGCTTTCTATGAACTCTTTTTTCTTCAATTTCAATTTTTCAATTTCAACTTTTTCAGTTTTTTTATAAACATTTTTATGAATTTTTAGGGCCACGTTTATAATTTTTCCTACATAATCTTCCGTCTCCTCCTTAAAGATTTGAGTGAGTTGGCCATTCAGTTCAATGTTTTTAATCGATTAATTCTTCTTCAATTTTTATGACTTTTGAATTTTTGTTTCCTCCTTTTTCAGTCCATAAAATACAAAAGTTTGTAAAATGCATACTTTGCTTTCTCGCAGAATTTTTTTTTGTAACTAATCATTTCTTATTTACAAACATCAACCCTTTTGTTCTTTTTTAGGTTCTTTTACTTCTCATTTTCAGTTTATTCTACATCTTCAGTTGGTCTACTCTGTTGTCCTTGCTTGGTTTTTCTCTTCTGACACCTGCTTTTCTTTGTACTTCACACTGTTCCCTTTCATTTCCTTCTGGTTTTATTGGCACCGCTTTAATTTTAAATTTAATTTAAATTTAAATTTTATATTTAATTAATTTAATTATTTTGGATTAATTTTTATTTTATTTTATTTTAAATTTTAATTTTAAATTATTATTACTATTTATTAGTTAAATTTCCAAATCAGACGTCCACAAGTTTTTGGATACAACTCTCCTACATCCAAATGAGCTCTGAGCTTTTCATACCTTAGTTTATTACCTTTGCTTTTTATTTTATACCTTCAGTCGAGTCTTATTTCTGACTTTAAGACTTCTGCTACTCTTCTTTATATAATTTCTTTAACCTAACGTCTCGCAACACACATCACGTATGGATTTCAGCTTTAATTTTCCAACTTCACTTGCTTCGTTTCAGCTTCAGCTTCATCATTAAAAGCAACAACAAAGTCTCAACAACCATATAAACAGTTGCACGCATGCGAGCACATTTACCTTTCATGCATAAATATGTTTGTATTAACACTGTAAATGCCTGAAAGTATGCATTACATGTGCGCCCCATACAAAAGCTCGAGTTCCGCGCTTTCCGCGCTCGTTGTTGTAATTTTCTCTTAACATTTCATACGCCCAGTGAAAGTCTTTAAGTGACTTAAACTTTGACGCTTGTAAACAAATTCAACATACGTTGCACTGACGCTTTCATTCCATGCCATGCCAATACAATTTTTCTTCATATATTTTCTTGCATTGGGTGTGGGGGGTTGTGTGTGTGTGTGTGTTTCTTTTGCAGCATTTCATGCCAGGTTTCGCTTTTTTGTTAAATTTTTTAGCAGTCAACGCGCACGGTTGGCTTATAATTCCCATAAATATTATGACAAGCTCAATAAGTTTATGTCGTCCGCCTTTCGCATCAGCCGACAAGCATACTTTTAGGGGCGTGCGCATCAAAACAAAAACAACCCAAAATCACGAGAGTGTCTTAGCGCACAATGCTTGAAATTGACAAAGTGTGTTATTGACGTTGCTGCTGCTTCTTCTTCTTCTTTTTCTTGCTGTAGCCATATAGTTTTTTTATGTGTGGCTGCCGCTTTTGGCAGTGCAGTTGTACTGCTTGTAGTTAGATTATCGCTTTTTTTGCAGTCTGTTGTCAAAATGTTGCTTAAATTTTTCAGGTGGTGCCCGCCACAAATGTTTTTTACCCACCTTTTTTTTTGTTTTGTTTTAGAAGTGACAACTGTGATGAAATTATGTGGGCATGTGTGAAAAAGTTTTTGTTTATTTGCATCAAAAACTTTACAATTTTGTGCCAATATGTTGTCGCTTATAGAATTTTAAAAAAGTCACTTAAAGTAGAATGCCATACATGTTTGACATGAACTTAAGAAAACTTTGTGCTTATTTACTACAAAATGATATGTGGGCAGCAGGATTTTTTCTGATTTAACTTATAAAAAAGCCTTAAAGTATGCTACCATAAATGTAAATTCTTGAGTTAAGGTCTGTGAAAAAATATTAAAAATTTGCATTTTATGTTGATTGATTACCAAACCATTTCCATGTCTGTTCGTCCTTATCGCAGCCACAGTTATTTGTTGTCTTCAATTTGCACTCGAGCGCCGGTCGAACTTGTTTGCTGCCCACAAGAATCAACCATTTGCTTCATTACTTTCATTTCATTTCAGAAAAAAAACAAGCAAACTAAAAAGTGGTTGATTTCTGTGGGATTGGCCAGGCGGCCAGTACGCAAACAAACTTAAACTTTTGAGCTTTTGTTGCGGCAGTTGTTGTTATCATTGTGGCTTTGGTTTTGTGCTGCACGCCACTTCAATTTTCGCTTCGCTCTAACAAGACGCTGCCGGCAAACACTCGAAGCGTACTCAAGTAAAAAACAACAACAACAACAAACTCCAACTGAAAGCCGGCAACGAGCCGCACTTGAAACTTTGCTGACCGCCTGCCGCGCTTTAACTAGTAGACAGTCTGTCTCTCCCACACACACAGACACACACGCACTAATACATAGGCATATACACACATATGTGTTTGTGTGTGTGTGTCTGTGTAGAAGACCAGTGATCGCTAAAATAAACTTCAAGTCGCTCCTGCCTTCAACTTCGACTTCGACTCGCGTTGTGCGTCTGCGGCTGTGCACTTTCCAAGTTAAGCCACAAAATAGATAACTTTCTGACCTAAAAGTTCTATTGTTTTTGTTGTAGTTATTGAAGTTGTGCAGGCGAATTTTATTTGAATTTTTTTCGGAAGCTGCGCTTGTTGTGCTGCAGATACGGCGGTGCAGTTGCAATGGCAAAAGTGGTAATAGCAAAAGTGTCCTGTGCTAGCAGGAGGCGCCGAAAAGGAAAGGAAATGTTTTGCATGGAAATAAATTTGTAGACACGCTCGTTATGGCCCACAAAGCGTACAAAATTTCCACAACCACATAAAATGCGCACAGCAATAGAACGCACACAGAAACATGCTGCCGAGAAAGTAATCTGATTAAAATTTCTGTTGAAAATTGTCGGTTTTCGCCAAAAAGGCATTACAATTTTTTTTTTCATTTTGGTATTTTGATTTTTCGTTTTTGATTTTGTGCCATCAAGGAGAGAGTGAAAAGATAGGCTACAGCATACGGCAATTGCAGTTTCTGGCAGTGGCAAAGTTTTTATGCTGCCATTTGTAGTGCATCTTTTTAGGCACAATGTTCGACTGTCTAACCCTCTACGACACAATGGCAGCATTTGATTGCACTTCATTGCACTTGTAGGCGTTGCTACTGCAGCATTGCTATGACTAGACGTTGGTTGGTAGAAAATTGCTAAAACATTATTGCATACTTACAGGCGCAATGCTCAACTTTCATAGCTTGTTAGGAAAAAGCATAGATGTTGAAACTTTTATGCGTTTGAATGGCTTTAAAGGTAGATAACGACCACTGGGGTAGTGGAGAGTAATAAAACAAATATGTGGCAACCCTGCGGCATAGCTTGGAATGGAGTGTCATCAATTTGAGTGCAAGGTAGGCATTTTAGTGGATTGTTGATAAGAATTTCCATTCGAATTGGATTCAAGCTTTTTTAGTGCAAACTATATTTATTACTATAATTATTACTGCATATTTATAGGCGCAACAAAACTTTTTCTATATAATCTCCACTTGTCTCTATGCCTCTTGTGGCTTGTTGATAAGAATTTCTATTCGAATTGGATTGAAGCTTTGTTAGTGCAACTCATATGACAACTTAAATTTATAAGTGCATAATTATAGGCGCAACAGAGGTTTTTCTCTATCACCTCCACTTGTCTCTATGCCTCTTATGGCTTGTTGATAAGAATTTCTATTTCAATTTTATTGAAACTTTGTTAGTGCAAAGTATATAACAACTTTCATTTATTAGTGCATAATTATAGGCGCAACAGAGCGTTTTCTCTATCATCTCCACTTGTCTCTATGCCTCTTATGGCTTGTTGATAAGAATTTCTATTTCAATTCGATTGATGCTATTGAACTCTATAACAACTTTCATTTATTAGTGCATACTTATAGGCACAACAGAGGGTTTTCTCTATATTTATGCCTCCTATTTAATCTATAACCTCATAAACACATTAAACATTTTGCTATAAATCAGAAATGTATATCATTTAGTACAGAGCCAAAATCCCTGCACACCATTCGACCGATGAAATTTTTTCAATTAATGTTTCCACACACAACACCCGAGCGCAAACATCGAACGCAACTCTAGCAACAATTAATTTTGCATCGAGCCTAATCCACCACAATACAAAATCAACCGAAATAATTTCGCCTACAACCCAAAAATCATTTGCAGACCCGCACCTTTCCTCTGCTCTCTCTGTCTCTCTCTCCATCCAAGTCAAAATACCTACACAAATATGCAAGCAAAAACTACATATTTGGCTAACGCCAATGCCAACACCAACGCACCAAATTAATTCAACCATAAATTCGAGCACAAGCAACCACACAACAATCTGCCCGAGCGGCCGTGGCGTTAATCTAACGCAAAATTTCCGCTTAATGGCAGGTATTCAGCGAAGCACACCCAACGCCCTGCAGTATGCTTCGAAAAATTTAGCTCTCGTTCGGCGTAGATGCCGCTGCTTGGGCCGATCTAATTTTGATTAATGACGGACAATTTTTGGCATCATTTATATGCTTCGCTTGGCTTCTTAGCATCTCGCAGTTGTAGCGGCAGCAAAGTGCCATAGATTGTCGGCGCATACTTATGGGCGCAGTAGGCATAAGCTTAGACTTGCCAAATAAATTTCAGGTGGGAATTAATGTCAGTGGCGCAAAAAAATTAAACCAAACAACAAAAAAACGAAAGAACAATGCAGCCAAGTGCTATGCGTTTCGCTTCTTGCACAAAGCCTAAAAGTATTTCTTTCTTTTTTATCGCAAGGGCAATTTTATTTTTTTTTTTGTACAACAAGCTGGCGCCAAAAAGTTTAATTTAAAAGTTAAAAGCATGTCAAGCGTGGCACCGCATGGCCGCATGGAATTTTGTTGTTGTTGTTTTTATTTGTTGTGACCCACTGACCAGTGGGTGGATAAGTGTTGAATGTTGTTTGGTTTGGTTTGGCTGGGCGCCAGGTGATGGATTGTCTTACTCACAATTGACATTTTAGGCGCTGAAGTGATACTTTTCTAATTTGCCAGACTGCTTTACACTTACAATACGCAAAAGATACAAACGAGAACGACAGCGTGGCGCACTTTATTAATGATTTTGTTGATTACTTTTGGTAGGCAACTTGAGAAATTGAATTGAAATCTTCGCTGTCAAGGTGAAGTGGCCAACATAATAAATTATCTGCTGTGGCTTTTGCATATATTGTGGCATAGTTTAAGGCGTTCAGGTTTTATATGGCCAAGTGTAATTTTTGCCTATGGTTTTGGTGGCTTTTCGATGCATTAGTGCTGGGCAAAAAGTCATTAGAGTGTTTTGCACACAAAAGGAATGCAATCGAATTTCTGTGGATTTATCGGTCAGCACCTAAGCGCCTAAAATGCCTTTGAAATAATGAATTTTAAAAGACTATGCAAGGCTATGGAATTTTCTACAATAATAGAATGCAGTTGCAATGTTTGGATGGTTTTAAAGCGTTAATAAAAATGAACAAAAATGACATTAGAATGCTTGAAAAAAATTGCGTCTTGTAGCAGAGTAAATGAACAAATTAAAACCAACCTTTAAAACGAAAAAAAATGTAGGAACGAATCACAACAATGCGCCACAAAATGCAAAGTTTCATTCCAAAACCACAATAACAACAACAACAACAACACATACACATTGAGATAGAAAAAGTGAAAAAATATTGCAACTGAAATGCTCCAATAATGAAATGGCGCTGATATTTGCGTATTTTCGCAGCATTGTTATTGTAGCAATTCAAACTGCACACTGCTGTGTTGTTAACTCGTCACAGGACTCGTTGCTTCAGCTGTTCGCTACACTTGTATTGTACTTGTAATATGATGAAGTACGGCGTATGTATAATATAGCTTGTATCGTATATACGCAGTAAATAAATGAAGCATACTTTTAGTCGAATAATGCGCGCAGTGTGTGTGCGTCGGCTGCCTGTTGTGCATTGTGCTGGAAAATAATGAGAACTGCTGCCATTAACTTAACCGAAACCAACAATTGTGGCTGCGGATGAACTTTTTCCACTGTTGCAATTTTAAAACATTCACAGCAATACATGTGTGTGTGAAATGTATAAAACATGTTGTTGTAGTGAAGATTTTATAGTATGTCATTTTGGAATTCTGTAATGAAATGTTTTGCTACAAATTAATTAAAAGCCAACAGCGGCACAGAAAATATTTCCATGGCAGTTAATGTGTTCGTTGTGTTAACTTTTTCAGAGTATAATTTTAGGCTGGGATTATTTTGAAACTAAAGAGAGTTGAATGCAAAGAAGTTAATGCAAACTTTTACTATTTAAAAAAAAATTATGAAAAATCTACTACTTTGGATTAAGAAGTTCGGGGAGAAATGCTCGTAAGGGTTTTGAACTTCATGAAGAAATGATGGTCAGGAGAATAGATTGTTAGGTAGCAGCTACCACAAGCTCCCTGAACTCTCTCAGCTAAATTAGAGGAAGTATTAGACAAAATAGGTAGTAGAGGAGGAGATATGTCTTGATGCATCTCAGTCTTGTCTCAAACAAAGAGAGATTATTAAGCCCTTTTTATAGGAAAATCAGAAGATTAATAAGACTATCCTACAGTTAAATGCCGAATCCAAATGACTTTTTGCAATTTTTGCAATTTTACTTTCACACTTGGGGCCTGCCAAGAGCGCACTTGTGCAATTCTTGTAATTCTCATCTGTTTTATGTGCATAGCGATAGAAGTAGACTAGTGTTTTACCAGCCCGAACTAGGAATCGAACCTAGGGCCTCTGGTGTGAGAGCGTACTAACCGCTCGGCTATCGAGGCCGATTGTATTGACCAATTTCTTTGTTCAATCCCATTCAACTTTAAAAACTCAATCAGTTTGCATAAACCCCTTCAAGTGCTCGATTGTCAACTTGATTCTGCATTATTTTCCTCTTTAGGCACATATCGCTTCTGTGTTGTCGCTGTCGCTGCTGTTGTGGCTTAAGTGTATTGACAGTAAACTTGAAGCGAAAAATGCAAATAAACAAATACACACACACACGCACGCACTTGTAAAGCCCAAAAGTGGCCACCAATAAATCGGTACAAGTATAATGAAAACAGTGCGCACGCAAACGCCCATAAGTATGCTTGCACAATACGCTTGCACAGGCTGACAGTTAATAATAATAATAATAAAAATAAATACAAAAAGATGACTTAAACACTGGTAGGGCTGCTGAAAAAAATACACCTAGTTAGTAGTGGCGGCAGCGGCTGAGCGGCCTTTCAAGCGAATGCGGTACGACTTACGAGTGGATGTGGAACTACTTGGGTTGTCAGTAGTGAAACATAAGCAGGCAGCTGCATTTATTATCCACTTTAAACTAGTGGAAAAAATGATAAAAAAAAATAATAATAGAAAATTAAATTATGGTCGAAAATATAAACAGCAAAATAAATGAAGAAAAAATGCATCGAATGGGAAAAATTCAATTGATGGGTTGAGGTTAATATGGAAATTCTGTTCTGGCTATGCGCCGAGTATCCATGTTCGACAGTTCAATGACTCGACTGGCAGCAGTTTCCTGTCGCCTGTCCAGCGCTCATTGCGTTGTCTGCTTAACTGTCTGACTGACGTTTAATTCCTTTCACTGTTTGTTTAACTGCTGCACGCTGCATCATGTCTTGTGCAATCGTCTGGTGCATCATTGCTTTTTATCAGCTTTAATCTGAGCGCAATATATGCAACTATATACATACAAACATACATATATATATATTTTATGGTATATATTTACATGTGCAAATCTGGTTGCGTTCATTGAAAAACAACAAGAGAAACGCATTTTTCATGTTAAATGCGAGAAATACAAAAACAAAAACTCAAATGGACAGCAATAAAATTGATTGATTGCCCCAGTTGCAGACTAAAGCATAGGAATTCAGTATTTATTGCATACTTTCAGGTGTCCTAGATACTCAGCTGAAGCTTAACTCTATGAAACGAATCTTTAAAAGCCGTAAGCCGTTAAGGACCTCACTTTTAGTATAGTAATGAGTGGTTTAATAACTCAAACTTCAAATACCTTTATTACATTTTATTGTTACAAAAGGCAATTTGGCTATTGTAAAAATTTAGTTGCTGCATATTTTTAGGCGTTATCAATAGAAATATTATTCTGAAAGTTGGAAAGAGTTAAAATAGGCGGAAAAGAAACTTAAATTTGACCCAGCGACTTTATGAACTCATAAAAGCCACGCGTACAACTACTTACACACGTAGGCACGCACAAATAAGGATGTATGTGTGTTTTTCTAGAATAACACGTTCTTAAAAATTGTTTGCCAACTCATTTCGCATAACAAGTGGAATTTTCATAAAATACTTTTTTATGTGTGCATAACTTTGTTATTTTTCCATTTCGCATATACATAAAATATTAGTACGTGTGTGCGTGTGTGTGTGTGTGTGTGTGTGTGTTGGAAATTTTTGAATTGATTTTCATATAAATGAGCATAAAATTGTTCTTTGCTTTTGAAGTGCCACATCTAACGAAGAGTTAGACAACATACGGTTGTTGTTGTTTTTGTTATGTCTGTGTGTGAAAATTCCTAACAGAGTTGCAGGACTTGAACGTTTTACAGATGCTTCCAATTGCAAGGAATGAGCATGAGTTGAGTTTGTGTGTGTGTGTCTGTGTGTGTATAAGCATTGAAGGCATAGGGCAAAGTTGGCATTCGTGTTGCGTGCATAGCCTGCACGAACACACACACACACACATACACACATACGGCATAGATTAATGCCTAGCAAAAGTTGGACTCAATTTGCACATATCAATAACGAATTCTTCGAGGGGAAAATTGATATTCAGCACAAGTTGATAAACTAGATATATATGTACAATACATATATGTATGTATGTGTTTGTTTGTGTTTGTTTCATAGGCAAATTTTGCTGGCTTTTCATGCTTGTTGAGGTTTTGAATTGGCGGAGTCAAAAGATGATGCTGTCATTTTGTGTGCTAGCCGAAAAATCAAGCGGATATAAAAGAACACAAAATCAACAAAAATTTAATGAAAAAAATTTAAAGAAATAATAACAACAACACTAGAATTCAATACATTCAAAACGTCTTTCAAATTGCATGGCTGTAACAAAATTTTGAATTACTAAATCGTGCGATAGCCAATTTTATGCAGTAAAAAATTTATATAATCGCAAAACTTGGGGCCAAGAATAATAAAACTGGGTTTTTAGTTTTTCTCTTTGACGTCAGGATTTGCTTTTTTGCAGTTTCAGGGACATCAATATTTCAAAAATTTTTTTGAAAAATAAGCCCAATGTAGAATATTAATATGGATATCAAATAAAAGGAAAATTCTCTAGAATTAAAAAAACATTTTAATTTAAAAACTAGATAAATACTAAATAATTAAAATTAATTCAATTAAATTACAATTTTAATATAAAATATAGCTTTATTTAGAATATCAATATCAAATGAAAGAGGAAATTCCCTAGAATTAAAAAAGACATTTTAATTTAAAAATGTAAAAACTAAATAATTGAAAAATAGTAAAAATTAATTGAATTTAATTAATTAATTAATATTTAAAATATAGCTTCATTTAGAATATCAATATGCATACCAAATGAAAAAGAAAATTCCCTAGAATTAAAAAAGACATTTTAATTTAAAAATGTAAAACCTAAATATAATAATAAATATAAAATATAATATAATAATATAAATATATAAATGTAATAAAACTAAAATTAAAAAGAATTAAAATTAATTGAATTAAATTAAAATTTTAATATTTAAAATATAGCTTAATTTAAAATATCAATATGAATATCAAATGAAAGAGGAAATTCCCTAGAATAAAAAATTATTTTTTGCACTAAAAAAAAATAATTTAAATTAATTAAATTAAATCAAAATTTTAATATTTAAAATTTAGTTTAATTTATAATATCAATATGGACTTCAAATGAAAAGAAAATTCCCGAGAGTTAAAAAAAGTGAAATTAAATATTAAAAACTAAAATATATAAAAAAGATTAAAATTAAATTAATTACAATTGTTTGGTGCGCAAGGACGAATAGGTTTAGAAAACGTCCTACTAAAACTTGTTCTCATTTTTAGTTTTTTCTATGATGTCAATATTTGGTTTTTTTAAGGATTTTGTAAAGTGTAAAGGGCAATAATATTTCAAAAATTATTTTAAAAAAATGTAGTGCATTTTAGTCCCTAGAAAAAATTTAAATTTAAAAATTCAAAAATAAAAAAAGTAACTAAAATTAATTACAATTAATTATATATAATTAAAAATTGTTTGATGCGTAAGGACGAATAGTTTTAGAAAACGTCCTACTAAAATTTGTTCTCGGTTTTTGTTTTTTCTATGACGTCAAGATTTGTTTTTTAATGCCTTTGAAGTGTAAAGTGTAAATTTCAAAATATTATTTAAAAATTTAGTGCATTTTAGTCCCTAGAATTTAAAAAACATTTAAAAAATTAAAATTCAAAAATAACAAAAAATAACTAAAATTAATGAAAATGAATTAAATATAATAATAATATAATAATTGTTTGATGCGCAAGGACGAACAAGTATTGAAAACGTCTTACTAAAACTTTATGCTTGAATAAGGTTGAAAATTTTCGTTAGTTTTTTTTTAATATACCTTAAGGATTAATGTGTACACTACCATATCCTCAAATTTCATCCTTTTTACTTTACGAGTTGATGATAAAAAAGATTTGAATACTTCTCTCTATAAAACAAAGAGTGTTTTGCACCGTATGTCAAACATAAAATGTTTAACTCCAGAACTCCATAAAAAATTTCAATAAATACAATTCAATTAATTTAATTTCAGTCTCAAACAAATCCACTCACAACTAGCACACAAAAGTGCGCTACAAATTACTTTTTGCTTTTTTTGACATTCATGGAAAAATAGCATAATTTTCAAATAAATTTTTTGCATTAATTTTTTAAAAAAATTCAACTCAAATTAATAGTTAATTGAAAGTCATAAGTAAAAATTACATTGATTAGTCAAAGCATTTAATTAACTCACATAAATTTATGGATACCAACACACTCAAAGTTGCCTTCGGTTGTTTTTATTGAATTGGCGTCATGAGAAAAATTTCACAAAGTCTTTTAATTAGCACACAAACCACGGCTAATGCCAAAGTTTGTTACACAAAGACAACAAAGTCAGCTTAATCTCGAGGAAGAAGAGAAAAAAGGCATGGACTGACTTTTATGTGCTGAGCATGCGGCGACGTGCGTATTAGCGCAACAAAACCAACGTAAAGTGGCACGCCGAGACGATTCAATTTTTACGCGGCGCCAACTGCTTCTCACTCTATTTTATATTTATTAATTGCATCTTTAATTAGCGAAAATTAGCGCTGGCAAAAAGTTTGTTCGCTGCTGATTGCGTTTATTGTGTAAAAAAAACACAAAATGGCAGTTACGAGTATAAAGTGAAGCTATGTCAAAAAAGTGGGGTTTTTGTAGCACACTTTAGGGAACCCCAAGCAAATTGTTGATGAGGCATGAAATTTTAAGATTATTTTATAATTTTAAAATCATTTTTCAATGAGCGTTGGACCGTGAATGTGTTGGGTGAAGGTGGCTTTATAAGAATAATTATGTATGAGTTGGAAGAAAAAGATCAAGAAAAAACTAAAACAATCCTACAATTGTCCTCTTGACTGTTTCGTACGGATTGACTTAGGTATGGCAAGTTATCGAATGCACTCAGTTTCTTTTAGAGATCGAAGCGGTTGAAATATTAAATCTCCATTTTGTGTGTTCTATGAACACGAAATCGCAATGGTACAACACTTTCAGTAACCCTCACAATCCCTCAATCAACAACGACTTCAAGTGGCTTCCAACAATTTTAATATTGTTATAGGTCAGTAATAAATTTCCTTGGTTTGAAATTCCCTTGAATTGAATTCGACACACTTTTTTTGCTCTCCGCATATGCCACACACATCCGTCGTTAGTTGGCGCGTTCAATGCGTTTACCTGGATATTGATTTTAATTTGTAGCACCCACAAACACATACGTGCATACATACACATACAAGACAGATGGAGCGACGGACGAGGAGCACAACCGCAAACGCATACTTGCGGTCGCATAAATTCACAAATGCAAAATCACTTGAAAAATGCTTAACGCCACTCATAAGCTCAGCTGCTTTATCGGCGCTGCGGCTGTAGCCAACCAACGAACCAACCAATCGACCCACACACCACTCCAAGCATCACACACACACTTACTTACACAAATTGCATGCATTTAGGGATTCAGACAACTTTAACTGGGCTACCTTTACAGGTCATAAAATTATCAGCAAAAATGCAAAATAAATCAAACAAAAAAAATTCAAAATAAAAAATAAAATGTAAAATAAAAGTCAGCAACGAGCACACACCGGGGACGTATTTCTATGGCTGCGGAAAAATTGTTTACTTTTTTTGGTTCCATGATTTTTTTTCAATGTTGCCATAGCATACCTTGTGGCGCAGTAGCACCAGCAGCAGTCAATGCAAATTTATGTAACATGCACGAAAATTCAATGTGCGTGAGCAAATTTGCACAAACCGACACCCATGCACACACAGCTACGTACATAAATATCTGTATATATGTGCATATGTATGTGTGTGTAAGTGTAAAGTGTGCTTGGCGCCAAAAACCGAAGCTCGCTTGAATTTCGAAATTCAATTCGACAAAAAAGCCAAACTGGCGACGTATTCTGAGAAATGCAGCCACTGATAGCCAAAAAAAAAAACATACACATATGTACGTTTGTACTGTCGAAAATGGTTAAGAGCAAAGCGGCAAAATAAATGGAAATATTTTAATTTATTTGCGCGCTGATATGACTGGCGTTCGCCAGTTTCATGGCAACCGGCACAGCGGTTGCGCTCATTCGCGCGCTGTGTTGGTTGGCTGGCAGCAGCCACCTGTGAAATGCGAAAATCATGTCGAAAATTCTAACATTCAACGAGATATTTTTTCAATTTTGCATTTCAATTTTTTTTCTTACTTTTTAACATGTTTGCATTTTTTTCTATGTCGCGCAGCGGCGCTTCAACTCGTTGACTAGCTCTGCCGGGCGTTACTATGCCCTTTTTTCTTCCTCTTCTTTTCATATTTTTTCGTTAGCTAGCGACTTTTCTCCTCTCTCTCGCTTCCTCTTCTCTGTTGCTAATTCCTCATAGTACGATTTTTATGTCACCTGAAATAGTGCACAAATTTATTGGTTGCAGTTGCGTTTGCTGCGGTTGCAGTTGATAAAAAATAAAATATTTAAAAAATCCAACCAAAAAATGTAATCATAAAAAATAAATTGAACATATACAACTTTAGAAAACAATTTTTTTAAATCTTAAAATCCCAAAAAAGAAAATCAAAAAAACCAAAGTCTGAAAATCATCACATATGGCTGCATGGATTTGTGAGGAGGAATTTTTATTTTGGCTGCTTTAATTTGCTGTTTTGGAACATACAAATTGTGCTGTGATGACGAAAATCGACGTTAGAAAAGACCATTGCATTCTTCTGCAATAGCCAAACCTCCATTATGGCTCTGACATTTAAAACCACCAAAGACACCTAACATTGTAATGGTCTGTAGGTTAGGTAGGGTAGGGAAGGGTATGTGCGACCCAGAGGCCGCACTTCCACTCGGAGGCCAAAATGGCCCATTGTGAATCCCTTCTTGGAAGGTTCTGGAGCTATAAGCTATAATGGACTGTAAAATAAATGTAAACATCATGGGATACCAACTTGATTTATTCGGCGTGTGATTTGTGAATGAGGAGTATTACAAAGTACGAACAGTACACATTGAACATTACGAATGGCCGAGAACGAGGAGCTGACATAGAGAAACATAAGTACAGGAGAAAGAAAGGATTGGACTAGAGGTAGGATTAACAGATCACTAGACAGAGCATTAATTTGAACACTGACTGACTGGGTAGGTAAGTAGGTATGTAGGTAGGTGTGGCTGCTTCAAGGCGGAGCTCCACTTAGGCTGTAAGGGCTCATTTTAATACCACATGCAGTCAAGCTTTGGAGCTTCCTGCAAAGCTTAGTAGACAGCAATTCGGCTAGGTCCCCTAGGAGGTTGAAGAAGAAGTTACCTAAGTAGTTGATCCTTCCTCTGGATAAAGCTGGACAGAAGTCGTTCGAAAACAGTCCCATCCTTCTTGCTAGCTAACCCAATCTTTTAACCCTTTTCTAAGGTTAAACAGCGCCAATTCCAGTAGGATTTTCCCTTCTCCACTTTAATACTAAAAATACCATTGCGGTAATTTTGACGGTTTTCCATTTTTAAATATCTGTATTTTCTTTAGTATTTTTATCAACTTTTGTTTTGGTGACTTTTATTTTTTCATACTGGAAAATTTTATATTTTTAAAAAATTAATTTTGTGAAAAATTAGCCAATTGTGATGCGCAATTTTCGAGATATCAGCGTCTCAGTAGTCTTTGTAGGTATGGAAAACGTGCGGCCTTTCTAGTGTTAACTATCTGAAAATTAATAATTAAATGTTGCTCATACGTCCCAATAGCCAAATTTCAACATCACAATTCATTGTTAATAATACAAGACACCATTAATTTCAAAAGCCACAAAGAAAGAATAAAAAAGAATACAAATATTCCCATAAAACATTCATTTATGTGTTCAGTATGCATTTAACAAGATATCGTTGCCATTATAATTTAATTTCGCATATATTTTCCGCAACACTCAACAGCGTCATTACGTACAGCCATTAAATACCATAAATCCTCGCCTTCTTTCTATTTGCCTGCTTACTTACGGCGATAAGCATCTTTTTTATTCTTAACGCCTTAATGTATGCTAACACAAATGCGACAACAAGCGAACGCGCAACAAATAAAAACAAACCGAAAATCCCAACCCAATGCCAGCTTAGGAAATGTGTAAATGTAAAATTTTCCAACCGGCAAAATGAAACAAAAGCATAGAAAAAGTGAGAGAAGCGAGTGGAAAGGCTCAAATGACGCTAAAGCGAAATAACGAAATCACATTTCAATTGACATAAAAGCAATACGCAAATTTACTTTAAATATTCACAGCACGCTAAATGTTTTGCGCGTCTTGTTTTCAGGCGCTCGGCGTCTTTTGTTTGTCTTTTTTTTCTGAGCGTTTCGCTTGCTTGCTTTCTAGCTTAAATGTTGGTTTGGGTGTGTTGTCAATATTTTTCCTTTGCACATTTTCTTTCGTGTACTTTTTTTTTGTCAAGTACAGCCCGCTAACATGGTTACTGGCAACTGCTCGCAACATTGCTGCAAATCAGTGCGCAGTGGGTGCTAACTATGCGACGCGGAACGAGAGTGGAGTGGCAGTAGGAGTTCGGTGTAGAGTCGATTGTGCGGCAACTGATAGGGAAATCATGGTATGCGGCGACATTGACGCGCTTCAATTTAAATTATACGCTGCACCATTCGCCGTAAACGCTGCGCACACAAAGGCAAAGCGACAGCAAAAAATGCCACATTCCGTAAGAATCGAAATGCAAACAAATGCCAAACGCAAACGGGTATGAAGAAACTGAAAGCAACGACAGCCTGGTAAACGATAAACAACAACAACAAGCGGGAAAAATTTAAAAGTAAAGCAAGCATCGTAAAATCGGAGTTTTATTGTGTTCGCTTGGTGAATGTGGCCAGCAGCGTTGCCCGCAGCGCCAGTTTGCTCGGTGTTGACATGACGAATTGTCGCTGGTAATTTGTAAGCGCCATAAAGTATGCTCTAATTGTGTGCTAATACTGCGTGCGACTATGTAAACAATAAAAAATGCACTGAGCTGAGTTGAAGACATGAGGTTGAGTTGATGGATTTGGTGACTTGGGAAATGGATTACATTTTAATTTAGAATTTTGGTAGCAAAACATTTGGTGGGGCGCCTAAAATTATAAACGGAATTATCTAATCTACTAAAATGAGTTTTGATAATTTTGCATTTTTTTATTATTGCAATGAGTTTTGAGAGAAATTAGTTGAAAATGCATAAAACTAGAACCACTGCAAGTGAGCTTTGTAGTTAAAACTGAAATAAATGTAATGTTACCTTCAGTTTGCCTAAAAATATGCTCTCAAACAGAAAAAATTAGACTTGCGATGAGTTTAGAGAGAACTAATTTCTCTTTAAAATATTTACTAGATAGTAAAGAACTGTATTTTAGACAACTAGAATCTCTACAGTTCAACTTTAAAATTTAAAATAAAATAAAATTAAGGTTTTGGCCTTCAATGTGCCTAAAAATATGCTTTAAAACAGAAGAAATAGTAGTCTGACGATGAGTTTAGAAACTTTGTTAGGCACTGGGCCTCCGAAAGACATCTTAAAGTAGTAAAATCACAGTTGCAATAGTTTAAGCGCCTAAAAGTATACTCAGAAATGAGCTCTAAGCAATATTCTTCCTTAATGTGTGATTTAAATACAATAAATTTGACTGTACAAGTTCGTACTACATCTGAATATGTTCTCTAAATCAATACAGGAAGAGTATGAGACAAGTTAGGCGCCTAAAAGTATGCCTCAAAACAAGATAAGCTCAACTTAAGCCAATCTAAGTCAATAAATATGACTACCCCTTACTTCCAACTACTCACCCTCCCAAGTTTACTTACACTGCGTCCAGTAAAATCTCTCAACTTACTTAACTTGAAAACTGCAGTGAGAAATGCTTAGATATTTTTCTGTTTTACTGCAAAATTTTCTTTGCTTATGTCGACAGCTGTAGCCAAAATTCAAATATCAACACCAGCTGATAATTTTGTCCCAAGGCATTTTGTATGGCAGTGCAACTAGTGCTTGCAACTCGCAACATTTGAACTTTGCTTGGCATATTTAAACTTTACTTAAAAACTGTTACCTCAAATATTAGCAGTAATGAAAGTTCCTATCATTGTTGCATGCCAGACAGAACTTTGCAAGCAAACAACAACAATTACACACACACACATACTTCATAAACTAAATGCATGCATGTCAGCCAACGTGTATGGAGATTTTTGCTAAAGACACAAACCCAAAGTTACAGTTGACGTCGTGCAACGGCCACAGCAGTGGGCAAGTTTCAAAGTGAGTCGGCATCAGTGGACGTCAGCAGCTGAAGTGCACTTCAAACCACAAAAGTGCTGCTTGAGTAAAAGTTGTGCATTTTTAGTTTATCTTTGCAATCTAACAAATTAGCAGCAAATTTCACACAAACACATTTGCACTTGTGTGTGTGTGTGTGCGTGCATGTGTTTATATTTATTTTCAATTTTGGGGCAGTTATTTTGGTTTTGTGTGGGGGCCACAGTTACACACGCACACACACGCAACGTCTCACTAAAAATATCAAAGCATACAATTAGGCAAAATATTTCGCAAACAATTCAACAAAAAAAAAACAATTCAACAACCAAATTCAACATTTCCTCAAATAGTTTGCAAAATATGCTGCAAATGTTTTTCTTTGTTTGTTTATGCTTTGCCACATTTTCACTTTTGCTTTGCTTTTTCTTTAGTTGTCAATGATGCGAAAATTTCACTACAACAACAATTCCTTTTTCGTTCTCTTACAAGTGCGGACACTCGCACAAGTGCCGACAACTTGCAACATCGATATGCTGAATTATTTTCTTTTAATGATTATTATGCAAATAATTGCAGTTCCACTAGACTAACAGTCATTAATGACAAAAGCTAACAACAACAAGAAATTAAGCAAGAAAATTACTTTTACTATACTTTTGCTGGTCTTCTTGCAATTTCATGTTTTTTCCTTAAGGATTTTCTGCCAACAATCTTGTTTCGTGAGTGGTTTTGTTTTTTGATAGTTCCAATGACTATTAAAATTTTTTATTTACAATATTTTTTAATGCCAGAAACTGAAACTAATGAATGAAAAACTAATAAACTTGAACTTTCAATTGCTTAAGAACAAAATTTAATACAACTGTGAAAGTGAGAAGAAACACATTAAGCAAATTAATGAAATGAAGGAAATGGGAAGAATTTTAAACAGAAACTGAAATTAAAAGTAAGCAAAAATGCAAAAGGAAAATTTAAAAGGTAGACTTTAAAGTAAGCAAAAATTCAAATTTACCAGATAAAAAGAAACAAATTAAGCCAAAAATATTATAGAGAATGGTTATGGTTAGACAAGTGTCCAACCAGCTTCAACAGGGAATCGAACCGGATGCTTTTGGTGCGAAAGGCCAACGCCAGGGCGGCTATTTGATATATAAAATTGTTAAATTCTTATAAACTGTTTATGATTTTATTCTGATCAATAAAGGAGATAAATTGTCGTCAGACTCCTGAATGACTCAACCTTTTGGTACAAGGAGCAAAAGGAGGCCCGATTATGTGATCTATCTGTATCTAACTAGCAGACTAACCTGATCTTTGCAATGTTGCCGCATATTTTCATATAGTTAAAGAATAAAAATATTATTTGAATTTTTAACGCATGGAAACACATAAAAATTTAAAATTTTTAGCACTTTTGAATATGATTTTTGAAAATTAATTTTATTCTTATTCAAACAACCTTTACATATATGATTTTAACTTATATATAACTTATTCTATATTCAAATTTTATACATAAGCAGCTAGAAATAATATTATTATCTCTTTATGAAATCAACTCGAACTAAGTTTACAATAAAAATCACCAATAATGCAAAAATAAACACTTGAATCGAAAATATTTCGCACCCTTTATAACTATTTTCCTAATACCCCCACAAAAAAATGCATTATTACTCTGCTTTATTGCAATAAATATTTACACAAAAATGTGCATCGAAACTCAAACTAATGAACGCCGCTGCTAATTAGTGTAATAAGTGATGACAATGCAGCGGTTTTTAGCCAAATAATGCCACACATTATCAAAATAAATGAACATAAACAATTTGATTAAAAATCAAATTAAATGCGCATTCAAAACAATACAAACTAATTAAATGTAAAACAAATAAACGCAAAAATACTATAAATTAAATAACAAAAAAATTATTCAATTCAATTCATATACAAACAAAACCAACATATTGAAATTAATGTGGTTCCTGTGTTGCAGATGCAAATTTTTCGGATTTTCCATATATACAATATTTGACACGTAAGTTTGGGTATTTTGAAGTGCAGCGAAAAAAATATAAATTAAAGGAATTCGAATATGAGAAGGAAAAATTTTTTCATCTACTTGAAGACTGCGTTGATGTTACTGAAAGTTGCTTTCGTGTTTTTCTCTAACGATGATAAGGTTGTGGATAGCTCGAGCAATTGAAGGAAAGAACAATTGCTGAGACAATGAGTAGCAAAGTATATTACAGATTTCATTTTCTTTGGGAGGAATTTCCAAAATAAGTGGTAGTCTCCTAAGCAGAAAAGAGACGCCACAAAAAACTGAAAGCTTTATTGTAACGTTTTCTATTATAAGAGCCTGAAGATGGAAAGAAGTCTTGGACTTTATCTTTTCTTCAAATCCCTCTCAGATAAAATATGACCTGTACAAATTCTTACAATACGAGTGTGGTCTGAAAAATTTCCTAATTTAATTTAACAAAATTTTTTTCTTTTTATAAATTTTATTCAATTTTCTTTCGCAGAAAAATTTTCTTCAAATTTATTTAAGGTTTTCTTACACAGTCTCCTTGTAAGTCTAAGCACTTCGCCCAGCTCTGATCTCTTTAACCCGTCCAATTGGAGCATTGAAAATGATCATTCAAACCTAATTTTTGGTCTAACATGATCTTAAATTCTTCATGTTCAATCATGAAATGAAATTTCAACTGAAATTGTTCCCCTTTCTCCTTCAATTACCAAGAGGGTTTTAAACTTTCCATACTAAGCTTCATTCCTTATTCCACAAAATGCAAATTTCTGGCTCAGTGAATCCCCTTAAGTGGGCACCACACCTGCTTCCTTAAATTTCACATAAATATTTTATGCTTCTTTCGTTTCCATTGTTGTTGTTTTATTTATTTTTATATTTTCTTTCCAATCACTGCAGTTATTGAAGTTATTTTTTTTCTACAGATTCGTCAAAGCAAACAAAAGGCTTGTGCTCAGTTGCCAATACTGAGACAAAAATTTTTATTAAAAAACGTATTCGAAGTACTTTTCAGTCGCACATCATAAAAGATATGAAATTGGAAATGTTGCTGTTACAAATCAAAAATTAATGAAAATATGAATTTTCAAATTGGACTGGAAACTTGTGAAACTTTAAACCTGGCACAGAGTGACCATTTGTTGAGTTGAACTTGAAAGTTTTTCTGAAAAAAAGTCTTGCAGATACCATTTTTTGTAGATTACCCACTGTTGACTTGAGTTAAATAATTTACTGTCTAAATTTTGAAAGAATAAATTTTTGAAAATTTTTTTCATTAGATTTTTTCTAATTTGCACTGAATACACATTTATCCGTCCACATTTCGATGCGTTCAGATATTCATACAAAACTTGTATATAAGTATAATAATGCAGCTATCTGTCTTATATTTTGCTTCAAAATTGTACAATTTCTAGAAATAATTTTCAATTATTTTTAACTTTTTTCGATTTGTATTGAAACCACATTTGTACCTTCACATCTCAATGTCTTAAAACACTCATAAATAATTTTTATATTATGCAGCAATCAGTCTCAAAATTGGCATAAACATTGCCTGATTTATATTTAAGTAAATGACAACCATAAATTAATTTTTTTCAAAATTAATTTTTAATATTAAAATAAAAAATAAATAAAGAAAATAAAAGCTCAAAAATCGTTCAAATTTCTCACTCCAAGTTATCTTTTCATAGCTTTGGCGCAACTTTCTTGCCACTTTTTCTGCTCCAATGGTCACTCTAGCGCCCAATTGTATGCATACAAAAAATACAAAATCAACAACAGCAATCAAAACAAACGCAACCGTGCGCAATGTTTTCTTTACATTTCATGATTTTTTGCATATCTTTTAAGTAAACAGCGCCGCACTGTTTTCATATGTAGGAAGGAAGTTGCGTGGATATTCCCGCGAATTGTACTCACATTCATGCAGTGGGATACAATTCGAACAATCAACAATTTAACACATACATACAAACATAGCATATGTGCCCATACGTGTGTGTGTGCTCTTGTGTTGGTGTTTGTAATTTTTTGTTGCGCCATTTACCGACGTGTACACTTCCTTTGGCGCCCCATGGTATGTGACAAAGCAGCAAAGCACACACACACACACACACGCACTCACACTGTCGCAGCAGCAGCGAAAAAAACCGACAATATTTGCCGCAAAACGTAAAGCAACGTAATACGCGCTTTGGCACGAAAGAACGTAAAGAAAAAACGGCTATTTTTTGTTGTTGTTATTGTTCTTGTTGCGGCAACAATGAAAAGTGCAATAGCAACAACAACAACAAGAGCAATCTCGAAATGGCAAAGCCGCAACGCGCATTGCACTTTTATAACATAAAAGCGCAGCTGCCGGTTGAGCGCGTGAGGAGAGTCTCTCTATTTGCCTGTGTGTGCTTGCATTTGTGTGTGTGTAGGTGTTTTTGCTGCATTAAGCCTTTCAATGCAGTGCGACACATACAATGCGATTGCTTGGTTAGCGCATTTACTCGGCTATGTTGCTCTGCCCTGCTGCTTTGATTGCTGCGCCACTTTATATTTTCTATTTGACATGGGCACACACACACAGGTACACATACTATATAGGTACATGCTTAAGTTTTTGTATGCGTTGTTAATTTGTTTAGGGGCTCGACTGCACAGCAAAGCTGGTTGTGTTTGCTTTGACGATGTTTTCGTTCGTCTTGCATAGGTCGATACGCTGCGATGGGGTCTTCTAGCAGCGAAAATACACACTGAAAAGCACTAGAAAACTGAGGAAATTGAAAGAAAAAATATTGAAAAAAAAAATATTAAGTATCCAGTATAAAGTATCCTCCAGTAGAGGTAGTTTTTGTGCGCCCAGTTTGCTGTTAGCCAACAGTCAGCTACATAAAATAAAGACTTATCGAGTTGCAGTCGTTCTGAACCATTTTATTATTGATTTATTTGCTAAAAAATGGATTTTAATTGCTTGTTCTTTATTTTATTATTATTACCAGGGAAAGGATTTTGTGGAAATTGCATTTCTGATTGAAAATGAGCACGAATTAGGTCCTCCTGATTAGAAATATATCACTTTTATTTTGCATTTTTTTGCCTTAAAAAGGCAGTTTGCCTTTTTCACCCATAAATGCCTTTTTTAGTGCCTATTTTACCTATAAATGCCACAAAATGCCTTTTTCAAGATTTGTCGAGCGCCTTTTTATTTTCCTTTCGTTTTTAATACTTTCCCCCTTTTGTTTCCCAAAAATACCTTGAAACTATCAGGTGTACAACTTTGCTTCCGCCGTTTTTTTCCAAAATTAAAAGCTTTATTGCGAAAAAGTGCTTACAGATGTATTATTCAAAGTATTGTCCGTCGCTAGCGACAACTTTCTCCCATCTTTCCGGCAATTTTCGGATCCCGGCTCGAAAAAAGGAGTCCTCTTTTGACGCTATCCATGAAGCAATCCATTTTTCCAATTCTTCGAAGGATTGAAAATGTTGATCTGCCAGGCCGTGTGCCATCGAACGGAATAGGTGGAAGTCAGAAGGGGCGACATCTGGGGAATACGGCGGGTGGGGCAAGACTTCCCATTTCAGCGTTTCCAGGTACTTTTTGACCACTTTTGCGACGTGAGGCCGAGCATTGTCGTGTTGGAGGATGACTTTGTCATGTCGCTCTTGATATTGTGGCCGCTTTTCTTTTAGCGCGCGACTAAGGCGCATCAGTTGCGTTCGGTAGCGATCTCCTGTGATGGTTTCACCCGGTTTTAAGAGCTCGTAGTAAATCACACCGAGCTGATCCCACCAAATACCATGTTTGTCTTCGACATCGAAATCACCATTTTTAAAACGTTGAAACCACTCCCGACACGTTCTTTCACTCAGAGCAGCATCACCGTAAGTTTCTGAGAGCATTCGATGCGCTTCAGCTGCATTTTTTTGCGAATTGTAACAGAAAAGTAAAACTTCCCGCAAATGGCGAGAATTGGGCACATAAACGGACATTTTCGAGCGTGAATAATACGAAAACAAGAACAACTGTCACTGAAACGGCGATGACAATTCGTTAGGCACTGTCCACACTCACTTTAAAGGCATTACCATCTATGTATTTCAACCAGCCTCAGCCGGTACAGCCACCTATCGGAAAACGGCGGAAGCAAAGTTGTACACCTGATAAAAAAAAAATTAAGTGGCAACATTGCAATTTCGTTAACTTATCGATGTTTTTACATTGATTTGATCATTCCTAAGCCGTTATTTTTTGTTTTCAGTGGAAAATTTAAAGAAAAAAACATGCCAAAAATAAAAAAGTTCGGTTAGCGCAACAATTTTATTTATTTTTTTGTGATACAAGTACGGCTTTTATGCTTTTATATGAGAAGTTAAAATATGAATTTAAAATATGTGCCTACATTTCAATTAAAATATCTTAGTTTTAGTTTTTAAACTTTCTTTGAAAACCTTGATGTTCCTTTTCCTTTACAAAAAACTAGGTATAAATATTGTATGTTGCATACGTCAGATGAAATAAAATTATTAAAAAATACATACCGTTTCCCCTTTTTTTAGATTTTCTAGTATTTTTTTTCTTATTTTTAAATGCCTGTTTTTGCCTTTTTAACAGTTTTCAATGCCCTATTTTGCCTTTTTAGGCAGTTTTTAGTGCCTTTTTCTGCCTTTTTGGCAGTTTTTAGTGCCTTTCCGTGCCTTTTTTGCTATTTTATTTTGCCTCTTTATAGGGTTTTAGGTCCTCAAAATCCTTTCCCTGGTTATTACTAACCGAAACGTTGCTCGAACTGAACATCCTAAACTAAACTTCTTGGTTATTGATTTAATTTAGTTCCATTCCCTGTCAAACACCGTTGAAATATCAGTTATCGTTATTGGGGTAACAAGTTGCAGTCTACATCAACCCACTTCACTTCTCTGCGTTGCTGTCTACAAATTTTCCATATGCCTCACCGCCAAACGCCCAAAAATATGCTTCGAAACTTTAACTCTTTTTTTAAATCATACTAATTCTTCGCATATCACTTCTTGTCTTCTGCAGATCCACCGGAGATCATCAAGAAGCCGCAAAATCAGGGCGTGCGTGTGGGAGGCGTGGCCAGCTTTTACTGTGCAGCACGCGGTGATCCGCCGCCATCGATAGTTTGGCGCAAGAATGCCAAAAAAGTATCAGGTGAGTGCAGTTCTAAGCCAAACATTTGGCTACAATTGCCAACTTTTATCTGATACTAAATGGTTTGTGTTTTTTTTGGTGTTGTTGTTTTTTCTTCAACAGGCACACAATCGCGCTACACGGTGCTGGAGCAGCCCGGCGGCGTTTCCATATTACGGATCGAACCAGTGCGTGCTGGCCGTGACGATGCGCCCTACGAGTGCGTAGCCGAGAACGGTGTGGGCGATGCAGTTTCCGCTGATGCAACACTAACCGTTTATGAAGGTGAGTCCTGAACAACAACAACTAACATACATTTTATTACATATAGAAAAAAGAGTGCACGAAGCGCTTAGGGAAATTTCATATGAAACTATAAACTTTCAGTTAAGGTTGTCGACTCAAGTGCAGAGCAGAAGGGGAGGGGTGCGGCTACGAATTTAGGGAGATATGAGCTGCTGGTGTTATCCAACCATCGAGCGCTGTGTAGCTTAAAATTACCCGACTAAATGTAAACAAACTTCGTGCATTGATTTTAAATTAAAACTTTCACCTCTCTGCGTCTCTCTCGCTCCCTCTCTCTCTGGCTGCCATACAGTACAAAAAAAACAATTTACATTAACTTTAGACAGGCAAACACACGCACACACACATGGACGTGGATACGGCAAATGTAAATATTTGTATGCTGTATATGTGTATGTGTGTGTGTGTGTGTGTGTGCTGTGGGCACATTAGTGGCGCGCTAAAGGGAGATGCGGTGCCCGGCCCAGTTGTCAGCAATGCTGCCGCTTTCCGCCTCCCAACAGCGTGCAGCGCAATGTTGCCACATACTCGCTTTCTGTGTGTGTCTATGTTTGTATTTGTGTGCTTACTTGCCAGCACTTGATTTACTTTATTTATACTTATTTTAAAAGTAAAGGATAAAGTTTTCGGTTACCAAAAGCCTAATCAACTTACGTCGTTACGGTTGAAACTTTCAAGTGGGACGCGTCCGTGTGCGAGCAGAGCGGCTGCATGTGTTGTGCTGCCGCGACATGAGTTGGACAAGTGTGAATGCGCAATGGGGGGCGCAGGGGAGCAGGGACGACCCTTATAATCGAGCATTTGGTATAATAAACCAGATTTACGAGTGGGTGTTAATTGCTGGGTATAGTTTTGAGTACGACTTGAGTGAATCAGTGAGCGCCTAGCAGCAACAACAACAACAAAAATACAAATAATAAAAATTAAAACAAACAACAAAAACTCTAAATCATGTAAATCGAGGTACAAAACAACCTTAAAACAAATTTCAACTGTACAGCATTTGCGAGGAAACATTAGAACGCAGCTGCAGCGAGAAAAAAATTAGTTGAAAATCAAAGAAAAAGTTAAATAAAATCGAAAAAACAAATCTAAGTGAATTGCAAACATACTGTAAAATCGAAGTTTGTTCAATTAAAATTTCCCATTAAAATTGCAATGAAAAGTTCACTCACTGCTTTTCTCTCTCTCTTTCACACACACTTTGTGGTTTCTATCATTATCATTGTTGTTGTTGTTGTTGTTTTGTGTTGTGTATGTTTTCGTTTGCTTTTTATACGTTCTGGTTTTGTTTTTGTTGTTGTTGTGCTTAAATGAAAAGTTAAATAACACTTTGAAAGTCATCGTGTGTCGTTTGGTGCGATGCGAAAGCGGTTTCACGTTGTGTAGAGTTGAGCAAGTTTGACTAATTTCTGATATTGTTTGTTTATTGTTTAGATTTGTGGTTGTAGCTAATCGGCAATAAGTTTTATTGAGCTAATGTAAATATTTGAGGAAAAAGGTATTTGAAGAAATTTTTCGTTCGTTTGAGTTGGCTTAGCAAAGCTTGCAATATGGCATGGATTGCCTTTGAGGCATAAGGAAGAGTAGAAAAAAAATATTCTGATCATTCAAAATCTATTCAAAAGTAAGCATACAGTTCTTTTAGTTTTTGCACTGTTCTTTTTTTTTGTTAATTGGCAGTTATCAAATTGTGAAAATTTAAACTTTAAAGTCCCTAAAATTTTGTGACCCTGCCTAAACGTATCTCATGAGATGTGATTGCTCCTTACTCTCATAGCCTTTGAGGCATAAGGAAGAGTAGAAACAAAAATCTGATCATTCAAAATCTATTTAAAAATAAGCTTATAGTTCTTTTAGTTTTCTTACTGTTCTTTTCTTTTAATTGGTGGTTATCAAATTGTAAAAATTCAAACTGTAAAGTCACTAAAATTTTGTGACCCTGTTTAAAAGTGTCTCATCAGATGTGATTTCTCCTTACTATTATAGCCTTTGAGGCATAAGGAAGAGATAAGGAAGAGTAGAAAAAAATATTCTGATCTTTCAAAATCTATTCAAAAGTTAGCCTCCAGTTCTCTTACTTGTTTCACTATCTTTTCTTCATTAATTGGCAGTTATGAAATTGTGAAAACTTTAACTTTAAAGTCACTAAAATTTTGTGACCCTGTTTAAGGGGGTCCTCTAGTTGTAAACTTTGAAAAAATCGATTTTTTTTTATTTCATATTTGTATAGTATAAATATCATAGAAAAAGTATACGAACGGATTTTGTCGAATTCATAAACGTCTCTGAGATACAGGGCCTCAAATCCGTCTCGTTCACTACGCGGTAACACGGTTTTAAAACTTTAAACGCGTTTTTCTCGAAAACACATTTTTTGACCATTGCGCCATGATTCCGTCGAAACTAATTGACCGATTCACTTGATTCTTATTTTGCTGTATTCAAAACTTTTTGCTCTACGGGCTAACCTACAACCGGGACAAAGTTAGGATGGCGCAAACGCACCCTTACAAAAAAAACATGGCCGGTACTCAGCTGGCGAACCCCAACAGTGTTCGCGGTAGCACGTGGAAAAATTTTTTTTTTATAATTCAATATGTAAAGAATGAATATACAAAGAATTATCTCAATATCATTTGCAGTTTCTGAAAAAAAGAAAATCCCCAAAAAAGCTTTAAAAAACACCGTTTGTACTAGAGGACCCCCTTAAAAGTATCTCTTTAGATGTGGTCTCTCCTTATACTCAAGTAATTGAGGCCATAATAAGAATACAACTAAATCATTTAACTTAACATTTCTTCATTAGTATTAACGGCTATCAAATTTTGAAAACCCAAACCCTGTTCCTGTTTAAAAACATCTCATCAGATGTGGTCTCTCCTTATACTAAAATAATCGAGGCACAGATTGTCTCTAAACCACACAAAAAATGAAACTAAATCATTTAACTTAACTTTTCTTCATTAGTATTACCGATTTTCAAATTTTGAATTTAAGTAGTTGAGAATTCAAAATGGCAACAATTAAAAGAACAATTTTTTAATTACTAGCCGCTCACAAGTTGCAAGAGAAATGGCTCCCTTCTCTTGACTTATGGCTTGCAATCGCTCTGCAAATAATTTTATTGAAACAACCAATATGCCCTCAAATTATTTAATGTGTTTATAGCTTACACGCAAAAATGTCTGTGGTGGTGCTAGAATTTTACAATGATAACTCGTGCGAATAATTTGCGTTTTCCGCAGACATTAAGAAGTATTTTAGCGCCTGTTAGGCGGCCACACACCAACACTAACACACACACATATAAAATTATTCGCAATGCAAATTGCCAGCTTGAGCCATTACAAGAATGCACAACAAGCAACGGCAGGAGGCGACCCAAAACAATGCAAACGCAAATCAGCGTTTCGCTCACTTCAGCACTCATTTCGAACACTTACACAACGCCTTTACTGACACTATTAGCTTTGTTACCACAACAACTAATGTCTAAACCACTTTAGATATTTGACACACACACACATCTAATGATAGTTTTGTCAGTAGGAAGTAGTTTGGTGCATTCTTTGCGGCCACCAACGGGGCGTATGAGTAATTTTCCGCTGTATTCATACAAAACCTCACCCAGTTACCTGCTTTGGTGTTAACATAATTTTTACCCTAACCAACAATGCAATAAAAATATACAATAAAAACAACAACACTAACAACTAGCAAACATTCTTGAACATGCCGCCGCCACAGCGACGCGTTTATTCGGTGCCCGCCCAAAAAAACAGCCAAAACTTATAATTTTCTCCACACCACCGCCAACCGCACGCAGCACACACTGAAACATGTTATTTGTTGCCGCTTGTTTGTGGCATACTTTTAGGTGCTGTTCGCTGTCAGCCGCCTAGTCGTAAAGTATCATAAATTGAATAAGCGATGTGTGAAACAATTTTATGGTGTTGGCAGTGTTTGGTGATTTGTTTTGTTGTAGTTGTTTCTACTTATTTTAGTTTTATGTGACTGAGTGGCAGTGCGAAGAGGTATGAGAAGTGAAGATGGCGCACAGGATGCCAGACAGCATAATTACAGTGCTATTAGTTGCTATTAGTCGGTTAGATTTCTCCACAAGGCAGTTGAAAATAATTAGTTTGTTCGGTTGTAATAACATTGTTGTTGTTTTGTTATTTTTCTATTTTTAGTAGTTGCATGTGGGAATTGTGGGCAATTGAAAAATTGTGCGGCTATAATTAGGTGTGGTTTTTTAGAGGAAAGTTTTTAATAATGTAATTAACATTGGCTGGAAGACGAACGGGAAGCATAGCGTGCTGGTAAGTTTTACTACGGAGCAAGCGTTTTATTAGACCATTTGTGTTATAATTGACTTAGACAAGGCGTTGTTATAAATTTTTGTGGGTAACATAATTACTTGAATGTGGGAAAACACATTTTTTCTTCGAGTAGAGAGCAATTATTACCATAGAAATTTTTTTATAACTCAATTTTAAGCACCTGATTGAGTTGCTCTAAGTCTTAAAGCCGCCCAGTAAAATGTTCTCACATGCTCGTATGACAAATTTGCCGCATACTTTTAGGCACATAGGCAGCGAGTACTTTTAAATTGAAAATCTGCTGCGTGTGCCAACAATAAATCTTGGCACAAAAAGTAGCAACTTTATTAAAGTGTAGCAAGAACGCGCTGCCACCTGTTTTTTATGCTATCCATCTCTCTCATTCTCCACATTTCCCTCTCTTTTCGCTTGGTACCCAGTAGACCCCACACTCTGCCTTCTCTTCCTTCTCATCATCAATCCATACCAAATGCAATGCAAAACATTTCGAAATTCCATTTTGGATGCACTCACTCTTCTGCTTCTTCCGCCGCTGTTCACTCGCATCTTTTTGCTCCCCTTCAACTTATACAACTGCCTGCTCGCTGCAGCGTTGTTGGCGCTATGCACACTCACGTCTAAGTTTACGTGAAAGCATTTTTAATCAAAATTCCCAACAGTACAGGTAAAATAGCACAAGATCAGGCGGTTGGCTGCAGCGCATCGACGCACCAACACACACACACACACACACTCGCACTCGCATTGCACGCACACAAAATTCGCCGCTGCCACTTCCTCTAGTGGCAACAACTCGCAGCCGCATGTGGTGCTGGGAGGTGGCGTACGATTTGGCTGTAGCGCTGAACGTGCTGCGGGCAGAGCCGTGTAGAGGGCTTGGCGGCGGCAATCGCATTAGCGATATATTGCAACACCTGCAAATAACGTGACTCGCAAAGGTGCAAACTAATCCCAATGCCAAATCAGCGCAAAAAATTCGCACGTGAATAAAAAAAAGCACAAATAGAACAAAGAATAAAATAAGAAAATGAAAATTCAAAGTGTCACACAAGCAGTGCATACTTTTGGGCTAAGAAGCAGCAGTTAGATAAAGCAGTGTTGTGGCAAAAAGAGAGCAAATGTCGCCACTTTTGCAAGGGGTTCGTGGCACTAAATGTTTCATATATTGTTGTTGTTGTTTCTATTATGGTTTTTGTTGTTTCTATTATTGTTATATGTTGTTTTACGCGCATGCTTCTAGGCGTATTACAGGCCCCATGTGTGAAGGTGTGTGCTGACACATGTAAATAGGCAGCGAATTTGCATAACGAAGATAAACGAAGCACAGAATGAGGCGCGAAATAAAGTGAAACAATATTACAAATCAGAACTTAAAGAAAAAACACAAAAAACGGGGAAGTTTTAGAGAGAAAGTATGGGAAAAGAACAATAAAAAGTCAAAGAAAAGAAGTGTAACAGAAGTTTTGGAGAGAAATTAAGGGCAAAATCCAACAAAAGAAAAAATCATAAAAAATATGTGAAATCTTAAAAAAAAAATTAGGACAAAAACCATTAACCCTTTTCGGTAAATTTCCACATTTCTTGAAATAAAAATGTTTCTTTCAAAATAATGACTCTCATTGAACATTTAAGCAATAAAATGCAAAAAAAAAATTTAAAAAAAAATTTAGGTTGAGAATTACAGCTCGATCAATTTTGTACCATATATCGTACAATGGTCCGCAAAGGAGTAAAAATGCAGGAAATTTTTGTTTTGTTTTTTTTTAAGATTTATGAACAATTCATTGATTTTTTTGATAGAAAACATAAACTATAACAACAAAAAATCAAAACGTGATTTCATTTTGATCGAAACTTATGATATATAAATTATATATATAAACAATTGAGTCACATTTATTCGGCCTTATTTAACCGTTGTTGTTGTTGCAAAGCCCTTTTCACCTCAATAAAACACAGAATCAATTAAAATTCGTATAGTTTTACAGAAAGAATTTGAACTAAAAAAAAATTACAGAAAAGACAGAAAAGTTTTAGAGAAAAAGTATGGAAAAGAACCAAGAAAAGTCAAAGAAAAGAAGTAAAAGTATCGGAGAAAAGTTAGGGGAAAAAACATTAAAAAAAATATGGAAAATCTTAAACAAAAATTAGGACAAAAACCCTTTAATAAGATAAAAAGGATGCGAAGTCTTAAAGAAAATTAAATTAAAATAAATTAATTATAAGAACCATAAAATATTAACATGCGGATATTAGCATGCGGACGTAGATGGGAAGATAGACTAATAGCAGATCATTCGAAAAACTACTGAAGAAACAGAAAGAATAGGGAGAGAAAGGTTAAAATAAAGAAGATAAAAGAAGCACAGACTGAAGAGCGAAATAAAGTGAAATATTACAAATCAGAGCCCAAGGGAAAACCACAAAATTAAGAAAAGTCTTAGAGAAAAATACTAAAATATTTAAAAGACCCATGGAAAGTCAAAGAAAAAAAGTAGAAGTCTTGGAAAGAATGTGAGAGAAAGAACCATGAAAAATCATAAAAGAGAAAATGGGGAAAACTTAAAGAAAAAGTAAAGATAAGAACTGAGAAATATGAACAAGAAAAACGTACTTAATGAACATAAATTGGGAGACAAAATAAAATTAGATGATTGAAAAAAGAACTAAAGAAGGAGAAGGAAAGTGGGCAGATCATTCAAAGAAGGAGAAAAATTAGCAAAACGAAAAATTGTTTTCCGTTTACTGCAATGAAGCTAAGAAAAGTATAGAAGACAAAAAAGCAAGAAAAAGGTAATAAAACAAAACCAACGCTTAAAAAGAAAATGTGCAGAAGATATGAAAAAGATTAAGAAAAATTTAATCGAAGAACAAATTGAATAAAAGGAAGAATCTATTAGTTCCTGAATCGTTGCGAAAAATCAAATATTAATGCCTCAGATCTGTCAGAAACAAATCTCAAAAGAATCCAATATGAAGTATGTAACGTCGAAAGAAGTCAAAGACACAATGATAGCAACAAAAACATGTATACAAGTTTTCATATGTGAAACCGTCAACCGTCTTTTCTGCTTTCCTTCACTTCCTCACATTAAACGCGCAATTTTTGCTCAAGTGCACATCCCTCCAACGGTGCACAAGTACACTCAGACACACACAAACATGCCAACGAAGACATGAAAAACCTGCATATACAAAATGAAAAAAAAAAAAAACAAGGCAGCAACAGCTAAAGTCAACCGCCAGTGAGAAATGTATAAATTGTAAACAATGTAAAATATGCGAAATGTCAAAATTCAGATTAGTATCGTGTTCAAAGTTAAAAATCCCAACAGCAACAACAACCAACAGCCGCACACATGCGGTCGTTGCAGCTCCAGTCACTGTGTTTGCTCATCTCGATGTTGGTGTTTGTGTACGGTGTGCGGG
Source organism: Melieria picta (assembly GCA_964056695.1). Taxonomy (NCBI): domain Eukaryota; kingdom Metazoa; phylum Arthropoda; class Insecta; order Diptera; family Ulidiidae; genus Melieria; species Melieria picta. Next base: position 71,438,421 of record OZ057399.1, on the reverse strand, counting down.
CGGAAGCTTTGATTTTTCACACACACACACACACACACACACACACACACACACACACCACCACACGTCAACTTTTGCGCTTCTCTGCTTCCTGCTTCATTTTTCTTCTGTCTGCCGTTGTGGTGCGCTGCGGTAAAACGGAATTTATGAGATAAACGTTTAGCTGTGGGGGCGTATGATTGCTGTCTGGTTGCGTTGGTTGGCGTGTTGTTGTTGTTGTTGGCGCGGTGTTGCTCAAGATTTAGTGCTAATGTGTTGCAGTATGCAAACACACACCCACACACTAACACACACGCTCAGGTTATTTGTTGTGGCAGTTAATTTTTTCCGTTTACGTTTTGAAAGTATCGCTTGCAGGTAGCAAGCAACGAATATTTATTGCATGCAATTATTTTCTAATATCAGCTGCATTAGCGCGCAATGGCATCGCTTAGTGTACGCTGGTGGATGATGTAAGTGTAGATTTTTAAAAAGGAAAGATTATACAATGTTATGTCATGCAATATTTTTTTATTGAATGCATTTACATTTTAATTTCAGCTGCGTTAGTGCGCAGCGGAATTTTGTGAACTTAAATTTTAAACATTAAATTTTGTAAACAAGTTTATGTAATGCAATAATTTTTTGTGTCATGCAATAATTTTAATTGCAATATTTTAACTATGCCAATAAAAAACAATATAGAAGACAACAAAAAATAAAATGCAATAATTGTTTGTGTCATGCAATAATTTTGATTGCATGCAACATTTTATTTATGCCAATAAAAAACAATATAAAAGACAACCACAAATTTAATTTTTGTTAAATAAAAATTTTATTGCATGCAACTTAAGACAATATGTGAACAAAATAAAATCTCTTCTATTCTGAGTTTTAAAAGTGAGAATTTATGAACAAAAAAAAGTGAACTTGTCCACTAAACCATTTCCGTTGAACCTCATAATCGAGTCAATATTCGGCACAGACTCGGTCCGACGGTTGTTGGATTTATTTGTTTTTATTTACTACACAAATTTGGCAATTTTTCATTTCGCTCATGCGATCCCAACTGGCTGTACGCGCACCACCAACGTTGCAAGACTCTGTGCGCCTAAAAGCATACAACTTCTCTGCGCAGAAAAAAATTTCGTTACATATTTCAGCAAATTATTTCGCGCAACAGCCTGAAAAACTATACACAACGCCTACTCAGAAAGCAGTCAGACAAACGCGACGGACATTCAACGCGCTTTTCGAAAGCAAAAGCCAAAAAAAATATGTGCAACATGACGCTGAGTCGCATCGGTGCTGGCGCTGGCACTGGCGCCACATTGCCAGTTTGTGTGTTAGAGTTTTGTAAACAAGCAGCGAATTGCTGCCAACTATTGTTGTGCATGTTTTGTTTGTTACAACCTTTTCGTTGTTGTTGTTATTGTTGTCGGCGTTATTGTAGCAGTCAGCTTGTTTCGCTGCGCGCCGCTTGTGGCCATTGTTGGCAGCTGGCAAACAAACATTTGCATATTTCGCTGCACTGGACCCAACCAGACTGCTGGGCACAGCTTTCGCTGCGCTGATGGAATCCCGAATTTTAATTAAGTGCCCAACAAAAACAACAAACACTCGCGCCGCACTCCACACTCGCAGAGATATGTGATGGCCAACGTTAATCCACCACCGACCGCAGTTATGCATGGCGGCAACACTCATTTGCCTAACAAATTCACTCTCGCATATTTTATTAAAGTTTTGATATATTAACCAAATGTTTTGCATATTTACAGGCGCCATTCATTCAAGCAATGCAACTTGTAAACTGCAATTATAAATTTGCTTCTTTTGCAATGTTCCAGGCACAAACAAAATCTGTCGCCAACCAATTGAGAAATTCGCTTGCAACAAATTTGCACGCCTCATCGGGCACATTAAATTGCTGCTCAACAAAAACAACTACTGCAAACTGCACAAACTGTTGTTGTCTTTGCAGCAAAGTTTCTGCACTCTTGGCAAATGCATGAAAATCGGTGCTCAATAAATTTTCTTAATTTCCTACTTCAGTGCCGGACGCGCTTGCATTGTTTGAAAATTTGTTGCCGTTCCAGTCGAAATTGTGGCCGCCTTTTTGGCGTTTTTGTTATAGTTTTTGTGGTTGTGCGGCAAAGTAAAATTCATTAATCTGCGCTTAAAGCAATAATCGTCTGTTACTGGTGACCGCAACGCAGCGCAGCAGTAGCAGCAGCGCGCCTAAAACTGCACTAAGCTGGCTGGCGACATATTTACTTAGTTTATGGCGCCAACGCGCCCCCTAAACCCAGTACTCGCTTTTGTGTACACGCTGCTGTGCACCGAAATTGTGAAAGGACGCCATTAAAATTTTCCGTTTGGCTGCAATGAAGCAAAAATTCGGCAGCTGAAAATTAAGCAGGCGGAAAGCGGAAAAACAAAAAAAATGTATTAATAGTTTTTGAAGTCATACAGCGAGAGAAAGTCGTGGCAGCATGAGTTAGGTGGCAGCTCGTAAAGAGCAAAAATATGAGAAATATGTTGAAAGCTGGGCGTAGGTACGGCCAAAAGTTGCATAGTGTGCAGTTCAACAGTGTCGAGAAGGGATGAGCGAACAACTTGTTTGCGCTTCGTTCGTTTTTAAAGGCGTATGGCCAACCCAAAAAGTTGCCCTTTTTTGGCTTCAGTTGGGCAATTTTACGACTAACATGAAAAGTTTAGTGGTGCTGCCGTCGACTGGGTCTGCATTTATGAATGCTTTTGCTGCACTTCGCTCGTTGCTTTAATGTTTTGCCGTTTTAATTTTGGTCCAATATAGTTGTTCGCGTAAATGTGTCGTTTAAGTGTTTGTTGAAGTTTCTGTCAGAGGTTTTTCGTTAGAAAGTGGTCCTAAAAAATGCAACAGAAACCCACATTTAAGTTCTATTGAAACCAAAAGACCTAAACTAATTATTATCCATATTTTTGGGAATGAAAAAATTGCCCTAATTTAAGAAATTACTATAATTATTGCTTTATAATAATTATTCCCAATAAGAAATTTTTTACGTCGCCTATATATTTTTTCATTCTGGATAATTATTATTGTGGGATTTTTTTTGTCTACGTTGCATCATAACTTTTATTTATGATTATTTTTTATTTATTTTTTCATTTACGTTACCGATAACTATTATTTTTAGACATTTTTTTTTACGTTGTTTCATGACTTTAATTTATGATTTTTTTAATTTACGTTGCCGATAACTATTATTTTGAAAACAAAATTGTATACGTTGAATTACTATATTATGGATATGAATTAATTTTTAATTGTTTTAAATTGACAAACGCAAATTAACTGCAGAAACCTTATTTCCACCAACAACTAAACAATTAAAAATCAATTCATACTCAAAATGTGGTAAGGCAACGTAAAAAAAATTCTTTCATAAAAGTTATGAAACAACGTAAAAAAATGTTTTTCAAAATAATAGTTATCGGTAACGTAAATAAAAAAAATCACAAATTAAAGTCATGAAGCAATGTAAAAAAAATGTCTCAAAATAATAGTTATCGGTAACGTAAATTAAAAAATAAATAAAAAATAAAAAGTCATAAATAAAAGTTATGAAACAACGTAAAAAATTGTTTTTCAAAATAATAATTATCGGTAACGTTAATAAAAAAAGTCATAAATAAAAGTTATGTTGCAACGTAAACCAAAAAAATCCCAAAACAATAATTATCCAGAATGAAAAAAATATTTATTTCTAATAACAGTTATTATGCAACGTTAAAATTAATTGGCGCAAATAATAATTATAATCAACAAATAAAATTTATTTTGCATTATAATAGTTACATTGCAATTAATTTCTTAAAAAACTTATAATAGTTAAGTCCCTGATTGAAACATTTAAATGAGAACTCAAAACTCGAATAGTTTTTCAGAAATATTGCATACTTTAAGGCTCACACCCACTCAGCTACACTAAGCAATGATCAAAAATCAGATATACATGGAAAGAATTACAACAACAAGCACCAACTATGGTTGTAACAACTACAACAAAAAATCACACTAACGCCTTCGCTTTTTCTTTCAACGGAGCACGTTTCCAAAATACGTTTCCATTTTCCTTGCTGTTGCTGCTTTATAGCCTTTGTGCATATTTCACATTCTCCTTCGTCTACTCTAGCTTTACGTATTCTATTGCGCCAACGCATATCATTGCAGCAAATCTGCAGCTTAGAAAATGCAGCACAAAGAAAATATAATAAAATACAAGCCTATAAGTATGCAACACAAACACAGGCGAGCGCTGTAAGTGAGCAAGCAAAGCTAACAACAACAGCAGCAGCAGCAAAAAAGCAAAGCAAAACAGACGAGCAACAAAAAGCACACAGCACGCGGAACTATTGTCATGGATTTTCATTTTATGATTTGAAATTTTATTTCTTGTACGCGACCAACAGCAGCAGCAGCTCAGTCCTCCGCCGCATCGCCGGCGAACGCTGGTTTAAGCTCATCTCCCGCTCGCAGCGCTTCACAGCCTCGAAAATGTTGAAACCAAAACGAAGAGCTGCAACATTTTTTCATTTTTCTCTCCTTTGCAACATCTTGTAGATTATATAGCATACTTTTTAGCGCCCAAGAGCGTCTTAGCAATTGACTATGTGTACTTATGTGTTTGGCAAAGGATGTCGACAATGTGCTCGTTGCTGTTGGTGATATTCCTCGAGTTGCGAGTCCATGTGGCGATGTGGTGCTGTGGCGCCTCATAACGTCCATTTGTACGCCACATGTGTCGCTTTCACATTTTTTTTTATCCCCCTTAACGGCACACTTCGACAGCGCATAGATAACGCTGCATGTTGTATGATATTTTCGACATTTTGCTGCAATGCGGTTGTACGATTTTATGAAATGCTGCAACGTTTCGGTGCGAATTTGATGTTATATATAATTTTTTTTCTGGCTAACTGGCTGGTTTGCTTGAAACGGTAGCATAAGCTTAGGCGCACAGCGCGTCATATTATGCGCAATAAAGCGAAAATTTAGTGCTGCTTACTTGACGTGAAGTTCTTTTCGTGTACGCGGCGAGTGCATTTGGCGGCCCCCCGGGCGACACAAAATACAGTTCAATATTTGAAAATGTCTCTTTATATGAAAACGTGCTTGGTGCACAACATTGCGCGCACACACACACGTCCACTGTGAAGGTGTGAATTGCATATAGAAAAGTTGTAAAAATAATAGTAATGTGACTGAACAAATATGAGTTGTAAGAAGCAGTAAAGTAAAGCAATACAATGAACGTTTTCGGTGAAATTTTCTCTTTCACATTTTTGCTTAAATGGTGCTAAGCAGTCTTACTGCATATTTTAGCCAGTTGAATAACTCAAAACTTATTGCATGATGGAAAAAAATCAAACAATTAATTGTATGAAATATAAATAATTTATAAAATCAAGCATACTTTTCGGCGAATAAACTTAGATATTAAAAACTAACTTTTTATTTCTAGGCTTCTAAATTTACATTAAAACTTGCGAGTTTTAAACTTTTATTTAAAAACGTTACTCCAAAAAGTGTTGCATACTTTGTGCAGCTTTCCTAGTCGTACATATTAAAGCAAAAGTTGCGTTAGTTTCAACGAAATTTCCGCCCAATGTTGATGCGTTTTCCATACACTTTGTTATCCAACTTTGCATTTTGCCACACCCATTCGCTCGATTCGATGCTTGCCGCCTTTTCTACTTCTCTTTTCTATCTACTTTCTACAGCTTTATTTACGTTTTTTAGGCGTCTGCACTAACACGTAAATAAACGCTGCTTTAAATTTGCTGCTGTTGTGCTGGCAGCACGGCACAACACAGCAGCATTGTAAAGTAAATTGAGATAGAAAAAAAATCAGTGAAAGGATGCGACACTGTGGCAAATGTTTGGCGGCGTTGGTTGAAGTTTATTTTTGTTGTTGTTCAGGAGTTTGCAATATTTTTTACAGTTGGCGGCGTACTACACATTAACAACAACACTATGCAACAACAAAACTGCAACAGCGTCGTGATAACAGAGCCCCAAAATTGTTGTTGTTGTTTTTTTTTCTACTTGTACGCAACAAGCAATGGCAACGAGTTCATTGAAATGTGCAGAAATCTGCAGCAAGTGACTGTGTCCTTTGTTGAAATGTGGCCAACACTCTAGAGTGAGTCTTGTGCACCTGAAAACATGCTTGGTAAATTTTTTGGAGAAAATCTGTTAGTAAAGAATTTTAAATTTTGTTTTGGTCAAATTTTCCCGAGTTTTCTATCAACAAAAGTAATTTTTTTTTCGGGCAACTACGTTTTTGCTGTAGCACATTTTTCTTTATTTATATTTCATTTTTAATACTATTTAATTTTGTTTTTTTTTCGCTGTCACTACAATTTTTTAATCTATATTTAACTAAAAATTAATGAATTTATGATAATTAAAAATTAAATTTTAAATCTTGAAATTATGTTTAATTACAAATTAATTAATTTAATTAAAAATGTAATTAAAAAAACATTACTTAATTTTGTATTTTTCGTATATGTTCAAACAATTTTTTAAATTTGGTTTTTTGTTTTGTTTTTGTGTCATTTCACATGCTGTCACTTCTCTATTTTACAATCCTTACAACATGCTGCTGTTGTTTTTTTGTACTGCACATAACGCACGTTATTTTATGGAGCGTACAGCCAGTCACAACAACAACAAAAACAAAAAAAACAACAAATAAAATAAAAGCAAAACTGCACCAAAAAATATGCACAGAAAAAATGAGCAAACTCCATGTGAGTGTGTTTGTTGCTTTAGTTATGTTGTAGTTGTTGTTTTAAGTTTTGTTGTCATCATTGCTGTTGCACGCAGCAGATAATGGCAGCGACAATTCCATGGAGTGGTATTGAAAGAAAAATAAGAAAAATTATAGCATAAATTCAGCCGTAAGATCTGAACGCGCAGAGGATAGTAAAAAAATATTTATAAAAATTAAACGAAAGCAGAGAAAAACTGTAAGAAAATATTTTACCGGCATTTGTTAAATAAAACAAAAAATAATTTAAAGGAGTTTGAAACACAACACTAAGGTTTAACACAAAATAGGTTGAAGAAAGCTTTGGGTTGCTGACATTTGTAGAATGAAAGTTGAATCAAATTTTCGACAGATTTGAAACGCAAAATTTTCATTATAGTTCAATTTGTTTAAAGGTCAAAGCGATACATTAAAGCGAAGTAAAATTATGAATTTTTCATTCATTTTGTATAATTTTGTAAGAACTTCTAAATAAAGGAAGAAGAAATTACTTTTATTTAGTCAGTTTAAAGCCTAAAACTAGGCTTTTAGAATTGGTTAGTTCAAAAGTGAAGAGAATGCTTTATACAGACAATAATTATGTTTTTTGGTTAAGATTTTCTTTAGTCAGTTTAGAACCTACGGAATCTTAGATCCAGGTGTTCACTTAGAAATTACCAATGTTATTGCTAACACAGTGCGACAAAAATTAAAAAAATGTTTCACACCGGAAAAAATCCATATGGGCGTTAAACTAGAGACCGAATATAGTAATACTGCGTACTCCGTTTTTTATTGCTACATCCTTTGTTCTTTTAAAAGGAGTTCAAAATTTTGAAGGGAATAAAATATAAAAAATACTTAACCTCGTTAGAATATAGCGATATGTATATCGAATGAAAGAGGAAAGGCTCAAAAATTTAAATAAAATTAATTTTGTATCTCTTTGTAAAAAAAGGATATGAAAAAGGTCCTTTGAAAATTTTAGTCCTTTATATCCTTGAAAATTTACATCGAATTTTCTTGAAAAGTAAGCATGTTAAAACCCCGAATATTCTAGATCACGTGTCTCGTATTCTAACGAGGTTAAGTAAATTTTATATTTTTTTTATTTTTTATCCCCTTCAATATTTTGAAGTCCTTTTAAAAGGACAAAGGATGTAGAAAGTAAAAACTGAGTACGCAGTATTACTAAATTTGGTATCTAGTTTCACGCACATATGGATTTGCCCGGTGTGAAAAATGCTGTCGCACGGTGTAATGGAAGGCTTTTAGCCATCCTGCCCATACTCGCATCAATCAGTAATTGTTATTTATACCCATGAATGTAGCAGTGGCAATCATGAAACAAAGAACAATATCGCCGTAGTAAGTTCAGAATGAAGAAGTAGTGTATTCGAGATATAAGAAAAGAAGAGAGGTTTACGAAGAATAGAAACAGAAATATACAAAATGATATCAACTACTTGCATCATATAAAAAATCAATTCATAGTCAGTAGTTGAAGACCATATTTTCTAAAAATTCTACTTTCAGCCTAGAAACCGCAGCAAAAAGTACCCTAAAAAAACAAAATTCTCAAACTCAATTCTACCCTAAATTCTCAAAAGTCTGAGAATTTTCAATTTGTAGCATTTCCACCGCTTCGTGTTCACACTTTTTCAGTGCAATTCGTATTTCATTCACAGTCAGACTTGCAAAAGTACGACAACAAATTCGTTCCAGCAATTGACACACACTCTCCTTCTCTACTTCTGCTCTTAGCCTTTCACATTTACCAGCGGTAATTCATACTAACGTTCATTCCACAGACTTTGCGCTGCAGGCCAATGCCAACGAAATAGCAAACGATTGGCCACAAGAGCGAAAGCGGACAGCAGTCGAGTGGCTGACGCTTTCATGGCCAAACTTATGCTTTAGCAAATTAACACAAAGTAAACTTTTCTTCAGACTTTGTTCGAGCGAGCATTGCATGACGCATGCATAAAGAAATAATTAACACGACTTTCCTTTCGGTGCCACTCTTTCTTCATGTTTTCTGCTTCCCTTCTGCTGGCATTGCTTTATGCATTTTTAGACATTTTTTGTTTTGCGACTTTGCTGCTTTTGTGCATTGTATATATAATTGACGTGACTGTAATGACGAAGGTCGTGGCAGCAGTTGGCGCATTGACAGCAGTGACTAGTTAAAGTTGTGCTGCAATTGCAACAAAATGAACAAAAAATTGAAACATTTTTACTCAAGCAATGTAAAGAATTTCCGTAGCTTGCTTTTGATAATTTTTTGTTGCATACTTTTAGGCGGATAAATCAAATTAAAATGATTGCTTAATGTTAGCGCAAAAAGGTTTCTTCCTTCTACTTTTGCACTGCTTTCAGCTCCTTCTTTGACTTTTGCAGCTAAATTTCTAAAGTATCACGAAATCGTTGTAATGTCAGCATACCATTAGGCACTTGAACTCTTTTGACCAAAACATACAAGTGGAATAATTACACTTAAATTACACTTAATTTGAATTAAATAAAAAAAAATTAACAAGAATCTTGTTTCGAACGGGGAGTTGAAGAAAATTGATGATAATTGTTGGCAAATGGTCAGCAGAGGTAAAACATCAAGGAGACCTTGCTGCTGAAAATTTTTTTAAATGATTGCATACTTCAAGGATATGTACTCAGGTTTTTTAGCGACAGATCTTAATTCTCGAAAAGAGAAACAACAGAGAAAAAAGGATATCTAACCAAAACCACTTCACTTTAGGTCAGCTTTAAGCAATCACCATTCAATTAATTAAATTCAGCGCCTATAAGTCGACAATAAAAGGCAATTTAAATAAAAAAAAACATTCAGCGTCTTCACATTAATGAGTTTGTGTTGTGTTGTTGTTGTTGTTTGGTTTTTTCACACATTTTGTTTACTAATTTCACTCCGAAACTCGCCCACCCATGTGCCCTGTCGGTACGCTTCGGCGCGCGCATTTAACTTTAAGTTGACTTTGTGCAATTAAAATAATTGAAGGCGGCTAATGGCAATGCTGCTGCTGCGGAAGTTGGCGGACAGTTGCGGCAGTGTGAAGTTGAACGAGGGCCGCCATTTATGTTAAGCTGAAATAATCATAATTATTATTGTTATTATGCGCATTCGTGCTGGCACAGCGCAATTTTTGGCTTTTCTACTCCTCACCAGCCAGTCAGCTCTTTTTGTTTTTGTAACGCCTTCGCACTGTCTGGACGCGTTTTGCCCGCTTGTGCTTAACGCAAATTGGACAATATTGGGGAAAGCTTGTTTCAACAGAACATTGTTTTTTTTTGGTTTTTGTTCACTTTACGTTGCCATTGTCGCCGCTTAATGAAATTGCAATGAGCGCTCAGCGCGACACTGCGCGTGTCAATTTCAAAATTTTAATGTGTTTCTAAATGTGTATAAGCGTAAGTATGTGTGTGTGTGTGTCTAGCATGAAATTGTCTAATTGCAGTTTATTGAGTAGAAAATTAAATTTGTGAAAATTGTTATTGCCTTTCGACAGCGTCACATTAGCGCGGCGCGTGTTGCATAATTTGCAGCGTACACAATTAAATTTACTACAGAAATTTGTTGTTGCGCACATTTAGATGTCATTGCCGCTAACTGGATGTGTTAAATACGACCCAATCGCATCGGTCTCGACACTCGGCGCACGCACGAAATTTGGTCGCTGTCAAATGTGGCTGCGTGCCGATAAAATGCCATTGCGCCGACCAACAAATGAAGCTGAATTATTCGCATTGGTCAAATTAAAATTTAAAATTAATTTACCCAAAAAAACATAGAACAAACGGCAAATGAGCATCGGCGACCAGTGCACAAGTTGTAAGCATGCAAAATTTATGAATTTATTTATTTTGATGTTGCATTTGATTCGATTGTGTGGAGTGTGGTGCAACGTGCAGCGTGCGTCACAATGACATTGTAACATTTTTACTATTTTCTAATTAACTACAATCAAATCTAAATCAAATCATATTAATGAGGCGAATTAAATGCAAAACATGTTTGGCTACAATTACCGCTCGGTGTGTTGAAATTACATTTTCATTTTATAAAATACATTTCACATAACTGACTAGTCGTCAGACATACAAATGATGCCAACGTGAAAGGTGCAGTTGATTTAATTTAATTTAAATAAAACATTTTATAATGAGTTGGCATTTGAAGTGCTGATTTGGTGAAATCTTTTCAGTGGTGGACATGAATTTTGGAATTGTTTAGAAATAATTAAACCTAAATATAGTTGAAGCTAATATTTGAGGCAAAAAATCAGAGGAGAGCGTTGATCGAGTTCAAGACGTAGCAAAAGAAGTAAAAGTTTCAGTTTAAAAATTAAATTTCATAGTTAATATTATTTGTCACCCTTTAAGTTGAAAACTGTATTCAGCTCTTAACGTTCATTATATTTATTTCTAATCTATTTTGATGCCTAAATAACCTTGAAAGTATTATCTATGTGTAATTTATGAAAGTACTATAGAATAGAATACCCTCTCCATCACTTCATCAGGTATCTTATGGAGTGATTCGTTTGTGTACCAGAAAGTTAGAAAGTTCAGAAAGACCAGCCATTTTAAATTCCAGATTCATGTCAACAACTTAAGAAATTTCCATCTTTTTTTCCTGAATTTTGGCACTAAGTATAATTTCATATCATGAAAAGCTGCGTAAGAGTTTAGCTCAGCCAACAATTAAATAGAAAATTGATTATTTAGTTAACTTAATTGCAACATAGAGAGATGATCTCAGCAGGAAACTCTCAAATAAATAACTCAAGTCTTGACATAAACCAGACAGCAAATCCCAAAACCAAATCATTTCCAGTCATTTTAATACTGACACACACCACCCATTAAATCTCTCATTGGCAGAACGGAATTGAATAAATCTTTAGAAACACAGAAAGTATTCAATTTAATGTTTAAGTTGACTTTGCCTGCTGAGAGATAAATCTCTTTCTAAATGGTTTAGTCTTGGCATAAACCACTCATTGAGCTGAAACTGCGCACGGTCACAATTAAAAAAGTTTATAATTCGTTTAGACTTGGCACAAACAGTTCACTGTATTAGAAACGAAGACATTTGGAATTTGAATAGTTGAAAAACTTTCCAGGTACAGACTCTACAGCCATCTTAGTCTCGTCACCAACCACTTTTTCTACATTTGCTAATCCAAAAAAACAAATTAACTCTTGATGTGACCCGTTCCTCATATCTTTCGTATTGAATTATTCTGCAGATGGTTTAGTCTCGCCTTAAATCACTCACTAGATTTGGAAGTGTGAACAGGAAATATTAAACAGGTTTCGAATTTGTTTAGACTTGGTTCAAACCGTTCATTAGAATAGAAACTGAGACTTTTGAAATCTAAAGAGTTGAATAACTGTCCGCGTACAGACTTTACAGCCATCTTAGTGTGGTCACCAACCACTCATTCTATATTTGGTAATCCAAATGCAAATTAACTCTCGATCTTTTTAACTCTTAATTCTTCTTGATCCCTTTCTTGTATATTGCATATTGAGTTATTCTGCAGATAGTTCAGTCTTGACATAGTCTTCAGCTGCTCATTAGAGCTAAAATTGTGATTCCAATTCGTTGACTTGGTTCAAATCTTTTATTGAAATAGAAACTGAGAACTTTGACATTTAAAGAGTCATCTTAGTCTTGATTCAAATCATTCATCCTAATTGAACTGATGAAGGAATGAATTCAATAATGTCCAAATTGACTTAGTTTGAACACAACCCACGCATTGTAATTTTAAAGTATTTTGTGCTCAGTTCAGTGTTGACACAAACCGTTAACGAAAACTGCAAGTCAACTCAAAAATTGAATATTTTGACTTGCCTTAGTCTTGACATAAACCGCTCTCTACAACTGAACTGAGGCTATTCGTATTTAATTGCAATGAAATCATTTTCCAGCTAATCTAATCTGATTGTCTGATTTAAAAAACACTTTGTCCACAAACTGTTGTCATTACGTTTCCTTTTCAAGTAAAATACGCTCACACTCAGCTCTACAATGTGCCCTGGTAATAGACTAACAAACTGCCATATAAACAATATAATTTTCTTCGCTGCAACACCACTCCACGATGCCAATTTTACGCAAGAGCACTGACAAAGTGCACGCAATTTTTCAAAGTGTGCACAACAATTCACAACTGCTGTGCCAATTTTAAAATAAAATCTTAAAAAAAAAATATACTAAATATATACATACAAACAAAAGTGCGCGCAGCAAAGCGTGAGAGTGAGTAAGACTTTTTTTGATTTTAATATTGCTGATTTATTGCTGGCCATAGATAAAATTGTTGCGAGAACAATGAATTTGCCGTTTATGTAGCTTAGAAGCGATGCGCACACACACACAAAACAAAGCTTACGCGTTTTGTGGCAGCTGCCTCGATGCATATTGCAGACACTGTGGTAGCAATAGAACCGACACTGTGGAAAATAAAGTCCATGCGGCGTTTTGTGTTGAAATATTTCATCGTTCCGGCTGCCAAAATGTCCTCTGCAACCGGCTGTGTCTAGTTGTTTGTGTGCGTTTTGGTAGTTGTGCCCGAATAATGGCAAATGGCTTCATCATTTATGCGCGCGAGAAGCAATAATAATGTCGAACAGATTATTGCTTTATAGTATTGAAATATATAGAATAATGTGTATATATGAAAGCAGTCGCATTACATTAATAAATCGTAGCGAGACTTATTGGGTTGCGCTGGCAGGTAACATTTTCCACCCAGCAATACCAGTTTATAATTATACGCTTTTGTTTCCCAACAATTCGAGTTTATAATTATACGCCTTTGTTGCCAGACGTTACTACAAATACAACATTGGAAAATCATTGTGAATCTGCGCTTTACAAATGTCACTTAAATAAACAGTTGTTTTGTAAAATGTATGCTTCATTGAATTTATGGTTTTCAATGTTAAGAAGCTTTTTAAAATTTATTTTGAATTTTGATATTAAAACTAAAAATTAGGTGTAGAAAATTTACTAACACTTCCAATAAATTTGCTTTGGTTTGTGGCTGCACTGAGAGCTGCGAGAGTTGGTTCTTGTGTTAGGAAATAAATATGGTTTGTGTCAAAGATGGAATTCATTTATAATTTGGTGGGAGTTTCCATACGATTCTGAATAGGAAAGATGCTTCAAATTAATGCCTTTAATTTAGTTTAGAAGATCTTATTTGAAATTGTTTACTCCAAGGATTTTGAAGTATGTAGAGGAAAATACGAGTACTTCTACTTGTAAGTAATATTATTTGCATGGGTTTGTGTCAGAACTATGTGCTGAGACAAGTCGCTTTTATGATAGGAGACAAATATGTTTTGTGTCAGAGATGGAATCAAAATATAATTTGGTGTGAGTTTCCATATGATTCTGAATAGAAAAGAGTTTTCAAATTAATGTTTTCAACTCAGATTAGAACTTCTGGTTCTAAATTGGTACTTCAAGGATTTTGAAGTATGAAGAATGAAATATTTCTACTATAAGTACGAGTATTTGCATTGGTTTATGTCAGAACTAAGTGCTGAAAAAAGTCGCTTTTATGTTGAGAGATAAGTATGGTGTGTGTCAAGAATTGTATTAGCTAATGCTCTGTGTAGGTTTTCAAATGATTTTCTAACGGAAAAAGCCTAACTAAGATTTGAAATTTTAGAGTACTGACACTAGAATACCCAAGTTAGTCAAAATTAGTACATTGAGGTTTTTCCATTGCATTGCCTTCTGAAAGAAAGTTTTACATACTTTTTTTAAGTCAAATAAATTAAAAACCATTTCAAAAATATTATTAACCTAGTTTTTAACCCTTTTTTGTAACATGATCCCATAAGGGCCTTTAGGAAAGTTGGATTGGCCGGACATTCTAGTGCCATATTCAGAAAAACAACACATGGTTCGTGTCAAGGATTAGTTAAGCTCCTGCAGTCGTATCTGACCCACAAGTCAATTGCCAATTGTCCTTCTTTTGGTAAAAGTAATGCAAAAGCTACTGCCACTTCTGTTCATTTCCGAATCATAATTGTCCTTTGCATACCTTTAGGCGCATCAGAAAAATGAAATTTAATAATTTTTCATATATTTTTCCTATATTGTTTTCACCTTAAACTTATTATGTGATAATTTTTCACAATTATTTTATTTAAAAATTCATACATCACAAATTCCGCAAAGTTAAATAACATAAAGCCGACGCCTCAGCGCATCGTTGCCAATCGCATGCGATTGTATTTTTCACCCCATTTAAAATCGCATTATATAATTCACCTGAGGGGAAATAATTTAAATGTAATTTACAATTACATTAAGTAACTACGCATTATCGCCACTACGACCCCCCCCACTGCCCACGCTTTTGCGTTCGCCATGCAATTCACAACGTTTCATACAACCAACACAAACACGCATTTGTTTGTTTTCTGTGTGGGTGTGTGAGTAAATTTTAAACTGTACAAAAAAATTTAATTAATTTTCCACATGCCAACGTAAAGCCACGCACACACACACACACAGAGAAAACGACGAGCACATATTTGCACGCATACGCGACATAGTTCCAAGCTCATACAAATAAATACACACACACAAACACACAGAAAAGCGAATTGCATAAAGACTCAATAAATGTCATAATTTGCCCTGCTAGATTTTCTTTTGGACTATTTCATAATTTGTTGTTGGAATGCCTCAAAATGTCACCATTTTCACGCGTACACAATAATTTATTTTGTATAAATGTGTAAGTGTATATTTTCATGTCCTTTGTGTCTATTTAAGCGTTTTAAATGTACACAATTTAATATTGACTCATTTGACAACTTTTTCCTCCCACCCACATACCGAAACGATTTAATGAAAAAGCAAAATTCGTTGCTGGATTTTCATGCTGGCCGCACTGGCATTCATATTTCAGTTAATATGCATTTATTGCATATTTAAGGGCGTTTGGCAATGATTATATGCTTCGATGTGTCAAAGCGAGATTGACAGCGAAGATTTGCAATTCGAATTATGTGTGATTTTTAATGAATTTAATGAGAGCTTGCGAATAGTAAATTGAACCAAAATGAAGATGTAATTCGAAAAAATTAATGTGAATAATAATGTAATACAAAATTTATTAATAAATTAATATAAACTTATACAAGACACAATGGTCACAAAAAATATAATAAAAAAATTGAAAAACAATCAATCTCTTGCCACGTTTATACGAAAGTCCCAAACGATTGGCGGCTGTTTACACCGTGCGACAGCATTTTTCACACCGGCAAAAATCCATATGGGCGTGAAACTAGAGACCAAACATAGTAATACTGCGTACTCAGTTTTTTATTTATACATCCTTTGTCCTTTTAAAAGGACTTCAAAATCTTGAAGGGGATAAAAAATTAAAAAAATACTTAACCTCGTAAGAATATGGCGATATGTATATCAAATGAAAGAGGAAAGGCTCAAAGATTTAAATAAAATTGAGTTTTTATATATTTGTAAAAAAAAGGATATGAAAAAGGTCCTTTGAAAATTTTAATCCTTTATATCCTTGAAAATTTATATAGAATTTTCTGGAAAAAAACCCAAAATCTTCTTGATCACGTGTCAAAATTTCTAACTTATTGGTTCGAAAGTTATTAAAAAAAGGCGGAAGCTGCAATTCTAATAAAGTACAAAAATTCTAATTTATTTGAGGATCAGTATTTTAAATAATAAAGAGATACAAAATCAATGAAGCGCAATCAGAGCAGATCCAAAGAATAGATGCTGACCCTCTATAGGCTTGGCAGTTGGTATCAGAAGTGAGTACTGTCTGCTTGATTAACACGGAATAGTTATGAAATCATAAGTGAACACTGCCTGAATGATCAACATGTCATTAGTCTTGAAATTTCTGTATAACAACTATTTTCTTCTGATGAAGACTACAAAAAGAGTTAGAACATCTCCTCTGCAAAGGCTCAGTGCCTGAAGGGAGACCCTGGTTAACAATATTTCCGGAAATTTTTCTTAATAGATATGCAGAAGGCAGCATTAATAAATTGAATACGCTTCATAAAAGCCACTTTTTTAATCTCGAACATGGAAAAGTCTTCATAAGTCATCTACCTATCTATCAACCTACTTACCCACCCACCCACCATCTACTCACCTACCACCACTCAGATCTCAGATCCTTCAAAGCAAGTCAATTGAAAATATTTAGGCCCCAGACAAACAAAAATCTCTCTGTTGCCATATGAAATATTATTATTATTTCTCTGACCATAAACTAATACAAAATGTAATGAAAAATATTATGGAAATCTACACAATCACATATGAAATTCAATCAACATTTGGCAAACCAATTTTGACATATTTCATGCAATCAACAACAATAACAATGACAACCGGATAGGCATCAAATAACGTAATATCGAAGGGTCAGTGGTTATGCTTCATTTTCTTCATTTTTTCCAGCACATTAGTTTTGGAATTCTTATCAAATTTTTACTTTGGCTTTCGCTTTTTTTTAGAACACAAACAAAAAATGTGTAAAATACAAAAGCAGAAATGGCAATAACAAATCGTGTATAATAATATAATAAAAAAAAAAAATTGTAGAATAAACAATGTGCATAACAAAGCAGCTTACAGCTTATCAGCAAAGCAATAACAACAACCATATAACAACAACAAAAGGCCAAAAGGCTGGCATTCAAAGAACAAAGCTGCCTTTTAGATAAGTAAATATATGAATGTAGGCAACAAAGAGTTGCTGTGAATAAGGCTGGACAATAAATATTGTACAGAAGAGTTCAATGGCAGTATGGCAGACAAGTCAATGTAAAACAATATGAAATAATAATATAGAAAAATTGAAAAAATAAAAATAAAAAATTTAAAAAAATAAAATTTAAAAAATAAAAAAATAATAAATAAATCAAATTAAAAATAAAAAAATAATAAATAAATAAATAAATAAAAAAAGTTTAAAATTGAAAAGAATAACAAAAATACAGCCAACAGTCCACATACACATAAATCATATGCATGCAGAAAAAGCAACGCTTTGCTGCTCTCTGAAACACACACACACATACACACGCACCAGACACACCGACATCGTTCGCCCAAAACTGCACAAAAACCACGTCAAGTCGGCAAAAAGTCAACAAATTCGACCCAAATCAAGTTATATGTTGGCTGCTGCCGTTCATTGATGGGCGTGTTGGGGGTATTGGCCAACAGAGCGCCAAAAAATATGCTACACTTTTTCTGATGCATAACAAAACAACGCAGTTGTTGGAGGGAAAATGGCGCGCGCGTTGGGTAGTTGAACAAAGTCACAAATAAAGACCGGCTTTGTTTTCATATTTGTCAATTTTTCGTGTGCGCCGCATGTCATACGCGAGCGTCGAGCGTTGCGCTGTGCGCGACAAAACAAACAGATCGGCTTATAATTTTGTTGTTTAGCCTTTTGGGGCGGCCGATTGCCTCAGAGCGCTCTGTGCATGACATACTTTTAGGCTTTGGCGCTTTCAAGGTTTTTTCCGCACAAATTTATCGATGTAGCGCTTCACACGAACAAAAAGTGTGCAAAATTTCATTTAGACTTTTTTTATATTTTTTATTTTGAGATTTTCATTTTCTGGGTGTTCTGTGCTGAGTGGCAAATTGAATGGCTGGCGCTCACGATTTGTAGTCGGCTTTCAATAGGTTGAACGTTGAAGGAAACAGAACAGTGAATGAATGTGTGAGTGAGCGAATGAGTGAGCAACGCGCAACAATTTAATACAAATAAATCTCTGTACAACAAAAACAAAACAAATGTCAGCCAAATCAAACACACCCATCAGGCGTGGCCCTACCATTTTTCTGACAGATTCTTTGCCGCGTCTGATAAATGCGACACATCGTAAATCACGCGCCTCCATGTTGGCTTTGCTATCAACAATAACAACAACAACAACAACAAGAGCTACAATATTATACCAAAAAGCGCCAAATCAAATTGGGCTGAATTTGTTGCTTGCTGCAAGTGGGGAATGAGAAAGTGTGACATGTTTGACATTTGGGCCGAGTGGGGGCATTGTTCGTTTGGCTGTTTTGTTTGTTTGTTTGTTTGACATTTCACTGTTTCACTCTTGCAATATTTATCACAAATGATAAGCATGTGTATGTGTTTGTGTGTGTCAGAGAGCAAGTGTGAAATATGGGTGTTGTGTGTGCAAATATGTTCAAGTTTCATGACCAAAAAAGCTAAAGAAACAAATACTGGAATATATAAAAGCCACATAAGATGGCGTACAATGTCATCATTTCATTTACATATTTTTTGGTGTTGCACAACAATTTTATTCATATAAAAAGTTGCCACTTAATTTCAATAAAATTGTATTGTACGTAGGTACCCGATATATTTTCTTTGATCATTACAAAGTCAAATGTGATAGAAATTTGCATACTTTTAGGCGTTCCAAAACCTCGCTAAATGCACTGAACACGTCGCGTTAAATACTTGTTGCATTTGCATTACTTTACTCTTTCTCTTTACTAAATGCAAAAATTAGCTCACCAAACAAAATGTATTAAAAATGTTGCATACTTTTAGGCAGTTTAGCAACTCAAAAGTCCATTTCTCACTTTTATTATGAAACAATATTATACTAAAACGCATTTACCGCACTCTCATCATTCGCTTGAAAAATTTCTAATACAGCAATTTGCATACTTTTAGGAGCCTTGCATTTCCTCTACTCCAAACATTGCCATACTGTTTCCTTAGTGAACTAAATGCATTAAGCATTGCCTACAGCAACATTACAAATACCAACAAATTGAATGCGTTCATAATTCTTTGCTTATCACTCGTTATTACGCCCATAAATATGCTACGACATAAATTATATTTGCTATGTCCGCACTAAATAAAAGCAAACATTTTCACTATACTGTAATCAGAAAATTTGCTGCTCTCCATTTCTCTATTTATGCTTACGAACATTTGTGCTGCCATTGTAAATGGTTTTCGTGGCTCATTTAACCCTTTTTCTATGTAATTCATTCTCTGCTCTCATTGCTTTTTTGGTTGATTTTACTTTTGCTTGCTTGTTTATGTTTGACCCTGTCTGTTGGTCATCTTTAATGCATTTGCATTACACAGCAATTTTTTTGTTTTTTTTTTTGTGGCACTAAACTGAACTGAATTCCGTTTCAATGTAAAAGCAAACGCATCTTCACTTTTAGCTTTTCACATGAATTCATTCATTCAAAAAACCTTTTTTTTCTCTTACCTTTGAAACAAAATCATAATGACGAAATGATAAAGCATTTTTGTTATTTTAATTTTTCAGTGTTTAGCGCCCAACAGCAGGCTAACTTTTCACAAATATTAATGTTAACCGTCAAAGATAAGCAACGACGGCACCCACTTCACTTTTCGTGTTCTGGTATGGATGCGCAGACAAAGAAATGATGATAAAGACACAGACAAAAACACAGAAAAAATGATATGAAAGCGGTGCAAAAATGGTCTTTAATGTACAATAACAACAACAACAAATGTAAATAATGTGCTGAAAATTTACTTTCTCCTTTCGTGCTGGTACCCGACCCACTCACACCAACTCCTTGCGGCCGACTTTAGCATTCGTTCATTCTTTCTATCTCGCTCTCACTCGCAGCTCTGTGCTTCGTCTCTTTTGCTTTGTCTATTTCTTCTGTCGTTTGTTTTTGGTTTTTTCTGGACAGCCTTCACGGTCTGGCAAAGTGCAAATTTCCTTCACATTTTTTTATGCTCGTCTATGCTTTTTTGTTTATGATTTTTATGCTTCCTTATTTTATACTCTTTTTAGTTGTTTTGTGTGTTTGCTGTGCGCATATCTGTTCGGTTCGGTTCTGTATTTGGTGCGCCCATGAAAAAAGATGCTTATCGATGTGCCTTTGATGGTTTTTATGAGCAATGACCCTGAGTTGTTTGCCTTCCCGCAGCGCTCCGGGTCTATGCATATTTGTTTTTTTTTCACTTGAGTCCTTTTCCTTAATTTTATGGAGTGTGTCGTCGAAAAAAAAGGCCTGTGAAATAATTTGTAGTGCGCTATCAATGACAGTCCAACGTGTCGGCATTGACATTTTATTTTAAGGCATATTTTTAGGCCTGCCGAAATTTCAATTTTAGTATACAACAATGGACAGCATACGTCTATTCTAAGTATATAAAAAATTTATAAAGCTTACAAATATTAAAGTGCGGCACCTAATAAAAATTCGTTTTGGCCCAGCATTTTGTCAGCGTTTTGCTTAAACAGTAAATTAAAAGAAAAATTATTGATTGAAATGGTTTAAAAAGCATTTAAAGTACATTATTTATAATTTGTAGTAATTTAAATAAATAATTCATAGTTAATAAATTTTTGACGTTGAATGAAGGTGTCTTGTCAGAGTCCAACTATATTTCATGACAATTTCGTTCGTTTCGAGTATGGGTGGGTTTGAATAATTTATTTGGGACATAATTAATTAAACTATCAACTAAATGAAAGACAACGTAAGTAGAAAATAGAGGTGGAGAAAAAAATTTATAAAATAATTACTGTGATTTCTACATACATTGTTGAGAATGTCCATGAACACAGGCACGTAGACATTGTTGTCCATTGTACCTCAGCTATTGCTTCTCTCTTTAATTAGCCAATGCTTGGACTAACAACTACTTGAATTAAATGATTCTACAGAATGAATGATGATGAATGAATGAATGATTCTTTAATCAAGTTTTCCGGACTTTCTGCATTTTTTTAAGCCGATCCGACGCTTTTGTGAAGCGAAGAATAGTGAACTTCACAAATCAGATTCATATCTGTGAGACACAAAGTGTTTAGGCTGATAGCTTTTCAATTCATCTCTTTGCCTTCTTCATGTTTCTGCTCAAACGTTTGCTGCTGTAATTCAAACTTGATCATTTTGAGTTAAAACTTTAATAGTTCTAACTACGATTTCAGATCCCTAAAACATTTGCGTCTGAGATTCAAACTCGATAATTTGGACTTCAAACTTGAATAGGGCTCACGACAAGTAGAGATCGCAGCTTAAACCTGATAATTTGTAATTCAATTCGGATAGAACTTTCTACAAGAAGGGAACGATTACAGACGTTTGTGGCTTCAGATCAAACTCGATAATTTTTAATTCTAACTTGAAATGAGCTCACGACATGTAGAGATCGATTTTAGATCCATAATTAAGATGTTTTAGGCTGCAGATCAAACTCGATAAATTTGAGTTAAAATTTGAAAAGAGCTCACGACAAGTAGAGATCGATTTTAGATCCATAATTAAGACGTTTGTGGCTTCAGATCAAATTCGATCATTTTTAATTCTAACTTGAAGAGGCTCATGAAAAGTAGAGCTCACGACAAGTGGAGATCGATGTTAGATCCACAGTTAGGACGTTTGTGACTGCATCTTAAACCTGGGGTGGCTTTCCGTAATTCGATACTCGACCGTCGTTGGCTCGACACATCGATTCGATATCGAACGCTCAACGAGACAGTTTCGCTTTCCATAACTCGATATGAGAACTCTCGTTTTCATTTTTGGGGAAGTGTGTGGAAAGTACTTTGGAGCTGTCAGAAGCAGCGGAAAGTAAACAAAACGAAGAAAATTTGAAAAGTAACGTTTTGAAAATAAACAAATTTAAAAAATTTTCATGAATAAAAATTTACGATTGGGGCTATTAATTGTTTTTGGAGGAGGTTGGTCGCGAAACTCCAATCAATAAATTCTATTAGCATCTTTATTTGAGCAGCGTGCGTTTGTTGACTCCTACAAAATTTAAAAAATTTATTAAAATTAAAAAAATTTCAAATTTCATACCTACATTTTGTTACGGTTGACACGACAAGATTTTGTGTTACGGAAAGCAAAAACAATAGTTCGATACACGTATTTGCTCGATATCGAATTATGGAAAGCCACCCCTGATAATTTTGAATTCAACTTGAATAGAATTTTTTACAAGAAGGAGACGATTTCATATCCATAATTAAGACGTTTGAGGCTGCAGATCAAACATGATAATTTTAAGTTAAAATTTCGATCGAGATCGATTTCAGATCCATAGTTACGACGTTTGTGACTGACTCTATAATTTTGACTTCAACTTGGATAAGGGATCATGAAAATTAGAGATCGATTTCAGATCCATGGTTAGGACTTTTGTGAACGCAGTTTAAAGCCGAAATTTTTGAGTTTAAACTTGTACGAGGGTTGCCTTTTATATTTTTTCAAAAAGGATGAAAATGCATTTTCTTATCATCAAAAATGGATTTATTGCTTTTCAAAGTATTCTCCTTGAAGATTTATATACTTTTGCATGCGCTCAAACCAATTGTCGAAGCACTTTTCCACTCCACTGAGACACCTCCATAACATGGTTTTTGAATGCTTCAGCAGCATCTTCTGGCGATGAAAATCGTTGACCACGCAATTTTTTTTATGTGCGGGAATAAAAAGAAGTCATTGGATGCTAGGTCAGAGCTGTATGGCGAATGACCCATTAAATCGATGCTTTGGTCGATCAAATAGGCGGTTGTTTGAGCCGATGTGTGAGAGTGCGCATTGTCCTGGTGAAGAATGATTCGGCGTCGGCGGTTGTTTTTCCGTATTTCATTGAACACTTCTGTCAAACAAATTGTTGTGTACCACTCAGAATTGACCGTACTACGTTGCTCTAATGGCGCAGTAGCCACATGACCAGTTTTGCCGAAGAAACAGGCGACCATTTGCTTCGATGTGCTGCGTGCCCGAACAACTAGACCCACACGGTCGATTGCTGTTTTGTTTCGGGCTCATACGCATATATCCATGATTCATC
This sequence comes from Melieria picta, assembly GCA_964056695.1. NCBI lineage: Eukaryota > Metazoa > Arthropoda > Insecta > Diptera > Ulidiidae > Melieria > Melieria picta. Next base: position 71,414,735 of record OZ057399.1, on the reverse strand, counting down.
ACCTGTCAGGATCGTATAAACGTCTTTCGAAGTACCGTGATAGAATGTTTCCATCATTTCTTTGCACCAATCGACACGAGCCTTTTTTTGAGCGATTGCAAATTATGCGGGATCCAACGAGAACAAATCTTTCTGACAGCTAAATGTTCATGCAATATCGAATGCTCGGCCGTGTAACTAATGCCCAAGGATGCCTCAATCTCACGGTATGTCACATGACGATCTTTCATTATCAGTTCACGAACAGCATCGATGGTTTCTGGCACAATGACCTATTTTGGACGACCTTCACGAAATTCGTCCTGGAGCGAATTATAAATAAATAACAATAAATAAATTATAAATTGTCTTGAGGGTTGGTGCTTCATCACCAAATGCCGAATGAAGGCGATCGAAGCACTGTTGTTGAGATAATTCACTTCGAAAATCGTAAAAAATTATTGCTCGAAAATTTTCACGAGTTAAATCCATTTTGTGACCGAGATGAATTTTTCAAGTCAGTGTAAACAACACAAATAGCGCTTGAACATCAAAATGTTCTAAGCACGCTTATGGTAAAAAATGACAAACTTTTCAATGGCAATCTCAGATTTTTCGAAAACCTACTAGACCATCCCTATTGAAAAAATATAAAAGGCAGCCTACGTATAGGGACTCATTGCAAATATGAAATTAATCTCATCTCCATATTTTTCTTTAAACTTTTATTCAAATGAACTCTTATTTAACTCAAGCGTCCTACACATCTATTGTCGCCTGACCTGATCTGCCTCACAATCGAATCATTTCGTTTCACTTGTTATAAAAAAATTATAGCAATACTCTTTAACAAAAATAAAATGAAATTAAATAACAAATTACACAATTTTTCCGCTACATTTATTGCCAACACGCATCACCTTTGCTGCGCTACAACAATGCTGCTGCAACAAATATATACACAAACACACATACATACACTTGCGCCACTCCAATCCCAGTGCCACTGTCACCGTTTTGTTGTGCCGAAATTGAGCGAATTTTCTGCATTGTCTGCAATAACCGCCGTCTGTCGCCGTCATCGCCACCACGCAATATTGCACGCTGCCGGCGCGCGTAAACTGTGCCGCTTTTTGGTGCGGCCGCTGTCGCCAGTTGCGCCATTTTGCATGCACGTTACATATTTCATCGTTCATTTATTTAAATACAGGCGACACAAAAAAAAAAAAGAGAATGCTGCGTGAATGAAACGAGCACCGCAGAGATACGAACAGCGTTGGCCAGCAACGGCCAGCACAGCAGTGCCAAGTGCGAGGAGTGAGTGTTTGTCTGGCTCCGTGTATGTGTTTGTGTGTGTGTGTGCGTGAGTGCAGGTCGTTGGCAAAAAAGTGTAATTCATGTGCGTCACATAAAATAAAATTCATTACTTATGCCATTGTGCATAATTTACACGGCCCTACTTTTTTTGTTGCATATATGTATATATAATTTTTTTGTACACTAATAAAGCTGTAGCTGCGTTCGAGCGGCATGTTGCATAATGTTTGTGCTTAAATTTTGTTGCTTCAGTAGCAACGGTGTTGCTAACGCAAAATGTGCGTTATGGGAAAAATTATGAAATAATCTACTCGCACAGGGCGCAGTGGCGCACAAGCGACTGGCAACGACCGAAAGACTTCCCCACAAAATCGCCAGAAAAAGCCAAACATAATGCAAATTTATTATCGAAATTCAATTATGCCTCATAATGCGGTTAATGCCGCCCAGCAGCTGGCGGTCGCAGTGGGTTCGTTCGTTCATTCGTTCGGTTGACAGGTTCTCCAAAAGCCAAAGACACCATGACTCGAACGAGGACTAGAACGAGAATCGAGGTAATGGAATGGGATTGGTGGAATGGGTTGGGTCCCCGAAAATGCTGAGTTATATTAAATTTGTGCTATTAAAGCATTAAAATGTTGTACAGTGCAAAACAGTTGTGCGCCTAAAATTATGCCTCGATGTTCATAAAATATTCAAATTAATTTGTCGCATTCCGCCTTTGTCGCATGGGCCCCGTTTTTTATGGCCTCATTAATAAGCTCAGCATATTTTCAATATGCACCGCCTAAAAGTATGCGCAGAAATCAATAAATCCGAGACGATGTAGTTATCTGGGCCGTAATTGCGCTGTGCCGCAAATGTTTTCGTACATTAATTAGGCATTCGTTTTGGACGCCTTGGACGCGTACTGCATTGAACTGTGAAGAGTGTAGAGAGGAGAAAAGGGCGAATGGGTGATTGGTTGGTTGGACCATTTGTGGTCGCACAAGGAATTTCACACGCTTCACTAATAATATTCATGCTCATATTTTAGGCTAATGTTTCGCTCAATTGACAGCGCTCGCTTTATTCACTGCTTCTCGCCCCCGCCCCGTGTTCAGCGCTCACTCTGCGCATTCGCCCAGTCTGTCCACTGCGTTGTGTTTCTTTGTAACTTGTTGTCGGTCGCTTGTTACTGGCATAAAATCCATTTTATTGACCTCAACAGCCACAAACAAAAAACACAAAACAATATTGAACAACAACAACAACATAAACAGCGACCGCGATTTGGCACAATAACAATAACAACAACCAGGCGCCCGTAAAAACATTTAAACACTTTGCGGCTTCGCTCATTGCGTTTTGCGGTGGTCGTTTGCTGTGTCAACAACAACAACAACAACAACAACAATACAAAGCAGCGTTAAAACAAAATGCCTAAAAGTATGCTATACTAAATAAATCTTATTGTCTCGTTGGCTTACAAGAATTTTATTGTTTTTGTAGCTGTTCCGTCGGTTGCAGACATCTTCACACACCTTGCGCCCCTTCTTTGCCTCATCAGCACTCTTCCTGTTCTATCTACTTCCAGCTGCTGCTTGTTTTAGCTTTTGCTTTTAGTATTATATTTTTTGTGTTTGTTTTTGTTTTTATTACTGTTGCTATTTCGCATTGTTTTTATTGAGCGCTTTTCGAAAGTTGCTACACTTTGCCGTCGACTGCTTCATTCATGCTTGGTTTCTTCGGCACCTATTTAGCTTTGCCCTCCATTTGGCTGTGTTTACGGTCTTGTCTCGCTGCCATTGTTGCCATCTAATTGAGATATCAACAGCAGCGCCGTCGGCAGCGGTGCGCAGCGTGAATGCGAGGGCGAGCACAGCGCCCGGCTGTTGGTTTTTGCGCTCGTTAGCTCGTGATTTCCAAGTCACCATAAATTTTTCGTTGGTGTTAATTCCATTTCGTGTCTTGTTAGCCGCAAAACCGGCAGTAAAAGCAACACCCGAACGCAACAGCGAGGGCCGCAAGAGATTGTATAGCAAAAATAAAGTAAAAACAACTCAAAAACAAAGCAAAAATAAACCCAAAAAGAAGCACAAATAATCTGAAACAAATTATCGAATTAGCTGCGTTGCTGCATGTTTTATTTGTGATTGCATTTATTATGTGAGAGGAAAGTGGGAGCGAAAAAAAGATAATAATAGAGTGTGGGGTGAACTGCTAAGCGATCAGAAAGTGAACACAATTGTTGCTTGCTGCAAAAATGGCAAACAAAATGGTTTACAAAGCATTGTGTACGTCATACGGGGCGTATGAGTAACGTGATTGCAAATGGAGTGAGAATGAGATTTACTTGGCGTTCTATCAGCCGATCGATTGTGTTGTCCGTGTTGCTGTGTTGACCAGTTGAACAAAACCTCGTCCTCTCGCACTTCCCCTCCTTTAACAACATTGACTCTGCTTATGTATAAATAATTTGGAATTAATGATATGTAACATGTTCTGCCTTTATCTCATTGCGCTGTGTGCACAGTAACAAATACTGACACCAGCTGCTTGCACACATACACAACAACAATAACAACAACAACAACAAAAATGTGCTTGTGTACGCATTAAATGTTTTGCAATCTCGGTTGGTTTTTTCGCATTTTTATTTTATTTTATTTAATTTTTGGGTTGTGCTTCTAGTTTTATTTGGTTGGTTACTCTTTCACACTTGAATTTAGCCATTGGCAATGCCTTGAACTGGCCGCCCACACACTTCACACTACGCTTTGCAACAGACTGACCGTGCCGCGCGATCCCATCAAACCAACCAACCCAGCAGCCAACCAGCCAACCAATCAACCCAGCAGCCAACCAACCAACCAACCACCCAACACACCAACCCAGCAGCCAACCAACGAACCACCCAGCAAACCAACCAAGCTGCCAACCACCCAGCACACCAACCAAGCAGCCAACCAACCAACCCTCCATCGCTTGCCATCGCATTGACCATCAAAGCGCAGATTTATTGCGCACAATTAACACCGGCGTGGCCGTAATGGTAGCGTAGGTTATACGCAATTTTTTTACAGTTCTTCTTTATTTGTTTTTTTTTTGTTGCTGTTAACATAATGCATTTGCGGCAATGTTTCTGCCAAATGTTGAATGGCCAATGCGGCAGTGAAATGTTTTTTTGTTGGCATTCTTGTTGTTTATTTTTCTGGCTTTTTCGGTTTGGTTGTTTTCCTTTTGGTCAGCATTAAATGTGCAATTCTTAACAGCAACAACACAGCTTGCTGTTGTTGTTGTTGTTGTTTGTCTTTTCATTCAGTCATGCAGCGTCTGGCTGAGCGAAATTGTAGCCAAGTGCGCGCGCGGCGCCTAAATGTATGCCATAAAATATGGCATAAAATTTTATCAGCTGCAAAATATGCAGTTAATAATATGGTAGACACTGAGGCGCGTAAGTGCGTTGAAAAAAACCCCAGTAAATGTAAATTGCACATGGCGCGCGATAAACTGGGTTTTGTGCGCTCATTCAAAGCCGCACCTGTAAATGTGTGCGAGCTTAAATGAAAAACGCAAATTGTCAGCATATTTTTGCGACACATTTCAAAATGTGCGTTCTTTTAAAAAAAGCCAACAAAAAATTCCAGAATTTATGAGAGTTTAAATAAGAGTTGTTGAATGTTTTATTGCAATAAAATTTTGAATGTTGTATAAATGAATGCAATAAAATCGCATTAGGTTTTAATTTGGCTCTTAAAAAAAGATTACATTTACTGCCTATGCATGTACAAACATGCACCGAACTGAGATTAGCAAAAATGCATATTAAAAAATAAACAGCGCTCAAAAGTAGGCACCAAAAAAATCACAGTCACAAGCAGCTTAGCGTGCAAAGCTTTCAAAATGAGATTTTTGCAGTAAACATTTTTCTTTCCGCAAATAAGAATTTCTATTTTTGTGCCATATTTTTAGGCGTATTATGATGGCTTAAGAATAAATAATGAATAGAATTAAATGGCATTTTAAAACAGATTTAGCCTTAATTGACTTAAATCGTAACATAATCTATGCCAACACTTAGTCCTCTTCCTTCTCTTTTTCTATTTGCATTATTTTACAGGCAGATAATTTTACCTGCGCCTAAACATATGCTCTAATAAATCATTAGGTATTTTATTTCAATTATGCGCAGTGAGACACTACAAAATTGTCGATACTGCAAAATTGCAGAACTCCACAAACACACATTTGCACGCCGTAAAGTATGCCACATTGTGTGCAGATGAAATAATTTTAATTGCATTTTATTAAATATAATTTATAACAAAAATTAAAAAACTGATTCAAAAAGCTCAACTTACGTGCGTTGTTATAGACGCTTGTTGGCAGATGGAATGCATTAGCTGAGTTGCAATTTAGTTGACTAATTAATAACGGTTTGGCATTTGCCATATGTCTAGTCAGGTATTAGGTTAATTTATGGCCAACGTTGCCAAAGAAAAAATACAATAAAAATAATGCAAATAAAAAAGTTACTGGTTGAAATTATTGGAGATTAAATAAACCAAATAAATTTGTGAACGAACGTTGTAAGTGTGTGCGTGGATGTACTTGTGTATGTACGTACATATGTAGTTTGTAAACAAATTTATATGCAGGAAAAGTAGTCAAAGCTGGTTATATGAGATGAGTTTGTGGGTGAGAAATAGTCTACGAGTAACAATTAACCCAAAATTGTTGAGCCATGTTATTGTTGTAAGAAATATTAGTTTATTTTACTTAAAATTGGAAGAATTCAAGTTGCTTGGGTTAATTATTGAGCCATGTTATTGATATAAGAAATATAAGTTGATTTTACTTAAACTCCAAAAGGTCCAAACTGCTTTGGTCAATTATTTAGCCATATTGTTGTTGTAAAAAAATTAGTTGATTTTACTTAAAATCAGAGGGATCCAAGTTGCTTGGATTTGAAAGGATTCCATGTTATAGCTGTAAGAAATATTAGTTGATTTTACTTCAAATCGGAAGGATCAAGTTGCTTGGGTTAATTGTTCAGCCATGTTATTGCTGTAAGAAAGATTAGTTTCAAAAATATGAAATATTACTTCAAATCAGAAGGATTCAAGTTGCTTGGCACAGTTAGCTGAGGTATCTAGTCAAAAGCCCGATTACTTTAGCGTCTTCCAAGCTGGATCCAGGTTCCAAGTCACTGCAATCTGCGTAGCTTTAAATTGGCTTTGAGCAAACAAGCTATCGGCACAAAATGTGCTGTTTCAATGGGATACCCAGTCCGTTCTTAGGGCACTGAATTCAATTTTAATAAAATCAAAGATTGTTTTAAACTGCAGCAAATCTCTTAACGAGACTTACCGGCAGCTTCAAAGTTTCTGTACACCTAATCGGCTTGGCCCCAATGCTCTGTAGGAGCTTCTAGCTTCTTGAAAATAGAGCCAACCTCAAGCATACAACGCATTGGCAAACACACACACACAAATAGAACATATACAGTAATATTTCGAACACACACACACTCACTAATAAAACATGTACTTATGCCGCCAACGCAAGTATGCAACAATTTTTACGACAATGAGTATTCATATTCGTTTCAAGCACTTCTCCCCCCTGCCTCCTTTATATACATACCTTCCCCCCTTTCCCTGTCGACCAACATTGGACGCTCGTTTTAGACATTTCAAAATTGTTGACACATTTTCATTTGTTCTTATCCTTCTTTGGGGTTTTGGTTTTTTTTTTTGTTCTGTTCTGCTCATATTTTGTCGTCATGCTAACATTTTGTGGTAGTCGTTGTTGTTATTGTTGTTGCGCTGTGCTGCGCTGTGCTATTTACATGCGACAATGACAATGACATTCAAGCACTGCGCTCCTTCACATTGTTGCCACCGCAATAAACCAAAAGTGGTGTTATTTATAAAAATGTATCTATGTTTGTGTGTAAAAGTGTAGCTACATGTCTGTCCGCTTGCGCTGCAACCAGATTGTTTCAGATACTAGAAGGTAGCTTAGCGTTGAATGGCAGCGCTTCATTTCAATGAAATTCGCCATAAAATGAAATTGCATGAAAAATGGCAGCGGCGCGTGTATGACTTAGCCAAGTCCTGTGTATGTGTTTGTGTTTGTATGCTTATGTGTGTGTCTGTGTACGTACGCGCATTTACACGCATACCAAAGTAGATTAAATTATAATGAAAACATCAAGATTTACGCCATTGAATGCGTAACTGCGCTCAATGACTGGCTGCATGACGTGACTTGAGGCGCGCTGGCTGTGCATTAATTTTGGAATTTTTCGCTGTTGTTGTTGTTGATTTTTTTTTGGTTTTGCATACATGCCATTCTGCACATCTTTCATCGTGATGGTGTGCAATTGTTGTTTTAGTTGTTGTTATGGTTGTACTTTACATATGGCTGCAAGCCCAAAACATTACAACGTCTTTATTTGAATTCTTTTTGGAGAGGAGTGTCATATTTGTTATTGTTGTTGTTGCACGCATTTTCATGCCTTCATTTGAATTCTTTTTGACAGCAAATTTGCGTAACAAAATTTGTTTTAGTTGTTGTGATTGTTGTACTTTAAATATTTCCGCAGCGTAACAATAAAAAGTTATTGCCTACATTTGAATTATTTTTTTGGAAACAATTTGTGTATTACTTAAAATGTTTAGCTCCAATGTTTGTCATTTTATGCTCTGGTGCGCAACAAGTTTTTACTATATTTGTGATTTTTTTAGCTAATAAATTCAAACAAATATTATTCAGCTGTGATTTAAATGTTCAATCTTATTCTACATAATGAACTAATATTTTTAAAATGATTGACTTATCAATACTAATATTTTAAATATTTTAAATGTAAAATATTAACCCTCTACTGCCCCATACGGCCTTAAGGCACGGTCCACAAAAACCTAGAAAAGTCCACATAAATATTAATTTTTTTCAATGAAATTTTTAGGGCATGTTTTAGATAAATTAAGTTGTCATTTCTTTAATGTTGCACGGCTGTAAGCATCACATGTTTCCCAATATTATCAGTTATCAATCGTAATCCTGAGGGAGGTACAAGTAAGTTTTGAAGGGTGATTTTTGGGAGATTTCAAGCTTTATTCAGTGAAACTGTTATTAGAGATATTGTCACACAGTTAGATATGACTTTTTCCCGACTTTGAAGCAGCATCTGGGTTCCGCGTTGAAAAGGCACCGCGTCTTTTAAGCGATCCAAGAGTCGACTACGTTTCTGGCTTCCTTTTAGAAGTAAAGTACTGCTCGGCTATCCAAGAATTGACTAAGTTTTCTACTTCTTTTTAAGAAGTAAAGTACTGCTAGTCTATCCAAGAATCGACTATGGTTCTTCTTCTTCTTTTTAAGAAGTAAAGTACTGCTCGGCTATCCAAAAATATACTACGTTTTTGGCTTCTTTTTAAAAAGTAAAGTACTGCTCGGTTAGTTTATGAGTTATCGGCCGGGGCAAGTACTAGACGGAGAGAGCAATGTATGGAGATTGAGGCGGGCAAGCCAGGAGATCCCATTGAAGCGCATCTAAAGTTTTCTTGACGACTTTTGCAACATGTGGTCAAGAGTTGTTGGATTGAAAAATCAGAGCTTCCTTCTTGCTCAAAACAAAATTGTGTCGCAGAAAGGTTGTTATGGTTCGAGTAAAAAGAAATCATTTTGTTTACATTTTAAAGAAATAATACATACTGACCTTGAAAAATAAATAACAACGCTTTAACATGAATAAGTACAGTCAAAAGATGGTCTGATGCGATTTAATGAACGTTGGGCCTTCTTTTGTATATCACTCAAAAATTCCAATACATACTAACATTAATAATAATAATATTTGTAGTTTTTTTTCTAAAATTAAAAAATTCTTTGTTGCATTTTTCCACATAATTTAAAACTTTAAAGCCTCTACTCACATAGTCGAGTAGTTACATCGCATTTCGAAATTCCAAGCCATCTCTCAAATGTAAAAAAACACAAATTCCAAGCAGAATGTGGAAACAAAACATACCCACACAAAATAAATAAATAAATATTTTGAAGCGTATACAAAATTCCAAGGCTCGAAAAATACACTCACACACACACCACTTCAATATGTTTCAAGTATGCGCACACTTTTCAAGGCAAATGTAAACATGGTACACGCCCACCGAAAAGCAACACCAACACACGAATAGCAACAACAGTAACACATATCAAATTGCCACATTCGCACATGTATAATAAATAACAACAACAACCGAATGCCAACGCCTACAACAGCCTATAAGCATAAAGACATAGATAGGCTGTCACGAGTATTTATACAACAACAACAATAACAATAACAAAGCAAACTATGTAGAAATATGAGAAGCTCCAAAAAAAAATGGCGTGAGTCGAGCGTCTAGTGGAGGGGCGGGAGAGTATAAAAAAGTTGATAAAAGTGACATTAACTGACACAATCACGTAGATTTACAGGTAAGAAAAAAATGTTTTGTTGACTTGTGTAGAAATAAAACAAACAAAACATATAAAAAAAAATAGAAAATCAACAAAAAAAATAGAAAATCAACAATAGCCAAAGTAGAAAGAAGAAAAAACGACTGTCATTTTTTACAACCAACATTTTGGTCAACACCCACACACAAACACTCACACCCACACACAAAGCCATACACATGACTGTGACTGCGCCATGTGTGAGGCAAGAAATAATTTAAATGTGTATGTGGTGGCACTTTATGTAAAATATCAACAACAACAACAATCACTACAATAACAAAATGTCAACAGAAAAATAATAAAACATATATAAGCATGAAAACAACAACAATAACATAAGCAAAGCAATATTTGCCAGCAACAAAAGTGAAAAGCAATGCCATATCAGCCGGAAAGTAGGCAAAGGCAAACGACACACGAAATATTGCAAGTATGTGTGCGCGCCCTTTCGAGGAGTGGCTTAGGTTGACTTGTGTTTGTTTGTGTGTGTGTGTGTGTGTGTGCATTCCAGTGTCAACGTTGTGTGTGACGCGGTGGGGGGATAAGAAAACTGTGTCACACCTTAAATTTTTCACATTGCTTTGTTTTTTTCAACGCAGTCGCTGGTCGTAGTTAATCTTTGTGCTTTAAATAAAATAGAATTTGGTGAGCATAGCAGCGAAGAACAGTGACATGAAGAAACCATGGCATAGGTGAAAACTAGTGGCAACAAGAATTTGAGCCACAATGCAGACTCACATGCCCAGCGAACTGGAAACAGTGCCTTAACCAAAGAGGCAGAAAAGACAGTGAGACACAGAGTAAGAGAGAGAGATAGAGAGATAGAGGTAGAAAAATAGAGTGAGAGAGTGAAAGAACTCTGACACTCAACGCATGAATATTTATTGCCAATTCACGCAAAGTGCGAACGAATATTTCATGCATGTTGTGCTACATTTTTTTATTGTTGTTTTCATATGTTGGTATTTGTGTAACACTTTTGGTTGCCTTTCACTTTTAACTTTACGCACAGCTCAAGTGAAAAATGACTTAAAGTTACATTGGCGCAACAGTGTTGCCTCGAAAAACAGTGGAAGGAAGGAGAGCGAAGGAAAAGAAAGGGAAATTGAGAAGTTGGTTGGTTTGTTGTTATTTCGCGTAGCTACAAAAAATGAAACCAATTCCTCAAGGAATGCTGAAATATTGGAGAGATTAAGAGATCGCTGCGGCGTTCAGACGAAGAAAGTGCCAAATCATTTAGAAAGCAATGATTTGGAAGGGAAGCGAAATTTTGATGTCACGTTAGGACACAACATGACTCAAAGATTTAAATATTTGAAGCAGTGATTTGTAATGACAATTGAGATAATGAGATTTTTGTGTTATTGAGATTTTGTGTTGCTTGAAAACGGTCGTTGAATGCCTATGAAATTTTATTTCAACTCTGTGCCGAATTTTAAATCTATGCAACTTGTAATTTCGAATCTATTCCATACAACAAATTTTAGCTGTATGGTCGGTTTCACGGCTCTTAGTTCAATGTCCAACCCATTGTTCCATTCGAAGGGCGCGTCTAAGTTTAAATCTATACTGATTATAGAGCCGCGGCTCTTGTTCAGCACTCATGAAATTTTACCAATGGAACAACAGATCCATGGGACGAGACTGTACCAAAACTTAGATGATATGTGACTTATAATTCTGTACCTTTTCCTTACTTAAAATTTAAGTTGTATGCCCAACCCATTGTTTCATTCGAAGGGCGCGTCTAAGTGGAATGTTCGTTATGACAAACTGGAGTCATAAAAACAGAGCCACGCCCTTTCTCCAACACTCACCAGTGCACTGCAGTGGAAAAATAAATCTATGGGACGAGGCTAAACCAAATTTCAATGCTTCTGTCGTTTTACAGATTTGAGTTGTAATTTTACCATAAAATTTTAGCAGTGGAAAACAGATCCATGAGATAACTGCAAGATTATTCTTTATTAAAAATTTTAGTTGTATTGGCAGTGCCACGCCCTTGTGCCCTTAAAAAACAAAAGTTAGTCAGAAACCTTTTACTAAACACAACACCCATTATATCAAAATTTCAGATCAATCAGCCCAATAATTTCCAAAACTATAAAGGACCAACACACCATCAGACGGACGGAAAAACATTCATTTTTATAGTTAGAAATTAACTTTTTTTAAATCAAATAACTGTCCAACATTTGCTACAACTGCCAAACTATTCTCTCAATAAAAGCATTAAAAGCGTCTAAGGCCACTGAAAATGCAGTTTAAAATTTCATAGTCTATTTACGGGCGCTGTTAAAATGGTCTTTTATGCTTTTCATACTTTTACCATAATTTAGAAATTTATTTATGTATTTAATGTACTTTTTTTTGGCAAATTATCTCAACATGTTAGCGTAAAATAATGCGCACAGGTATCACAACAACAACAATAATTGCTTTCAATGCGCACAAAACTATGCAGCAAACTGCACAGCATAACAAATAACAGCAATAATTTTGCACCAACAATACGAACAGTTGCACACTTTTCGCATTTAGTGTAATTATGAATTTTTTTTTTGGAAATTTTCTGCTTTTCGTACGCTGCGCACGAATTCGGAATTTTTGCTACGCATGTTGCGTGCATCGAATGCTGTTGCTGTTGCTGGCGGCAATGCAGCAAATTGCACTGTGCAAAAATGTTCCCCATAAAACACACGCACACACAGACACACAGAGCCACAGGTACAATCACGCACATATAAACACAAATGGCTGCGAATGTCTGCGCTGTGTGTGTGTTTTCAGCTGAGTTTTCATTTTTTGTTTTATTTGTATTTTTTGTAATTTTTATTTTGTTTCTTTTTTGTTGGAAAAGCGTAAGGAAAATGTAATTATTTCCATAATAAATTATTTTATAATTAAGTTGTGCGCAGTTGAGTGGGGCGTGCCCTTTTTATTGCCGTTGTGCTGTGATGCTTATTTGTTATTTGTTGCTGGCCCTGTTGGGCAGGTAATGTTAGTGTGTGTGTTTGGTTGTTATATGCACACACCCAAACACACATGCGTATTATTAAGCGTAAAGCTTAATTGTGCACTCACCTGCTGTGCACGCCAGCACTTGTGGCTATTTGTGTCTGCCATTGTCTGCCTTTAGGCGTCAGCGCTTCGTTTACTTTGGCGATTTTGTTTTTTATATCATCTTCTCATAATAAAGCAACAATGTAGTGTAGATATTTTTCATTTTTAATTTAAATACATTTTAAGCATTTTTATGATGGTTGCAATTGCTTTGTTGCATTGTTATTGTTGCTTTAGTTATTGTTGTTGTTTTTGGCTATTTTATTATTAGTGGTAATAGTAAAATTGGTATTGCTTTGTAAAGATTATGCCGCTATGAACGAAAAGCGGCTGCAAATATGTCTTAGCGCCTAAAAGTATGCCATGAAGAATGAGCAAGAGATGAATTTATGCCAACGACTGTTGTCTATAAGAATTCATTTAGTTAGGAAAATAATATTTTATATTTTTTAATGTTAATATGTGTTTGTACTTTTGTTGCATACTTTTAGGTTCTTTAAGAGTCGCATTGGCTGCTTGCTGTATTGTTAAGGCAAATTAGAATTTACAGCCCTATTCTGGCAAACCTAACAAAACTCACCATGCTGACTATTGAATAGAGTCTATCAATTGTTAGATTTTCGTATTCTCATCATTTTCTAAAAGCTCTGAATCTAACACTTGTCAGAGAAGTTGTCACGTACGTAGGAGGAGCTGACAAGCGCAAAAACAGTTGCAAAGAGACTGAAATTAAAATTGAAATGAAAAATTTCTTAACATTTCAGCAAATTTCGTATTCTGCAACTATTATTAGCGTGTGCGGTCGCTCTGGCTAAAAAATGTAGTTGTGAAGAGGAGAAAGCTCTTGAGGCCCTTGCACAACGAAAGCGACCCTTTTGTTATGCAGAAAAGGATTTTTGTTCAAAATTTTCGTTTTTCAAAATCGCTCTTGCCGGGAATAAATTTTGGACAATGCGCGGTGCATTGGGGCTGTTTTTCCCAGCTTGCAGCTCGGGATTGTCCCTCAAAAATTACATGAAAAATTGCAGCTGCTCCTGCGTAGTTCGCTCAAACCTTAAGCCATAATAAATATTTAATAATCAAATCAGTCGAATTTGTAAAGAATCCTTACTTCCTAGTAGAGATTTTCTTTGAATTTATTTTCAAATGTTCAAATTTCGCAGCTTCTTCTTCATTCCCATTTATTTGCCATTCACAGTGAAACCAAAACAAACATAATTTTCACCTCGTTGCACAGTGATTCGTTCCATAGACAAAATTCAAAAAATTTATAGTCTCAGAATTTAAGGATTTTGATGTCATTTGAAAGGTAAAACTCCAACTAAGAAAACCTCAAATAATCGGTGCGAAAAAATAATTAGTGCAATTGCAAGAGCTGCTCAAAGTCGGAACTTTTTTCACAAAAAATTGTAAACACATATTTTCTGTTTTTTAGTCTATTGAGTATATTTTTCTATTCTATTAGTCTATTTTTTTAATACATGGTTACCAAGAAGTTGCTAAAACTTTGAATATAGATTAAGAAATGATGTGGCCATTTTCGCTTTTAATGTTTTCTCAAAATTTACAAAGCTGAGGCGTTTACTTCACTTTTAATTCAAAATATTTTTCTAAATTAAAAATCTGAAAATTGGCTAAACTTAGAGGAAAATTTCTAAAAAGTATGTGAAAGTATGTTTTCCTGGATTTTTTTATTTTAAGAAGCATTCTTTCTTTGTCGGATAATGTAATTACATCCTCCGATATCTTCCGATCTCATAAAATAATCCAATTTTAAAAGTAGTCTAAACACCTATTTTTCGACAAAATTTATTTAATTTATCCCTAAAAGTATGCAATCAGCATGAAAAATTGAGAAAACTGCACAAATGCAAAACATACGTCTATTATTATCGTTTTTATTGCAAAACTAAAGGATGCTAAGACAATTTCTGTTACTCTTTGCAATTATCAATGTTGACGTTACCGATTAAATGTAAAATCTGAAAAATCTAGCCAACACTCTCGTTGCTATAGCTCACCAAAAATGACGAAAATTGCAAATTTAAGTCTCAGACATTTCCAAACTACAAAAGTTTAAGAAAAACAAAATGGAGATTTCAATTCAGCAGACCATGATTAACTAGTGTACCAAATTTTATGAAGAACGGACCACTCCTTCTAATTTTGTCACGCTGTTGTATGGAGTCGAATCACTGTGCGTTGTGATGAAATTTTAGAGCTTTCTTTTTGTCAGATTTGCGTAAGAATAGGCTAACAAAAATTTCTGATCAAAAATCTAACAAGCGCTGAATAGAAAATCAATTGTCAGACTTTCGCCAGAAAAGGGCTGTTAGTTGCATTCTTTTTTTTTTGTCAATTTGTTTAGTGTTGCAATTTCCATTCATTTCATTATTTAGAATGAATTATTACATTTGGAAAAATTGCCAAGTAGTCTAAATAACTGATAGCATTACAAAACTAATTGGTGGAAGGCTCAATACTGCATTCTGATAGCTAAATAAAGATGAGAAGGTACTCGCTTGGTGCTTCGATTTGGTCAATTTTCTGTAAGGATAACCAGAGCTGGTTTCACCTCATCGTATTACACAATAATATCAGTATTCTACTTGAAATTAAATCATCTTTAACTTGTTCTGCCAACTACACGCATACACTCATAATTTGTCTCTCATTTTCCATACAGAAACAAGAAGAAAGCGACAACAAAACGAACTCGCCTTAATAATCTTACCACTTTGTAGCTTTTTATGGGATTAGGTCTGGTTTTTCGTTTTGTTTATCGGCTTTTGCTGCTTAGGCATCGTGATTTGCTTAATTTACGCCATTCACTACACACTCAGCTGATTACCTCAAGCTTGCTAACTAACCTCGTAAGCGGCTTAATTAGCCACGCCACATCGTTCCCTTGCAGCATGTCTGGTTCTCTATGCTCGCCTCATTGCCAAGTCCAACTGACTGCTTTACGCACTCGTAGGCCGCACGAAACGAGCGGAAATGTTCACACAGTAAATATCAGAAATTATTGCTCTCACTCCGCATTGGACAAAACAGTGCAGTCGCTTTAATGCTTTTAAGAATTTTTTCTACGCAGTTTCAACACAGAAAATTAGTAGCATTCACTTATTTTGTTTTTTTTGCTACCAGCTTTGTCAGTGCATTATGCTGCCCGGTTTATGAGTTGTTCCTTTATGCTGTTTATATATATTTTTTTTGAGATTCTTTTCCTAAGCACTTTTTAATCCGTTGCCATTTTGTCGACCACGATGCAGCTAATTATTTCATGCTTAAATGCACAACGACAATGTGTGCTTCCTGCATGTCGACAAATTATAGCCAGGCAGCGCAAAGCGTTTCAGTTCATTTCACAATTAAGTGGCATTTAATTGAGGTTAATGCTGCTAGCACCAGGCAAGCACGCACACTCACACATCTATGTATAAAGTGAATAAAAAATTCATACAAATGCATGCAAATGTTTTTGTTAGAGCTGCAGGCATGGGAGACTTTTTGAATGGCAGACTTTTGATATGCCAGAGAAATTTTTGAAAAAATAATTCAATGTCTTCTATGTGAAGCCGATAACCTGAGGTTTAAAGTTAATCTCGATTTTTTAAGCCTTATTCTAAAAGTTGTAGTTGTAAAGACAAGAAACTACTGCCAAAAGTTTCCCCAAAAGAAATTTAACTCACAGACTATAGATTGCCAAGTGCAAAAATTTGACTCTCATAGAAAGTCCAGCCATTGCAATTCAAAACCTTTATTAAAACTCAAAGTGTCATTAATGTAAAATGCACAATTTTGACTCTTGGAAAAAGTCCAATCACTGCAATTCAACATGTTGAAATTATTCCTACTCGATTGCTATTCTCAACTTTCAACCTCAGCAAACTCCTCGTTTGCTTCTGGCCAGCTTCTGTTATATAAGTAATTGGCTATTGCGCATTTAATTGCCGCAAATATTTTTCTACTTGATTGCACTTTATGCTCGTTGCACTTTACTGCCTGCAGAGCCACACACCGACACCGACATCATCAACGTTGCACCGCACCAAACTTGCGGTTTGCTCGAAAGCTTAAAGCCACATTTACCATAATTGAGTGCAACGTTGACATTTATGCCACTGATGCCAGACCGCTAACGTTGCATACGTACGTCCTAAGCGATTCCTTACACTTCACTGGCCAATCGAAAGCCACATAATAACTGCAAACAACAACAACAACAACGAACACTACAATAATGGAAACCAATTTGCATTTAGTTGCGTAGCATAAAATCATTTAGGACTTTTGTTGGTATTTTTTGGCACATTTCCATTGTACGAAAATTCTCGAATGGAGTTGTTGTTGTTGTTGTTAAATGCGTCTTCTTGTGTATTCAAATAATTTGCAAATTATTTGAGCTTCTTTGAAAGTGTTTACTTGTGAGCATTTGTGGTTGTTGGCAATTTTGTTTTTGTTATGCTGAAAATCATAAAATTTGTTGCTTTATGAAGCAAATTTACTCTAACGCCCAGAGTAACCACACACACACACACACACTCAGTTGAACACTTGTGGCAGCTGCAATGCGATTTTAAAACCTAACGTCACTGTGACACTGTTTTTTGGCTAATTAGTTAACACAACACAACTAACAAAATGAGCATAAAACTACATACAAGAGATTTCATTGGAATAAAAGCGCCCACAACACACAAACCGCCAACAAAGTAGAATGCAATGTGTGCAAAAAATTACTAAAAACAACAACAAAAACTAAATGCAATTACAAACTAATACAAAACAAGCGGCAAACAACGAAAAAACAGCAGCGACATGTGTGCGTGTCGACACACATACAAGCACAGACACACACACACACACACACACAGAACTTGGAACATTCGCATGACGAGCATACAACCAAAAGCTACAACAAAATATGGTTAACAAAAAAACTAATGCCACAAATAAACAAGCGCCGCCATGTTGCCAAACAGCACAACAACAGCAACAATTAAATATACAAAGCCAACAAAAAGAATTTAATTATTTCGATATGCACAACGGCGAACCGAGGTGGCCGGCTGACGTGCAATGCTAAAGTGTTGCCGCAGCCCATCAGCTAAATTGGCAAAAACAACAACAATAAAAAATAACAGCACAACTAACTAAAAACGGCTAACACAAAAAGTCAGCATTTACACGCAGCCAACTTAACCACAACAAAAGCGACAGCAACAGATAACATTTTTATAAGCCGTGTCATTTGTACGAGTGTCAGTGCTGTCTGTCCCACTGTCTGGCCATTTTTATATGTGTCTGTATGTGTTGTGTGTTTGTGCATTTTTGTTGCACAAATGCTTTGGTTATTATGTCGTCCGTTAGCCAAATTGGCGTTTAAACTGACAGTTAAAAAAAAAACCTGACCGTTCAGCTTATTTCGTGCATTTATATTTAATAATTGTCTATTATAATTTTTTCGAGAATTTTTCTACAATTTTTACAATTTATATATTTTTTCATTTCATTTGTAATTGTTGCTTTTTGTGTTTAATGTGACATGGAATTTTTACATAATTAAACAAAAACTGTTTAAACAAAATTAATTTTGCGTTTATTATTTTTTGTTTTGCATTTTTCGTTGTATTTATTGTACACACAGACACAGAGTTATGTCTGTTTGAATTACAACAACAACAACTTGGTTTATTTGTCTTACATCTATTTGCACACGTCAGCGTTATTAACTGTTGTTTTTATTTATTGCATTACTTCATTTAATATGCATTAATTTGTATTTGAATATTAAATAATGAACTCGTGTGCTTTTGTTGACTTGACAAAAAGGAAATAATTCTTTTGCTTATTAATTAGTTGCTGAAATGCTTAAATCATCATTTTTGTATTTGAGCCATAATTTTTTACTTTCGATTAGTGATAACTGAAAGTCATTTGGCAGCGTTTTCTGTTGGCAATTGAAATTTGGTTTAATTCAGTTAATTTCTTTGATTTTTGTAAATTTTTTTGGTTTCAGTTATCACTGACCGAAAGTCTATCTATGCTTTTTGGCAAAATATTTTGACATTTCTTGTCTTTAATTCACTTTTTCTCAGCTAGTTGCAATGTATTCATTGCAGTTAGTGATAAAAGGCCTTTAGATGTTTGTTGATCTTCTTGGCCAAGTTTTATGGATGCAATTTATTTATTTTAAGTCTGAAAGTCTTTTGACAGCGTTTTCTGCTAGCACTTGAAATTTTGTGTTATTCAGTTAATTTCTTAGATTTTTGTTAATTTTTTAGTTTCAGTTAGTGATAACCGAAAGTCTATCTGCGCTTTTTGGCAAAATATTTTGAAATTTCTTGTCTTTAATTCACTTTTTCTCAGCTAGTTGCAATGTATTGATTGCAGTTTGTGATAACCGAAAGGCCTTGTTGCATAAACTGCCGTGTAGTATGGACATTGCATACTTTTGGGCCGCCGATTTTTAAACTTATTGCTCCAACATCAATAAATTAAAACAATTTAGGCATAATTTTAATTGTTTAACGTAACCAACACAAGGCCTTGTTGAGGTACTATGAGGGTCCCAAGCGGATGAATATGGATAAAAATATTAGAGCAAATACTCTTAAATAATATTAGTAGAAAAAAAAATAGTTAATGATTGATGATGATGATTAATGTATGAAAAACACAAAAATCCACAAAATAAAAACTAAACAACTAACAAATGTTTCCTTTTCTTCTCTTTGCAGGTATTTATCTCAACTGCCAAACCAATTCAAGTATATAATCCAAAAATAAGTAGGTAAGGTTATTTCTTCCAATTCCTATGCGCATAATTTTAACCAAAAAAAATTCAACGAATCGTGCAAAGCTGCCATAATCCGCGTTTAAAGCCTCATTAGGCCGCACTTCATGGCACGACGCCTTATCACTAACATCAGCAACAGTCATCGCAACAACTACAACAATAACAGATTGACCAACAAGCACAACACAAATGCCAACAAAATGGCGCACAATTAAAACGGACACGCTCAACCCGTTGCGCGCTTCGGCCCAGGTTAGCCACTTAACCGACGAGCGCGTGGCGCAAGTGGCGTTGTTAAGCGCCGTGTTCACGCCTCTTCAATTCATTTCGTATTAAAATTAAGCGTTCACACTGAACAGCAACAACGACAACAACAACAACAATAAGCGAAACAGTGAAAACCCCCAAAAGCAATAACAATGCAAAAGCAGAAAAATCAACGTGTACTACAAACTAGCATTGCATACATTTGGGCGCTGCAGTCTGTTGTACGTTTTGTTGTCTGAAGTTGGTAGCGGTGAGGAGGGTGGAGTGAAGGGGGATTGAAGTGAAGCAAGGTGGAGTAGTGCAGCGTTGCTGCTGTGTTCAACATGAACGCGCGTAATAATTATGATTATTGTTATTGTTGCATGTTCGGCAGCAGTGGCACCAGTGTCAGCAAATGCAACAACAACAAAAGTGCATGGTAGGTGCCACAATTAACGAAAAAATGGGTTAAATGCAAATGCTCGACATTAAATGAAATTATAAAGTGGCCGCCGATGTGATGTGGTGTATGATATTTTGTTGTTGTTATGGTTATTAATGTAGCTATTGTTGTTGTTGTACTGTGCAGTGCAGTTGAGACACGTAGGTACGTTGAAAAATCATGACAACATTTCGCGTGCTACTGAAGTGCCGTCAATTATGGCCAAAGCCGGCGGCGTGCAACAATGAAGAGCGGAGAGAAAGAAGCAGCCCAGCGAATTGCTGCTGTCGCATTGTAAATTACATTTTAAGCAGATAACGCAAAATCAGTGGCTGCACAAAAAGGAAATAGTTTTGTGCCAGCCAACTGGCAATTTGTGCTTAAGTGGCATTTAGTCGCGCGTGCGCCTGAACGTATGCAACAAATGCACAATTTAATTCCTGGCAAGCGGGAAAAGCCTCACACACACACACACACAGGCAATCAGGCGCCTCGCCGCTTAGAAAACGCATTGAAGTTTAATTAGTTTGGCATTTATGCAAATTTGCTGCATAGCCTAAAAGTATGCACACGCAAATCGAGGTCAATTAGCGTTCGCATAGTTTGCACTGATCACATTTTAATTCGTTCTTGCCGCATTTAAATGCAATTCTTGCAGCTTAAGTGCGCGTAAATCTGCCGGAAAAACAAATGACAAGGCACAACTGGCAAGTGCCTGCAACTATGCAATGACAATTTAAATCCTCAGCGCGGCTAATACTAATGTCGAGTCATTTGGAATTCACGCATCAAGTGCGCATTGTGTGGCCGCTGCTCGTCGTCGCTGACCCGCAAAAGCCAGTACATTTTTAATTAACTCTACTACAGTCTGCACGCTTGCCGGAATTTGGCCAATTAATTTCCCTAAACGCAAACAATCACAACACCAAACGCAGTCAGTAAAATGACGGCAGCAGAAAAAAACGAATAAAAAAAGGAAGCTAAATAAGCAATGGTGGAGCGATGAGAAACAACATGACAGCAGCAGCAGCAGCAGCACCAGTCAGCTTGAGCTGTGGTAGCTGCAGCACCTAAAAGTATGCAGCTAAATGCGAAAACGCAAAGATGCGGATAACTAAACCCATGGAGTCGAACTGAGGGTGGAAAGAAAATGTGGGGGGCGCAAGTTAGGAAAAAGGGCGCCGAGTGTCGAAAGCAGAGTAGAGAAATAATAGTTGGAAAGGCGGAAATGAAAACCGTGCCGTCAACCGCCGCTAAACTTCATTTGAAAGACAACACTCAAACGTGAGGAATTTCTAATTGCATTCGGCGTCACTTCAATACTCAAAACATTTCGCATTTCAGCATTTCACTATTTCAACAATTGTATATACTTGTGTACAGGGCCAGGGCCAAGTTAGTGAACTTTCCTACTTAGCCTTTGGTTTCGTTATAGATTGTCAGGTTAAGTCACCGCCTTTAGGTCAACCAATAAAGCGGGCATTGAGAAAAATTTACGGTAATCTTTTTCCATCGGAACATATTTCTGTAAACTATATGCGGCCCCAAATGTACCTAAAACTTCTGCAGACTTCCCTCTCAGGGACTTTTAGTGCAGAGAATTTCTGTCACAGAAGATTTCCATTCACAAGGGATTCCCGTCACAGGGGCTTCTGTTGCAGAGGAATTTTTTCACTGAAGACTTCCTTTCACAGGGATCTTGCGTCACAGGGTTTCCTGTTGCAGAGGACTTCTTCCACAGGAGACTTCCATTCATAAAGAACTTCTGTTGTGGAAGATTTATTTCACTGAAGACTTCCTTTTACAGGGATCTTGCGTCACAGGGACTCCTGTTGCAGAGTACTTCTTTCACAAGAGACTTCCATTCATAAGGAACTTCTGTTGCGGAACAATTCTTTCACTGAAGACTTCCATTCACAATGGACTTCCGTCACAAAGGACTTTTTTTCAGGCAGACTTTGAAAGACATTTTTCATTGAAGACTTCTCTTCACAGGAATTTTGCGTCACAGGGTTTCCTGTTGCTGAAGACTTCCATTCACAGGGATCTTGCATAACTGGGGACTTTTGTTGCAAAGGACATCTTTCACAAAAGATCTCTGTCACAGAAAACTTCTCTCACAGGTTATTTATGTCTCAGGAGACCAATTTTAAAGGGAAACTTCAATGATGATGAGCTCGAATTTGTCAGTTTCATTCAGATCCAACACCAACGCGTCCAATTCAAAACCCAAAGAATTTTGAAAAATTCTTTTGATTCGAAAACTGCACAATTTCTATAGCAGCCGCCTACAAAATCACGCGCCGACAATGCCCGCTCAACAGCCACCATTTTCGTCTACTTGTTGCTGTTATTTGTGGTATTTTCTCATTTGCCGCTACGCTACTTCGTTTTATATTCTATTTATTTTCTTGTTCTTGTTGTTGTTGTTGCTGAGCTTTACAGTTGGTGTCATCTTTGCATACTTTGGTGTGCATTTTTAATGCAATAAAGTGTAGAGTTCGCCGCTGAAACTTCAATTAAATAAACAAAAAAGACACGAAAGCGCCACAGGAACAACTCAAGACGAATGCCAAATGATGGCATACGAAACGACGACAAGAACTTTTTAATTTTGTTGATTGCAAGTTGAATTAAAAAAAAAAAACACCGTAAATAAAAGAAAACCAGTGACCGCAGACACTGGCAAAGCAGACAATTTCAAGCCAAAACTACAATCCAGACTGCACTAGAAGCGCCGTCAAGCCAGTCTGGCCAGTCAACGCAAGTCATTCGTTTGTGCGGTCAGCCAGCACGACACAGACACGTCTGTCGGTGCGCACAGTGTCATTTGTAAGAAAAGCCGGCAGCAGCCGCCAAAGACAACAGGCTGCAGCATTCGAGAATGCGACCGAAGCATTGACTTTGTGTATTTTTTACTTTGCTTTACTTTTCATGCTTTGCTGGATTAAAACTTTTAATTCATTTGGAGCTGACTGCAAAAAAAAACTTAAATTTCAGCAATTTTGTTTGTATATTTCTTATTGGCATAATTAAGGGTGTTGTTGTAAAGATTCGGGAAAAAAAATTTGTTGCCAGTCATTGGCATTGGATATTAAACACTTTGGCGTGACCTTGGAATAAAATTACTTAAATCAAATGAAGTCTACAGGTGAACAAAAGACGAAGTCAAAAAGTTGACAAATGAGAAAATCAGCAAGTCGATAAATAAAGAAAGGATAGAGTCGACAAATGAAATAAGGAATAAGTGGACAAATGAAGAAATGAGCGAGTCGACAAATGAAGAAAGGAATAAGTGGAGAAATGAAGCAGTCAGTAGGCCGACAAATTAAGAAAATAGTAGGTCGATAAATGAAACTAGCAGCAAGTCGATAAATGTAAAGGAAAAGCAATCAGCATGTCGATAAATGCAGAAAAGAGCAAGTCGACAGATGAAGCTGTCAGTAGGTCGACAAATGAAGAAAATAGTAGGTCGACAAATGAAAATAGCAGCAAGTCGATAAATGTAAAGGAAAAGCAATCAGTAAGTCAACAAATGAAAAAAGGATTAAGTAGACAAATGAAGAAACGCAGCAAATCGATAAAGAAAAAGAAAGGAGAGAGTCGACAAATGAAGCAATCAGTAGGCCGACAAATAAAGAAATCAGTTGGTCGAAAAATGAAGAAATCAGTAGATCGACAAATGAAGCAATCGGTAGGTCGACAAATGAAGAAATCAGTAGGTCGCCAAATAAAACTAGTAGTAAGTCGATAAATGTAAAGTAAAAGCAATCAGTAAGTCAACAAATGAAAAAAGGGTTAAGTAGACAAATGAAGAAACGCAGCAAATCGATAAAAAAAAAGAAAGGAGAGAGTCGAAAAATGAAGCAATCAGTAGGTCGACAAATAAAGAAATCAGTTGGTCGAAAAATGAAGAAATCAGCAAGTCGACAAATGAGAAAAGCAACACGTCGACAAATGCAAAGCAAAAGCAATCGGTATGTCGACAAATAAAGAAATCGGCAAGTCGATAAATGAAGAAACAAGTAAGTAGACAAATGAATAAACCAGCAATTCGATAAAAAAAAAGAAGGGAGCAAGTCGACAAATGCAGCAATCGGTATGTCGTCAAATGAAGCAGTATGGTCGACAAATGAAGAAAAGGGTAAATGGTCAAAAAAAGCAATCAATGGTAGCAAGTTCGCAAATAGATAAAGCAGCAAATCTGCAAAAAAAAGATAACACAAACCAGGGGCGTAGCCAGAACTTGGTCATGGGGGGGTTTTAAAAAATTTTTTTGCCAGTTTAGTATTACATGTTTTTTAAAGTAAAGTGCACTTTCCAAATGGGGCATTTTGTTGGGCCTTATGTGACTTAATGCATTAAAAACTAAATTTTTTCCCTGATTTTTAGTAAAAATTTCATGAAATTTGGTGGACTGAAAGCGAAGTTATTGCATCTGAAGTGGAAGTATGTTTGTGTCATCGTACAAAAATGTGAATCGAACAAAGATCCAATATTAACTATTGTTTTAAAAATGTTTAAACTTTAACCGAAGCATTTAAATTGATGGACCAAGTTTATGGTGATTTTTGTTTATACCGTGGTGGAGTTCATAAGTGGTAAAAGCGATTTAAAAACGATTGTCAGAACATAAATGATGACTAACGTGCTAGCCAACTGAATCCGCGATCACCGTAGATCAAAACTGGGCGGTAATTCACAAAATATTAGCCAAAATCTTCATTGAAATTCTTGAAATTGGATTTAATCTTCCCTTTACTTATACCCACCCGGGTGATCTTTTTCATATTCATGTTTAATATCTGCACAAATTTTAAGGTAATTTTCAATAACATGAAAAAATATTTTTTTTAGAAATTTTGTTCATGTTTAAACTTGAATTTTGTCATTTTTAATACAAATGTACATACCTGGGTAATCCCAGGCGCTTTCACTACCATTTTGATTAAAACTCACGATACATTTTTTTTGGGTACCTCATTATGTGTTCAATAAACCCTCAGGAAAGAATTCTTCTAATATTTTCCATAGTCTCAAAATAAATCATTAAAGTTAGGGCTTTTTTCGAAATACGAACTATCGCCAGAGGAAGATACTAAATACTGAAGTATGAAAAAATTTATAAATTATTATATATGTGTTTATTGTGAGTCTTACTCAAAATAGCGGCGGAAGTGCCTGGGATCATCTTTAGTAAGGCGAAGGTTAAGCATCTCAATAGCATAAACTTATTGATTTTAACTGAACATTTGGCTATCGAAGGATGCCATCAATAGTCAATAGATCAATGTCAATAGATGGACATTTCTTTTGACTGTTTTTTGTTTTCACATGATGTGGCACCGTTCGAATTTCACCTTTTCAAAGAATGCATTTGCCGATGAAAAAAGGCATTTTGAGAACGTAGAAACCACCCAAAAGGCTTGCACCGACATCCTGAAGGACATTCCGGTCGACAAACTAAACTACTCTTTAGACATGTTTTTAGAACATGCAAATCGCTGCATTAAGCCTAAATGTGACTATTAAAAAAACAAATTAGTTTCGGTAAAAAACGGTTTTGTTAATATTCTTTTAAATATTTAAAGATGAAAAGACCTTTTTGCTAATGTGGGAACGTACATACGATGCATAGTGATTGAAAATGTTGACAAATTATAGGCTATGGGGGGGTTCTGACACCCTAACCCAAAAGCCCAAAAACATTCAACTTCAAATTGAAAAGCGATAAGCTTTCTTAATCCTTTTGCTTGTTGGCATTTGCCACTTTATGGATGCCTCACCCACCTGTGGTTGCAAGAATCCAATATTTGTGTGGACTCTGGAACATTTGAAAGTCTCAAGTGTTTTAAAATTAGAAAAATTTAAGCTTTCAGTTCCAATGATTTTAAATGGTTTCAGTAATCGAAATTTTCGTTCTCTTTGAAATAGTTTCAAGACCTAATACTAATATTTCACACTTGACTGTGTGCTCAAAAAAAAAACAATGACTTGCCACAAACACTAAAAAACGCTTGCAATTATTTTCAATATGTCAGATTCACTTATTTGTATCCTTTCAATGGCCTTTTTCAATTTTTGCTCGCCAGAAAACTTATTTCACTGTCACTCCTCCCCCTCCTCCTCCTCTTCATCAGCATCCATTTGCCATTCATGCATATTTTAACCCAAAAAAAAATGCTAAAGCAGAAGCAAAGCAAACCAACAGAGAGCGCAACTCATTGGCATTTACCGCACATAAACAATTAAAGATTTGAACAGGCACAGCAAACACCAACACAGACACAAGTACTTGTACACACACACACAAACACAATCACACATTCGTACATATATGCACGGACGTGCGCATTGTTGCGCGCCGCAATGTTCATTGCAATTTATTGATTACACTTTTATGCATTTTACAATTTTTGCAATACAAAATTTCCCCCTCTCTCTTATTCCTTCTCTCCCTCTATCAGTGTCTATCTCTCTCTATCTGTCTGCTCGGCCCACGCTCCGCCCCGAATCGTTCGCTTTGCGCCATAGCAAATTGATTTTTAAATTAATAAACGTTGCGGTTACTTGGCAAGAATTACAAATTTATGTGCTCGACGCTCGCTCGCCAACAGCCAACAGCAGCTACAACGCCGCGCTGCTTCCGCTCCGCCATAGACCGCACGCTGCCGCTGCTGTTGCTGCATTGCGCTGCCATTTCCCCTATTTTGCATATAAATCTTGGTGTGAATTTTTTTTTCACTCGCTTCGTCTTTGCTTTCTGCAGTGCTGCGCTGTGCCAATTTTTTGCGTGCTGTCTTTTCTCTCGCACATTGCTTCTTACTTGCTGCTTTTATTTGCTTTGTTCTTTGCTGTTTGGGGTTTTTGTTGTTGTTGCTGTTTTGGTTTTTTTTTGCGCGCACAATTTAAAATTGTTTGCCGTTGCTTTTGTGGTTTTAATTCTATTTCCACTATAAATTGTTTCGCTCTGCTAACATTTTATAATCGAGATTTTACGACTATAACTGCTGCTCGCCAGCACACACACATACACATACACATACATACACACACATATGAACGCATATATTTAAATCGAGTTCGCGCACAGCGACTGCCAAGTGCTGCAATAAAAAGTTCATGTATTTTTCAGTGTTGCGCTTCGAACGTAAATTCTGTCCGTCCGTTCAGTACGTTTGCAGCTCGTTCGACCGTGCGTCGGTCTGTCCGCGCATGGCTGTGTGTCTGGTCGCTTCGTATGTCTGTCCATTACTACCTTACAACACTATAAATATGCCCACAAAATATAAGAAAATTTTGTTACCCCACTTCTTTCCTCTCGTCTCCTCTCGCACAAATTTACTTCGCACTGTGTGGCACACTCCAGTGAAGTGGCCAACGCCTCAGTTGCCGCTGCTGCAGTCGACACTACTAAATTCGCCGCCATGCCGCAGTCGACAGTCAGCAGCCGGCGTCGGGTAGCGGCGAATGCGGCTGATGGCAGCTGGCCTGGCCTGGCCTGGCCACTCGCTGGCATTTGGTATGCAACTAATTACATTTGCATATCTATGCGGTCGGAATTAGTGTAGTCGAAAAAATTTTTATGTTCAATTTTGCAAGGAATGTGCAAAATTTATGCAGCGATACATACATACACACACACACATAGATGCAGACATGTAGTCAGTTGCTTTGGCATTGCTCGGCATTTATATGGAATTTGTTTTTTATTATAGTTTGGCTGCCGGCACTGTCAAGTGATTTTGCTCTCAAGCATTTAATGCTTTGAAAGCGCATTCCATGGCCTATTTTTAGGCGTGCCATGACGGTAATTTAGTCTGGCTGCAGTTTTCAGCTGTCACTTGCTGCTCGCAAGGTTATCGCCAACACATTTGCATACATAGACAATTTGTGGTTAATGATTGTGGCCTTCGCAGCGGTGGCACTTGTTGAAACGATTTGAATTGTTTCTATTATTTCGTATGAATGGATTTTTGTTTTGAAGATATAATATTTAAGCTCTTAAAGTGGATTATGAGTTCTATGCAATTGAGAATGTTTGATTAAAAATTAGCTAAACAGAGAGAGAGAGAGTTTCAAGGTAATAAGTCGGCCCTTGGTTTTTTTGTTATCCCATAAAACCAGAGCTTAGCTTAGAGGTCAGTCAACTAGTTCAATAATTGGTAAGATGAACTCATAAGGAATTCGATTTTGCTTAGAATTCAAACTCAATTCAACTAATTTAGGAAGAAGTCAGCCTTTGATCTGTTTATGTTGTAGAATTTGAGCTTAGCTTAGAGTTAGATCAACTAGTGCAATCATTAGTTAGATGAACTCATCACCAACTCGATGCTAGGAGTTTGAAGGTAATTTAGGAACAAGTCAACCTTTGGTTTGCTTATGAGTTTGTAAAGCCTAGCTTAAAGTCAGTCAATTAATTCAATCATTAGTTTGATGAACTCATAACCAATTAGATTTTACTTAGAGAATTTCTTGGCTTTAAAATTCAATTCAACTTATTTCGAAACAAGTCAGCCTTTGATTTGTTTATTTTGTAAAATTTGAGCTTAGCTTAGAGTTAGCTCAACTAGTGCAATTATTAGTTAGATAAACGCATAACCAACGCGATGCTAGGAGTTTGAAGGTAACCTAGGCACGAGTCCACCTTTTAATTGCTTATGACTCTGTAAAGTCAAAGCTTAGCTTAAAAATTAATCAACGAATTCAATCAAAAACTTTAAAATTTTGAGCCTAGCTTAGAGTTAAGTCAATTAGTTCATTCATTAGTTCGATGAACTTATAACCAACTCGTTGCTAGGAGTTTGAAGATAATCTGGGAACAAGTCTGCCTTTGATTTGCCTATTATTCTGCAAAATCAAAGCTTAGCTTAGAAGTCAATCAACTAATTCAATCATTAGTTTGATGAACTCATAATGTATTCATTTTTCGTTAGAGGATTTCGTTGCCTTAAACTGCAATTCAAGTTAAGTAATTTAATTTAGGAACAAGTCAGCCTTTGATTTGTTTATCTTGTAAAATTTAAGCTTAACTTAGAGTTATGTCAACTAGTTCATTCATTACTTAGATGAACTCATAATCAATTCGATGCCAGAGATTTGATTTGTTTGTGATCCTGAGCCCTGAGCCTGAGGGAAGTGGGCATTAAAACAACGCACCAAACCGATCTTAGCGAAGTCCCCAACCATTCTGATGTCACCTTCCTTGAACAACAGATGTCACTGTGGGCGGTAGATCGTAGGCGTCATTCCTAAGCTTCGGTAGATGGCAGCCCCATCATTTAAAACTAGCTAATTCAGAGCCTAGCTAATTCTATCATGGTTATAAACAATTTTGTATTGTTTTTTAGGTTTTTTAAAGCCATAGCCTACTTTAGAGTTTGATGAGCTAATTACGAATTCGATTTTCTTAAGAGTGGATGAATGTACAATGCCACAGCTTAGCTCAAAGTTCAGTTAACTAATTCAATCATCTGTTTTTGAGCTCACAACTATGTAGTTCAACTTTCTTGGGTGGACTTTTTTGCTTTAGAACTTAAAGCCAGCCAACTCTTGATTTGTGTGTAGTTCTGTAAAGCCAGATAAGCTCTCATAGTAGCCAGGCTCATTCTGAGGCCTGCAATATTTAGATCAAATTATTTCAACCAATTTTTTCTAGAAATTTTGAACACCTAGCAGCACATACGGACAATTACAACTACAAAGTAATAACTTGTAAGAAACATAAGAACAAATTTAACACCAAGAAACTCTTCAACACAGACCAACGAAAGAATTAGTTGAAAATTAAAAACGTTGTAAGACAAAAGAAAATTGTAATAATTGACGCACGAAACAAAGATCGACAGTGACATACCAACTGGCGCCAGTTGCTGAATTCTTTATTATTCTCTGCCCCTCTTCCTTTTTACTTTTACTTACGAAATGCACAAACGACATTAAGCACAACTGACAGCCAGCATACGTCACGTGACGTTAACTTAACGTATGTGAGGCACGTAAGGCGTCGACCAAAGCAAGAGTAACAACAACGATTAAACATGAAAAAAACAACAATTACATCAATGTCAGTGGCAATAAAAACGACCGGAAAGATATACAACAGCAGGAACAATTACAACGACGGCCTTGGCTGCGGTTGCCAGCCGAAAGACACTCCAACCGCAAGCGCCTGCAAGTATGCTATGCGAATGTGTGTCGTCGAGTCGAGGAGCATTTTTAATGGAAACTCATTTTTGAGGTTAATTGACACAAAAAAACGACGAAGACAACAAGTGATGGTTGCAAAGCATGTAAGAAAGAGTGAAAGGCAAACGAGTGTGGCAAACGAGAGTTGTCCAAAATAATGCAGAAAACCAAAATTATGCCAACCACATGTGGTGTAAGAAGGCAAAAGGTAATGAGCAAAAATTTAAGAGAAAAGAAATAAAAAATTATAAAGCAAAGAAGAAGCGAGGTTATGTTTTGCTATCTGATTCCCACAATTCTTGACGTTGCTGCCATAAAAAGCAGTTTTTGGCAGCTTTAATTACTTCTTTAACATTTAATTTCATATGCCACCTTCCAGTTCCAGTGCGTGTGGCCTTCCATGCACCACGAATGCGATTCCATCACGCTGCGCCGCAATTTCCCCAAAGCAATTAAAATAAAAACATCAATCCACGCGGCGTTTATCTACAGCAGACACACATACACACCCAATACATAGAGACCCAACTGCCACTTAATCTATGCAACGCCTAAAATCATGCCACACAAATTATGGACAACAATCAATAGCGGCACATCGCTGGCGGCGAGCTAAACACGCTTGTCAAAAAATAATCACTTACATTTATTTCTTTCTCTCTCTCTCTCACACACACACACACAAACACACACACACATACATACACCCGCATGCGGGCATGCACGTAGGCACGCACGCGTGCTGTTTGCATGCTTTTAGGCTAAGCAGCAAAGCATACGCTTAGGCGCTGTGTTGCGTAGGGCGTGTAATAGACACGCTGGCGCTTATTTATAATTGAATTTCGAAAGTGAACATAGAGCAAAGAGGCACCACAAAAAAAAGCCATCAAATCGATGCCTACATATTGCATTTTGGCCCATTTGTCTAATAAACTCATTTACGTGCCGGTGCTGCGTGCCGTCAGCTGTTGGTTGTTGTTGTTCCTAGCGCCCTTGTGCGCCATTGCGCCTGCATATATGCCATGATAAATTATTTGTAATTTATTAATACGGTGTGTGTGTGTGTGTGTCTACTCTAGTTCACTGCTGTCGATTTCCACGCACTTTCACACACTCCCTTCTCTCATCTGTGTGCGTGTACGTGTGTGTCTTCATGAGTTATTTGCCACGTTTATGGTGTGTATTAGAAAGAGCTGTCAAAATGCCAATACGTTATCGACAGAAACACATACATAAATATTTACATACCTAATCTCATACAAACAAATGCAAAAACTCATATTTAGTAATAGAAAACAAATTATAACACATTGCTTACAGCGTCGTTAATAAAGCTAACCATATTTCATTAGTACTTATATTGTAAATGTTTGTCATATATACTAATTTGTATGTATACTATATGTGTGTATGTGGGTGTGTGTATGTGTCCGTTTTTTTTCGAACGCAATATTTCAGAGCATCGAAATTTTGGCTGCTGCTGATTGTTTCGATATTGTTTGCATGCATTATTTTTCTTTTTTTTTCTGCTTGCTTGCGTAGTGACCTTTGATCGTTATGGCATTTTATTGTTGCATAATTTTAAACGAAGCAATAAATTTGAGTGGTATTTGAATTTTTTATTCAACTGTTGACTTTACTTTATTTTTTACAACATAAAAAATTGCAACTAGTTAAAAGTTGTTAAACAATGGAAAAAAGCTGGAAAAAATGGTTTGCTATGTAAAAGGGGGAAAATATTTACATATTTTGTGACGTAAATGATTTGCAATTTTTGGAAATGAATAACAAAAAAAAAGCGTACAACGAGAAATATTTGCATTATGTTGCTCAATAAATTCTTTAAAAAGACTAAAAAGTCTTGTTTGTGATCCTATGTAATAAAAACTTAAACGCTTCAAATTCAAAGATTACTAACCGAAGATGGGCTGAAGGCAATACAGGATTTACTGTGCGCCAAATTTGGCCAACATTTTACTTCTGGGGCTCTAGAGAGAAAATGTTACCAGATGAGAACCATGATTGGTGTTCTCAGGGGTCACTACGTATTTGGTACCCATGCAAAATTCTAATGACTTCTGTTGACTGTTCTGAAAACACACTTCACTTTCTATCAAGAAGAAGGAAGACTCACCTGGTCCACTTCTTCTTCAACAATCTAGGGGATCTATCCGTTAGGACTATTCACAGTCCATAAAGCTTTGTAAGTAGCTCAAATTGATTCAATGAGAGAGCGGCTTAACCCTATTCGCTACAGGTTTTTACTGGGGAAAGTTTAACTTTTAAATTTAGCAACATTCCATAAGAAATTTTTTAATTTTTACACTCGGACCCTCTATTTTAGAGTGTTTTTCTATGAGAGCAACCACATCGTTGTGGCTGTAATAATTACTTAAACATAAAACTTTTTACGCATAACGAAAATGTTAAAATTTTTTCATTTACTTCAGCCAAAATTAAAAAAAAAAGTATCTAAATTGAAAGACAACGTCAAATTAAAAATTTATCTAAAGTTTTCGGCTTCTTCTTCCTTAACTATGTCAAGATATACCATTAAAAGAACGTGTATACTTCTCTTCTTTAAACTTTAATATTTAGTTTATTAATTTCGTATTTTTCCTAAACCTTCAAACTATTCTAAAGACCAACAAAAAATGTATTCTTGCAACCACAGAGGGTTCAGACGTCCACAAAGTAGCATGTTGCCATATGGCAACAAAATAGCGAAAGGGTTAAGCTCACTCACTGATTGATTTTTGCATCAGAATGGACCTTTATGGCCAAAGTGGATGCGGTCTTAGGGCAGCCTAAGCGAAAGCTTTAGTAGATTAATTAAAGTCTCGCTTTGACGTGGACTAAGCTTTCCATTCTATTCATCTCAATAAAAACACATCTACCCTATACTGAAATATGTATTAGAAATCTTTTAATCACTGAGTTTGCTTATCTTTTGCCCCACACTGCTTTACAACTCCATCTTATTCTACTTCTGATACTACTTTGAACGCACTTAATATCCAGTAAATAAATTCTCTGCCTGCATTGATCTCATCAATCAATCAGTCAATCAATTAGCTATACTTTAGCATTCAATAAAATTTGCAGCAAGCGCAAATACATACATACATACATACATATGTACATAAATTACCACACATTACATCAACTGGCAACGAATTAGCGTCAGCGTTAATTACACAAAAACGCATCATATGTAGCATACTTTTAGGCTTTGAAAACTTTCATTGCAGCCATATATTAACTTTAAGCACACCAAAACAATGCTCGCATTATTCTTATGCATAATAATCTATGCTTGAACTGCATATTTGCTTTTTTGTTCAATTTTTAGCATATTTTATGGCGTTTTTGTGCGCTCCTGCCGAAGGCATGATTACTATTTGCTGTGATTTATAATGTTTGTTAACAAAATTATGCCACATTACGGTTATTACTATTATTACTTGTAGTTTCAGGCACCCTACATAATTTCGTTGTTGTTTTCATGTAGTTATATACATAGTGCAGTGTAATATATTTTGTTGTTGTTGTTGCTGTGTGTGAGTATATTATTTATTTACCACACCAGACATTGGCGGTCGATGTGCGTGCATGATACATTCGCTGAAAATCGCCTGCTGGTGCCATTGCCATGCAAAAGCAATTCATATAAGTGTATTGCCAATGTGTAGGTGTGTGTGTGTGTGTGTGTGTCTACCGTTTGGGTTGGCAGTTATTGAAATTTCAGTTTTATGTTTATTATGTGGTTAAAGCGATTGAAATGTGTGGCTGCCAGCGTGAAAAGCTGTCGCATTGCACGCAAATTTCCTATGCAGCGCGGTGGGCGGGGCGGAAACGACGAAAAGAACGAAATGCTACGTGACTGTGGCGGCGTGCGTGTTCGCATGTCGGGCGCTGTGCTGTTTGGGCATATTGTGGCCTTGACGTATCGTATTGAAAGCTAATTTTTCCTCAATTATGTTGTAGTTGTGAAAATGTTACTTTATGGCAGATTTAATTAGCAAAAGTTGTTGTCTTTGTGGGTGAACTAGATTTTTGTATGAGCTGTTCTTACTTTGTTGTTGTACCTATGAGTTTAACCCTTTCACTATTTTGTTGCCATATGGCAACATGCTACTTTGTGGGCGTCTGCATCCTCTATGGTTGCAAGAATACATTTTTTTGTTGGTCTTAAGAATAGTTTGAAGTTTTTGGAAAAATACGAAATTAATAAAAGGTATATTTAAGTTTAAAGAGGAGAAGTATACACGTTTTTTTAATGGTATATCTTGACATAGTAAAGGCAGAAGAAGCAGACAAAATTAAAGAACTTTTTAATTTGGCGTTTTCTTTCAATTCAGATACTTTTCTTTTTGAAATTTTGGAAGAAGAAATATTAAAATTTTCGTTATGCGTAAAAAGTTTAATGTTTAGGTAATTATTACAGCCACAACGATGTGGTTGCTCTCATAGAAAAACACTCTTAAATAGAGGGTTCGAGTATAAAAATTAAAAAATTTCTTATGGAATGTTGCTAATATAAATTATGTTAAGTTAAACACTATGTGTTTTTATTTTGTTAAATTTGTTTTATTTTCCACTATGTGGAAATGTCCATTTAGCTTCGCGCTACAAATTCAACTGGTGCTTCTTAAAACTAAAACTTAAGTCTACGTCGCAATCTAAACGCTATTGCGGAAGGTGCCGCACAGGTGCTCCGTTGGCGTTGTTGTTGTCACCGCTTTTGTGCTGCCGCTGCACAAGTCGATCGTGGGAATGGCAAACTGTTACGTCTTGCGTTCAGGTTACAGTTTGCCAGACAGATCGTCAGCGATTTTGGTGGGAGTCATACGCCTAAGACGTAAAATTTAAAATTTTAACTTTCCCCAGTAAAAACCTGTAGCGAAAGGGTTAAGTGCTGCTCAGTGTATTGAAATAAATCGAATTTGATTGGAAAAATTTGGCTGTCAAAGTAGCTAAAAGGGGAATCGAAAAACTTGGAAAATTGGAAATTTGAATTTCCATGGAACAACTACCAGAATTATTATGAAAAATAAAAAGTAATTTCGGCCAACAAAAATGCACCATACCAATACACAAATCTCCTCCTGAACTCACATTCGAAATCCCTCAAACATTGGCAACATTTAGTTTAGTGCAAATGGAATTTGACGTGCAACGCACACAATTAGCGCGTCCGCCAAAAATTCTCCAATTTGTCGAAAACCAACGGCACAGGTCACTTGACAACAACACTAGCGGTCAGCAACAACAACACCAACAATTTCCAGTACACATGGAAAACAGCACAACAACGCAACGCCAGCTCAGTCGACCGCACGCACAAACAGGTTTCGTTGTTGTTGCTATTATTTAATGTTTTTTTTTGTGTTGTTTTGTTTTGTTATTTAGTGTTTACACATTTGCTAGTTGGCGTATTTTTGCTGAAATTGCACACAAATTGACATCACGATTCGGCAATGGTGTTGGTTGTTGCTGTGCTGAGCTGTTGTTGTTGTTGCTATTTCGATGGCTCGCAGTGGTCATCTAGTTGGGGGTTGGAGGGCTTGAATGGCGCTAACTGCTCATATGTTAAAAACGAAATTGAACGTGCCAGCGCCAACAAAATATGCCCAACAGCAGCAACAACAAAAATAGCAACAACAAAGTGTATGTTTTTCGCAATCAGCAGCTGCAACATGGCCGCAGTGGCCGGTATAGCAAAAACCGCCACAGGGTACCGGCGCACTTTGCCTAAATGAAAGCAACAACATTAAACACCGGCGTTGAAAATAATAACAACAACAACAAAATTAATGCTACAACAGCGTTCAATGCGAAAAAAAAGAAACTAAACAACAACAACAACAATTAGCAACCAGTGAGGTTTATTAGTGCAGACACCGGGCAACCGTCGACGCCATTACAACAACAATTGCAACAACAACAACAATAGCAACAACAACAATAATACGAACAACAAAAATAGCAACAACAACAACAATAATACAAACAACAGCAAAGAGCAACGGCATTGACAGTGACTGCGGCTGCAAATGCCCACCAACACGAAGCGTTGCATTGCCCGCGCAATGCTTCAACGCTGCCACAGTCCAGCACACGGCAGCCGGCCACAGCAGCCGGCAGCGTCACTACCTTCACCACATGTGCCACATCGACGCCACCGTCGCGCCACCGCATGCATTTCAATTAACTCTACGCATTCCACTGCGAAAATAAACCAAACGCACGCACCCACACACACACACACACCCACATTGCACGCTCGCGGACAATGTCTCGCTTGTTTATGCATGTGCGGTGTGGCGGAAAGGTGCGCTTCGTTGCGGTGTGGGCGG
This sequence comes from Melieria picta, assembly GCA_964056695.1. NCBI lineage: Eukaryota > Metazoa > Arthropoda > Insecta > Diptera > Ulidiidae > Melieria > Melieria picta. Next base: position 71,377,843 of record OZ057399.1, on the reverse strand, counting down.
TGCCTTTGTGCACTTTTCAAATGGCAACCAAGCCAAAGCCACTGGCTGAGTGCTCGACCAGTGCGCTGACTGTTGTTACGTGTGTGTGTGTGTGTGTGTGTGTGAGAGAGGGTACGCTGCATTGGCATGTTTTGGGTGCCGCTTGTAGTTTAAAATAAATGCCAGACATGTGTTTTGTGCGGCATCTCTATTTTTCATGCATTCATTCATGAGCCATTTCCGCTTAGCGGCCAACAGCCATTAACTCGAAAGGTCAGCCGCTGGCCACCAGACGAACGCACGCGGCACCTGTGTAAACACAGTGAAAGCTCAACTCATGTATTGCTGCTCTTTATATAATTTTTTTTTTAAATGGCTAAAGTGATGGGCACTTCAAGACCAGTGTATGGTATTTTTAAATTGAAAATACTGATGATTTCTTTAAAGTTCTTATTATCGTTTATTGCACATGAGATTCAAATATTAGGCAGCAAAAAGGGCGAAATTATTTCAACTTTGACTTATGACTACTGTCATTCCATGCATTGCTGCTTCGATTAGCAAAATTTGTTTTAACATTACATTATATCTTATAAAAAATCTATATTTTACTAAGAAATTGAACTCACAGGGTGGATTCCACCCCAACGATAGTAATGGAGGGTTAAATAGAAGACGCCAACTGACAAACGTACAAATTGTGGCCAATTGAATCAGTACACCACAACTGCCATGATCAGCGTTTATCAAATGACAGTCTTCCATCTTCCAATCTCCAGTCGCTTCCCCTGCCAACTCAGAGCTTTATCGCCTGCTCGTAGAGTTTTGCGCGCCGCAATTTGCATATTTTCGCACTCGAAAGCGAAATAATGAGCGCACGTTGCACTATCGGCAAACCGCAGCCAAACAACTAACCGGCGCGCGCACAACACAGTCAGTCATTCCAATTACGATTACTCAGATGCTTCCTTGGGCATAGCGAATGCTGCATAGTTTTTGGGGCGTGCGCAAAATTTACGACCACTCGCTTGCAACAAAAAAAAACAAAATCTAGCCCCATTGAGCCGGTCATTGCGACCTGGTTGAGCGCCTGTAATGCATTGCCAAGGCCCTCGCTTTGCCCCGCAACGCTTAAGATTTGCTTGCCTCAGCGGCAGCCTGAAAGTATGGAGTTGACTGAATGCGCTGCGACCGCGTGCTGTTATTTTATGGCACGTTGCACTGTCCGGCAGAGCGAAAAGTTTGCGACGAGCAGGTGGCGTTGCAGAGAGAGGGGGGTGGGAAGCTGGAGCGAGTGCAGAGAGAGGACACCGAGATGTATTGGGGCATGTTGCGGCGGTAGCGTTGTCCGCCGGCTGCCAGTTGCAGTCATTTGACTGTTTTTGTTTGACCGCTGTGTGTGTGTGTGCACGAAATTGATGGGCCCAGCGCCACAACGTATGCTAAGCAACATTTTACTAGCGCAATGCCAGTGGCAGTTGATGTTGCGTTGCTTTGCTGGCTGTTGGCTGCTGGCTGCTGTGCGTTTTGAGCACGTCTCGCCTGGCCATCGAATGTGCGAATATGATTGAACTACCACACACACACACACACACAGCAATATTTATGCGTGTCTTGTATATGTGTGCCGCCTAGCTGGCACTTTTGTTTTGTTTGGCAATTTCGTAGAGTTGTTGGCTTGCTGCATTGGGCAGCTGTGCAGAAATTTGTTGCTTTTGTAAACATGCAAAAATTGTTGCATACCGCCAGGGCGCCACAAACGCGTCGACATAAGCTGTGCGTAGGGTAGGTTGGGTTTTTGTGTGTGTGTGTGTTGTTTTTGGTTTGTGACTGCACTCTGCAGGCATTTCTCATATTTGGCATATTGCGCCGGTCTACATGTGGCAAACGTTGAGGTACGATTTTTGTTTTGTGACTGGCTTTGGTTGAGCCTTAAGCGCTTCAGGCCAAACTAAATTTGATATAGAGATTATGCGTATTAAATACTTTCGCACACACACACACAGATTACACTGAGCTCTTCTTTAATGTACACAAACGTTTAAAAGGCTCCAATTTAACAAACTTTAGATTTGAGTAAAAGCCTAAAGGTATGCTTTTTGTAACAAGACTTGACACAGATGCGCATATGAGAGCCTAAAAAAATGCTACGAACGTTAAAAAATGTTTAGTTTTCAGGTTGTTTGCATCATTTAGACTTTGTGCATTTATTTTACATTAGCAGCGCTTCATCTAATCGCTTATCCACGTAATGCCACAGCACAACTTATGCAATTTTCAGCAAAATGCCATGTGGCTGCTTTAACCCTTTCCGGTCAATTTCCGTATTTCTGGAGACAAAAATTTTTTTATTGACTCTTTTTGAACATTTTAGCAATAAAATTAATCAAAATATCAAAAACATCATTTCAGTTAAGAATTACAACTCATTCAATGTTGTACGATATATCGTACTATGGTCCGCAAAAGAGTAAAAATTCATGAAATATTTGTTTGGTTTTTTTTACGTTTTATGATCTTTTTTGATCTTTTTGAAAGAAAACATAAATTATGACACAAAAATCAAAACATGATTTCATTTTGATCGAAACATATATAAATTATATATATTTAAATAATTGAGTCACATTTATTCGGCCTTATATAACCGTTGTTGTTGTTGCAAATCCCTTTTCCCCTCAATAAAACACCGAATCACTCAATATTCATATAACTTTACATAAAGATATTGAATATAGCCGATTTTTATTATCGCAGTGGGAGTGGCAAGTACGCATGACTAACCTTACACAGCCTGCGATTGCCCAGTAAAATATAAAATCGTCTAGCAAATTTATTTCTTAATCGAAATTTGCCGAATAGTCGATTTTTATTAGTCATACGATTTACTGATGGGCGTGGCATTCAAGCAAATGCAAAAATTCTGTTACCAAATCCATAACTTAAAAAAAAAGGCAAGTACAACTTGCAACCTTTGCCTTCCATTTGTACGATATATCGTACAATTTTTTTAAAGACAGGAAAAATATTTAGACGCAAAAAATATTAAATTTAATAACTTTTATAAATCAAATGAAATTTAAACTTTGAAATCGTTTAGCTTTTTGCTACTAAAAAGTATTACATATTTAAAAATTCCTCCGCAGAAGCTCCGTCATTTGAAGATTTTTGAAATTCTTGCAAAGAGCTGCTCACAAAACTCACTCACACTGTGTAGCCACGGCTACTATGATTTATATTTTTAAACAGAATGATACAACACAACCAACTTAATTCTCTATTCTCCATACTTCAAATACGACAGCAACCCTATTCTCCAAATTTCAAATATGACAGCAACCCCATTCTTCATAGTTCAGCTTATAAAATCATGCGAAAATAACTGCAAACATATTTTTCTTCATTAATTTTTGGAGAATTTCATTTTGCATACCGCGGCACATGGCTACCTCGATTCAATGCTAATGAAGTAAAGCGGCTTGAGAGTGGCTTAAGCGAAAACTTTGCTGGTGCTGCTGCTCTCCTTCTTCCTACTTGCACTGCTTTCACTACAAAATGAATTAGAAAATATTGTAATTCCTGTTAAATTTTCTAGTTGCAACTAACCGCGACAACGGCGAAAATTTGCCACACTCACACAAGTCCCTAACTTTGCAGCATAGCTAGCTGCTCCTAAAAGTATGTAAGCGTGTAGTTGCTCGCAATATTCACAGGAATAATTACAATGCAAAATATCTTTGGTCTAGTTTGGCGCATATTACATATACATACATATTGAACAATAGCCCATAAGCGCGCCCCCTAAAAGTATGCAGTGATTGTCTTGGCTTTTAGTAAAATTTTAATTTCTCTCTTCTCGCTGAAATTTCCAATTTTAGCAACGCACCGTCGTACCGTCACATTTGCATAACTTCATGCGGCAACTATTAGAAATATGGCAAAGCTCTGCATGCCTAAATGCAACAATAGTTAGTTGAAATGTGCAAATTCTCTAAGCTCATTTGCATGCACAACTTTCATTATGCGCAACTTTTGTACAACATGCAATCCGCTGGCAGCTGGCTGCTTAGTTGTTGTTGTTGCTCGGCTTTCTCAGCGAAATTGTAAAATTCTTCATCGAGCTGAGATCTGCTTCTTGCGTGCTTTGCAGTTTGCAGTTTGAATTAATCGAAATGGTTTCCTTTTTTTGTTTTAATTTTTTTTGGGGAATTTTACTCATTTTTGCTTATGTCAGTCGTCTTTGGAGTGGAAATCTGTGCACATTTTCCCGCTGTCCAGATTTACGTTCATAATTTATGCAACATTTGCAACGAGACCGAAACTCGTCAGTAGAGAAGACGAACCAATAAAGTTAGCGTAATGAAATTTTGACAGGTGATCAAGGAGATTTTGGGTTTTAACATACTTACTTTTTAAGAAAATTCGATGTAAATTTTCAAGGATATAAAGGATTAAAATTTTCAAAGGATCTTTTTCGTATCCTTTTTTTTACAAATAGATAAAAAATTAATTTTATTTAAATTCTTGAGCCTTTCCTCTTTCACTTGATATACATATCGCCATATTCTAAAGAGGTTAAGTATTTTTTATATTTTTTTTTATTTTTTATCCCCTTAAAAATTTTGAAGTCCTTTTAAAAGGACAAAGGATGTAGAAATGAAAAACTGAGTAAGCAGTATTACAATATTTGGTCTCTAGTTTCACGCCCATATGGACTTTTCCGGTGTGAAAAATTTTTTTAATTTTGGTCGCACGGTGTTATCTGTCCTTATCATGCTTCCAGTTTGTAATCTACAACAGAGAAATTGCTGAAAACGATTTGTAAAAGAATCGAGTAGGTTTCCCTCAAAGATTTGGAAGTCCCTTTCCTTTTTTTCTGATGGTTTGACCACAGCTAAACTGTCTCCTTAGACCACCGCTTCTTTGAGCACCCCGAATGCAGAGTAACGATTTTTTTCCATCCCACTACATCGTTATGCATTTTTCTCATCAAATTCATCTAAAATTTGTATTTCCTTCTTACAAAGCCAGTCATTAACTACTGCCTTCATTCTCTAAGACACCTCAAAAAGAATTTAAAATAATTTAAATCACCACATTTACAAAAGTGCGTAAGTATTCAAATGTCAGCGTCTTTGTTTGCGCCTAAAATTATAGTAAACATCATTAAAACTGACAACAAAATGCAGCAAAGAAAAAACAATGTAAAAGACGGTTAGACGCGTCAACTGTCCGGCAACGAGTAACCAACAGAGCTTGTTTACACGCGTCAGACCTGTCATTGGGGTCACAACGAACGCGCACACGCAACTCTGTCGAGCCGAGCCGACCAGCAACGTCGCAGCAAAGAGTCGCCGACGATCATCAGACCTGAAAGGCGTTGTGACTGAGGCACAAACAAACAGGAAAATATAAATCTGACGCCGCTTCGACGTTGCATAGCGCACGCAACGTAACGACAGTGCAAACAGACCGCCAATGTTGTTGCGCCAACAATGAATGGAACAGTGACACAACCGACGTCGCTGAATGGCTGAGTGCAAACGGAAAGGCGCATTTAAGCAGACGCGCCGTGTACACACGCAGCAGCAAGTGTGGCAATTGTGCAGACACCCAGCGACAGACACTTGGCTGTCGCTGGCATTTATGAGCGCAAAAAGCCGCAACAAAGCGCTGCATACATAGAGGCGCGCGCGTGAGTGAGGGAGTGCAATGTGCGAGCGCGCACACAAAGCGACAAGAAACGAAGTGACAACACTGACGCAAAACGTGGCAAAATTTGCAAAAGGACAGACACTGAGTCGAGAAGGAAGTGGCGGTGGGCGAGCGAGCGAGTGAGAAAAAAAGTGTGCGGATGACAATTTATGGCAAGCGGAATTTCCGGTGCAAGCAGTGAGCCAGCAATGTGGCCAGCCACAAGGCAGCAACAACAACAATAAAAGAAATAGCAACAGTACTTATGAAAGCAGCAACAACAACAAGCACAAGACACGAACAACAAGTCAAAGGCAATAAAAGTAGATGTGAGAAGTGAAAAATGAAGGCTAGACGACAGACAATTTAAAGTAGCAAAAAAAATGAAACAAGTCTTCTACTCACCAATCAGTCATCAGGCAGTTCTCCCAAAAAAAAAAAAAAAAATCGTACTGACTTTTAAATGTTTTTGCTGGACCAATCATAAGTTTAACTTATGCCTCAAAATAATCTGGAGAAGTTTTTCTAAAGAAAAAAAACAAAGCAATTGTGAATTGTGAGTGTTAAAACTTTCGTGTCCCATCACGTATTTTTACGTTTTGTGCCTAACAAACCTAGGAGCCGTTCACGTATTTTTACGTTTTATGCCTAACAAACGTAGGAGCCATTCACGTATTTTTATGTTATTAAAAATTGTAATTTAACTGTTAAGATAAATAAATTAAAAATAGCGGCCCCAACGCAACGGCATACGTAAACAAAGCGGCAATAGGTTTTAGTTTAACTGCACAGAGAGCGGACACGAAAGTGTTAATTATAGTTTGGCTGCCATCAATCTGCTGCTGCCTAAAACTATGCAACACATTGGGCAACCTAAGATTGTTTGACTTTGACTACAACTCGCAGCCAGTTGTTTTCACTCCCAAAAAAAAAACTTCTTACTGACTTTTAAATGTTCTTACTGGACCAATGATAAGTTTAACTTATGCCTCAAAAGAATCTGAAGAAGTCTTTCTAAAGAAAAAAACAAAGTAATTGTGAATTGTGAGTGTTAATTACAGTTTGACTGCCATCAATCTGCTGCTGCCTAAAACTATGCAGCACATTGTTCAACCTAGGATTGTTGACTCTGACTACAACTCGCAGCCAGTTCTTCTCACTCCCAAAAAAAAAACTTCTCACTGACTTTTAAATGTTTTTACTGGACCAATCATAAGTTTAACTTATGCCTCAAAATAATCTGAAGAAGTCTTTCTAAAGAAAATCAAAGCAATTGTGAATTGTGAGTGTTAATTACAGTTTGACTGCCATCAATCTGCTGCTGCCTAAAACTATGCAGCCCATTATTCAACCAAGGATTGCCTGACTCTGACTACAACTGGCAGCCAGATTTTCCTACACATATTTTCTCCCCAAGCGAAATGACTAAAGCTTCAACCAACTAAACAAAGCTTCGAAAAAAAATCTCCATTCACACCAGCGTTCATAGAATTGGATGTTGGTTGGCTTTGTTGGTCGTTCGCCGTGCCAGCTCATCAATAAACAAATGATGACGCTTAATTACGCACACATTAACAATGGCAATTGACGCTGCGCCAGCCAGACTGTCAGTGTTGTCAACTGTTGTGTGTGTGGCTAACTCACACTTGAAGCACACAGCAGCACCAACACTTGCGTGTCACTTGGAGTGACACTCGACTGCCGACACAACAACAGTCAGAGCTGAACAATTTGCTTGACAGACAGCAACAACAAAAACAACCACCCAAATAGACAACAACAAACTACAACGTTTTTATGCGGCTAATACATTGACCGCGCTTCCCCTTTCGTCGCTAACGCTGAAGTCAGCAAGTTTCAGCTGGCCGCAAACATGTAAACAAACATAGCGAATATAGCAAAAATGAACAGAGTCAGTGTACAGACAGACAGAGCCTTGATGAGATGGCAAATACAAAAACACACAAAAAAAATATACAACAACAACGAAGATCGGCAAACTGGCAAAAGTGCGCCAAAAGTCACTGAATCAAAGTCACTGAATCATTTTTATTGATGACTTAAAAAATAAAAGTCACTGACTGATTTTTATTGATGACTTTTTTAAATAATAGTCACCAATAATTTGTATCATAGGACAACTAAAATAAAAATCGAAAAAACTATTATTTGTGGACTAATAAGAAAAAAAATCAAAAATAATTGTTATTATAGGATTTTTAAAATATAAATAAAAAATAACTTTTATTTGTTGAGTCATTAAATAAAAGTGAAAAAATAACTCTTAAACATTGATTTTTATAATAAAACTTATAACTGTTACGGTCCCTGCTTTTAATTTCTCTTTTTTATCTCTATTGCCCTTCTTTATGTTTTTTCCTTTGATTTCGCTGGACATTTACATTCGGCAGCTTTCCTTTTGAGTGCCTTATTTTGCCTGCTTTCACCCTATGTCAACCGCATCATTCATACCAACCGTTGGCACGCCTCAGGTCGACTCAAGTGTGCGTGTTTCCGATTTTTTTTTGCGCTCTGCTTTTATACATTTTTGTTAGCCTCTATGCCTCACTCTTACACTTTAATCAAAATAGATTTATTTATATTTGTTGCCATGTGCCACTGTTGCCACTTTTGTGCGCCTCAGACGTCGTTCAAGTGTTGGGCCAGCTTGAAGGCTCGGCCATTTTATTTAGTCGGTCGCCCCCCTTTTTCTAACACAATATCATCGTTAGCTATTATTGTTGTTGCTATTGTTGTTATTATTGTTTGCAGTGTTTATTGTTGTCACTGTCGTAGGGCGGAGTATTGTTGTGTTCGCATTGTTGTTGCCGGATTTGTAATATAAGTGGCTACATTGTTAGGCGCCGCAGTGGTGACGCAGTTGATTCCCATAAGCGAGTGAGTGTGTATGTGTATGTGTGCGTAGGTTTGTATATACATTTTTTAATGCTTTTGGTCAGTGTTCCTATGTGAAGTGTGCTGAGTGCGATTTTTTGTTGGCATTACACGTTACTGACAATTATTTGAAGTGTGAAAAAATGTCAAGCCTTGTGGCTTTGCAGGCTTTTATGCAAATTAAAATAACATTTCTGAGAAAATCTTGAATGAATTATGTAAAAGAAGTGAGTATAACTAGAATTAAAAATAATAAAATAAAAAATAAAGCAAAAGGTAGTGAAAAATTCAGGAAAAGGAAATCAATTTTTAGTAGTATATTTTCAGGCATAAACAATTTTCTTGGCAACTGTAAACTAGGGAAATGTGCAGTAATAAAAGTTAGCATGTTTATAGTATACTTTTAGGCTAACCATTTTACATACAACAACAAACTAAGAAAGCGCATTAAAACTACATCAATTGCATACTTTCAGGCTGAATTTGTTATGATAACAAGCAACAACCAACAACAACAACAAGAATGCCAGAAGAAGCAAGAAAATTATTTTAAAAAAGTATAAATTACAATTGTTGCTGCATATTTCTAGGCTAGCTAACAGTTTATACCTTCCCACCTGTTGGCTAAGCATTACAATTAATTCTTATTAGCATAGAATCCAGTTAATCCCATTGTTTGCGCATCGCCATCAGCCCACTGGGTACAACTTTAATTTTTTGCCCGTAAAAATGCATGACTTTTGCAAATTGTTCGCGTGCAGCCATTTGCAAAAGTTGTGTAGCCGGCACACCATGCAACGTCAGCTGGCAGCAGCTGCCAATAATACTAAATTGCAGTTCAAGCGACGGCAGCGGCAACAGCAACTTGCAAGAGAATTTGCCATGATGCGCGCTTGCAACTTTAATAATTCTCAATTTCAATTTCCATCAGCAGCGCATGCTGCACCCTTCCCCCTCCCCCCCTGTTTACAGCTCATATGCGCGAACCCGAGCCGAGCGCGTTCTCCGCTTACTTTGCTGTGCTGCTATTTTCCACTACTTTTACTATTGCGCTGCGCTCATAGTCAACCTGGCTGGCAACAATGTCGGCAACATTAGCTGCAGTCAGCGCCGGAACAGCAGCAGCAGCACTGGCGGCTTCCTGTTGATCTTCATCCTGTATTAATGCAATATTCATGCAATTTGAAATTTAATCTACCATTCAGCATTATTGCAACACCAACAACAACACCAACAATAATCATATCGACAGCGCCGCCAACAATATCGCGCGCAACGAACACAGTCAGCGCACGCTGGCAGCAACAAATTGTCGAGTCGATACGCCAGTGACGTGACGCTTAAGTGCAATGCCGTCTCGCCTGCAATGGCTGACAGGTTGCGCAACTAACTGCTTATTCGGTTTCCGTTGACTGCAATCCGCTTCCGCAGCCAACCAGCAACGATTGCAACGTCACCCGATGCCAATGTTGCCGCCCAGCCGGAAACGAGTCAACAAAAGCCTGAAATTCACCATACTTGAAAATTGCAACTTGGATTGGAGAGAAAATGAGAGGTGAAACAACACAATATGGAAGACTTAGGTCAGAGAATTTTTTTTTAGAATAAGGGCGTCACTTAGAATTGTTCCCATTGAGCCGATGCAATAGGACTTCCTAGTCCGCAGTGATAAGCTGACGATATCCTTTCGTTATTCAATTACTGAAACATGTCCTCTGTCTTGAACAGAACTAATAGTGCAACTACAGATCTCACAAAGAAATAGCTTCAGTTCTCCAGAGTCTTTTGGAAGTCCCAGACACATTTGCCTGAACAAAATGACTCTCACGAAGGATGAGCTACTGGAACGTAGGTTAGGTTAGGAAGGGAAGGGTGTGTGAGGCACAGAGACCACTCTTCCGCTCGGAGGCCAAGTTGGCCCATTGTGAGTCCTTCTTAACTGGTTCTGGAGCTTACCAATCAGTCTCAACTGGAACTTGAACCATGATATCTATTTTGTCCACACAGTTGCCTGAACAAAATGACTCTCACTCAAATGACTTTCAGAATGAGCTACTGGATCTTGAACCATGGTACCTTTTTCGCTTCACAAGAGCGACGAATCGGCTAAAAGAGATCAAGATTCTTTGGGAAACTTGCTGACAAGAGCCGCCTGATTCAAGGTTTTGTGTAACTTTTTTGAGAACTTTGAAATAGAATAAAATTTAGATGTATGAATCTACAGATTGCAGTGAGATGTGTGAGATGTGATGAGATCTCATGAGATCCAAAACATGTATGTTTTCCCTATCTGACATATTTTGGTCCTGAAAGTTCAAAATAGAAAATTTAGTTAAAAGGAGACAATTTTTCTTTCATTTGATACCCATATCTTCAGTATTGCACAACCGGAAATATTAAAAAAAATATTTGAAATGTGTTCATATGTCCTTAAAATTTTAAAGTCCTTTATAAAGGACTTTGGGTCAGAAAATGAAAAACTGACTATGCCAGGTTACTATATATGACCTCCAGTTTTGCGTCTATATCAACATTTGGATGGGTCTCGGCAAACATTTTTCTTTTCGCACGGTGTAATAAATGTAAAGTTGGTGTTTTCACTCAGTGCAGCATAACTCAGTCATTTTTCTTTCGATTCTATTGATGTTAGGCTTAATATTTGCACAAATAATATATCTTTCTTCTTAGATTTTAAAACCAGAGGAGATAATTTATTTTATCTTTAAAAAAACATTCGAAAATTTATGATTTTTAAATTGGTCGAAAAATTCACTTTTTTACAACTTTCACCGTCAGTAATTTCTCCAAATCTCATCTGATTTGGACAATCTGTATATCCCTGAAAAGGCTAAGGTATTAATTTGTGACCGACGGACAGCTGGTGTTAGTCGGAAAATTCGATTTTTCGAAAACGCTTCTTACAAAAATTTTTTGATCTTCAGTTTCGTGTTTAGCGGCCCAAAGTAAGTCTAGAAAACACTTTTATTTTTAGGTGCATTTTTTGGGTCGAGTAGTGTTATTGATGATTGAATATTGATGATTGAATATATATGCGACGGTTATAAATTAAATTTCTGTACTAACTTAAAGATATTTCGGGGCGGTTTAAACCCCAAAAACCCTCCCCTGTGTGCGCCACTGTTCCCAAGCATTAAACTTAAACCTTAATGCTTTCACATTTCAGCAAATCACACCATTTTCTCTTATTTTCATTTATTTATTTTATTTACATTTCTCGAAAATTTAACGCGGAAATGTTTTCCCTCCTACACACACACACTCACATATTTTATTTATATAATGTAATCCTTTTTTTTTCTTTCAACATTATAACATAATTGCATTTAAATCTGCACTCACAGTTCATTTTCCATTGCAATTCGCCGCAGCGCGCTGTCGTCGTTGCTGCTTAGCGTTGCTGTCGCTCTTGTTGGCAATGCTATCCGCCGTTGCATTACAGTCATGGCGGCCATGGTTGCCAACGCGCGTGACAAATGTTACTTCCGTTTGGTTGTCGATGTTGTTACTGCGTTTTGTCTATTGCGTTGTGCTGTTGTTGGCATCATCAGATTTTGTTAGCCGTGTTGTTGTTGTTGTTGTTGTTCGATTTAATGCAATAATAAATCATTGAAAATCCATTTGTATTGTCAGTGCGGCAAAATAGATTCTCGTGTGACGCTGCTTGTTAGCCAATAGTCGCAGTCATGTTGCGTACGTGTGTGCATTATTGCGTGCGCGCTTTGGCGTTTAGTTGTTTGTTTGAATGTGTGTTTGTGAGTGTGTATGAGTGAGTGCCTGCAGATTTATGTAATTTAATTTTGTGCTTATGCTTTTCACTTTTCGCACCACTCAAACCATACACATACACAACTAATGTTTATGTGTGTGTTTGTGTGTGTGTGCGGCTAATGCAATTGCGCTAAATGCAATTTTCCACTTTACACGTGGGACAGTTATTATAGGAAAACACACTCCATTGTGGAATATAATGGGTTAATATTTATGCGTTGTAATGTGAAGTGTTGCCAGATGGTGGCTTAACATTTTTTGATTGGAAATTTTTAATGAAAATTTAATAAATACTTAAATTACAGTTAGGTTAGTTCTACTTGGAGTTAGGTTTTTTTTGGGCACATTTTAAGGTTAAAAAAATTTTATTAAGACTGACTTAAGCTCCGATTGAGCCTAACTTGAATTAAAACTAAACTGAGCTTCGTTTAAGTTGAGGTTAGGTTTGAATTAAATCGTTGATTAAACTAGTATAGACAATCATAATGCCTAACAGTCAGGCTGCAATAAAGCTCTGAACTGAACAACATTTGATACCAAACTAGTCTGGGAAACAGTAAATGTTCTCTAAGGTATTTCAAAGGACAATCAGATGATAATACACTTGGTTCCTGCGCACTGTGGATGCAATGGCAATGAGGAAGTAGACATATTGGCAGAGGAGAGAGCCGCAAGAAGACCCTGTAAACCTGAACCCATAAAAGATCTCAGGAAGACTGATTACAGACATTGCACAGTGATTCGTTCCATAGACAAAATTCAAAAAATTTATAGTCTCAGAATTTAATGATGTTGATGTCATTTGAAAAGTAAAACTCCAACTAAGAAAACCCAAAAAAATCTGTGCAAAAAAATAATTAGTGTCTGTGCAAAAGCGGCTCAAAGTTGAAACTTTTTTCACAGAAAAATGTAAACACATATTTTCTGTTTTTTAATCTTTTGAGTAAAAAAATTGTAAAAATACATGGTTACCAAGAAGTTGCTAAAACTTTCCATATAGATTAAGCAATGATGTGGCATTTTCGCTTTTGATGTGTTCTCAAAATTTGCAAAGCTGAGGCTTTTACTTCACTTTTAATTTAAAATATTTTTCTAAATTAAAAATCTGAAAATTAACAAAACTTAGAGGAAAATATCTAAAAAGTGTGTGTAAGTATGTTCCTGGATTTGTTTTATTTTAAGAAGCATTCCTTCTTTGTCGGATAATGTAATTACATCCTCCGATATCTTCCGATCTCAGAAAATAATTCAATTTGAAAAGTGGTCTAAATACCTATTTTTCGACAAAATTTATTTTATTTATCCCTAAAAGTATGCAATCAGCATGAAAAATGAAAAAATCTGCACAAATGCAAAACATACATCTATTATTATCGTTTTTATTTCAAAACCAGATGGTCCTAAGACAATTTCTGTTACTCTTTGGAATTATCAATGTTGACGTTACCGATTAAGTGTAAAATCTGAAAAATCTAGCCAACACACTCGTTGCTCCAAAAATGACGAAATTTGCAAATTTAAGTCTCAGGCATTGCCAAACTACAACAGTTTAAGAAAAACAAAATAGAGATTTCAATTAAGCAGACCATGATTAACTAGTATACCAAATTTTATGAAGAACGTACCACTCCTTCTAATTTCGTCCCGCGGTTGTATGGAGTCGAATCACTGTGCATTGTGTCAAACAGAAATTCATAAATCGGGCAAACCATTAATGGTCCTACACAATGGGACAGCGCTGTTCCAAGCTATTCCTTCCAGCCTATTCTGTAAGGAAATCTAAGCATCTTCTGGATCTAAAGCAAAACGGAGCTTTAATTCATAACAAGGGTCCTGAGTGAACACTGTCTGCTAAATATGCATAAAGCGCGACTGAGAAACACAGATAGCAAACTATTCAAATTCGGTATGGAAGATGAGGAAACATCTGTGCATATTTTAACCGAATGTCCCGCCCTCTTACACGCAAGAAAGCGGAAGGAAGGAAGAGAACAGATACAGACGAAAGAGCTGGCTGAAATCGGTCTGGGGGAAATTAAGGAGTTTCTGGAAAAATTTCAGTAAAGAAAATGGGATTCGATACAACAGTTCCGTATTGGACGTAGTGTCTCGGGCAGCTGTTGCTCGATTTCCTTATCTAAACTAATCTAATCTAAATAGTACAGAGAAGTTACAGCTGTAGAATCATAATGTTCCACACTGACTGTTAACTTTGAAGGTTTTACGCTGCATTAAGAATAATTTGAGGTTAGGTTGGAAGCGATGCGATGCTTGGAAGCACCCACCTTACAAAATTTGTAAGCAGAGGCACACCACAAGGGGGGTACTGTCGCCTTTTCTGTGGGTTTGTGCCCCAGACAACATTTTAACAGAACTTAACCAGAGAGGAGTCAAAACGGTTGCGTATGCTGACGACGTGGTTGTAATGGCATCAGGGATGTGCCCTGATGCTATTAGCGGAATCCTTCAGGGTGGCTTGAATAGGTTAAGCGCTTGGTGCACGGGACGTGGACTAAGCATTAACCCTACCAAAACTGAACTGATGCTATTTACGACCCGTACTAAGATACCAACCTTTAGACGACCTCATCTCGGGGACATAGCGATATCCCTTTCGTCTAGTACCAGATACCTCTGGACCCTAAACTGAACTGGAGGCTTAACATCGAGCAAAGAATACACAAAGCAGGATTTGCACTCTACTCCTGCAGGAAAATTATCGGAAGGAGGTGAAGCCTCCGACCAAGTTTATTGTTATGGATGTTCAAGATGGTTGTACGACTAATACTATCATACGGAGCTCTGTTTCTGGTGGAAGGCCCTCAGGAGGGAATACACCATCACCAAGCTCGGTAGGCTACAAAGAACAGCTTGTGCTGGTACCACGGGAGCAATCAGATCCTGCAGAGGCGTTGAACGTGCTGACGCACTTGCTCCCAATTGATCTGCATATCATGAAAACCGCAACCCTTAGTGCTCTTAGGTTGAAAGAAACAGGTTGCTGGAAAAACAGACCGTACGGCCACGGCAGTCTATTATCACAAAGGCAAAGGTGCCTGACCACGACTACGGATTACACAATTCCCACCATTATCTTCGGGAAAAACTATGTTATCCGTACCCCCTCCCATCTTTCCGACTCACAAACACAGCAAGCGGAAGTGCTTGCTATTAGGGAAGCGTGTAAGATGGCACTGGCTCATACATCCTACAAAAGCCACATTACTATACTTTCCGACAGCCTATCCACGATTAAGGCACTGGACTCGTCGATTCTATCGTCAAAACTAGTGCGGGAATGTAGGAAGATCCTCACAGAGCTAGCTCATCGGTTCAAAGTTATCAGGGTAACGGGTGCCAGAGCACAATAACATTGACGGGAACGAACGAGCCGATGAACCGGCTCGAAGAGGCTCCGCTCTTGATGAGAGTGAGGCGCTGTCGGTTCTCGCCCCACTTGGCTCTATCAAGAACGAGGTCTCCAAGGACTTCTTCGCCAAAGCTAACACTAGATGGCAGAGGATGGAATCCTGTAAAATCAGCAGATCACTATGGCCAGCATATGCCGCCGGGACGTGGCGAGACTAACTACAGTCATCACAGGTCACTGGCCCATTGGAGAGCATGCGGCTAAAATTTGGATTCCAAACGAGAAGGAAACCGTCTATCATTATCTCTGCGCCTGGCCGGCCTTGTCAAGAAGAAGATGGAAAACGATGGGAAAACCAACATTCCAGAATTTCCTATATCCTCACGGACTGGATATAGGATATATGTTGTAAAGGGTCCAGAAGACAAAACATCAGTATACCGTAAAGTACCTACCGGGAATAGTGGTATCAAAACGGCGCCAACGCACTAATTGGATGTTCATATTGGATGTAACATCGCCACTTGAACCAACCATTCTAGGTTAATTTAGTTGAAGTTAAGTTAGGTTAAGTTGGTAGTTGATAGAAAGCACCAACTAGACCGATATGGGTTCAATAAATATTTATTTAATTCGATTTCAGTACCTAAGCACTTGTTTCAAGAAAACATATCACCAACTTTTTACAAACCCAACTCTATGCTTCAAAAATATTTACTCGGTCCATATGTACATATTTCGAAAGTCTACAGCTGCTGCGCCATAAATTTAAACAGTTCCATCAAAAAAGTAAAATTAAAGTGTTTTACCTACTTTGGCTGCATTCAACTCGTATTGTTGTTGTTGTTGTTACCATAACTGCTCCTTTCTGATTGCTGCATTTAATTGAAGCGCATAGCCTCAATGCTTTAGATTGAAGCATTATCCGTTATTACCGTTATAAGTATATGTACATATAGTAATATACTTATAACGGTAAACGTTGAGGCATGCATCAGACGACGGCATTTCATGCCAATTATTGGCAACTTTTTTTTTTTTGCATTCCACTTTTCATTCCTTTGCTGCTTTTTAAGTATTTACTCCTTCAATTATAAACTTCGAATATTAATCAGCGTGCAGTCTGATGTTGTTGGCATTGTTGTTGTTGTTTGTTGGCTATTGTTTGTTGGCTATTGTTGATTGTTATGTTAAATATTTTTTTTTTACAATTTCAAGTGCGCATATAGCAGCAGTGGCAGCAATGGCCACAACAACAGTCAAACAATCAAAACAACAACATATACAAGAAGAAGTACAACAAAAACAATAGCAACAATAAATGGAAAGAATAGCAATAGCACGTCAGCTGTCAACTGCCATTTTTGCTGGCGCGTCGCTGCAGCTGCATTTTGCATATTCACACATACAGCCAGCCACACACACATAGAGAAGCGTGTATGCGTATAATGTGCCTTAATGCATACAGACACGCAGATATATATTTGTATGTATGTATGTGTGTGGTTGTGTGCGTGCAGTTTTAATTTCACGCCAGACAGGCGCACCGAACAGACAGACACTTGGCGCACTTTAAGCTGTATAAAACAAAATGCACACATACATACGCGTGAGTGTGTGTTTGCGTGATATGACAAACTTGTGAAGGGGTTTTTTGTGCACAGCACAAGCAAACAAGTTAACAACACTGAAGGATTTAATTGGAAAATGTAAATGAGCTTCGTGTGCTTTTCACCGCCGGCGTTTTATATTTCGTTGTCTCGCCATTTTATTTTTATCTTTTCGCTCACGTTCTTGCATGTATTTATTTTTCTTATTTATTATTGTTGTTGTTTTTTTTAATTTTTTTGTTTTTGTTAATATCACAACTGCCTGCTGCCATATGTGAAATGTTTGCGGCAGGTTTTTTGCAAAGATGTGGGTAGCTTTAATATTTTTTTACATTAAAAAAAGAGTTGCAAATTATTTTGCGGTTTTGTGAAAAAAGTTCAGAAGTTGATGGAATACATTTTTTAATTTTTTATAAATATTAGACTTCATAACAACGAACACTCCTGCCTGTTTAGGTTTTCTTGTTCGAGGTAAATAAATGGATACCTCTAAGGCATTACTTAGGCCAATGCATTATAATGTGGTGGTAGTCCGTCTATGCACTTCCCATAGATGAGAGCCACTTGGTAGCTCGGATCAACTTCTCTAGATCGGCGAGATAGCTAAGGATGTACTTACTTCATTAATTGGCCATAACAACTCGTTACCGGTTCTCTCCAAGAGTTGATGAGTTGATGGGAGAGAAACGTCTTTCAACATGGTCCTTTCACCAAGGACACGGTCTACCCGTTCTTCGTCGACCTAGAACTACCGCGTCGAACACCTTTTTCGCCGGAGCTTCATTGTACATACGAGTGACATGGCCAAGCCAACGAAGCAGCTGCGAAAAAGCTGTTCCCAGAATCGAAAGCGCCGAGAGTCATTTTATTTATTTATTTATTTAATAGTATTTGTACAAGTAAGACTGAGTCTGTTGTAGTACATCAGTTTGAGTAAATTAAATATGAATAATAACAATTTTAGCTTAAATTAATACAATATAGTTACAAACAGAAGAAGGAAAATTTAAAATGAAAGCTCAGAAATTTGAAGTGAAGTATAAAGATAGATGTAAGATGATGAATACATAATCACAAGAGGGTGTATACAGAGGGAGAAAAATAGGAGTTAGGAGAAAAAAGACGTTACTGCCGATTTGAAACATCTCGGTTGTTTAATACATTTTATGTTAGGTGGAAGCAAGTTCCACAAACGAATTGTACTAACAAAGAACATTCGAGACGAGGCAATATACACAAATTTCGGGACGCTGAGATTTAAAGTACGTGTACTCTGGCAAAATTTTAGGTGATTAAATAAATACGCCGGCTGTCGAGAAAAAATCAGCTTATGTATGAACATAAGATTTCTTATTTTGAAGAAAATATCAACATTGCAACTAGTGTCCGACCGAAACCACTTTTTTGGGCCGAAACCGAAACCGAAACCGAATATTCGGTTTTTTTTTAATATTCGGCCGAAACCGAAACCGAAACCGAAACTTTCTAGTTGAAATAAAAATCACCATATCAAGCACTTTTTTCAACAAACGAGTTTTACATGAAGTAAATAAAGAACAAACAAACAAACATAGCATAAATAAATAAATACTTATTAAAAAAAAAACAATTTAATCATTTTTTAAAAACGTTAACATGAAAAAATCACCCTTTCGTACCTTACTCGCTAATATTCAAAATTAAATAATTTAATATTATATGCTAAAAAAAGAAGTTTATTTACATTGGTGGCATCTAAATTATTCCTCCTTTCACTATATATCTGCTACACAATAAAATGTAAAAAATATTCTAGAAAGTTTCGGTTTCGGCTATTCGGCCATATTTTGGCCGAAACTGAAACCGAAACCGAAACCACTTATTTGGGCCGAAACCGAAACCGAAACCGAATATTCGGTCGGACACTAATTGCAACCAATTATTTGTTTTGAATAGATAGATATATGGTCAAATTTCCTTTTAGAAAATACAAACCGCGCAGAGTTATTTAAAAGAAGTTGTGGTTTGTTTTTCGACAGCGCATCTAGATTCCCATACACAAGTTCTCCGTACGTAATTTGAGGCAATATAAAAGTTTTAACTAGTTTAAGCTTCGTGTCCCGGGGCAACAAATAAGCCTTGTGGTAAAGGTTTCTCAGTACATTATAAGCTTTTCCGATAGTGAAATTAATATGGTCCGTGCAGGTCATAGAGGAGTTAATCTTAAATCCTAGGTTTGTCACTACATTATGAAATAATATTTTATTTGTATCAAGCATAAGTGGAGGCAACCTATCCAAATCAAAATGTGAACTCGATATCACTATCGCCTTGGTTTTTGATACATTCAAACATAATTTGTTTCAAACTGACCCAACGAGAAAGTCGATTTAAGTCTGCGTTTAACCTATAAATTAAATCCTCAGAGAGACCAATAGGGCGAGAGAAATATATTTGAGTGTCATCAGCATAGAGGTGTATAGTGGCACTATGGCAGCACGCTACAATATCATTAATAAACATGCTAAACAAAATTGGTCCTAAGATGGATCCTTGAGGTACTCCGGATTTAATGAGCTTTAAACTAGAAATGCTTTTACCACATTGCACTTGCTGATAACGTTCGGAAAGATAGCTTTTCATAAGTTTTAAAGAACAAGAACTGAAACCAAAATAATGTTGTAGTTTTAGTAAAAGTATTCCGTGATCAACCATGTCAAATGCCTTGGTAAAATCTAGAAGCACCAGAATTGTAAGCTCATTATTATCATACGCAGGCCGTAAATCCTCAAATATCTTTAACATACCCGTGGCACAACTATGACCACATCTAAATCCTGACTGAAATTCCGAGAGCAAATTGTTTTCATTCAAATGGCTAGTTATTTGTTTCGATAGAAATTTTTCATACACCTTAGATAAGGCAGACAATATGCTTATCGGTCTAAAATGTTGCACAGAGTCCGGAGTCGTAGTTTTAGGAACTGGGATTATATTCGCTAATTTCCACTGGCGAGGAACCACACACGACGTAATGGAAAAGTTTACTACATGTGTAAGTGAAGGAATGACAAATGGAAGGATCAATTTAATAAATCTTAAACTCACTCCATCAATACCAATAGCATTGGATTTTATTGCAAATATTGCATTGACTATGTCGTTTTCAGTCGCCATGGAGAAATCAAATTGAGTATTTCTTTTGTATTTTTCATTACCTAGAACCACCGCACCCGAGTTACTTTGAGGAATATTAATATTCATGAAATATTCATTCATTATGCTATTATTTATGCTGTTATTCATAATGTGTTGGACTCTGTTGCCTTACAATCGGACCTCGACAAAGTTCAGTCTTGGTGCAATGATAATCATCTCTTCTTAAATGTTAGCAAATGCTTTCATGTAACTTTTACTAGGAAAAGGAATCCCCTACAACTGTCGTATTCCATCTCTGGCTCCGTGCTACAATCGGTTAATGAAATTAAAGACCTAGGTGTTTTCTTCGATACCAAACTAAGTTTTGCAACTCATATCAGTTTTATTGTTTCTAAATCTTATGCCATGTGGGGTTTCGTTCGACGGAATAGTACTGCCTTCTCGGATCCGTATACAATCAAATTACTTTACACAACCTTTGTCAGGTCTAGATTAGAATATGCCGCGCTAATATGGAGACCATATCACGCCTCTTTCATAAACCGAATTGAACGCATCCAGAAAGTCTTCATTCGGTTCGCTTTGCGTTCGCTGAACTTCAGTGATCCCATGCCATCCTACAGCTCTCGTTGTCTTCTAGTGAACTTAAAGTCACTACATGCTAGGCGTTCACTTCTTGCTTGTTCTTTTGTAGTAAATCTAATAAGTGGGTCTATTGATTGCCCGGATCTTTTAGCAAGAATAGCCTTTAATGTCCCTAAACGGAGTCTGCGGAGGGTGGATACCTTTCATTTAGATGTCCCCAGGACGAATTATGCTAGGAATGCACCTCTATCTAGGGCCCTTTCGGAATTAAACAATGTTAAAGATTTTGATGTGTCACTTCCGAAAGGTGTGTTGTTAAATAGTTTAAGTAACTTATAGTTTTTAATAATTATTATATCCCATAGTCAGTAAGGACATTTGTTCATTGACTTAATAATAATATATAATATAATATATATATATTTATATAATAATAAATAAATAAATTACCTCAGGATCAAGGTTGCACTGAACCCTCTCTTTGCCAGATATTCCCAGGGATCTTAGGTTACTCCAGAGCACTCTAGGGGGCAGATTAGTATCTAATTTGTTATTTAAATATGTTCTTTTTGCATGACGCACAGACACGACAACCTTGTTACGCAGAAGGCGATATTTTTCCCAACATTCCTGATTCTGATTATTTTTCCATTGTATATATACTCTATTGCGTTCTTTTATCAAGCGTAGGATTTCAGTTGTCAGCCAAGGCTTCCTGTGACCACGAATTTTAACTGTTCTTAAAGGAACGTGATGATCAAAAATATAGTTAACCAGCTTGTTAAGGTGTTCTAATTTTTTATCAACACTTGGGTACACTGTGCAATTATTCCAGCTTAGTAACGCAGCTTCTTTGTGTAATTCTTCGAGGTTAATATTTTTAAAATCTCTGAACGTTAGATCAGAATTACGTTTAATCCTACCAAACTCCAATCTGTAAGATAAGAACAGAAGTTCGTGGTCCGAGATTCCACCCAAAGGAAGCTGGTCTATATGGATAACATCGTCATTTGCAGAGGAGATGTTCAACAGAAGTCATTAAGTCTGCAGAAGTCATTAAAAAGTCATGAAGAAGTCAATGGGACAGTGTTCAGTTATGACTTCCACAACACTCCTAATGGAGGATTTGTTTAGTGAGATCAATTCCCTGAATCTGCTCTGATCGTAAGAAAGCTGGATCTGTCTTACCCAGTTACATGTTTATTTATGAGGCTATCCGATGTTTGATCTATCTAAATATGCATTCTTCAGTTCTATTACTTTAAATAATATTGTGTATTCAAGCTTTAGAAGATAAAAACCTTTATTGCTCACTGATTGTTCATTGTCGTAGATAACTACAAAAATTTCGCTCATCACAAAGGCAATAAATAACGCTGCCTTCAGCTCTCCAACACTCAACATGAATGCTCATAGAAATTACTCCACCGCTGGGCATATTTCCATTTTAACAAGTGTTAGTAATTTGCTTAGTTCTGCCTTGGCAGCTGATTGATCCATCTATCTAACAGTTATGCTGGCATTTGCACACATCCACACATACAAAACATACACATGCATATGGAAAACTCTTTAAAAAAAAGTGCATTTCCATAAAAAATCATGTGTGCGCAAAAAAAAGTGCCATTGTGAATGCGAAAGTGAAATGGCAAAAAGCATTGGCAATGGCGCCAAAAACTTCCGTTTATGAATGCGGCAGCCATACAAAAGCCAACAAAAGCGCTAGCAGCGACAGCAATTACAAAAACAATAGCTACAACAACAACAACTGCATATATGAAAAGCGTATAGTGGCAAAAAGTCGTTCCATTATGCAAGCGTGAAATACATTTAATTACCAGACCGCCGCATTCCATATTCCTTAAATTTTTACTCGCGCTCGCCATTTTACACACACACGCACACAGATATTCTCTCCTATAGGTGCTCTGCTGCTCTCTTTTGTGCTCAATTTTATGCTATACGCCAACAGGCGCACGTATGAAAGCAACCACCACATTCACACCACTCATACATACACACACGCACACACACACACCCAAACATATCCCTTATGCATTTATGCGCCATTCATTTGCTTTTTGCTCGTTCTCACACGTTGTTTTTTTGTCTTTTGTGTCTGTCGTTGCAGGTGATAAAACGCCACCCGGCTTTCCGGTAATAACTCAGAGTCCCAGCACGCGGGTCATCGAAGTTGGCCACACAGCGGTTATGCAATGCAAAGCCATCGGTAATCCGACGCCCACAATCTATTGGATTAAGAATCAGACAAAGGTCGATATGAGCAATCCGCGCTATTCGATAAAGGACGGTAAGTGGCAAAGAAAAGAAACAAAAAAAAATATGAAATAAAATGCTGAACATTGACACAAAATATGAACAGAAAATCAAATGAAAAATTAAGTGCTGTCTTGTTGTGAACAGAATATCAGATGAAAAATTAAGTGTTGTACTTTATTGCTTATTATAGTTGAAAAAAAACCTTTTGATTCGATTTCGAACCTGAATTCCAAACCGAAATTAGATTTGATTTCAATTCCCCTTTCAATTCAATATGCAATCATTTAATATTTATCAGATGTATCTACTAAAAAATTTAACTTATTATTGGAAATTTAAATTCCATAATCCTAAACTGTTACCCACGCTTTTATGTGGCATATGTTTAGGCGCACGTTATTACCAATTTGTCTCTTGGAAAGCACAAACATTTTGTATACAATTTTGAATAACAAATTATTTACTTAGGCTTGGAAAATTAAAGATAATTTATTTAGTTGCGCATTTAATTGGTGCCGCCCAAATGTTTAGCATACTTTTAGGCATTAGCAGGTAAAACCAAATAACTCTTGCATAAAATTTGAAAATGTAATTCATTTTAAGTTATTTAAGGAGCTTCTTTCAGTTACAGAATTTGAGAAAATCTTTAGTGCTAATTAATTGTAGCATACTTTCAGGCATTTAAACTGTTTTATTTGATTTTCGTATATAGTAAAATATGCCTAATTTGCCTAAAGTGAAGCTTATTAGAGTTAGTAGAATTCCATTTGAAATGTTATGCTAATTTTTGTAGCATATTTTTGGTCAGTTTTGATGTAAAGTGACTTTCTGAAATTACAAATAACTTAATAAAAAAATTTCCCTTTAACTGCTTATTTTGAAATGTTCCATAGTTTTTGCAGCATACTTTTAGGCATAAAGCATATGAGCATTAAGCTTTAAACATATACATCAATGTTTAGAAATATATGGCTTAGAATTTTAATGAGATCAATTAAGCAGCCAATTGTGTAAAACTTTCCACACGTACAGTTAACTGTTAAATATTGTCTGCATACCTTTAGGCATTTTGAAGTAAATGTTCAACTTCCAATAATTCTCCGCAAATTTTGTTCGAAGAGCAAAAAAAATGACTTTAGCAGCTAAAATTAAAACGTAAGAATAACGATTCGGTTTGAAGCGAATAAATATGACGAAAACAAAAGTAAACTATTTAATAAAATTTTCAAATTTTTTTTACATAAATTTATTATGGTTCAAAATATGTTCCCCATTTTATTTGCAGTTTAAATTTAATTTTCATTAATACATCAGAATATTTAATTTCATGCTATGCAAACTTGTCAGCCTATTTGTTTGATATTTTGAAGTCTACCTTTAGGCATTGAATTTATTTTAGTAATTTATAGATTAAAAGCGACTATTGACATGCAATTTCAAAATGTTTCAATCATTAAAGAAAAATGTAAAAATGATATGACATAGTTTTAGGCGTTATAAACCCATAATATGTACGGCAAATACAGCACATTGATTTTCATAAATTGCTTGCATAATTTAAATATTTATTGATTTCAATTTCATGCAAATTATTTTAGCCACAATTTATAACATACTTTCATACTTTTAAACAAAACTTGCTAGCACAGCAAATTGTATTAATTACAACGTGTAGCATACTTTTAGGCGTTTACTTTATGACTTCTATTTAAAGAATCATAGTTTTCCATAAAACGAAACAAAATTTAATGCTTGACAAACGTTATTCAACAAAGTTTAGCACTAAACGAAACTTTTAAGCACCAAGTGTCCAATCCACCAATCGTCAATTTGTATATCAAATAGCTTAGTCTACATTTCAGCTTTTGAATGCTGTCGCGCAGCAAAATTTCATTTTATATTTCTTCGTAATCTGTCTATTTAATTCATGTAAATCAGCTTACAAAGTGTCTGCATTCGAAACTTTTAAGACGCTACTACAGTTTCATCTCGTATACCCCATGTGCTCTGTCCTCAGGCTGCTGCTACACGCTTTCGTGTTTGCGCCCAAAACTATACACACTATGCTTGCCATATTTATGTGTCTGTATGTTTACAACAAAACACAAACGCAACTCTTAAACTATTGCTCACATTTTCTGTTGCTGCTGCTGTACTTTTGCCCTCCGTGCTTACTTTAAGCTGCTGTTAACATTGCTAGTTGGCCACTTTGACCTCGCTTTTGGCATAGTCACAGTGTCCTTGCTGCATGTCAACAATGTCAGCAAAGTCCTTGGAGAGTCTTTAATCAGCCTTTAATTCTTTTTGCTACTTTTGCAATGCTAATAAAGCGTACAGGCAGCCGAGTCAGCTAGTCAGCTAAGGGAAATTCCAAGAGTCTACAGTCAACTGCTTGTGAATATGTATGGATGTCTGCTTTTAGGAGCATTTACCATGACAAAAAATATTTTGATAGATGAACCAGTTCAACTGACTGACTGGCTGAGTTTATTATTTGCGGATTAGCTGTGTGTGCGTGTGTGTGTGTGCGAAAAAGTATTTTACACAGTTGGTTGTTGGCACCCGGAAGCTTACTTACACAGGTATTAAAATGGTGTAGCATACTTGCAGGCGCTGTGCTGTGACAGCGAACAGTGAAAGAGGATTTATGTGGATTTTTGTGCTTAAAAACTAATGTTGCAACGCTTTTCTGGGCACATGTGCTTGTTGGAAAAACGCATTTCTGTAATGGATTTTTAGGCGCTTCATAAAAATGCAGGTTTTCTAAGTAGGCGACTCACTTAACCCATAAATGCGCTCTGCATTCCTTCAAAAAAGTTATGAAAACAAATAAATGTTTACTGCCTTTTTATAACCAGCAAGTAATCATTTTTTTTAACATTTATGGTATTTAAATTTTTATTACTTTTTGCTTTCACTTAACTCTCATTATTTGCGCCTAACTAGTTAAATGCTATTTAAATGCAATTTGGTTCGTATATATGTACGAAGAAAACTCTGGGGTGCATGTTTAATGTGCGCTCGCTCGCTTTGTGCATTTACTTTGCATACTTTTAGGAGCACAAACGCAATTAAAACAATAAAGCTATAATTTAATTACCAAAACCACTTGCTGGCTCCCGTACAAATTAGCGTTTTTCGCTCGCTTTCAATTGCTCAGCGTTACTATGGTCTTTGCGGCCCCCCTCCCGCTCTCCATTTCCTTAACGGTTCAACAACCAATGGTCCCTCATTTGTGTTCCGCACTTTTGGACCGCTCATTCCATATTAATGAGCCATCACTGCCACACTAACAACTAAACTGCTGCGCCCTAACCTTATTGCTCGTCCTTGTCTCTTCTTCTTCTCCTCATCCTTACTACTATTACTACTACCACTAAAGAAAATCGTAAATTTTCCGCATGCCAATGTTATGGTCATAATCTTGGCGCAACAACAAAATGCCGTAAAGGGCTAATTGAATAAAAAGCATGACAGGAATTTTTAATGAATTTCTGCTTCTGCATACACACACACACCCACACACACACTCAAACACAAACACATACACATTTTGCCTAACTAGTGCGAAGGCGCACGCGTGCGCAGACAAACACACACACAAACACACTTAAACATAGTAAAACGAGCGCAAGGTTGGCTAAAAGAAAATATTATAGCATAATTTTACGATGCTTTTGCGTTCGTCAGCTTTAATGGCTCACTGGAAAAATGTTATTAACGACAACTTTAGGCGGCAACCAACGGTGCGAGCTGTTTCTTTGACACATCCGTGGGACAGTCCTATAATAGGTTTCATGTTTCTTTCCGTTTGTTTTTCATGCGTAAAAATTCCATGAATTAAAACATAATTGTTTTTAGTAGAGGAATTGTTGCTTAGACCTAAAATTTCTTGCTCAATAGCTTCAAAAAAGACTGTTCAGAAATATGAAACTGAATCGTTTCTTTCAATATTTCACTCCAAAGTATACAAATTTATATCATCAGCAACATTTTATTATCACTTCATGTAACTTTTAATCAAAGTTGAGATATTTGGAGTTCTTGGAACTCTTTTTCCATATATTCAATTTCAGGCCATAACTTCATGAAATTTTAATTGAAGGTTCATTTTAGAACAGCACAAAAGGATTTGCGGAATCTAAAGAGGCAAAATATGGATTAAGGAAACTATTTTTTATTTCATTCAGGCTAAAATTTCACTGTCACTCCTACTCAAAGAATTTAAAAACATTCATGACTCCAACTTGTTGTGCTTTTTCTCCCTCGTTTCTCGCTTTCTACACCACTCTCTTCTCTCTTCTCTCAAACTAGTTTTTCCTAACTCATACGTTTTTCCTCACACTTTCAACTACAAACCAAATACAAATGTAAAATGTTAAATATTTTGCAAAAAATACAAAAACATTGTGTTTTCCCATCGCTCTCGCTGACTCACTCTCAACCCAATACCAACAACACTTCAGAACAACAGTCGCTGGGGAGAACAAAGTGCCAAAAAATTGGCCCTGGTGTGTGAGTTGAAATGCAAAAACAAAAATGCCAAATTAAAACCATTTCAGCGCATCTTTTTTTTGCAGAAAAGGTGTGAAAATGGATTAAGCCTGAGGGAAATTGCGCCAACAATGGCGGCTTACAACTCTACCAATGCTCACAATTCTACTGGGCGCTGGTTGGCAAACGGGTTAGAGTGCGCAACTGCTGCCAGTACACGTGTACCGAACCTTTTTAGTGTTGGTTTTTTACACTTTTGTGTTTTTGTATTTCTATTTCATGTTTTGTATTCGCTTGACTTTATGAGTTGTGTAGTTGTTGTTATTTGTTATATTCTACACTGAAGTGTTTGAGCATATTTTATACACTTAAAGCAGCACTTTGAAATTCCCAGGTGGTGTGACCTTTATTGAAAAGTGTGTATATATATAAGAATGATGAGGATTTTTAAATAGAGTTGCCACCTTAAACGATTTTTTTAAATAAGAAAATTTTAATGTTAATAAAAATTGTCTATCAGTTTATGGATTTTTAAGACTGTAATAGGTCTCTTTAGCCTAATTTAGACCACCAGATCACGTTGGTCTGTCTGACTTTCTGTCAACCGATTAGTTTGTAGAATAACTCTTGAACCATTGAATTACGTACAAATACAGCTGACGCTCCAAGGAAGAACTCGTATGGACCCCGTATGGACATGTTGCGCCCACCTTTAGGCAGAGTTGCCTTATAAAAGATTTTTCGAAATAAGAAACTTTCAATGATAATAAAAATCGTCAATCAGTTTATGGATGCTTATTACTGTAATAAATATCCTTAGCCTATTTTAGACCGTCAGACCACGTTGATCTCCCTGTCCCTCTGTCAATCGATTTGTTTCCAGAATAACTCTTGAACCAGTGAATATATTGCAATGAAATTTCGTACAAATACTGCTGATGTTCCAGGGAATGAAGTGAAGTCCACCATATGGAAGTGTTGCTCCCACTTTTTAACAGAGTTGCCATATAAAATCTTTTTCGAAATAATAAAATTTCAAAGATAATAAAAATCTTCTATCAGTTTCTGAACTGTAATAGGTCTTCTCAGCCCACTATAGACCACAATAACGAGCCTTGACGATAGGAAAGGAGGTCAATTGGGTCTTTACCCAGACACGGTGTTTTCAGGGGGCAGATTTTATAGTTGTATATAATTTTTGTAGATCTTATATGACTACATCCTTAGGAGAGATCATCCTTCCCGACCTGTCCCAGTTTTTCTCTCAACAACCCATAACATTAACCCATTAACCCAGTTCATTGTAGAAATTTTTTCTTTCAAGTTATTTCTTACCAGTTTTTCTTTTCACAGCCCTGACATTAACCCATTAAGTTCATTTAAGAAATGTTTTATTTCAAGTTTGTCTTATTGCCATTGTCGCTGTCAACGCTTGATCCATACAATCTCCTTAAACTTCCCCAATGTCGTACGCTATGCAAATTTACACCGAGCGTTGGTCATTTTAAAACCTATGGTTGCTGCTTTGCCCCATTGTCGACTTGTGTGCCTCTTTGTTTCCCTATTTGATTGTGCTTGCTTTGTTGTTATATAATATATTGTTGTTGTTGTTGTTGTTATGTTATATTGCGTTTGTTTGTTGATGACCCAACCGCTCGCTCGTTGTGTCAACAACATTTGCCATCGAGGCGTGTTTGCATTCGCTGCATTAGCGTCAGTGTCGTCGTCATCATCGTCGTCGTTGTCAAAGTCTTCGTGTTGTTGTGTCGTTCTGTTGGCGCGACAAGTGTCGTTGCCACTCAGTTAGCAACAGCAACAACACGCCACAGCCGACGTCAATGTCATTATCGTTAACGTTATCGTTATTTGTCGCATCTATTGCTGTCACTTCATCTTGTTCGCTGTATATCGCACACGACACGTTGTTGTGCGGCTGGTCGTTCATGTCCTGGACGCGACTGTCTGGACGCGCTGTACGGTGCCGCGTTATCGTCGTTTTCGTGCATTTGAAATGTCAATATTTGCTTTTCTAATGACCAGCGCTTGTTATTGCGCGATTGGTTTATTCGTTCTGCTAGTTGCGACATGACATTTTCATGTTGTTGTTGGTGTTACTATCGTTGTTTTTGTTGTTGTTAAAGCTATTATAATGTTGCTATTGTTGTTGCAATCGTTGTCTGCCGCTTGTCATCACTAATGATGTTGTTCCTTCTTTTTTTCGTTGTTGTTGGTGCCATTTGTTAAATTACATAATTCGTTTTTGTTGTTGTTGTTGATTATTACAATAAAAATATACATTTTAGATACAAGGCCAATAGCCAACGTTTCTGAGAATTATACATTTACTGTGGCTAATGTCATTTGAAAAATAATTTTGCATATTTTCTATTGTTGACTGTGATTTACCTAAACAAACCAAAGTAGCGGGTGGATTACAACGAGCAATGGGGTGTCTGAGGGACTAAGTAAGGTGGAGTGTGAGAAAACAAGAAAATATTGACATTCCAACCTAATCGAATTCAAGTTGTTTCGTCTATAACCTCAAACATAAAAAGTGCTTTATTGATTCTCTATGTTCTTCTCTCTATTCTCTGAAGCATTGGTCTTCAGTTTCCTTCATTTTGATAAGCGCAACACCTCCTAGACGAGTCAAGTTCTACAAGGTGTATTCCAGAGTAGTTTTAAGTATATTAAGAGCTCTCTTTTGAAGGACAGTTAACACTAAAAATATCATAGTGGGAATTTTGACGGTTTTTCATTTTTAAATATCTGTATTTTCTTTTTTATTTCTATTAACTTCATCAAAGTCATGAATTTTATTTTTTTATTGTTGAAAAATTTAATATTTTTTAAAATTTATTTTGTGAAAAATTCGCCAAATCCGATGTGTACTTTTCGAGATATTATCGGATACGATATGTGGGTATGGAAAATTTGCAATCTTTCTAGTGTTAAAGAACTTGAAAGACAAAGAAGAATTGAGCATGAGTAACTTGCAGAATCATTGGGACGATTCGAATCCATGGGAATGATTGCATGAAATGCATGAAAACTCTCGGACTCATGTCGCAAAAGTCGAAACAAAATATTTTCAGACACTCAAATGGGTTAATTTACCGCACTCGCCATATTCTTCGGTCATTACTTCTTCTGATTACTGGTTGTTCCAATAGATGAAACCAGGGACTTAACTATTTTAAGTTTTTTAAGAAAATAATTGCAATGTAACTATTACAATGCAACATAAATTTTATTTGTTGATTCTAATTATTATTTGCGACAATTAATTTTTAAGTTGCGTAATAATTATTATGAGAAACACATTTTTGTTCGTTCTCGATAATTATTATTTCGGGATTTTTTGGTTTACGTTGCTTCATAGCTTTTATTTATGACTTTTTTTATTTACGTTACCGATAACTATTATTTTTAGAACATTTTTGTAAGTTGCTTCATAATTTTTATTTATGATTTTTTTTATTCACGTTGCCGATAACTATTATTTGAAAGAAAATTTTTTTACGTTGCCTCATAACTTTTATGAAGAAATTTTGTTTATTTACGTTGCCTTACCACATTTTGAGTATGAATTGATTTTTTATTGTTTAGTTGTTGGTGGAAATTAGGTTTCTGCAGTTAATTTGCGTTTGTCAATTTAAAACAATTAAAAATCAATTCATATCCAAAATGTGGTAATACAACGTAAACGATTTTTTTTTTTCAAAATAATAGTTATCGGCAACGTAAATGAAAAAAAAATCATAAATAAAAGTTATGAAGCAACGTACAAA
This sequence comes from Melieria picta, assembly GCA_964056695.1. Lineage (NCBI taxonomy): Eukaryota > Metazoa > Arthropoda > Insecta > Diptera > Ulidiidae > Melieria > Melieria picta. Next base: position 71,346,218 of record OZ057399.1, on the reverse strand, counting down.
AAAATGTCTCAAAATTATATGATAGTTATCGGTAACGTAAATTAAAAAAGTCATAAACAAAAGTTATGATGCAACGTAAACAACAAAAATCCCACAATAATAATTATTCAGAATGAAAAAAATATTTATTTCTCAAACCTGTAGAGTATTTATATCTGTAACTAATATTTATGCTTCATATTTAGAAGAATATGTGTGTAATCATAAAATTATGCTATTATAAGCATAATAGCATAATTTTATGATTACACACATAATCTTCTAAATATGAAGCATAAATATTAGTTACAGATATAAATACTCTACAGGTTAACTATGTATATCAAATTTTAATATAAGAACAAGAGAGCCGAAAGCCCTGGTAGCTAATGCTCCTCTTTTTAATGTAAGATAATAATTGTATTACTATCTTTCCTATAATAAATAAAAATAAAATATTTCTCAAAACTGTTATTTTTTACATGATAATAGTTATAGGCGACGTAAACAATTTCTTATTGGGAATAATTATTATAAAGCAATAATTATAGAAATTTCTTAAATTAGGGCAACTTTTTTATTCCCAAAAATATGGATAATAATTATTTTAGGTCTCTGGATGAAACACGATTTGGAAGATCACCAAATCTTTCTTCTTTTCTTTTGCAGAAATCGAAAGTTGGCTTCTAACTTGCCTCAAAAGTTTTTTTGTTTTAAGATGAAATTCGGAAATTGCCTGAGAGATGAGAAGAAGTAGTGGCAATATCCAGCGATGGACAATACTTGAATTAAAATATCCATTCATTTTGTTTTGAAATAAATGCATTTTCGGCAACAAAAAAGCAAACCAAAATAATTTATACTCCCAATAATAAAAGTTCTTAAATCAACGTAGCAAATAAATCTCATTTTGAAGAATCTAATAAAAGAATTCCCCACTACTTGGCAACATTGTCAAATAATACTGTTGTTGTATTTTTCCAACTGCTCAATTTTTTTTTAGACACCTGCAAATTGAATCGAGTCTCGATGAGAGTTCTGCCTTTTCCCCTGCACAAAATTCGATTATAGAATCTAATTTATTAGACACAGAAAAAAAGTAATTTTTTTAAAAATAATCGCCAACCATTGAAACGACACAATGTTGCCTACCTGCAAAGGCCATCAAAAGAAAAATGTATGTAAGGAATTTGCAACCCAAACAAATTATGTGGCTTTGGGGGAAAAAAGGTACCAGAAAGCAATGCCAAAAGGAAATTGACATTGAAAAATAATGAAGTTAATGCAGTCACGCTGTCGAGGTATCGCACTGGGCCTTGTTTTCTTGGACACTAGAAAATTGTGCCGCCGGGTATTGTTCAATAAAACGTGCTGAAAAAGGTTGCAGCCAGCAAATTCCCCAGACAACTAAAAATAAATAATTATATGGAGACAATGCGACATTTGTGGGCGCTTTGAAATTACATTGGGTCGCATATATTTGGAATAAACAAAACATTACAAAATTTCTATTTATATAGATTTATATTTACAAAAGTGTAGAAAAGAAATTGGCTGCATGAAATCAACTTCAAATTTCTCTACAGTATTGTTGTCACTGGTCGCTGTCAAGTGGCTGGTATAAAAACAATAACAACAAAAACAAATGCTATGTCAATAAGCGGCCACATCATCGACCGCCATTTCCTTTTGACTTGTGTGTCAAATACTAACCACTTTGCTCGGCTGCTCTCTCGAATCGTCCCTCTCTCCATACAACACAACAACCGAAAGCAAAGCGGCTGCTGCTTTCAAGCGCCCTGCACCAACTTAACCTCACTTTGCTAGTGTGCACTGCTTATGTTCGTTGCTTGCTCCCCACTGGCTGTTTATGCCTGGCAAGAAATTTGTCTTTGCCGTTGCGCCGACTGGCGCTTGTGTCTAGTGCGCCTTTGGCACCATATTTTGTTGGTGTAAATCTTAAGGATTAACTGCGCTGCTCACAGCAACACTGGCTGACTGTCTGCCAGAGTCTTTGCCCGACTGCTTTGGGCTCTTTCTACCAGCCTTAGCCAACGTTAAACTAATATTAGGTTTTGCTGCCAGTTCATCGCTTTCGCTCCTTCTTCTTCTTCTGTGACTACTTCGCATTTACATGCACACACATAATGTAAGCCGCACACCTGCGCCGACTGCTGGTTATGCAGACAATACGGCCCAAAGATGCTGACAATATGCCGGAAATTGAACCTTTGACTTTTGCTCCTATTTTGCTTACGTTCGCCGTGTCGGTTTGTGCCTACCTTTTTCGCCACCTTTGCCACCCTCACAACTAGATTTTGTTTTTGTTTTTCTATTTTGTGTGTTGACACCTTCTGCCTCGTTCATCTTGTGCTGTGTTCTCGCTCGGTCTCTGCCAATGGTTTTTTCCCTCGCTGGCTGGCTGTCTTTCCGTTTGTCTACTGGTTTTTGTTGTAGTTAGCTTTTGTTTAACATAATAAATATTATTGCAGAGTGTTTTTGTTGGTCCAACAAAAGCATGCGGCACGGCGTCTGTCGGCTACTCGACTGCATGGCATTTTGGAATAAATGGCGACAATGTGCCAGGCATATAAATCCTAATATTCGCACACAATGCAACAATTTTGTGCAAAAAGAAAATTCAAAAGCAAAGCAAAACACCACCAAATGGAAAAAAAAATCGAAAATGCGTCTGGGCTGTGAGAATGTGCGAAACGACAAAATGTCTGCACGCTGGCAAATCTGGCAATGCCGCAGTAGACACGCAGCTGCCATAAATTTGCATATGGAAAATATGAAATTTTCTCAAATTTTTGTTTTGTCACAATTTGTTTCTTTTTTTGTAAAATAGCTGCAGTAAAGTTGGAGAAATATTTGTGCATAGTGGGAGTTTCAAAATTTACAGAGATTAAAATTTGAATGAACTGCAAACAATTACAAGATTTTTGAACACACTGGACTTACAACAATAAACAATAAAATATGTGGCATAAATTCGTCTGAGTTTGAACTGTCGTTTGTAGTTTGTTGCTAAACGATTATTAAAGCTCTAAATGAAGAAGTTGAAACTGTCAAAAAGAAGTTGAAAAAAAACTTGAAACAGTCATAAATATCTCATACAAAACTTTATTTGCTATTAGCTGTCTGTAGCGATCTACCTTACGGGGCTTCCCCTTAATTCTGTCGCCAGTTATTTGGTGTGTTTTTATTTTGTCAACAATTATACTTGAACGAGTTGGATCAGCGCGAGTAAGGCACACAAAATAACTGGAGAGCAGACAATACCACCAAACAAGTTAGGAAACAACTTTGGTGGTTCCCTAAGTCAACACAGCTGCTGTTCGAGCATTAAGTATCTATTAACATTTAGAAGAAATATTAATATTGTTTCCATAAGAAATTTTCCATTGCTTTTCCATCTTTTTCATTCTAAATCCACCATACATCTAGTAGTCTTGTTTTTGCATAAATTGACTGTCGGCTCTTTGCAAATGGAATCGATCCAGTAAGATTGCAAACTCATGAATTAAATACAATTAGTGGCGCACACAACGGGGGGTTTTAGGGGTTCAAACCCCCCAAACACGAACATTGCTGCTACAAAATATGGTTTCGATTGGTATTGGACTCAAAAGTTTTACGCAAAGCTACCTCTACCCCTACCACTGAATACAATTCTCATACAATGCCACAAGCAAAAGTAGTTTTGGGGACCGGAAATAACAGTTATTTATGAAAACTATATTTGAAAAATTTACTATGAAGGAAAAGTCATACAAATAAATGAAAAATACCAATACATTTCATTTCGCACGGAGAATCAAACTTGGCAATAAACTTTTTTTTTGTAATTTTTATGGGAAAATTAAAAAAAAAGAATTATTTTTTATTTTTATTTAAAAAATCCTTTAATAACAATTATTTTTAATTTTTTTAATATTAGTCCACAAATCACAGCTTTATTTCGATTTTTATTTTAATTGTTATATGATAACAATTATTGGTGACTTTTATTTTTTTAAGTCATCAATAAAAATACTGTGCAAGTCCAAAATTTAGACATGGGGGGGACCTACTGGGTGAGTTTCCTATAGGTATACTGAGTTGAGATCCACCAGCCGTTTGGTAAGATTGGCTCTAGTTTATGAGAAATCCGACTTTGAAGTTTGCTCATGTTAGTCCAGTTTGTCGCTTAAGTAAGTCCTAAATCGTTTCGAATATCGCATTACTGTCTTCGGCAAGTTTGTAGATATTTTAACGACCAACAAATTTGCTTAAGACACCACTCCAAAAAAATTACATTTAAACTGTGTAATTGCGATATGTGCATTTTTTTGCGCAGCGCTACGTGGCGTATGAGTGTCATTTAATTATAACACTGTGCGTGAAATTTGCCCTCAAAAATTTAGACATGGGGGGGACCTACTGGGTGAGTTTTCTATAGGTATACTGAGTTGAGATCCACCAGTCGTTTAGTAAGATTGGCTCTAGTTTATGACAAATCTGACTTTGAAGTTTGCTCATGTTAGTCCAGTTTGTCGCTTAAGTAAGTCCTAAATCGTTTCGAATATCGCATTACTGTCTTCGGCAAGTTTGTAGATATTTTAACGACCAACAAATTTGCTTAAGACACCAATCCAAAAAAAGTACATTTAAACTGTGTAATTGCGATATGTGCATTTTTGAGCGCAGCGCTACGTGGCGTATGAGTGTCATTTAATTATAATTAACACTCATATAATTGACACTCATACGCCACGTTGCGCTGCGCTCAAAAATGCACATATCGCAATTACACAGTTTAAATGTACTTTTTTTGGATTGGTGTCTTAAGCAAATTTGTTGGTCGGTAAAATATCTACAAACTTGCCGAAGACAGTAAAGCGATATTCGGAATGATTTAGGACCTATTAGAATTTAAACGTTCGAAGACTTAAGCAACGAACTCGACAAACTTCAAAGTCGGATTTCTCATAAACTAGAGCCAATCTTACCAAACGGCTGGTGGATCTCAACTCAGTATACCTATAGAAAACTCACCCAGTAGGTCCCCCCCATGTCTAAATTTTTGAGGGCAAATTTCACGCACAGTGAAATCATTCAGTGACTTTTATTCATAAAAGTCATTAATAAAAATCAGTCAATGACTTTTATTTTTTAAGTCATCAATAAAAATCAGTAAGTGACTTTTATTTATAAAAGTCAGCAATAAAAATCAGTAAGTGACTTTTATTTATAAAAGTCAGCAATAAAAATGATTCCGTGAATTTTATTTGTAAAAGTCATCAAAAAAATCATTCAATGACTTTTATTTCTTAAGTCGCAATATAAAAGTCATTTTCATTAATGCATGCAAAAGTTATGATTTTTCCAGAAAACAGAACTGTCAAGACAGGTCTTGTTAAGCCGATCAAGAATATAGATACATTTCGATATTTAATAAATCCAGTAGTGCAATTAGTGAAAATGACTTTTATATTGCGACTTAAAAAATAAAAGTCACTGAATGATTTTTATTGATGACTTAAAAAATAAAAGTCACTGGCTGATTTTTATTGATGACTTAAAAAATAAAAGTCATTGAATGACTTTTATTGAGGACTTTTATAAATAAAACTCACTGACTGATTTTTAATGATGACTTAAAAAATAAAAGTCATTGAATGACTTTTATTGATGACTTTTATAAATAAAAGTCACTTACTGATTTTCATTGATGACTTAAAAAATAAAAGTCATTGAATAATTTTTATTGATGACTTTTATAAATAAAAGTCACTGAATGATTTTTTTTATGACTTTTTTAAATAAAAGTCACCAATAATTGTAATCATACAACTGAAAAAAAACTAAAAAAAATGTTATTTGTGGACTAATAAGAAAAAAATTAAAAATAATTGTTACTATAGGATTTTTAAAATATAAATTAAAAATAACTGTTATTTGTTGAGTCATTAAATAAAAGTCACAAAATAACTCTTAAACATTGATTTTTTATAATAAAACTTATAACTGTTACAGTCCCTGGTTTTGGGTGTTCTTACTTACTTACTTACTGCCTGCTGCAAAAGTTCTCTCCAGGCGCCTCAGTTTTGCAACTTCTGGAAGCTAAAACCCCCAAAATATCTCTTTGTTACAAAAGTTTTGGATAGCAAGTATGGTTTTCAATGGTAATGGATTTAAAATTTGTATTCAGAAAACCCCCAAAATTTAATCCCATTGCGCTACTTTACTCATATATAGATTTTTCAGAGAATTAAACCATATCCACTCTTTCCAAATCTTTCTCAGGAATGTTTTAAGTGTGTCAAACCAAATACAATTCTCACAAATAAGAATGAAACGTTCTCCACTTCATCTTAATTTTTTGTAGTATTTTATTTTTTAGTATTTTTTTTTATATTCCAGTATTTTTCTTCTAAACGAGTTGAACCCTTGCTCATTTTATTTTGTTGCCTTTCATGCTTCACAGTCAATTCATTAAATTATGAAATTGCGCCGCATTCCAAATCAAACACCGACAAAATATTAGCTAATACTCTCATTCAGAAAATCTATCAATATTTACACATTAACAGCGAAAAAAGTTAAGAAAGTAAGAACCCACCCCTTGGTCTGATAGCTCAGGTGTTTCGGCCTCATGTCAACGTTGTCAGTGGACAACTGTTAGAACAAAACTTCAAGCAAATATTTGAATGGTCTTCAATAAATGCTCACAATATCAGCAACTTTCGAAATTTTCCTATAAAAACGTTGACATGCGCTGCGGCAATTCACTCTTCACATTTTTGCTGTGTAGAAAACATTTTCGCTATATTTTCAATATGAAAGTTGTGTTGTTGCTGGGTGTCGTGGTCGGTGTGCTGCTCGTTCAGACGCTCGCAGTGCCCGTGGAGGATGCGCTCGACAGTGCAGTCCAACTGCAGGATGTGGATGCTGGCGTGGCCGAGTCGTCAGGCGATGAACACGCGCGCCCAAAGCGTTTCACTTGCGATCTGTTAAGTTATTTGGGCTGGAATCACACTGCCTGTGCCGCGCATTGCTTGTTGCTGTTCAGAGGCTTCTCGGGCGGCTATTGTAGTAAGAAGGCTACATGCATTTGTCGCAAGTGAAACGGCAGCTAATCTTGCAGTTGCAGTTTCAGTTTTTGTAGATGCTGTTGTTGTTTGGAATAAGTTGTTGTTGATATGTTTTGTATGGAAATAGAAAAAGTGATTTTATTGATTGGTGTTCGGAAGCAATTTTTATGGATTTTTCTTTAGTAAAACTAGACATGAGCAGACGGAAGACTGAAGTGGAAGTGCTCATACCTATTCCGATTGATTAATGCATTTTGCTTTTGTACAACTAGACATGAGGAGACTGAAGACTGAAGCTGAAGACTGAAACTGAAGTGCTCATACCTACTCCGAAACTGAAATGATTGATGCATTTTGCATTTGTACAACTAGACATGAGGAGACTGAAGACTGAAGCTGAAGACTGAAACTGAAGTGCTCATACCTACTCCGAAACTGAAATGATTAATGCATTTTGCATTTGTTCAACTAGACATGAGAAGACTGCAGACAGAGGCTGAAGACTGAAGCTGAAGCTGGAGACCGAAGGCTGAAGCTGAAACTGAAACTGGAGCCCGAAGCCTACCTACCTACTCCGAAACTGAAATGATTGATGGATGTTTCTTTAGTAAAACAAACATGAGGAGACTGAAGACAGAGGCTGAAGACTGAAGACCGAAGACTGAAGCTAAAGACCGAATCCTACCTACCTACTCCGAAACTGAAATGATTGATGCATTTTGCATTTGTGCAACTAGACATGAGGAGACTGAAGACAGAGGCTGAAGACTGAAGACCGAAGACTGAAGCTGAAGACCGAATCCTACCTACCTACTCCGAAACTGAAATGATTGATGCATTTTGCATTTGTGCAACTAGACATGAGGAGACTGAAGACAGAGGCTGAAGACTAAAGCTTAAGCTGGAAACCGAAGCCTACCTACCTACTCAGAGACTGAAATGATTGATTCATTTTGCATTTGTACTAGTAGACATGAGGAGTCTACATGAGGAGACTGAAGAGAGAAGCTGAAGACTGAATTTGAAGTGCTCCGAAACTAAATTGATTTATGCATTTTGCATTTGTAGAACTAGACATAAGAAGACTGAAGACTGAAGCCAACTCCGGAACTTTTTTTTTTAACACGAACAAACGCGCAGGGGATTACCCCTATTAATGCGAAGCATTGCGTTGGTTCAGGAAGGATATAAAGGTTAGGAGATAGGGTTATGAGTGAAGTGGTTATGGACTCTTGCCTTGAACCCATCGAGATCATATGTTCTGGGGGAAATATCCGCAGGGAGACCATTCCACAACCGCGCTGTACGGGCCAGAAACGAACTTTCTCTGTAGTGCGTAGTGCGCTGGAACATCGTTTCGACGTGGAATGCATGGGCGCCAGTGTTCGAACGGGTTGCCCGGGGGAATACCCGGACTGATGGCATCAAGCTGCTCATCTGAGCAATTACCGAAAAAGCATCGGTAAAATAAAACCACACATGCCACGTTTCGACGATGTTCCAAGAAGTCCATAGAGCTGGATGCCCTACTGTCCCCTATAAGTTTAATCGCACGGTTTTGCACCCGATCGAGGAGCTCCAAATGGGTTTTTGAGGCCCCCGCCCATAGGTGCGAGTTAAACTCCATTTTAGGTCGGATATAGGTAGTGTAAATAATGCGGAGTTCAGACGGAGTGAATTTTTTTTGCACCGCTTTAGGAAGCCGAGGCACTTCGATGCTTCTTTCGACACGCCAAAAATATGATCGTTCCAACGAAGATCGTTCTTAATGGACATGCCCAGAACATCAAGAGCTGCCGATTCCGCAATACTCACACCACCCATAACCAGGGATGTGTTGGGATGTGGGGAGACTCGTTTGTGGGATAACAGGCAACATTGGGTCTTGCGAGGATTAAAATCGACCCTGTTCGCTTGACCCCACTTGGAGATTGTTTGTAGGTCGCTATTAAGTGTGTCATTCATACGGCGCCGTTCTCTCTCAATCTCCACAGAGCTGGGACGCTTTGTGAAGAAGTATGAATGACAAATGGTGCTGTCATCCGCAAACGAGTAGATGGGATTCTTCGTCGACGACAATAGGTCGTTGATGAAGATCAGGAAAAGGGTTGGAGAAAGGACCGAACCCTGCGGCACTCCCGCGCTAAGGGAATGCTTTTCCGAGGCTATGCCGTCTATTACAACACGAATAGAGCGATCATAGAGGAAACTCGTTATCCAACGAGAGAAGATACGACCGACGTCATAGGCAATCAATTTTGACACGAGTGCTTTATGCCACACCCGCTCAAAGGCCTTGGAAATATCCAATGCAAGAACCTTGCTTGGTCTGTACTACGTCACTGGAGGACATTGCCAGATTCATTCGACGCTCACGTTGGTTTCAGCCAGCACCGAACACAGAATGACAGGGACTTTTCACACTCTCATGGGGCATCACAATGGGACTTTGAGGCGTTCGAGTGTATTTGCTGCCTGTCTTACCTAACCTAACCTATTTGTACAACTAGGCATGAGGAGACTGAAGACTGAAGCTGAAGCGCATAACCCGCGCTGGAACTGAAATGATTCCTATCACTGTTCCGTACCAATTCACTCTGTAATAATTGCAATCTTCAGTAAATTCTCTCACCAAAATGCGAATAAGTCGAGTGAAAAATAAATGTCTTGAGCTATGCAAAAATCATTAATGTATCACCTGGCACTGACTGCAAATCTCTTTGTGCATTCTCTTTGACTTCCTTTAACGAAGCCATCTAAAGTTTCTTCAGCATTTGCTAATTTTTTAGTAATAACTCTTACATTTTTACTCCTACAGAGTTGCCAACCCTTGCAAACTCTACTTTGTCCCATAAATGGTGCCCTAAGTGACTGCAATTACCTGCGAACATGTCAGACTAGCTCACTAAATATTTTTACGAGCTGAAACAAGAAAATATTAAATTGAGCCAAGAGTGCATGCAAAGTGGGGAAATGTTGTAGAGGTGGAAAGCGTTGGAAAAACTACGACTAATAACATTTTTCACTTAAGCAAACTATAAACGTACGACTACTGCGTACGTACGACTACTAAGTGCAAATATTACTGCAGACTGCATCGTTTCTCGACCCCACCGCCCAACGCCCGCCCTCTCCAAACTGCAGCACTGTGTCGCAACTGCCAACGACGCTGCTAGCTGTCAACGTTTGCACCGCTTGCTGTCAGCCGCCCAAAATAATCGTGTGGCTGTCTATGCAAACGGCTGGTTGTCAGTCTGTCCAACTGGCTGGCTGGCAGGCGCGTCTGTCTTTCGGTACGTTCCATTCGCTTTAATTGCACTTGTGCGTAATTATTTGCTACGTTTCTGCAAAATTACGTCAAAGTTATGCCGCGCCAACCCGTAGCCCTTAGTGTATATAGTGCTATCTCGCTCAGGCACCAGCCAAACCGTTTAAAAAGTGTTGGCAAAGTTTAATGTTTAAATTATGACTTCTTGACGCTTTCAAATGTCACTTTGCGCTGACAGCTGAAGTGCGCTCAAACAGTCGCGTGGCAGCAACCACCACAGCGACAACGAGAGAACGTTGGCAACCCGAGCAAGTCGAGCAGCTGTTGAATATGTGGCGCCGCAGTTGCGTTTTGTTCCATTTCCCAGTGACTTTGGCCGTTGTTGTTGGTGTGTGTTTGCTTAAAGTTGGCCAAATTCGTTTTCTTAGTGGCCGTAGAGAGACGGCTGCGTTGGGTTGTTGTTGTTGTTATTTCACCATAAAACTGTCAAAAACAAGGGCGGGAATTTAATGACAGCTCAGTTGACAGTAATTTTGAAGTGAATTGAAGGTACTTTATAAACGACGTTGTCGCTGTAAAAGTGCATTCCTAGAGGAACTGCTGCGCGATGCTTAGAAACGGAAATGAAAATGGAAGATGGGCAGGGGGTGTGAGAATTTAGTTGAAGCAGATGCGCAAACAGGAGGCTTTGGGAATTCAAATGCTCCTCCCTCCCAAATACACAAATTGCTGGTGCAAAATATGGTTTCAAATGGAATTGGGTTCAAAAGTTGTACACAAAGCCCCGCCGGCCCCCTCAAAAATTAAATCCTGTGTGCCTTACTGAGTTAAATTATTGATGAGAGTTGCAGCGGGTTGTATGTTGTGACAAAAAAGTACCCGGAAATTGTAAAGAAAACGCCAAATATTTAATTATTCATCAATATTTATTTTGTCCCCTTCAAAGTAATCCCCATGAGACATGAGATGCAATACACTTATGCCAACGATTTTTCCAATCCTCGAAACACTTTTCATAAGCACTTTTGGGATGGCCTTCAGCTCCTTCAGCGAATTTTTTTTTATATCTTCGATCGACTGAAAACGGGTTCCACGGAGCGGCAATTTCAGTTTGGGGAACAAGAAAAAATCACACGGAGCCAAATCTGGTGAATACGGTGGTTGATCGATGGTATTTATTGCGTTTTTGGCTTTAAATTCGGTCACAATCGTGGCTCGAAGCGATGGTGCATTATCATCGTGTAAAATCCATGAATTGTTCTTCCACAATTCCCGTCGTTTTCGACGGATATTCTCACGGTAATACGGCCAAATAGAACTCCTTATTGACCGTCTGTCCCTCCGGAACAAATTCATGATGCACCAAACCACGAATATCGAAAAAAACAATGAACATCAGCTTGATTTTTGAGCGGCTTTGGCGTGGCTTTTCCGGTTTCGGCTCGTTTTTTTCCCTCCATTCCGATGATTGTTGACTTGTTTGCATGTCAAACTCATAGACCCATGTCTCATCGCCAGTTATAAAGCTCTCCATGAATGTGGGATCAGAATTCGCACGATCAAGCATGTCCAAAGAGACCTGTTCACCGTACTCTTTTTGAAGAAAATTCGCAACAAAATCGCAACGCACTACTGAGGTGTATCGACTTAAGCAGCTGCTGAAAACATACTGGTTGACAGATCGCGCTCATATTTGGCATAGTAATTAGGGACAGTCCTACCAACTTAACAAAATACATTTTCTTGAAATATCATTTACCCGGGGAATTCAAATTACAATTTCCGGGTATTTTTCTGTCGCAATGTAAATGTATGACTATGTGAGTGAATGTATTTAATTTTAATTGATTTTGGTTGAGGATCTTTCTCTCTGGAATAAAAATTATTTGATAGTTGATTAGAAAATAGCCTGACAGACCTATTCGACGAATCAATATCTCTCTGAAATCTTACAAAAACTAGACAGTTTCTTGGGTCCTTTTCCTCTTTTTGCGACGCTAGATCAGATCTATAGAAAGATACTACTTCAACCTATTAGCTGTCTTCTCATCCTCTTATGGAGCATCAGACAAGGATGACCTTATCTACAGAACCTCTCTCAGATCGATGTCTCATTAGTATTGTTACGAAAATGACTTCTCTAAGTTCGTTTTGGATTGTGCTTGAAAATAAAACAACTTCATTATTCAGCGCAAACGCAGCCAAAAATTAACAATCGCTTTATTTACACATTTACACTTGTTACTACTTTACACTACTACTATTGCATGTTTCTCCTTTGCTGGCCCAACACAGACTCGACCCTCTGCGCTGCACACTGCTGCCTTTTATACTTGTTTGGTTTATCGCGCCGATGGTTCTTGCACATTCCATTACCATTCGCGAACCTTCCCTGCCATATCGGCATTATAGCATGCCGGCCGTACTTCAAAGTGCATGCCTAGAAGTATGCTCGCATTCATGCATAGCACAGCACAGAGTGCCTCATCTTACAGTATTATAAAATATCTAAAGGATCAAATAGATCCGTTCCTCTCCTAGGAGGCATTATTGTCTCTACTGGGTGCCAAGAAGAAGCACATCTCTCTAAAATTTGGTTCTAGAGATAAGTTAGCCGTTTACTGGTTGACATTTGATTCAACGACTTTTAACGACTTTGGTGCTTATCAGACTCTTTTCTAAACGAGATACGAAATAAATAAAAATAGATAGACGACTCTATAGTGAGTGAGTACCATCGATGAGAGCTAGAAAGAAGCACATTTCTCTGACAGTTGAGTTCGGAGATAAGTTAGTCTTTACTGGTTTACATTTGATTCAAACCTTTCACAATTCAGGCATTTATCAAACTCTGCTCTTCTATTTGAATTTCGAACTCCACGTCGAGTCTGTTAATCTGTTTTATCAGACTCTGCTCTACTATTCTAAACGAGATGCGAGATAAATAGAAATAGATAGACGACTCTAGAGATAAGTTACTCTTTACTGGTTTACGTTTGAATCAAAACTCTAACCACTTCAGTTTTTATCAAACTCTGCTCTACTGTTCTAAACCAGATACGAGATCGATGGAAATAGATAAATGACTCTAGAGATAAGTTACTCTTTACTGGTTTACATTTGATTCAAACCTGTTGAATACACGAGAAGAATTCCTTTATTAATAAACTGCGTAATATGTTATTGCGCAGGAATTCTGCTCGTGCGTAGCAAAAATGCATTGATCGTGTCCGATTGCGTTTGTTTATTTGATGCGCAATGCAGCAACGGAAAAAGTCCCGTTAGGCCGCTCAATTGTCTGCTAACTAAAAGGATAGTTTGTGCGCTAGTCGCATGTGTATCCGTTGTCTTGCAGTTGTGTATCTATTGCGCAATGCGTAGTTGCACTTTACTTCTGCGCAAGAAGTTTTACTTCGATTCATTCTTCGCTGATCAGTGCTGGTGACAGGTCGTCAAATAAATAAGTTCTTAAACGAAATTAAAGTGTTTTATTGAAGACTAAATCCAACAGGTTATGGGCCCAGCTCCCGTCCACTTTGTAAATAATCCGTGTAAATATTTTTTGGTGTAAATCAGTGAACTTGGAAAACTTGAATTAATTAATATAAAATAATGGAGAAAATTAAAAGAAACATTAAGCCTTTCGATGGCGAAAAATATTCAATTTGGAAATTTAGAGTTAGAGCACTCTTGGCGGAAACAGATGCTCTAAAAGTGATAGACACTGAAGTGCCAGAAGACATTACGGACGAATGGAGAAAAAGTGAAAGAAATGCTAAAAGCATCATCATCGAGTATTTAAGTGATTCATTTCTTGGCTTTGCAAGTAGTGAAAGTACTGCAAGGCAAATTTTTAAGAACTTAGATCAGATATACGAGCGAAAGAGTTTAGCGTCGCAACTAGCTGTGCGGAAAAGGTTGCTTTCGTTAAAATTAAAGAGTGAATCCCCATTATTAGGTCACTTTAATTTATTTGATGACCTAATTAACGAACTGTTGGCTTCGGGAGCTAAAATTGATGAGATGGGCAAAGTGTCTCACTTATTATTAACATTACCACCATCTTATGATGGAGTTGTAACCGCAATTGAAACACTGTCAGAAGATAATTTAACATTGGCTTTCGTAAAGAACCGGTTGCTGGATCATGAAATTAAGTTAAGAAGCGATAATAAAGACACAAGTTCCAAAATATTGCAAGCGATGTGTAATAATAACAATAAAAGCTATACAAATTTCTCGCAAACCTTTAAAAACCAAAATAAATTCAAAACTTTTAAAACAAATACCAAGCCAATTGTGAAATGCTATCACTGTGGTAAAAAGGGACATATAAAAAAAGACTGCTATGCATTTAAAAGGTTTTTGAGTAACAAAAAGAATGAACATGCCAAAGCTGCACAATTTGCAACTACTTCACCGCGAAACGGTTTCGCGTTTATGATAAGAAATGAAGCTGTAATTCCTACTGTCGGCGACGTGTCTTTTCTCCTGGATTCTGGAGCTTCTGACCACATTATTAATAACGAAAATCTTTTCACCGATTGTGTCGATCTGGAGTACCCAATAAGGATATCAATCGCAAAGTGTGGGGAATATATTTATGCTACAAAGAAGGGCATCGTTAGGCTCTGTGATGATTCTCAAAACGAAATTACCCTGGAAGATGTACTTTTTTGTAAAGATGTTCCACAGAATTTAATTTCAGTGAAACGGATGCAGGATGCTGGATTGAAAATCGAATTTGATGCAGGAGGTGTTAAAGTCAGCAAGAATGGTCAAGTAATCATTGATGGTAAATGTATTCATAATGTTCCTATTATCGAATTTGTTTTAAGCAGAAAAGCGTATGCATCAAATATGGTTAAAAATAATGGTTATCTTTTGTGGCATGAAAGATTAGGACATATTAGTAAAGGAAAGTTCTTGGAAATAAAAAACAAAAATATGTTTAATGATATTGCACTTTTAAAGACTGTGCAACCAACTGATGAATTATGTGAGGCATGTATAAGTATATGGAAAACAAGCTAGACTAAGTTTTAATATATCTAAAAATAAAAATTACATTAAAAGACCTCTATTTGTAGTCCATTCAGATGTCTGTGGCCCGATAACACCTTCTACAGTTGATGAAAAGAACTATTACGTAATTTTTGTTGATCAATATACACACTACTGTGTAACTTATTTGATCACCTATAAGTCTGACGTTTTTGCCACTTTCAAAGATTTTGTTGCAAAAAGTGAAGCCCATTTCAATTTAAAAGTTGTAAATCTATATATTGATAATGGGAGAGAATATTTGTCAAATGAGATGCGCGACTATTGTGTTCAAAAAGGCATCAGTTACCACCTAACAGTTCCACATACTCCACAACTAAATGGTGTGTCTGAACGCATGATAAGAACAATAACGGAAAAAGCTCGTACTATGGTTAGTGGAGCGAAATTGGACAAACGGTTTTGGGGTGAAGCTGTATTGACAGCTACCTATTTGATTAACCGAAGTCCAAGTAAAGCGTTGAAAAATAGTATGAGAACACCATTTGAAATGTGGCACAATAGAAAGCCTGATTTAAGATATTTGAAAGTATTTGGTTCCTTATATCCATAATAAAACAAGAAAACGAAAATTTGATGAAAAATCATGGAAAGGTATTCTTGTTGGATACGAACCAAATGGATACAAAGTGTGGGATGTGGCAACTGGAAAGTTTGTGTCAGCGAGAGATGTGATCGTTGATGAAACAAACATGGTAAATTCTAGGACTGTTGTAAAAGACAGAGTAGAGTTGAGAAACTCTGGTAATGAAATTGAATTCCCGAATGAGAGTACGGAAAGGATATCTAATGAATTTGCATTAGATAAACAGCCTAGTGGTGTGGTAACAAGTAAAGAGAATGCCGATCCAGTTGAGACTGGTGAAAATGTATTAGAGAATACTGATGAACACAATGGTCAGCTACAAAACTCACAGTTAAGTGAGGAAAAAAAACGAAGTCAGAAGAAGTGATCGATTGAAGGAACGGCCACAGATATCATACAAAGAAAGTGATTTGTTAGTCAAAAGTTGCATAATGAATGCACAAAGTTTCATTGATAGCGTTCCAAATTCTTTTGATCATATTAAAAATAGAAGCGATAGGTCACATTGGGAAGAAGCAATTAAAGAAGAGCTTGATTCTCATTTTTATAACAAAACTTGGTCTCTTGTATCAAAACCTAAAAATAAGAACATAGTTAGTTGTAGGTGGGTTTTTACAAGGAAATATGACGAGCTAGGCAATCCAATTAGATATAAAGCAAGGCTGGTCGCGCGTGGTTTCACACAGGAATATTTAATTGATTATGATGAAACATTTGCTCCAGTAGCAAGAATTTCTAGTCTCCGATTTATATTAGCTTTTGCAAACCAATTTGACTTGAAAGTTCACCACATGGATGTTAAAACCGCATTTTTGAATGGTATATTGAAAGAAGAGATTTATATGACGGCTCCTCCGGGATTATCCTGTGGTAGTGATCAAGTCTGCAGATTGAATAAAGCAATATATGGTCTTAAGCAGGCTGCAAGGTGTTGGTTTGAAATTTTTGAACAAGCATTGAAAGAAATCGGTTTCATGAATTCAGCTGTAGATCGTTGTATTTACATTCTTGATAAGGGTGATGCACATCACAACCTGTATGTGTTATTATATGTGGATGACCTAGTAATAGCAACAGGGAATATTGAAACAATGACCACTTTTAAAAATTATTTGAAGAGCAAATTTAGGATGACTGATTTATTTGAGATTAAATATTTTATTGGGATAAAGATCGAAAGAGTTAATAATAGCGTAAGTCTTAGTCAGTCCGCTTATATCGAAAATGTTTTAAAGAAATTTAAGATGATTGATTCTAAAGCAGTTAGTACTCCACTTCCAAGTAGGCTAGATTATGAAGCATTGAATTCAGACGAAAATTGTGATGCACCGTGTCGTAATTTAATTGGCTGTTTAATGTATATTATGTTGTGCACACGACCCGATTTAAGTACATCGGTTAATATATTGAGTCGATATAGCAATAAAAATAATAAAGAATTGTGGCAGTGCCTTAAAAGAGTTCTAAGATATCTTAAAGGTTCGAGTGATTTAAGATTAGTCTATTCTAAAAACTTAAATTGCAAAGAAATGATAACTGGTTATGTTGATTCTGATTGGGGTGGAAGTGTTAGTGACAGGAAAAGCACTACTGGTTATGTATTTATGATGTTCGAATCATGTATAGTTTGTTGGAATACAAAGAAACAACACTCTGTTGCTGCTTCATCTACTGAAGCAGAGTATATGGCACTTTTTGAAGCCGTTAGAGAAGCCTTGTGGCTGAAGTCGTTAATGAATAGTATACAAATTGAATTGAAAGAACCAATGAAAATATATGAAGATAACCAAGGTTGCATAAGTATAGCAAATAATCCGTCATGTCACAAAAGATCGAAGCATATCGATATTAAATATCATTTTTCACGGGAGCAAGTTGAAAATAAACTAATTAAAATTGAGTATATTCCTACAGATAAACAACTAGCTGATATTTTGACAAAGCCGCTGTCTGGAGCCAGATTTTTAGATTTAAGAAGTAAAATGAATTTGAAATAAAGCATATGAAGGAAAACAAAAAAAATTAATAAAAAAATGTAATGTGTATAAGTATGTATAAAAATGTAATATGATATATTGAGAAACAATGTAATAATGTATGGTTTGATTGGGTTTTTCTGGGTTTTCCCAATCCTTGCAACGAATGTTGAACCATAATATTGTCATTCCCCAGATTACACGACTTTTCACCAGCAAATATTTTTTTTTATTAATGTAGAAACATGTGAATCAGTTTGTGGCGATCAATTAATTTTTGAGGAGGTGTGTTGAATACACGAGAAGAATTCCTTTATTAATAAACTGCGTAATATGTTATTGCGCAGGAATTCTGCTCGTGCGTAGCAAAAATGCATTGATCGTGTCCGATTGCGTTTGTTTATTTGATGCGCAATGCAGCAACGGAAAAAGTCCCGTTAGGCCGCTCAATTGTCTGCTAACTAAAAGGATAGTTTGTGCGCTAGTCGCATGTGTATCCGTTGTCTTGCAGTTGTGTATCTATTGCGCAATGCGTAGTTGCACTTTACTTCTGCGCAAGAAGTTTTACTTCGATTCATTCTTCGCTGATCAGTGCTGGTGACAGGTCGTCAAATAAATAAGTTCTTAAACGAAATTAAAGTGTTTTATTGAAGACTAAATCCAACAAAACCTTTAACAATTCAGGTATTTATCAAACTCTGCTCTTCTGTTCTAATGTTTTAAACACAAATGAAAATGTAAGAAAGTTTGCATTTTTAACTTCACATCGAGACTGTTAATCAACAATGCCAACGCTCGCCATAGCTTAAATTAAGACATTATTTCATTAATAATTCCATTTTTTGTCAGCCGCATAAAAGCTTAATTTTTCGCGCTCATCTTGCGACACAGTGTTTTTCTTTTTCTGCTTCGTTTACGATGCTTTTTTTTGTACTTGTTTGTGGCGCATTTGATGCATTTTTAAACTTTTAAACGCACGCCCACATGTTATATGTATTCATATATATGTATGTGTGCATGTGTGTGTGCCCGAAAAATTGCTTGAAATATGTTGAAAGAGAGGAATGGTTAAAAATCCCGCCAGGAAGTCGGCAAAAATATGAAAACGCTCATGGCTGACACAGCGGAAGTGCAGTCGAGGCGCACCGCATGTACGTTTTGTGTGCAACGCAGACGATTGCTATGAACTGCCCGACTGCCTGTCAACGTCGCGCCGTGCCACTGCGCACCACGTGTGCCAGTCAGCCAGCACTGCACGCTGCTTTTTGTAGTCGCTGTTATTTTTGTGTTTTGTGTGATTCTTTCGACTCGCCTACTTCCGCTTACACACACAGATAGACACACACAGACAGACACACACACTCAAGTGCACACAGACAGCGCCACAGAGAGAACAGCGCACGCTGTCTTGTGGTTTGTAGCATTCTTGCTTTTCTCTTTCATTTGCTGCTGGTTTTTCCATTTTCATTCCCCTATTTTTTAATATTTTTTTTCGAATTTTTTTTGTATTTTTTGTTGACATTTTTGCATTGGTTGTTTTTAGCGCAGCTGCAGCGTTTTCTTCTTGCCACACACACACACAGACATAAATGTTCGTTACGCTGAAGTGTATAATAATTAAAATTTATATATGGGCGTGGCGCTGGCTGGCGTGGCCGCTCTCGCTGGCATGGCATGTGGCCAGTAAATTTATTAATTATGACCCTGCAGTGTAGCACATTTTACGGCGCAACAGCTAGCCGCCGTTTGGTAAAACTGCGCACCGGGCTACTTGCGGCCATAATGAAAAGTATTAAGGATGCGTTTGCGTTGCTCAACATTTCATTATATTTTTTATATTTTTCTAGTTCTTTCTGAATTTTTCTAGTGGTTTTTATGTAACATTTTCATATTTTTTATGTGTTTTTTAGACTTTAATAAGCCAAAAGCTTTCAGCAACTGTTGGCTTTTTAATTTGTGTCAGCGCAAAGCATTGTCTGAAAGGCTCATGTGGACATTTTTATATATTAAAATCGAAATTTATGGTAGTTACACGAGTTAGATGAAACTCACGTGCATTTTTTGTGAAGAATCTTTTATTTGTATTTTTAATTTATCTTAGCTGAAGCTCAGTTTTAAGCTCAACTTTAACCTGAGATTTAACTTTTATCGGTTATTAAACATTCACGCAAATTTGTAAAAATTATTGCAAATATTCTTTCAACTCCTTAGTAAAAGCATGACCTTCCCTTTGACTTCTTCGCAGTGCCACGACCAGTGTCCGCTTTCTGATCAGAATTCTCACAAATGCACCTGCCACAGTGTCTTAATTTGCCTTATTGTGCACCCACACACGTGTAATGAATTTAAATTAGGCAATTAAAAATATTTACCTACTCGGCCCCCTACGCCAACTTTATCCAAATCGCACCTTTTTGCAGCGCCATTCTAACGCAACCAACCAGCCAGTAGCCAAGTAGCCGACCAAAGTCCTGGTGGGACGACTGACAATTTCAAGTGTTAAAGAAAAAAAGCAGACACCCACACAAATACACAAAACGCACCAACTTCGCGAACGCCACGGGCCATTCCGCCGTAGTCCAGACGCCAGCCTTGTCTGTAGCCTCGCAAATGGCAGCAAAGAACCATGTTGCTAAAATTTAATTTTGGAATTTTTCCATAATTCTTGCTAACCTAATTTTCGGGCTGCCTTTTATCTCCTTCGTTTGCCTCAACGTTGTCCTTCAGCCCGCACTGGCAGACACCACATGGCTGGCGTCTTAAGGTTGGCACATGGAAATGTTTAAAATTTGCAGCATTGAAAAAGTTGCCAACGTTGCCACCTTGTTCGAAATAGCAACAGTGGTTCTTACATTTACATTTTTACTCACTTTTCTTTGACGCTGTTTGTGTATGTGTGTGTGGGATTTTTATTTTTCATAAAAGTTACCTATACTTGTTTGATTTTTATTGTACAACAACAACAATAATATTAATATTATATTAGCACACGTGCAGACGCACGTGCGGTAAAATCGATTTTGCGTTTCTTTTTTGCAGTGCATGTTGCGTAGGGTTAATGTACAAAAACAACAGCGTCATTAAAACAACATCATGACAACAACAACAATAACAAAAGCAACAGGCATATCAACAACATTACAAAAACATAATTGAAAGATGCACAAATAAATTTTAATGAACTTTCGTCCCGACCGCACTCACTGCCCAACAATTAAATTGTTGCAGAGACATTAAAAAATATTTGCTGCCACCGGATTGTACTAAAAACACTTAAATTATAGCAACATTAAAGTGTTATAATGGGGTTTTTCGGCCTCATTTTATGTTTGGTTGAATTTGTAATTTTTGCCAGCAGCCAAAAAGTATGCAATTTATTTTTAATTTTAATCTGTTGCAAGTACGAAAGGCATACCAAACATATAATGTGTATGCAGACACACACGCATACACACACACACATACACGTTTGAATGTTTCCACGTTTGGTTAGATGTTGCAGGCAATTAAATGCCCTTTTTTTAATGGTATTTTTCCCTGTAGCATATTTTTCGGCCTCTTGGCCATGCGCACACAAACAACAACGACAGTTGACAAAGTTCAAGCGTCAGGTTAATGTACTTCAAGCGCATGTCTGCGAAAGTAAGCCATAAATAATGAAAATGAACGTGCTGCCATTGTTTTATGCGCCTATATGTAGGCTACACAGTTGCAGCAGATGTTCAAAAATTGGCTTAAACATGTTGTTGAAGTGGAAAATTGTATTTGTATTAAATTTAAATTTGTAAAGCATACTTTTAGGCGCTCATTTTAGCTCGTATTGAATTAGATTTAACAAATTCATATAAGATATGGGGTTTTGTTTAAGTGATGACCAGGGAAAGGATTTTGAGGACCTAAAAACCTATAAAAAAGCAAAAAAAAATAGCCAAAAAGGCACGGAAAGGCACTAAAAACTGCCAAGAAGGCAGAAAAAAGCACTAAAAACTGCCTAAAATGGTAAAATAGGGCATTAAAAACTGTTAAAAAGGCAAAAACAGGCATTTAAAAATAAGAAAAAAATGCTAGAAAATCTAAAAAAAAAAATTGTATTTCATCTGACGTATGCAACATACAATATTTATACCTAGTTTTTTGTAAAAGAACATCAAGGTTTTCAAGGTTTTAGGTTTGCGCTAACCGAACTTTTTGATTTTGGCATGTTTTTTTCTTTAAATTTTCCACTTCATAACAAAAAATAACGGCTTAGGAATGATCAAATCAATGTAAAAACATCGATAAGTTAACGAAATTGCAATGTTGCCACTTAATTTTTTTTTAAGTTTCAAGGTATTTTTGGGAAACAAAAGGGGGAAAAAGTTTTAAAAAACGAAAGAAAAATAAAAAGGCGCTCAACAAATCTTGAAAATGGCATTTTGTGGCATTTATAGGTAAAATAGGCACTAAAAAAAGGCATTTATGGGTGAAAAAGGCAAACTGCCTTTTTAAGGCAAAAAAGGCAAAATAAAAGTGGTATATTTCTAATCAGGAGGACCTAATTCGTGCTCATTTTCAATCAGAAATGCTCTATCTAGCAGCAAACAAAAAAGGCAATTTCCACAAAATCCTTTCCCTGGTGATGACCATATTTATTTTAAAAAGTAACGGATAAAATAAATTCAAGTTGAGTTTGGAATTAAAAAAAAATTATTTTCTATCACACAAGATTGAAATAATATAGATCTAATAACAATAATAAGATCTGTAAATGTGCCTATGTAAAAGTTCAAAATTGCAAATTTCTTAAACTGCTGTTTTTTTCCATTCATGCTATGTTGGCCAGTAAACAAGTTAACACTAACTATTTTTATTGTTTTCATAAAATCACCCAAAGAGAATCAAATCACATATCAACAGCCAAATCATGACAACTTTGCTTTAGCAGAAATCAGAATTCAAGTCACAATCTACTTTCCAAATTACAAAACAAATTTAAGTTAACCATGTCTTAACAACACCTAAAAGTATGCTATATTATTTGCAATGTAATCCAAGCCCAGCGCACAATTTCCTATGTCAACTGCTCATGACTTGCGTTTTGCAAGACGCCTTGCATTTTGGTTTTTTTTTTGAGGCCACAAAATTTCCTTAATCCGTACACTTTCTTTCCGACTGCTTACATTGATGGCATGTTGTTGTTGTTGTTGTTGTTGTCGCAGTCGCTTGTCATATTAAGAGCAACACATGTTTCGGCTGCAAGCCAACGGCAACAATTCGTTTTGTTTTGTTCTTGTATGTTTTTGTTTGTTGTTGTCAAGCACAATATTCTTGTTGTTATATGGTTTTCATTTATTTTTTTTTCTTTTGTCTCGTGCATTTCTTGATAAATTTACAACAACAGACACACCCATTCGTTCGGCAATTAGAGGGGACAAGCATAAAATTTTATTAACTAAACGCACAACAACAGCGACAGCGCCTTAGAGATGCGCAGCAATAACAACAACAACAATCAAAATGACCTTACACGCAGCGGCTTGTCGCCAATACGAGACGAACACGCATGACGGCTGCACACGTGCGAACGCGCACACACATGTTGACAATTATGTTGGTCGCATGTGTGCGTGCATTGTTAACAGTCACATACTTTTAGGCGCATATGCTTATGAAGCATGTAAAATGCGGCAGCACTAAAGTGGAACGCAATACAGCAAAGCCGTTGCGTCAAGGGAGAGAGAGAGAAAGAGTGGATTGTGAGAAAGGGGCAAAGGGAGAGTGTGAACAGTGGGACTAAGTGGGGCGGTAGGTTGAAAGGCAGCAGTTGCGTTGCCATGATTTTTCCCAACACTTGCGGCCATGGCGTGTGTCGTTTTCATAAAAAATGGCAACTTAAGTCTTACTTGCGTACGACCATACAACAATAACAACAAGAATACGAACAAACGCCATGGCAAAAGTATTTACAACAATGCCAACGAGGCTTACGACGTCTGCACTGATGATTCTGACGACATGGACCCAGCCAAGTGAATGATAATGTGGGCGTCATACAAGCGGCGTGTTTCATTTTTACGACACGTGTGCGCTCCATGTGTGTGTGTGTGTCACTTACGGTAGCATACTTTTGTGCATATCACGCAGTAAATGAAATATGGTGTGTTTTGTGGCTTTTCCTAAATGGGCGGCGAGGCATTGCCTGCGTCAGCGTAGCGACGGCAGCTGGTCAGCTGAACCAACCAGGCCGACCGTCCAGTAAGTTGGTTGTTTTTGGTGGTCTTGGCGCTACTTAAAAGTGTTAAATTGCTGCATAAAAGTCACGTTTTGCCCAGTGACTTTGTTCCTCGACATCTACGTGTGTGAGTGAAGGGTTTTATGGCCGACGAAAAAGGTCATTGTGTTAGTGAAAGCTGACCGGCCGACAGGCAGTGTGCGCCAGTGTTTGTGCGGCAGGCGGCATTAAAGTGCGCACAATACGTGCGGCGACCATAATCTGCCCAGCCGGCTGTGGCCAACTAAAAATGAAATATCATCTTCGGTTGCTGGTTATGTAGGCCACAGTTGTAAAATATTAAAGTAGTAAAAATAAAATGAAATTTTAAACATACTTTGCGGCGCTTAAAGGGCAAATTTATTACCAGCGCAACAAAAGACACGTTATCAATTTTGTGGACTTTGGGGAAATTAGCTAAAACATATTTGAACATGCCGATAAAATGCATTGTTTACATTAGAAATTTCGGGTAGAAAAGAAAATTAGAAATTATATCTATTAACCCTTTCCGGAAATTTGTACGATATATCGTACAATTTTTTCCAAGATTTTTTATTTGACAGTGAACGCACTTTTTATGGAAAAGCTTTTAATTTTCATTAAGTATGCTGTGTTGTATCATTCTGCTTAAAAATATAAATCATTATAGCCGTGGCTACGCAGTATGAGTGCGTTTTGTAAGCAGCTTTTTGCAAGAATTTTAAAAACCAGCAAATGACGGTGCTTCTGCGGTGGAATTTTTAAATAAATAATACTTTTTGGTAGCAAAAAGTTAGACAATTTCAAAGTTTGAATCTCAGTTGACTTAAAGAACTTACTAAATTAAAAATTTTTTGCGTCTAAATATTTTTCCCGAGCCTTTAAAAAAATTGTACGATATCGTACAAATGACGCCACTGGGCAGACACAGGTTATGTAATGTTAGACATACGTACTTGCCACTCCCACTACGATAATAAGAATAGGCTATGTTCAGTGTTTTACAGGACATTTTTGGCATTTTAGAAAAAAGGGTCAAATTGACCCATATAAATAGGAGCTACAGGGTTAAAATGCTCCACAAAAATGTTCTTCGTAGTATTTTACATCAAATTGCTGAACACATCATATACCTAAAATGTGAGGTTACATGGTTTTCGTATGCCGATTCACCATGAGAATGTGCAAAAAGGGGAAAACTTTGACCCCCCTAAAAAAAAATTAAGACGTAAACTTTCAAAACGCCGATACACGTATATTTTTTTTTATCCCCTCTACCAGAATCCGTTGTCAGAACCTTGTTATTTTTTTTGTGTTGTGCAGTGTTATAAATGCTTTCATTTTGATATTTTTATATGAAAAGAAAGGCATAAAATTAATTATAACTAAATTTAATTATAAATACTTTCATTTCGATATTTTTTGTATGAAAAGAAAGGCATAAAAACTCGAGGTCAGTGTGGAAAAAAATTAATTAAAATAAATACAATTTTTTTTTAGTACCCAATGAATTTAGTACTCAACAAAATGCACTGCAATACAACACAAACTAGCAACCTTTACGAATACAAGTAATGCACCTAACTATCACACTGCCATGGCGCCGCCTTACGTCTATTTCGCTTATATCTCAAACCAGAAACCCCACTAAACGTTGCACTAAACCAAAGCAATCGAAAACAGCTTCCACTAATAGTTATTTTTATTTCTCGGTTTCAACCAAAATATATACCAATAAAATACCCAACTTAAATTACAACAACAACAATAAACAAAAGCAGTTGTCCTGCACGTCGCTGAACGTCAAACGGCCAAACGCCAGAAAGTACGCAATAAATTTCTAAACAATCTACGGTGATGTATCTCATCTACGTGTGCACCACAAACGCTGTGTTGTTGTTGTTTTTGTTGAACTTATTCCGGGGTACTGTGGGCGACTACTGTGTACTATTTTATTGTTGGCATAAAATAACCAGCGATTTTTATTTTTTGTTTTTGTTGTTGATATTTTTGATGTGTTGCGCGTGTCCGACTTACTCACACACACACACACACACGCGCGCGAATGCTGCAATTCATGCACACCGCAGCCATTAAAATGATTTAGCGCGACAGTCAATGGACTATTAATTTTTTACAACATTTCAGTCAGTTGACACACACACACACACACAAAACCATATGTACAAAGAAAAAAACTGCAACCAAAAACACAAAATCATCATCAACAAACGCACCAGAGAGCAGCGCCACCTACCACGCCCACATTGCAGTTAGGTTGCAGATTATTTTCACTTTTTGTTGTTGTACATAGTACCCACCTACATACCTGCCTACATAAACGTATCAGTGTGTATGTAGTTGCAGTTGTAGTTGTTGTATGACAACAAAAACAACAACAAAATATAAACAAGTGTTGCCATTTTTATTATGATACATCACTTTGGTGCACAGCGCTGAACTTCGCAAAAAAGAGTGGTTGCAGTGAAAAGGTGGTCGGTTGCGCTTGATTGCCTAAAAGCAGGCAATAAAATCAAGTGATGTGTGAATAAATAGTTGGTAGCATATTTTTAAACGGAAGCACTCAACATTTAAACTGACGTGTCGTTGTTTTTTGTTCACTTTTTACAACTGTCATAATTATTTAGCATTAAAAAAAAATTGCTAAAAAATATTTAGATAACTATTTTTGTTCGCTATTGAATTGGAAATGTTTGACATGGGTGTAGTTTCTTCTGATCTATTTGAATTCATTCTGTGTTAAAAAATTTGACAATAATTTTTACAATACTGACTCAAACGATTTTATGCCTAAAAGCAGGCTTTAAAATTTATTTATGTAGATTTACTTCCACACTCGAATTATAAGTAGCTGGGCCCTGCGGCTTTGCACGCAAGTTCTCTTTTTCCCCTGATAAAATGCTTAACCCATTGTTGACCCCGTCAGATTTTGATTAAAAAACAAAAAAAAAACATGTGTCTAATTATCTTTGATTTCAAGTGTTTCCAAAAATGTGTAAGTCAAAAGGCCCATTAAATCATGTGTTTTCACATTTACTCTAAACAAATTCTAAACAATTGATTCACCACGGTAGATTTCGATTTTCAAACAAATTAAAAGCACGTTTTTATTATTTCCCGATTCCCGAAATGAAGAAAGTGAAAACACGTGTGAAATTATCCCTAACTTAGAGTTCTTCCACCAAGTTTGAAGTCAATCGGCCCATAATTCATGTTTTTTCACAATTTATCCACACAAACTTTTAATTCGTCATTAATCCAGTTAAATTTCGATTTTGAAAATAATGAGAAACACCTGTCTAATTTTTATTTTTGAAGTCAATAGGCCCATTTTCATAAACAAACCTTAACCTATTGTAGGCCCAGTGAAATTTTGATTTTCGAAAATTTATAAAATACGTGTCGAATTATTTTTGTTTTAGAGTATTTTCAGGAAATTCGAAATCAATATGTCTATTAAATCACGTTTCTTCATACAACACCTTATCACATGTTTTGCCCCTTTAGACCCCGAATTTCTAAAAATCCCGTCTTAGCGGAGGTTCATTCTTCAAGATGTACCTGGGGCATTCCACGCGAAGCGGACAGGTAAAAAAACTCGATGTTTCTATTTATTATTGATACGTGTACCACGCCTGATGCCCGCCGCTTGTGCGCGTTTAGTGAAACTGTGTACTTGACGCCACCCTTCGGCAGTATTTTCAGTCTAGCTCCTAATCCACTTCCACGCCCATTATAAAAGTTGGCACCAATATTCTATACAATATTATCAATTTATATAAAAAAATAAAAAAAAAACCAAATGGTCTAACTTAGTGAAAATTAAGGAAAAAAAATTAATTGGTTTTTTTATTACGAAAAAAAATTTTTTTTTTCCAAAAATACAATTAAAAAGCTCAGTAAGTAAGAAATCCAGTGGTTTAATTATTTTAATATATAATTTTATGACTCCATAATCGGCTTTGAAGTACTGCATGCCAACCGAAATCGGAAACATCAAGTTTTTTTGATTGTCCGCTTCGCGTGGAATGCCCCACCTACAGTTCAAATTTCATGTTTCTAGCTTCAGCGGTTTGGGCTAGGCGATGATAAATCGATCAATCAATCAGTCAGTCAGGACAAACAATCTA
This sequence comes from Melieria picta, assembly GCA_964056695.1. Classification (NCBI taxonomy): domain Eukaryota; kingdom Metazoa; phylum Arthropoda; class Insecta; order Diptera; family Ulidiidae; genus Melieria; species Melieria picta. The sequence continues at coordinate 71,317,883 of OZ057399.1, read as the reverse complement.
TGTATATAAAAACGGAGGCGGTACCACGCCCCCTTGTCCAATGCTCAAAACTTTCTTCTAGTCGAATTGTGCTACTAAGTGGAAAGTTCGTACCAAGTTTCATTGATGTGGATTTGCAGTACTGCGTAAATATTAGGTAAAAAAATGTGCCACGCCCCTTGTCCAACGCCGAGCAAATCTCACCAGCAGAATTACACATCTATGAGACGACGGTACACAAACTTTCAATGCTGTGTGGCTAACGATTCCGAAGCTATTCCATATAAAAGATTTGAGTTGAATAGGCGGTGCCACGCCCCCTTGTTAAATATCCGCCCCATTCTCTCTATCGAAAGATATGACTAAATTTTCATACCAAGTTTCATTGATGTGCGACTTACAGTTCTTGAACATTGAACAGTTCCAAAGTTATGCAGAAAGTTTGGATCAAACAAATGTGCCACGCCCCTTGTCCAACGCCCATCAAAATTTTACAGTAGAATAACACTTCTGTGGGAGGATGTCATACCAAATTTCAATGCTGTGCGACTTACAATTCCAAAGCTATTCCATATAAAAGAATTGAGTTGTATGTGCGTTGCCACGCCCCCTTGTTAAATACCCGCCCCATTCCCTCTGCTGAAAGATATGACTAAATGGTAGGTTCATACCAAGTTTCATTGATGTACGACTTACAGTTCTGCTGAAATATTGGGTCATAAAAAATGTGCCACGCCCCTTGTCCAACGCCCATCAAAATTTTACAGTAGAATAAGACTTCTGTGGGACGATGTCATACCAAATTTTAATGCTGTGCGACTTACAATTCCGAAGCTATTCCATTTAAAAGATTTGAGTTGTATGGGCGGTGCCACACCCCCTTGTTCAATACCCACCCCATTCCCGCTATCGAAGGACATGACTAAATAGTAAGTTTGTACCAAATTAAATTGATGTGTGGCTTATGGTTCCAAAATTATTGTCTAAAAATGTATTTTTGTGGTGCCACGCCCCGTTTTCCCGACTTTTCTTTTTTCCTAAACCTTCACGTAACAATTTCAAACAAACCCGCCGAAGGAAGTATCCAAGTTGGTCCAGTCGTTTTCAAGTTTTAAGCAGCCGAACGGACCACGATTCATTTTTATATAAGTACTTATATAGATGACTCGCGCACTGATTTTAGTTTTTAAAAATTTTAATATTCAAAAAAGCTGTAAACACAATGTTGAGATTTGTTGTTCAGATCAATTTAGGTTTAAAATCGGCCTTTAAAATTTTGAAAAAATCAATAAATGCAAAAAAATTATATTATATTATATTATCGAATTATTAGTAATAACTCGTGGACTAATGTTGGTTTTAAAAAATTTTAATATTTAAAAAAGCTATAAACAATGTTAAGATTTATTGTTCAGATCGATTCAGATCTACAGCTCGACCTTGAAAATTTAAAAAATTTGACTTGTGCACTAATGTTGGTTTTAAAAAATTTTAGTATTTAAAAAAGCTATAAACAATGTTAAGATTTATTGTTCAGATCAATTCAGATCTAAAGCTCGACCTTAAAAATTTAAAAAATTTGACTAGTGCACTAATGTTAGTTTTAAATAATTTTAATATTAAAAAAAGCTATAAACAGTGTTAAGATTTATTGTTCAGATCAATTCAGATCTAAAGCACGACCCTAAAAATTTTGAAAAAATAAATAAAAAAATAAAAAAATTATGATTAGCTACTTCCCCACTGTTGGTTTTATAAATTTTATCATTGAAAAAAAGCTTTGAAGATAATCTTAAGAATAATTGATCAGATTTATTGAACCTTTAAATCGAAAAAAATTTTTGAAAAAAAATTACAAAATTTTGAAACATTATAATTACTTCCCCACTCGAATTAAATCTTTGCGCTTAATGTGTTTTTCACTAAAAGTAAGCTTTACAAAATTCCAAAAATAAAAACAGTAAACAGAGTTTTCCAATTTTTTAATACAATTTTCACGCCTAAAATTATGCTTCAAAAATTTCTTAAAATGAATAATGCATTACTTTTCTTGTCTAAAGCAAGCTCATTAATTTGTCTAGCAATATTTAAGAAATGTAAATCGAATTGAACCCTAAAGTTCTGAAAACCATTCTAAATCTTATCTGTTCGCCTAAAATAAGGTTTTAAATAGCATAGCGCACACATGTGTGCAATGCAATAAACAATGTGCGTGTGTGTGTGTGTGCAAGTGGCCACTACCCGCTCATAAGTTGTTTGGTCACATATTTTCGCCATAAATTGCAAATATTGCGGACTGGCCAATATTGACCACACTTTATTGCACCACAAGGCAAAGGCGTAATTTAATGAATTTTTCATGCCAACCAGCTGGTGGCGCAAATGTGGTAAAAAAATGTGTGTGTGTTTTCAGCAAATTGTAAAATAGTTTGTTTAAATTTCTTAACATTTTTGCGTCCACAGTTATGCTATCAATAGTAAGGAGAATAATTTGGACGAGAAAGAAACCATTTTTCACTTTCTCTGTTTCTGTCGAGCTCTATTGAGGGATTGGATAACTTTGGAGAAGCCATTAGTCGTACATTTCGAAAGGCATAGTGAAGTAATTTGGACAAGAAGGAAACCATGTTCCACTTTCACAGTGACTTCCCAGCTCTATCGAGAAATAGGTGGACGACATTGGAAAAGCCATTGTTCGCCCATTTCGAAGACAGATTGAAGTGCACACTAGGTTCGTCTTCATTTACCTCTCCGAGTGGCTATAAGGAGCAGATCACCGACAGGGTTAACCAACTAGAGCAATACTAATCGAAATAGTTGTTACAAAACGGCGCTTACGCTCTTATTGAATGCCGAGGCATAACCACTTCAACCAATCAACCAACCACTGATATTAGGCTTTTTCTTGCGCCTAAAAGTAGACAACAAGATGCCTAAAAACAACACCATAAAGAAATATCAGCACCACTTAACACCACTGTTTTCCATCATATGATTCCAACTTTATGCCACGTCTCACTCATTTTCCAACCACCTAAAACTATGCATTAAAGTCACTTATCTAGCAAACACTTCACACTTCATAAATTACACAAACACAAACATATAACACGCATTTGTCAACACATAAATAAGCTAAAAGCATGCTTAAAAAATATATATGTATAAAAATTGTTTTTTGAACTGAAAGAGTGACAAAAATAAAGACTCGCGCATATTAATAAAATAAAAATTGTGTCATAAACATTACGAGGCAACGCCAACATTACTTCACACACACTCACCAAACATATGAAAATATTTATGTACCAATGTGTGTTTGTTGGCGTGGATGAGTAAAATATTTCAAACTGCTTTCGGTTTGAGTCTATAAAAGCGACAGCGCGCGCAACCGAGTGATGTGTTGTTAAGAGAATTTAATGCTCGATTTTCCACGTCGTATGTATTTACGACGTCAGTCAATATTGAGACATAAAAACTGTTGTTATTTGTTTTCATTTGTGTATGGTTTGTGTGAGCGTGGCTGTGTGTTTGCTTGGATATTGGTTGCATAAGGCTGATTCATCAATGAGGGGAAGAGCAACAACTAAGGAAATAGTCATTAATTTCCGCCACATACTGTTGTGATATTCGGCAGTTAATTTTCGCCTGGGAATTTTCGATTAGCTGTTAATGGTGTTTAATGTCTGCAACGAATTTTATGACAGCATTTTAGAAGCTCTTTAAAGAAATAAACAAAGCTAATGCCATGTGAACTCGTGTAGGGTTGAAATTTATGGCGAATTGTAGCTTTGGTTTGATATTTGAATATGTTTTCTTCTTGCATTTATTTTTGCTGATGGCAAATATTCAATGAAAAAGATGTTTAAAAAGGATGGCATACTTTTAGGAGGAAAAGTGCGAGACAATTTTTAATTATAAAATTCAAAAGTGCAATTAAAAAGTTTGTATGCTCCAGAAAAGTTTGCATAATTTTAGACAAAAATTTCAAGTCAAAAGTCTTGCAAAGAAATGTAAAAAGGTTAAATTTTTCGGTCGATTTGCTGCCAATAAATATGAGACAGTTTTAGGCTAATATCTTGGAAATTAGAAAGCATAATGTTGCATAATTTTGGGCGTAAATTATGAATTAAGTCTAGGTTGGACAAAAAATGAACAGGCAATTCAAAACATTGCACAGTGATTCGACTCCATACAACCGCGGGACAAAATTAGAAGGAGTGGTCCGTTCTTCATAAAATTTGGTATAATAGTTAATCATGGTCTGCTGAATTGAAATCTCTATTTGGTTTTTCTTAAACTGTTGTAGTTTGGCAATGCCTGAGACTTAAATTTGCAAATTTCGTCATTTTTGGAGAGCTATAGCAACGAGTGTGTTGGCTAGATTTTGCAGATTTTACATTTAATCGGTAACGTCAACATTGATTATTCTAAAGAGTAACAGAAATTGTCTTAGGACCCTGTGGTTTTGCAATAAAAACGATAATAATAGATGTATGTTTTGCATTTTTGCAGATTTTATCATTTTTCATGCTGATTGCATACTTTTAGGCATAAATAAAATAAATTTTGTCGAAAAATACGTATTTAGACCACTTTTCAAATTGAATTATTTCCTGAGATCGGAAGATATCGGTGGATCTAATTACATTATCCGACAAAGAAAGAATGCTTCTTAAAATAAAAAAAAATCTAGGAACATACTTTCACATACTTTTTAGATATTTTCCTCTGTTTTGCCAATTTTCAGATTTTTAATTTAGAAAAATATTTTGAATCAAAAGTGAAGTAAAGGCCTACGCTTTACAAATTTTGAGAATACATTAAAAGCGAAAATGGCCACATCATTTCTTATTCTATATTGAAAGTTAAAGCAACTTCTTGGTAACCATGTATTTTGAAAATTTTTTACTCAATAGATTAAAAAACAGAAAATATGAGTTTAAATTTTTTTGAGAAAAAAGTTTCAACTTTGAGCCGCTTTTGCACAAACACGTATTGATTTTTTGCACAGATTTTTTGGGGTTTTCTTAGTTGGAGTTTTTTCTTTCAAATGACATCAAAATCGTTAAATTCAGAGATCATAAATTTTTTGAATTTTGTCTATGGAACGAATCACTGTGCATTGTTCTAACATTGTTAGGCGGAAATCTTATTTTAAAAAATGTCCATTTATTACCAAATGTTTCAGAAAATTTAGAAAAATGTTATTAAAAAATACAAAATACAAAATTTACATTATTAATAAAAAATATAATGCATTGAATTATTTGCATTATAAACCTTACATTTGAACTGTATTTGCATTGGAGACAACTTGTTGTGGTATACTTTCAGGCAGCACTAAGCAAAATTGTGTCATATTTTTCATTATCTATTTGACTGCCATTGTGTTTAGTACTTTTGTTTTATTAAAATTATACCTCACACCACATTTATAAACCATTCCTTCTTTTCTCATTGTCTACTTTTAGGCGGCCTGCAAATTGAAAACAGCCGCGAAGAGGATCAAGGCAAATACGAATGTGTCGCTGAGAATACAGTCGGCACCGAACACTCGAAAGCAACGAATTTATATGTGAAAGTACGTCGCGTACCGCCCACATTCTCACGCCCACCGGAGCCAATCAACGAGGTGATGTTGGGCGCAAACTTGAATTTGTCATGCATTGCCGTCGGTTCGCCAATGCCGCATGTCAAGTGGATGAAAGGTACGTAATAAATCAATGCCACTACCATTGCATTGCGTTGCATACTTTTGGGCGAAAAAGTAAAAAATAACCTAGCTGGTGGTTACCTATTGCTTGCTTTAGGATTGAGTGTTTTAGTCGAGAGTAGAGTTTTTTGTGAGTGTCCATTGAAGTCCAACACCAATCGGTTTTTTCATTTAATAGGGGCACAAGATCTGACGCCTGAGAATGACATACCCATTGGTCGTAATATACTACAGCTGCCCAACATACAACAGAGCGCAAATTATACCTGCATCGCTGCCTCGTCACTGGGACAAATTGAGGCAACAGCCATTGTCAAAGTGCAATGTAAGTAAACTGTTCAATGTGGGAAGCGATGAAGTTTTTTAAGGCCTTTTTTTATTTGTATTTTTACAAATATTCATTGTAAAATTATTTACAGCTTTGCCAGCCGCACCGACAGACGTGCAAATCTCCGAAGTGACCGCTACATCGGTGCGACTGGAGTGGTCTTATAAGGGGCCCGAAGATCTGCAATACTATGTGATACAGTACAAACCGAAAAATGCCAATCAGGTAAATAGCAACTGAAGCATTAAAACTTTGTTTAAACTTTGGCTTTTTAAGAATTGAATCTCGAAGAAACAAACACTTTGGTCTGCAAAACTTAGAATATTGTTTATTGCTTTCTTTACAGGCTTTTAGTGAAATTAGCGGCATTATAACCATGTTTTATGTGGTGCGCGCCTTGAGTCCATACACCGAATATGAGTTCTATGTGATAGCGGTGAATAATATTGGACGCGGTCCGCCATCGATACCGGCGACTTGTACCACTGGTGAGACAAGTAAGTAGAAACCAGTCAAATAGACAACTAAGAACTGTCAACTACCGGACAATTGAAACTTTGGAATTTTGAAATAAAAAAGCTCAGGACCTTTAAAATGCTATCTGAAACCTTCAAGGCCCATGAGCTATTGAAGCTTTGGAATACTTAAAAAAAAATAATTTTTGTAATGTGTTGAAGGCTTCAAGTGCAGAATTTTGTACTTGAAAGCTTTCTAAAATGTTAAAAGCTCTACTAATATGTAGTTTTCTTCTTCTTCTTCTCTTTACACTGCTTCTCAACTCAAGGATTTTTGTTCCTTTTCGATTTGGTTGGATTATTCATTCAGTCCTCATAAGTTTTCGATAAACCAACTTTCGTTCGCTTAAATTAATAAAATTGTTTTTTTTATTATACAAACTTTTGTTGGCATTTGGTTTAAAGCTTTTTTTATATTTATTAATTTTTTCCCCACTGAAATTTGTTTTGTTTTTTCATTTCTTTTGGTTTTTATAAAACTTCAATACTTGAATTTTTTTTAATATTTTTTATTTATTTTTTGCGTTTTTAATTTTTATTTTTTAATATTTTTTATTTATTTGTTTGTGCTTTTAATTTCAATTTTAATTTATTTTTTTAGTTTTTTGTTTTAGTTGGTTATTCACATTAATTCTTTATACTCTGTCGCATTGTTCTCCAATTATTTTGGTTTGCAGTAAAATTCAATAATTTTATTTGTAAAGATTTTAATTTTTTGTATTTTTTCTGTTAATATTTTTTTTATTTTTTCACATTAGTTGGTTGCCTTGATATTTATAAATATTATTTCCACTCTGTTTTTATTTTTAGTATCTTTGTGTACTTTTAAATTTGTTTTAATGTTTTTTTTATTTCTTGAAATATTCACATTTTAATAAGTTATTTTATTATTACTTATTATTTCATTATTATTATGATTTTATTTTGAAATTAAATTTAATTTAATTAATTTTTTCAAGTATTTAATTTTTATTTAAGGTATTTTATATGTATTTGTTTCATTTATATATTTTTGGTATTTTGAACTTTTATATATGTTTGTATTTTAATTATTTTTTATCTCTTCCTTTTTTTATTTTTGTATTTTTTATTAGTTGATCGTTTTGATATTCAAGTTGTTTCTCTGAAGGAATTTACTACTTTTCTGCTTTTAGTATTTTATTTTATATTTTTTTATGTTCTCTTTGTATTTGGGGTTATTTCCATTTGGTGAAATCTCAAGTTTTGCCTAAATTCGCACTCACCCAAATATTTTCGCATTTCTTTTATTAAAAAAAAAATATATATAAAATGCATCCATGGAACTTGTAGGCGATTTTACATTCGGAGGTGCAAGTAAGTCAAATATAGTTAATGTATATGCAAATTTTAACAAGCTTTCACAAGCTTTGTTTTCAAATAAATAATATTTATCTATATATATAAAAGAGAGTGGCAGTATGTGTGTGATAGCATCACGGTCAAACGGAACGGCCGATTTTCATGGGGTTTGTTTTGTTCGATTCGTATTAAGTCAGTTCAGGTTCGTGCGAAAAGAAAATTCCGGAAAATCTATTGGAAAAGTCGGAAAATCCATGCAATATTTGACCGTGAATTTTGCACATTTTCAGATAATAACTTTGGAACCATAAGTCACACATCAATTAAATTCACTACGAACTTACTATTTAGTCATGCCCTTCGACAGAGCGAATGGGGCGAGTACTGGACAAGGGGGCGTGGCACCACCCATACAAGCCAAATCTTAATAAGGCAATATCTTTGAAATTGTAAGGCGCACAGCATTGAAATTTGGTATAGCGTCGTCCCATAAATGAGTGATTCCACTGGTAAGATTTGATGGGCTTTGGACAAGGGGCGTTGGACATTTTTTGTGACCCAAATATTTTGCTGAACTTTAAGTCGCACAGCAATGAAACTAAGTGCGAACCTACCATTTATTCATATCTTTCGACAAAGGGAATGGTGCGGGTATTGAACAAGGGGGCGTGGCACCGACCATACAAGCCAAATCTTTAATATAGAATATCTTCAAAATTGTAAGGTGCACAGCATTAAAATTTAGTATAGTGTCGTCCCATCGATGTGGCATTCTATTGGTAAGATTTGATGGGCGTTGGAAATGGGGCGTGGCACATTTTTTGTGACCCTTTTATTCCGCTGATCTATAAATCGCGCAGCAATGAAACTAAGTACGAACCTACCATTTATTCATATCTTTCGACAAAGGAAATGAGGCGGGTATTGGACAGGGGGGCGTGGCACCACCCATACAAGCCAAATCTTTAATATAGAATATCTTCGAAATTGTAAGGTGCACAGCATTGAAATTTAGTATAGTGTCGTCCCATAGATGAGTCATTCTACTGGTCAGATTTAATGGGCGGTGGACAAGGGGCGTGGCACATTTTTTGTGACCCAATTATTCCGCTGAACTATAAATCGCGCAGCAATGAAACTAAGTACGAACCTACCATTTATTCATATCTTTCGACAAAGGGAATGGTGCGGGTATTGAACAAGGGGGCGTGGCACCGCCCATACAAGCCAAATTTTTAATAGAGAATATCTTTGAAATTGTAAGTCGTACAACACTGAATTTTAGTACCCCGTCGTCCCATAGATGAGTCATTCTACTGGTAAGATTTGATGGGCGTTGGACAAGGGGCGTGGCACATTTGTTGTGACCCAAATATTGCGCTGAACTATAAGTCGCTCAGCAATGACACTTAGTACGAACCTACCACTTTCTCCTTCGACAGAGGGCATTGTGCGGGTATTGAAGAAGGGGGCGTAGTCCTGCTAATATAATTTAAATATGGTTCAAGCGCTATCCATTTCTTTACTGAAACTTAGCAGCAACATTGCTTATTTGAGGGCCTCGATTGCGTTAATCAGTAGCTCCCTCCTCTTCCTTTAGTTGGGTTTCTTCGTCAATTTGCATCGCCATTGATTCGTCATCTCGCGTATTTCATTATAAAAAAACAACAAATGTCGTGCGGGACGAAGTTCGCCGGGTCAGCTAGTATATTTTTTATATTTTTAAGCAATTTTGTCATATTAAATCGCTACAAAAAGACTTTACCTGTGATGTTAGTATTGAGATAACATAATTGTAATTTTACAAAACAACTAGAAACTTGCCGATCCGATTTGTTTCCAAGCTTTATAAAGCTTGCAGTTTCTTTCGACAAGCAAAAGCATTCAATTTCTTCATATAAAGTTCAGATGGATTTCCTTGCCATGTTTTTAAAACACAAAGTTTTAAAACTATTTGTTTATCATCCCACTAAAAAATTTTGTAACTGAAAGTCACTGAGGAAATAGTTTTTCAATAATGCTTAATTTTGCATTTTCGTTGATGAAAGTTTAAAAAAAAACTCCTAAAAGCACAAACCGTAAAACGTTCATATCAATCGTGCCATTTCAACTGCAATTTACGTAGAATAACTGAGCGGAAAAACACTAAAAAACATCAACATCTACCAAACAATTTCAATAACAATTGAACAAAAGCTTTACTGCTTTGCTGTACTCAGTCCTCCATCTGCCCACTGTGCCGTACAACGTGCGCTGGCACACGCACTCGACACGCTGAAAGGTGAACGAAATGTTTAAAACAGCAACAACAACAATATTTGCAGCAGATTCTGCATAGCATGCTTTTAGATGCAACAGCAGTCGCAGCTGTGCTCGAATGTGGCTAGGCGAGAAAAAAATCGGCCAATGCTTTCAGCGTAAAAGTAAACGCACACACGCGGTGCTGCCGCTGCATGTGTCTTCTGTGCTTTTGAAATAAAAAAAAAATACAAAATCTAAAAAAAAGTAAAAATTTTTCTCAATAAAAAAAACGCCAAAAAGTAAAGAAATGGCCGTTTAAAATGACTGTTGTGTGAGAGTGTGTGTGTGTGTGTGTGTGTGGGGTGAGGTGCAATGCATACAGAGGAAAACAGATCGGAACGAAATGAAATGGAACGCAAACGAGCGCGTAGACAACGCATAAACTTGGCATTGTTATGCGCATTGCCATGTGTGGCGCATGTGACTATATGTTTGTGTGTGTGTGTGTGTGTGCGTAATTGCAGCAACAAACCCAACAACAACGCCAATAACATTCACTTGTACGCACACCACACACACAACGACGTGAAGTTCGAATTTTTATTGCCACAATTATCCTTATCGCGCTGCATTCTATACGCGCTTCTCGGTTCCTTCGCTTTGTCCGTCGCTCTCCCCCGCCAGCTGGCCGCAGTAACACTTCAATATCACTTTGATACGCTGCTGGGTTTTCAAGCGGATTTTTTATATTTCCCTTTTTTGTTTGGTTCACTTCGCTGCTGTTTTCCACTTTGTATTTCTTTGCATTCGATCTATAAATTTTCTTGCATACTTTTTGGCTGTTTTGCCAGTTGCGTGCCGCTGCTGTTTGGTTGGTGTCTGTGCTTATCTGACAGTTTGCTTACTACTGAAATTTGTACGTTTTTTATTTGCGCGCCTGTCGCTTTCTTGTTTTCTCTTTGGTTTTTGCGGCTGCAAGCGACACCGGCATAGGACTAGGACAGATACGGCAGAGGCGGTGCGGTGGCTGTTCGTGGTGTTGGCAAGATTTCGTGTGCTGCATATCACGTGCCACCGCTGGGAATGAGAAAATGTTTATTGACAGTGATGCGGCAAATTTTTCTTCGCATCTCTTCTCTTGCGTGCTTTGCAAATCTTTGTTTCCCCGTCCCCTCGGTTTCTTACTTTGGTTGGCAGCACCTGCGCAACTTTGGCGGGAAATTACAAAATTACAAAATTCTAATTTTTATCTTTATTTGCAAGTCTTTTTTTTTGTGTGGTTTTGCAACAATGGCATGACTGGTGGGATTTTTTGCTAATTAAAATTCTTTTTCGTGGCATAGTTTCAGGCGTTAATTAATTTTTGTAATTAGTTTTGGTGCAATCAGCAAGAATTGAAAATAGCACTTTGCATAGTCATTAAACAAATCTGATTTGGCTTTGAGGGTAATTTTGATAAAAACGAAGTGAAGAAAAGATGTAAAGGCTTGGAAAGAATTGGCTTTGATTGGTTTGCAGTTCAGAGTTATATCTGAGTTTGGAAGATTTCCGATGGAAAAGTTTTACAAGATCTCAGTCGTAGTCGAGGTCAGAGTTTCGTCTGGACTTAAAAGATCTCTCTGTAATTCAGAGCTCTGTCGGGGCTTGGAACATCTCCGATTGAAAACTTTTACAAGATCTCAGTCGTACCGCGCAACTGTGGCTTTGTACGGATATTTATGATTTATAAAATCTCTCTGGAGTTCAGGGTTCTATCTGGGCTTCGAAGATCTCCAATGGAAAAGGTTTTCAAGATTTTAGTTATACCGCGCGATTATGGCTTTGTATGGTTGGACGTCAGAGTATCGTCTGGATTTATAAGATCTCTCTGGAGTTCAAAGCTCTATCTAGATTTAGAAGATCTCTGATTGAAAAGGTTTCCAAGATCTCAGTCGTACCGCGCGGTTATGGCTTTGTATGGTTACAGATCAGAGTTTCGTTTGGACTTAAAACATCTCTATAGAGTTGAGAGTTCTATCTGGGTTTGGAAGATTTTCGATGGAAAAGTTTAAAATACCTCAGTCATACTGCGCAGTCATGGCTTTTTATGGTTAGAGGTCAGAGTTTCGTCTGGATTTAAAATATCTCTCCGGGGTTCAGAGTTCTTTTTGGCTTTGAAAAATCTCCAATTGAAAAGTTTTAGAAGATCTCAGTCGTACCGAGCAGTGTGTGGTTAGAGGTCAGAGTTCCATCAGGATTTAAAAGATCTCTAATAAAAACATAGACTTAAAAAAGCATGCAAACTTCTTTGTTTTAAATTTAAACATACAGTTTTTATATAAGCTTTAAACTTCAAGCTATTCTAAGAACCTAAACAAAATGTGATTCTGGTTGTTCCACCTAGTTGCCTGTTGCCATATGGTAACAAAAATTCAGCTAGTACACAATCACCAACGACTCGAGTTTCTTTCATTGTTAAGCTGCTCTGAAATTATGCAACTTTTTGCGAGCCATTACGCCTACAGCGTTTTATACGCTTTGCCGATAACAGGCCGGCCGCTTACCCAAAGTCATTTGCGTTAAAGTCAAATTAAAGCGTCGCGAAAATGGCAAATCAGCACAGCTAACCCGCACAGCCAGCACAAAGGTATGCAAAATGTTAGCACCATTAACTGCCATTTGTGGCTTAAGGTGTGCATGTGCATGTGGGTCGGCCCGGCCAAGCTGGCGGCACTTCAGTCGGGCGCTTTTGAGATTCTTACTGCCGGCGAAGGCACTTGGCGCCAAGCGTTGGGCGAAGAGTGTCGGAGGGCCTCAAGTGTAACTAATCCCAGCGGCGCTATTAACCTGCACTTGGCTCGCTTCGGCTCGCAGCCGCAGTATGAAATTGACGTAGCAATGCGCTCTCGACGTCTTTATACGCCAACATGCGTGCGCGTGTGTGCGTGCGAGGCCACTTGAATGCGAGCAATTACAATTCCAACACACACACACACATACACACACACACACAGTTGCAATGCAACGCAACGCATCGTGTGAAATTCAGCGCGTGCTAAACGGGCCCAAAATATCAGCGCAAATTTCACACCAGCGTTGAAGCGTTCACTGCGCTATGCTTTGCTTCGATTTGCTTTGCTTTGCTTTGGCCAGCATTTGGACGCAGGCTCGACTCGGTGTACGCCCTTATCTTGTGTTGCCGCTGCTGCTGGCTGGCTGACTGCAACCTGCGCGCACGGTTCATTGAATATTTTAGCTCGCCGCAATGTGCACAACGTGGACACCAGCATCCATTTTGGTTGCTACGTGCAACATGCCAATTCCATTTTTGTTGTTGCTACCACTGTATGGTTGCTTTTGCTACTCTTGTTGTTGTTGTTGTTGCAGTTGTGTGCTAGTATTTTTAGTGCCAGATTGGCTAATGGCCAATCAATAAATTCCAATTTTCACATTTTGCAGCATTTCCTTGGAAAATTTCCACCAACGCTGAACAACCCAATCCAAACTACCACGTCTGCCAGTCTATGCCAGCTGTGCGCCGCCCACTCTCGCACACATCTATTTGGCTCATCTTAGATTTGCATATACGAATGTATGTATGTATGTAGCAGTGGCGTTGGCGGTAGCAACAAAACCGTTGCGGCATTTGTAAGTCACAATAGCCACGCCTCGCCTCACAGTGCCTCACCGGGCGGACTACCTGCATTTGCATACGTTTGCGCTCCATTAATGTGCATCCTTGCAACCTTCTATCGCCTCACACACACCCACACACACATATAACACTCATATATAACACTCACACTAATGTACGCAGTGCTTTGGTGTAAAAAGTTCATAGCAGCAGCTCATGCGGGCGTAACGAGTGCAGTTGCCGCGGCCCAGTGCTTACCTGCACATGTGGCAACGCCGTGTGCCGTGTGCCGGCCTTTGTCCTTGTTCGCGATCAGCTGCACTTTTGCCTTGCCGCCTGTCGTCTAACTGCCGGCCGGTTGCTCTATCTACAGGCGCACAGTTAGAGCTCCCAATGCCAATGTGAGTATGTGTGTGTGTGCGTGTGCCATTACTGGTTCTACTTATTTCTGGCACACGTTGCCGAACGTTTCGACCGCCTGAACGTGTGCCTGACATTCGAAATTGCAATTTTTAGGCATTTTACTTTGCCTGCACGCGCCACCCAGACACCTACAAGCCAAACGTGCCGTTCTTGTGTCCCAACAGCGCCCACGGCAGCAACCAATTAAAGGAAGCCGCTGAAAAGTGCAAAGTTTTAAAGTATTTTTCTTTAATTGAAATTGTTATCGTTGTTGTTATCTACACTGGTTCTCTGGAACCATGGCCAATTCAGACGTACATTTATAAGGTTAAAGTTTGCAAAATTAAAGAAAAAAATTAAAAGAAAAAACAATGTTGCTGTACTTATTTTGATATTAGAAGAGCCAGAGTTGGAACCTATTTATGAAGCTCAGATCATTCAATTTATTTTTATTTATTTCTGAAGACTTGAAACCAGGGACCCTAACAGTTATAAGTTTTATTATAAAAATCAATGTTTAAGAGTTATTTTTTGACTTTTATTTAATGATTCAACAAATAAGAGTTATTTTTATTTATATTTTAAAAATCGTATGATAAGAATTATTTTTTATTTTTTTTTTTTATTAGTCTACAAATAACATTTTTTTTCGAATTTTATTATTGTTGTCCTATGATAACAATTATTAAAAAATAAAAGTCGCTGACTGATTTCAATTGATGACTTTTATAAATAAAAGTCACTGAATGATTTGTATTGATGACTTAAAAAATAAAAGTCACTGACTGATTTTTAATCATGACTTTTTTAAATAAAAATCACCAATAATTGTTATCATAGGATAACTAAAATAAAAATTAAAAAAAAACTGTTATTTGTAGACTAATATGAAAAAAAATCAAAAATAATTGTTATTAAAAGATTTTGAAAATATAAATAAAAAATAATTTTTATTTTTTTTAATTTTTCCATAAAAATTACAAAAATAAAGTTTATTGCCAAGTTTGATTCTCGGTGCGAAAAGAAATGTATTGGTAAATATCGTTTACTTGTATGACATTTCCTTCATCGAAATTTTTTCAAATATAGTTTTCATAAATAACTGTTATTTCCGGTCCCTGCTTGAACTAAGTCGTTTGCATAGTTGGCAATAAAGCAGCAAAGAATTAACAAGATGCAAATTTTGCTGTTCGTTTGACATAAGTAAAGTCAAAATTTAAGTCTACGAAGTTTTAAACATTCAGTTTATTTTACTTCTTTAGACCTGAAAATATTTTAAAGACCAAACTAAGTTCATTCCTGGAAATGTAAAAGGCTCGGTCGTTTACATATCTCGCAACAAAAAAAAAAAAGAGAAGAGCTAACAGGAAGAACATTTTCCTGTTTAAATAGAGTCAAAATTTTAGCCTACAAAGCTTTCATCATTCAAAACAGTTCTAGGCAACCACAAGACTGCATGTTGGGTTAAAAGATTAACGAGAGACACATTTTCCTGTACTTCTTTTGATATAAATAAAGTCAAACTTTACGCCTACAAAACTCTAACCTTTTCAAATCTGAGTCCAAGTTCATTGACAGTTTTGACACACTTTGTTGCAGACTGACTGCTACTTTCATTGGAAATAGTTTTTTAATATCTAAACCATATCAACAGCGGTGATTAATGCTTAATTTCCTCCACCTACTAATGCTGATTCATATCTCATGACTGCAAATAATCCACCGCACATTACAAATCAAATCAAACGCCACATCAAATCAACTCAATTGTTGTTTGAAAGCAAAATTGACTAATTAACTGCATGTCAATATTTTTGCACGATGTCAGACAATTAGCCAGACAGCCAAACAAACCAGACAAGCAAAGCCAATAATTAGCAATTTGCGAATGCCAACCATAGTAGACAACAAAAAATGGACCAACTGCCGACAAAGTTGCATGTGTAAGTTTCTGTTTGTAGGAGTATATAAAAGTATGCCTATAGGTATATACATACTACATATATATATACAAATATACATGTAGTTATGTATCTATCTGTGTTTTCCAGTATTTATTGCTGTGACATTAAACCACACAGCAAAAAATAACCCAATAAAGACATTTTTACGCTCACTCGATTGTGTCAAAATTGGCAAATTCAGTCAACTAGCAAAGCGGCAAAAATATCAAATTTTCCCCCAAAAACAACAACAAAAAGTGCATTGTTGTGCGCCACAACAAAAAATCATAAGCCGGCTGCAAGCTTAACAGCAGCCACAGTCGCAGCTGAAAAATTTTCATTTGCAACATAACCGACTCGCCGTCATTCCACGGTCCAGCTGACCGCGTCCAAAACATCCGCCTGTCAATCGGCACAGCGCAGTGCGTATGCGTTGTTGTTTGCTGGCCCGCGGGCAGTGCAAAAATGCACAAAAAATTCACCACCGCCAATGCGGCTCATTTACTACGTTCCCGTGCCCGCTGCGCCTCGCGTCTCGCTTGTACAAATGCCTACATATACGAATATTTATGTGTGTATATATATATGTGTGTTTGTGTATGAGTGTATAGTGTTGCAGCCTCGATGTGGACTGACGCGCTCATCACTTGATGCTCATTGCACGCTGCTCGACCATTCCAATGCTGAATGCTGATCGAGAATCTGTTGGAAGAGGGAAGGTCTGTTGGTCGGCCACATAATAAAACCTGTCATTGCAATCCATTTTTGCATTAAGCCATTTCATTGTGGCTAGCTGTGTGTCTGGTTGTCTGTTCATCTCGTTGGCAACCGCTCTGCTTTTCTCGCTCGCTCTGACGTCTGTCTGCATTTTGCATTCATAATGAGCGAAATTGATTTGTGAAAATGTTTGCATTGGCAATTGTATATGGCAACAACAACAACAACAACCAATAGCATACATTGTTGTTGTGGGTGTTTGCATTGTTTGTATGTGTTTTGTGCACATTTTGACTGCGGTGCGCGTTTTTTTCTCCGGCATCCAGCTGCTTTGCAGTGGACTAATACGGCGCTGTCCAGCTGCAAGAAACGATGTTTGCCATTGTATTTGTTGTTGTTGTTTTGGTTGTTGTTGCATTAGCGTTGCCGCTTTATATTTGCCTTGCAAATTAAATGTTTGTGGTGCGCCAAATGGTCGACAACAACGTTTTAGGGTGAGCGTGGCTCACGGTGCGTATGAGTGATTTTTGTTACAAAGCATTTTTTTCGTTTGTTTGGATTTGTGCTTCAACAACAATAACAACAATGACCATGGCTGCAACGAGCGCTATTCATTTATGAGTATGTCTATGTGTGTGTGATTGTGTCTGTATTTGTATTTGCCTTTGTATGTCTATGGTTGCAGAGAGCTTGAAATTTTTGGCACAACTACAATGCTATCGATTTGAATGTTTGTAAAATATTTGCAAATGAAATTGTTTGCATTATTCTTCATATTGTTGAGAAATTAATGAGCTCACATTGGCCACTCGCACGTTTAAAGCAACGTTAGCAATTCAATGTGTCTGAAACAAGTCTATTGAACGTGGACCGAATGTTGGCTGCTAATGCATTCTAATTGCGTTTGCTTTCAATAATGTTGAGCAAATTTGTATTTGTGTATGGCATAGGCACAAATATGTAAATTATATTTGGTTATTTCTGAATAAATTTTAGTGTGGTGGTGCTCGAGACAAAATTGTTTTTATCATTGAAAGTTAAAGAATTTTCACCAACACATGAATACCTCAGCTCCTCTTCTTAAACCATGAGTTGCTTTGTCTTCTATCGGCAATATTACGTACGCCCACAACTTAAATTCCAACTCAGTACTAAAATTTAATTTCACTTTACCTTCTCAGTCATAAACTAACTGCTTCCTCCTCTTCGCCCCACTCTCTGTCGTAGCGTCGCGCTGCAATAAAACTGCAGGTGCATTGTGTTAGCGTTGTAAGCTACAAATTCTACACGCCCGTAACAAGCAAATAGCACACGCCCTCTTTGCGTGCAATATGACAGCTCAACGGCAATAAATAAAACTTGCGAAAATTTTCCATTTAAAATCGCTAAAGTCTTAAACCAACTTATGTAAGTTTATGCACAAACCACACCTACGACAAGCACCCACTGAGCGTCATCTTACCCACACTTTCACACACACACACACCGACACTACTTACACCACACTCGGCGCGCCACGTAGCAATTTGCATGGCGGAACTTACGCTGCGCCGCCACCGCAGATATTATCAAAGTAAATATGAAGAAATGTTACACACACGCCACATCCTTCCATATCCTGCTGTGCACCTTCTACTGCCAACTAATGGCACTATCTATGCACAGGGGGGGAGGACATGCCTCTCTACACTTACCTACTTGCTGCACTTCAACTTTAAAGTGTGTTTTCGTAAGTTATCGAATGCAATGTTTGCTTTTGTTGTTATTGTTGTAGGCTCCCCTACACTCCTACTTACTGCGTTTATAAACGCGTGCAAATAGCGCGGCAATTAATTTTGTGTATTTTGTACGCGGCAAAAGTGTTGGCGTGAAATTTTGCTGCGTGTCCGCCCACAACTTGGCTCACGCTGCCAATGTGATGGGTGTGGCCAAATGTTACCTGAAGATTTGTGTAAATGTGTTCAGGCAGAAAATTCTTTTGTAATTTATGAGTTTGCTCAGGTTTAGCTTTAAAGTGCTTTGATACTTTTGATCATTTGAGTACAACAAAATTGTAAAAATTTACATAATTTTTGAGAGTATGAAAAAAAATTATTATTTTTTTTAGTGATATTGTACTGCAAATTTTAGAATAAATTTAATCAGTTTTAGTTATATCTAAATTTTAATATAAAAACAAACGCCTGACTAACACTTAGAAGCAGCGCAATGTGTACTTACATATCTAAACCAAAATTTACTTGGCTTAATGAAGAAGTGCTTAGCAAACATCTTACACAGCACATAGCCACTGCAGAGGCATCGCAAAACCACACAACACAACACACCACGACGCAAGCTGCCACACCCAACGCAACGCAACGCAGCAACACTAAACGACAGCAGCGCCACACACCGCAGCGTTGCAATCGCTTGATTTGATTTCCTGTGTTGTGTTGCCACTTCCGTATGCCGTCAGCATCGGCTGAAATACACACACACACATATTCAAGTTGTCGAGTGCCGTTTGGCGTTTCGATGTAGACAACCACTTCATTGCCTCTATTTATGCATTCATTTCGCCAACGGTGTGAGCGTGCAAAATGTTTTTGTATTTGTTTGTGCGTGTGTGTGCGAATTTCTTTTCTTGCACAAATTTGCATTTTAGCTTTTTGAAATTGCTGTTCTGATTCTTGTTACTATTGCAGCTCACTTCCTTTCGGCGTGCGGCGCTTTGTTTGCAAAACTTTTGCCGCATTTAATAGCAAATAAATTTCAATTGGCAGCATTGCCTTGCAGGCGCCAATTGGCAGTACTGTGCGTTGCGTTGTGGCTGTATTGAATTGCAGCGTAATTGTTTTCATTATTGTTGTTGTTAGTTGGCATTTATATTGCATAGAATATTGAAAATTATGAGGCCAAGACAAGCGCTAACGACGATGCCGCACTACAGCAACAGCCAATCAATTGGTAGCGCATAGTAGATAGAGAACTAAAACATAGATACACTCACACACACACACCCCCATACATACATACACACTGATGGCCAGTAGCTCTTTTATTATCGAGTAGTCGACCCACGTTTTGTTGTGCGCTTCATTTATTTCTATTTTTAAAGATTTTCTGCTTACTTCATTTTTAATTAGCAATTAACGCTCCTCGCTGTTCCTATTAATTGCTTGCCATGCTTAGTTTTGCTTTGGCGCGACTGTAAATTGTTTTCATTGATCTTGGGGTTTCCGCTTCCGGTATGCGTTCTCTATTTGGCTTTATGCTCGCGTCAGGAAGGAAACGGTTGGGCATTGCTTTTGGCGTCACTTGAGCAAATTTACGAGTTAATTGCGGCTAATTGATGCTGCGGTCTGAAGTGACATCATAATTAATGCTGTCAATATTGATGAGATAATGAAGTACGTTTTTCACTCTAATTGATTTAATCAATTTCAAATGAATGCCTTTTAGCTAATGGGCAGCAGTGAATTCAATGAAAAAATTGCAATCGAAAATTTAAAAAATTATGAAAGTAAACCAAGAACGGAACATGAATGTGAATGAAATGAAATGAAAAAAAAATATTATAAAAATATTTATTATGAAAAAAGGTCAATTCTAGGCATAAAGTTCAGTTGACTTTAACAAATGATCAGAAATTGATTTTTTTAATTTAAAAGAGATAAAAGTAGAGTCGGTAAAAGTAGATTGAAACCGATAGCGAAACCAAGTATAAAAAAAATTATTATAAAAGCATTTATTTTGAAAAAAAGGGTGAATTGTGTGCATAAAGTTCAGTTGACCTTAATCAATAATCAGCAATTGATTATTTTGATTTTTTTAATTTAAAAGAAATATAAATAAAGTCAAAGAAATAGATCGAAACTGAAAGCGAAACCAAGTTTCAGTCATTTTATTATGAAAAAAAATATTATAAAAGTATTTATTATAAAAAAAGGGTGAATTGTATGAATAAAGTTCAGTGGACTTTAACCATTAATCAGCAATTGATTATTTTTATTTTATAATTCAAAAGAGATAAAAGTAGAGTCGAAAAAAATTGATACCGAAACCAAATGTCAGTAATTTTATTTTAAAAAAAGGTAGATTGCATGCATAACGTTCAGTTGTCTTCAATCAATAATCAGCAATTGATTATTTGGATTTTTTTTAATTTAAAAGAGATAGAAGCAAAGTCGAAAAAAGTAAATCGAAACTGAAACCGAAACCAAGTTTCAGTAATTTTATTATAAAAAAGGTAAATTGTAGGCATAAAATTGTATGAATAAAGTTCAGTTGTCTTCAACCATTAATCAGCAATTGATTATTTTGATTTTATAATTCAAAAGAGATAAAAGTAGAGTCGAAAAAAATTGATACCGAAACCAAATTTCAGTAATTTTATTATAAAAAAAAATTCAATTGTATGCATGAAGTTCAGTTGACTTCAATTAATAATCAGCAATTGATTATTTCGATTTTTTAATTTAAAAGAGATAGAAGCAAAGTCGAAAAAAGTAAATCTAAACTGAAACCGAGACCAAGTTTCAGTAATTTTATTATGAAAAAATGGTAAATTGTAGTCATAAAATTGTATGAATAAAGTTCAGTTGTCTTCAACCATTAATCAGCAATTGATTATTTTGATTTTATAATTCAAAAGAGATAAAAGTAGAGTCGAAAAAAATTGATACCGAAACCAAATTTCAGTAATTTTATTATAAAAAAAAATGCAATGGTATGCATGAAGTTCAGTTGACTTCAATTAATAATCAGCAATTGATTATTTCGATTTTTTAATTTAAAAGAGATAAAAGTGGAGTCGAAAAAAGTAGATCGACTCCGATACCGAAACCAAGTTTTAGTAATTTTATTAATATTCGGTCTCTCTCTCTCTCTCTCGCTTCATCGAATAAACCACTTCATATAATTGAACCACTTCCACTTGGCAGCTGTCCTACAACTGACACTTTCAATGCTAATAATCGATTGCGAGTGGCCATTGTGCGCTTGAACTTTATTGTGTTATTTTAATCATATTCAATTGGTGCTCTAACGCCTCTCGTTCTCTCGCTCTTGCAGAAATGGAAAGTGCGCCACGCAACGTACAAGTGCGACCGCTCAGCTCGTCGACAATGGTCATAACGTGGGAGCCGCCAGAAACCCCCAACGGACAAGTGACCGTAAGTATTGACAATTTACATAAATTTAACATACAAATTAGCAGGAAATTGCCAATGCAGCAGCAATGTGATGTTTATGCACACACACACACACAAACACAGTCACATAGAAAGACATATTTATGTGTGTGCTTATCTGTGCATGTGTGGTGCCGTAATAATAACATAAAATGGCAAATTGCATACTACAGGCAGTAAATGCTGCATGGCCGCATGTCGAGTCCAAAATCAAAATACCAAATTATGAAACCAGCAATTGGTGGCACATTTAGGTGCAGTTATTGGGCCGTTGCTGTCGATGGTGGTCGAACCTGAGCGCTGAGCAGGTTTATTAAATTTGCATAGAATGTAAATTTTCGCATCTTCCTTGTGTGTGTGTCTATGTGTGTGAGTGTATTTAGCAAAGGTCAGAGTTGAGTCAAGATGCTGCTCGCAGCAACCAGCATTCGAGCAGGAGGCAATGCTGCCATTTGTTGCTGCTGGTTGTTGTTGCTATTTGCTTGTATATTCCGTTGACGAGTTTATTATCGAAATGTCTGCTTGTGCGCAAATATATTTGCAATTATTGATTTTGCCATTCGGCCCATTCAGCTTATTCGGCTGGTGTGTGTTGGGGAGACAAATTGCAAGCAACTTAAATGGGTTAAAAGCGCCTGAAGAAGAGAAGGCGGGAGGGCCTAGAGGGAGAGCAATGCTGTCAGTGTGTGCATGTCGATTACTAAAATTATACGGCACACACACACATTTTATGGCAGCTGTTGGTTGCCGAAATAAATGATTTCAATCTATTGGCTGCTTTTAAGTGAATTTATATGTTCGCAGCAGTTAGTATTTGTAATTAATTTCACTACAATTCTGTAGATTCATTTAAATAATACAATCAATATGTAACATTTGCACAGCTTGAGGCAGAGTTAATTGTTTGGTTATTACTCGAAAGTTGTAGTGAAAGCAGATAATTGAAATTGTAAATCGAACAGCGATTTGTTGTGAAGACAAAGACGTTTTTTAAAGAGATTAAGTTAAAGATTGAAGCAACTAGACTTCATCAAGAATGTTTTCAACAAATACTTATAAATAAATAAAAATAAATTTTTAATTGATCGATAATGGGTAAAGAAATATATATATATTTCTTTAACTAAATAAAAGAACTCGCAATCCTCGGTTAATAAGGCTTCAGAGAAATAAAGGAATCGATACTTTTAGTGATGGCTGAAGTTATAATTTTTGGGATGCATTAGATTTTTTATTTAAATAAAATATCCAATTTTAACAATTAAGGAATTGATGCCTTTAATGATGTCTTTAGTAGTACTTTTTGGTATATATGAGATTTTTTATTTAAGTAAAAAACAAAATGAAGTTAGTAAAGAAATCTGTGCGTTTTAGTTGTGTCTTTGGTAAAGGTCTTTTTATATATTAAATTTTGTATTTAAATTAAAAGAAAATCAAATCAATTAGAGAATCGATGCCTTTAATGATGCCTTTAGTAATCATGTTTGGTGTATATTCGATTTTTTCTTTAAATGCAAAACAAAATCAAATTACTTAGTAAGGAAGTCAATTAATTTTACTGTGTCTTTAGTAAAGGCTTTTTTTTATATATTACATTTTTGGTTTAAATAACAAAAATCAAATCATTCCGAATCAACCGATTCCCTATTAATGACTTTTTTTATAAATTCGACAGCTAAACTTCATCAAGAAGTGGAATTGACCGAAAAAGGTTAAGAAATCTTTAGATATTTCTTTCAATCTGAGCTTATTCAGCCTCAGAGGAATAAAAAAATCGATGCCTTAAGTAATGTCTGAAGTAATCGTTTTTTGTTTATATTAAAGTTTTGATTTAAATCAAAAGAAAAATCAAATCATTTAGGGAATCGATTCCTTAAATGATGTTTTCAGTAATGGCTTTATTTCTACATTAGATTTTTATTTTAAATTAAATTTAAATAAATGTATAAATTTACAAAAATGTATACATTACAAAATTTATACATTAGGTTTTTTAATTAAAATTAAATTCAAAAAAAATAAAATAATAATGAAATTCAACTTAAAACATATTTTCGTGATCATACAGCTACATTAAAGATTAGCTTTTTTCTATATTATATAATATTATCTAATTTACTATTATTTATTTTACCATTGAGAGCCTATATTACTTCAAAGTTCATCCGCTCTTTGATAACCTAGCACAATTTTGTTTGAAATCTATGCACCCATAAATCTAAAGTGCTTAAATAACACACACACACACACACACACACACACACACACACACAGACAAAGTCAACAGTCACATAATACACAGTGTTTTTTGTCACAGCGAAGTGCCTGTGTGCATGTAAGCAAGAAGAATCATCAAAAGATCAAATCACGTTCAAATCCATGTAATCTGGCAAATCTCTCTCTGTCTCTATCACGCGGAATCCATTACCGTCATTTGATGGGCATTAGATATTCATAGCCGCCTTTCATTACGCTTGTTAAATGACTGAACAACAACAACAACAGCATATCTGCACATGGAAACATTAACTTATAATTAATATCTACACTTGCACGTTGATACGCTGGCCTTAGCTCTCGCATTCGCACTCACGCACACACACACATACACCAATGACAGATTGTAAGTTGCTTTCGGGCGCAACGATTATCATAACAAACGCATATCAATGCCCAGTGCTGCAATTTGGAACGTCTGCCGTCGACTGCAACAAGCGCTGACCCAGTACTCAGTTACGCCCACCAGCTGAGTGGTGCATTGAGTAAAAGTCGAGCAGCTGCTTGGCTAATAAATGTCAGCTGGGTATTTGAAATTATGGTGATGACCTCAAAAAGAAACTTTGGTGCAGGGGAAACATAATATTAACAAATACGATTAAAGATTTATTTAATACTTGAATCAATACGCCCAAAAGTAGACTGCAATTCTGCATATAATAAATCAGACGCATTCCTTTGGCTGATTTTTTGACAATTTTTTTATTTGTTTTTTAATCACCGAATTCAGACTTTGTTAATCAAAATCATTGTCAATTAGTTGCTCTGTTTGAATATTCAGTTAAATTTTGTTCTACACTTCAACTCTATGCTTCACCTTTACCTTCTTCATCCGAATCGAATCGAATCTAATATTTTGTTTGCACAGCACTCGGCTCAAAGACAATCATGATGCTTGTGAATGGCAAAATCAGCACAAAGCATCTTATTGGCATGTCGGCACTCGAGCACAGCCGCCACCGCCAACACCACAACAACTACAATGGTGCTCGGTGTAGACACGCACACATTTGCCCAGACAAGCAAACATTGCACCGCCAACTGTTGTCTCTCTTTCTTGTCCTACAGCATAGCTTTCGGTGTTTAGTTTGGGCCCATACAAAGTCACAACCATTTATACGTACAGCGTAATAGGCTACAATTTAATTTAATTACTATCACATAAGTGCATTTGCAGACACACACACACACGCGCACATCGTCGCATACAAACTGCACATACGCACTGTTATGCATTTGTATGGACAGCGTACAGGTTTAGTGCTGAAAATTGCTTTAATGTCAAAGTTGACTTTACGATTACGATGTTTTATTTTTTTTTATTTATTTGTTCCTTCAATGGGTCAATGTTAAATACGTATCCTTCTCGAAACTACAGTTAATGTTGTCTTTACCTACCATCAGTCTAACTATTCAGAATCATTAGTTTCTTTCGCCTTCCTATAACTGTGCCTCTTCCTTTACTTCCTTTTCCTCTCATTTCATTAACCCTTTCGCTATTTTGTTGCCATATGGCAACATGCTACTTTGTGGACGTCTGCATCCTCTATGGTTGCAAGAATACATTTTTTTGTTGGTCTGTAGAATAGTTTGAAGTTTTAGGAAAAATACGAAATTAATAAACTGAATCTTTAAGTTTAAAGAAGAGAAGTATACACGTTTTTTTAATGGTATATCTTGACATAGTGAAGGAAGAAGAAGCAGAAAAAATTAGACAACTTTTTAATTTGACGTTTTCTTTCAATTTAGATACTTTTTTTTTTTATTTTTGGCTGAAGTTAATGAAGAAATATTCAAATTTTCGTTATTCGTAAAAAGTTTTATGTTTAAGTAATTATTACAGCCACAGCGATGTGGTTGCTCTCATAGAAAAACATTCTAAAATACAGGGTCCGATTATAAAAATTAAAAAATTTCTTATGGAATGTTGCTAATATAACCACACAGAAGCCTAAAACGTAAAATTTAAAATTTTAACTTTCCCCAGTAAAAATTTGTAGCGAAAGGGTTAAGTCTGTTTTCTGTTCTTCTTTTCTTTTTCATCTACTTCTCCTTTAATTTAGTTGCCTTTTCTGTCATCTTTCTATTGCTCTCTCTCTCGTTTCAACTGTACTCGAGTTTCTATTCAATTCCCTTTTACGCGAATACCTATTCTGATTTGCCATATTCCCATTTCTCCCATTTCTTCTTCCCCCTTTATCTTCTTGTTCTTCTTCTCATTAGCCTTTATCGCTCATGCTATTGCCTGGCATAACATTGTTAACTAAACCGCCTTTCTGGCTTTAAACGTGCATTGTTGTCGCCTTCTCACTCACCACAACCTCAAAGAAAAGTGACCCTTTCGCCTGTTGTTTTGTGCTTGTACGCACAATAAATTTAATACTCACAAGCGGTTGCTTCTGTGTGTGTGTGTGTGTGTGTGTGAAATCTCAATAACTTAACGCGCTCCGGCAGCCACTAAGCAGCCAAACAGCCAGACGCCCACCGCCACAAACACCGAACACCAACAGCAGCCGATACAATGCAATCAAATGTGCTGCAGTTGATTTAATGAGCACACATGCAACTAAATCCAAGTTCCACAAACACAAACACACACACACACATACGCCCACAACAAAGCGCGGCTGCATGCAATTACACCGCAGCCAAACAGTTAGTCAGCCAGCCAGTTTGCCGCACATCCCAATTCGCATAAATAAGATTTTTGCAAAGGGGCAAATCTGCGCGGAGCGACAGAACGACAGCGACAGCAACAGCGCACCGATTGAGTTGTGCTCATTGTCGTTGTTGCTGTTGTTGCATGCGATATTTTCGTGCCAAATTGTTTTTGTCGTCATCAATTACGACAATTTTGTCTGTGCCATGCACCTGATGTTTCCCTGTCATTGATACGCATCAATTATCGGCATTCAAAAGTGGCTCGGGCTGGCTGCCAGTGCAAGTGTACTCATATATTTCGATTACAAATTCATATCATTTGCAATGTGTGCTTTGTTATGCTTATAGAAGAAGAGAGAGAGGGAATTGTAACCAAAGTTGCTTTGTGTGAAATTGAAAGAACTGTGGTTGGAAGATTTGGCAATATGTCATCAATAGTCATCTTACCTCCTTAACCTTTTTAGTTGACTTTCAAAACAATTATTTAAATCTTATAACATACAAAATATTAATTGGAATAATATGTCCCCGGATAAAAGAATGATTTCAGATTTTGTGAGTATGCAACATAATTTTCAAGCCTCAACTTTAACAGCATGGGAATTTTTCTATCAAGAATATTTGCGATTTCAAAATTTAACTCCGTCCCGAAAGGGTTTAAAGCGATCAGAGAGCTCAAAGGTTATTGAAAAGAAGACTGGCAAATGCTTTAAAAAATTTCCAAATTGATTTCGATGCTGGGATATTACCTAATCTAATCTAATCAAATCTAATCTAATCAAATCTAATCTAATCTAATCTAATCTAATCTAATCTAATCTAATCTAATCTAATCTAATCTAATCTAATCTAATCTAATCTAATCTACTTAATCTAATCTAATCTAATCTAATCTAATCTAATCTAATCTAATCTAATCTAATCTAATCTAATCTAATCTAATCTAATCTAATCTAATCTAATCTAATCTAATCTAATCTAATCTAATCTAATCTAATCTAATCTAATCTAATCTAATCTAATCTAATCTAATCTAATCTAATCTAATCTAATCTAATCTAATCTAATCTAATCTAATCTAATCTAATCTAATCTAATCTAATCTAATCTAATCTAATCTAATCTAATCTAATCTAATCTAATCTAATCTAATCTAATCTAATCTAATCTAATCTAATCTAATCTAATCTAATCTAATCTAATCTAATCTAATCTAATCTAATCTAATCTAATCTAATCTAATCTAATCTAATCTAATCTAATCTAATCTAATCTAATCTAATCTAATCTAATCTAATCTAATCTAATCTAATCTAATCTAATCTAATCTAATCTAATCTAATCTAATCCAATCTAATCTAATCTAATCTGATTTACTAAATCTGCTTAATGCATTGGACAGCAAGTTGGAAACTTTTGAATGAGTCAATTGAATGAGTCGAAATTTAGTGAGTGGGTCTCAGTTAATTTTACTGAACATTGCTTTGAGCCGTTTAAAAATTAGTCAAAATTAAATGTGTTTCAGTCTTCTGGAATTTGTTTACCTCGCGGTGGAAACTCAAAAACTGATGGTATAGATTTGAGAAATTTAAGAAATAGGTCTAATGTGGCTCTAACTTTATTGGTTCGAAAGTTATTAAAAAAAAATGCGGAAGCCGCAATTCTAATGAAGTACAAAAATTCTAATTTATTTGAGTATCAGTATTTGAAATAATAAATAGATACAAAATCAATGAAGCGAGAATAATGAAATTTTGACACGTGATCAAGGAGATTTCGGGTTAAAACCCGAACTTACTTTTCAAGAAACTTCTATATAAATTTTCAAGGATATAAAGGATTACAATTTTCAAAGGACCTTTTTCATATCCTTTTTTACAAATAGATAAAAAATCAATTTTATTTAAATTCTTGAGCCTTTCCTCTTTCATTTGATATACATATCTCCATATTCTAACGAGGTTACGTATTTTTTATATTTTTTTTATTTTTTATCCCCTTCAAAATTTTGAAGTCCTTTTAAAAGGACAAAGGATGTAGAAATGAAAAACTGAGTACGCAGTATTACTATGTTTGGTCTCTAGTTTCACGCCCATATGGATTTTTTCCGGTGTGAACATTTTTTTTATTTTTGTTGCACGGTGTTATCTATCTATCTGTTCTCTGACTGATCCAGCTATGCCCAAATATGTCTTCATTAATTTGCTTGTAAGCTTCAACAACCTACATTTGCTTTCTCGTTCACTCACTTTCGCTGCATTGTTCACACACTGGCAACGCTCATAGCATTGACCAATTGAACTTATTTGTCATTGGTATCCTTTGAATAGCGATTTGAATTTGGCTCTGCATAGCTGCGCTCAAAAGTGTCTGTGCGTCTGTGTGCGTGCCTGCTTGCCAGCTCAATAATCAAAGACAATCAAACACGCATAGAGCGCCAAACTCACATACACACACACACACACACACAATAACATACATTTATGCGCTTATCACTGCACACATTTAACTATGCAATACTGAATGTATTTCGTTTGTATTTTGCAGGGCTACAAAGTGTACTACACGACCAACTCCAATCAACCGGAAGCGTCTTGGGACTCGCAAATGGTGGACAATAGCGAATTGACAACCATATCGGAATTGACGCCGCACGCCATTTACACGGTGCGCGTTCAGGCGTACACCTCAATGGGCGCCGGTCCCATGTCCACGCCGGTGCAAGTGAAAACACAGCAAGGTGAGTGCGTGAGTGGCGTGAATTGTGTCCGATTGTGCACGGCACAACGATTGCAATTTGCATGCGGCCGAGGTGCAACGCTGTTTGGTTGGGTGGGCTTATTGTGCTGCCGCCAGATGTGCGTGTAATTAATACAAAACTTCCGCTTAGAGTGTTTATGTGGCAGCGCAGACAATCAGTGTTATTTACGCTGCCAATTTGGCAATGTGTCTGGGTGAATTTTGCATCAGGCAGTTGTTATGCAAACTGCTGTTGTTGCGGTTTAATGTGAAGCATTGAGACACATAAAAGGATTAGAGATTCAAATGTGTAGCGCGTTGAGGCCGTACAAGAGGCGTAAGTAGTGTAAAATGTATGTGTTGATTGTAAGTTCGATTCGATTAGTCGAGAAATAGACTAAACGTTGTCAATCGTTGGGTTTGTTCGCTTGTCAGTTCATTAGAATTAGCATGTAAGTGGGTATGGTGCATTGCGATCATTACACTGCACAACAGCATGTCTGTTGCATGGAGTTTTTTACATGAATCTGAATCGTTTTTCCACGCTGTTTTCAAAACCATACTCCGTGTTTATGTAACAGCTTTAGATTTCGCAAAAAATGGGCGTGTCACTTTTTCGAATTTTCCTCGGCTTTTTTCTCGTTTTCGACTGTAATTTCTGAACGAATAATCCTATCGACATAATTTTTATATCGTTGCATTTATAACATTTCACGCCATCTTTTCTGGCATTAATCAATTTTATGCGTTCTAAATTGGCGTTGTAATAAGGATTCAAAGTAGGAAAATATTGAATTTCAAGGCGTTTTTTCTGATGGCGAAAATTGTACAGATGTTTCATAAATCAAGTTACGAAGTATATGAATATCTTAAGAAGAAACATCAAGCAATACAGCACAGCCAAATTATTTGGCGGAATACACATCCGCATTGAAATAATAGCAAAAATGTAGTATAGCCATTTTCATCACTTTTCATACTTTTTCCTTAAAAAATTAGGAGCCTCAAAATATGCAAAGTTTTTAATTTTTTTTGTTTCGAGCAATTCAAAATATTTTTGTTTTTTGCTTGTATTTCAGACTATAAATGGAACATATAAAAGAGCCTATTTTGAGGCCCCTAATTTTTTAAGGAAAAAGTATGAAAAGTGATGAAAATGACTATGGTACATTTTTGCTATTATTTCGATGCGAATGCGTATTCCGGCAAATAATTTGGCTGTGTTGTATTGCTTGATGTGTCGGCTTTCATTATACACCTAACTCGTTAATTGATTTACAAAAAATGTGTATGTTTTTGACCATCAAAGAAGACGCCTTAAAATTCCATATTTTCCCACTTTGAGGTTCAATTACCGCGGAATTTTAAAACTTATAAAAATAAGTTGCATCGGAAATGAAGCCGTGCGGTGTTGTTAATGCGATAAGGTGAAAATCATGTCAATCGGTTTTTGGGTTTAGAAATTACGATCAAAAATATGGAAAAAGTAGAGGAAAAACTGAAAAAATAACACGGTCCTATATCTCACTAACTAGAGCTTCTAGAAAAAATCTGAGGATAGATTCGAAATCAGCGCACCCAAATTAGTAAGAAACAGTAGAAAAACTCCATGCAACAGAAAAAAAGTATTTTTTTTGTTGTGCTGTGTTGATCTATTGTGTTGATCTATTGTGCCTCTAGTACCTGTTAGAGGACATCCTTTAGGCCCACAGCTCTAATGAAAGTAGGTAGTTCTTGTGAATTTATGTTTTTCAGGTCCCTGATTACTAACTGATGCTGGCTCAGGTGTCGTCTCCTGCAGTGTGGTACAGAAACGCAATGAAGGCTGAGGAGCGTCGATGTTTATTGTACTCCTACACAGAACCTGCAACAGGTGCCTGGTGTTTCAATCCGAAAGACGACATTTGTCCGCCAAGGTAGCCGGTGACCTAACGCAATTAATTTTTGACTAAGTCGAAGCATGGAAGGCTTCGTTTTGGGTCAGAGTCCTCTAGGAAAATCTTACAGTGTTTCACTAGGGTCTCGGCCCAGTATTATGAATTCCTGGTTCTTCCCTCTTACCTTAGAAACTGATTCTGTCTGACGCTATAAATAGTTCCAACCAAATAAACCTGTCTGTCTCTTCTTTGACCTCAATTCTCCTGTTTGCTGGGACTCAGAAAATTGTGTTTATCAATGTCCATGAGAAGTTCGATATTATGAAGAAACAATTATTTGATTTTTAAAAACTGTGTCATCGCCATACCACTGAACAAACGAATATAGGACGGGACATATATATGTACGAGTGTATATATATTTATGACCTCTTGTGTGGCGCGCAATTTGCATTAAATTGCGCCATGCTTAAAGCGAATATAGCAATGCGGCAAATTTTGACGCGCAGGAAACGCAGAAAATGGAAAATGCAAATGTGAAATGCTTTAAATCATTAAATCAACGGCAATAGATCACACGCACACGCCAATTATTTAGCATAACAATGCGCACAAACACGCTGTCAATGTCCAATATTCACTATACAATACATATACCTTTACTTACATATATATTGCATACATTTAGGCTGTGTACGTATAAAATATAAAGCAACATGCAAGCGTTGGACACGCGATAATGACACTTTAATATTTTGTGGGCTAATTGCAGGCGTTGCTTTAGCACACACACACATGCATATAATAAACATATATATGTACATATATGTGTTTCTGTGCATTGACACACATCGAGCCGATCGCACACGTAAACACGAATTTGGTGCGGCAACAAATTTTCCACTACTCTGACAACTTTCGAATGCACAACTCCTTTATACTCGTTTTGTTGTTATTTTTGTTGCTGTTGTCAGCGTATTTCGATTGTTGGTGTTGTTGTCATTTAAGTCACAGTTTAAAGTGATAAACAAGAGCTTTCGTAGTGCTGCATACAAAAGCCACACGCTCTACATTTCATATGCTGGCAAATGTGTGTGCGTTTGCACCACTGTGCGCCTGCATTTCTGCACTTATACTCGCACATACATACAGGCATATGTATCTACATATATGTATTTGTATATATGTGCATGCGAGTATGTGTTCGTGTTTAACTTTTGCCATGTGTTGGTACGTGACTTACACGAAATTTCGCCTCCGCATTGCAATGTCTGAATGGCAAAATGGCAAAATTGCGTGGAAAACACGTGACACTATTAAGCAATTATGTGAGAACATTTTGTAAATTGCTTTGACAAAGCTTTTAAAGCTTCACGGCATTTTTGCTTAAATCGCTGTAGACACTCGCTCGAAAATTCTGTTATGTACAGCCTAGACACCGGCAAAAAACAACAACAAGAACAATAGAGCCCAACTACCGACTTACTTAGTTACTGCATGCCGTGCAAACTATGGCATACACTCGCCAACAAAGCAACAACAAGAACAATGGCAACACTGATAACAGCAACAACAACTGAACTGATGTCTCCGTATTGGTTTGGCTATGCAAGATATGTGGTAAATATTTTAGTTATATTTTGGTTTGAAAATTCACAACGGAATTTCAACAGTACGGTGAGCTGAGCTTTGGGCAAAATTAATTTTGAAAAGCTTTTAAATTTTTGCAGAGTGTGAGAGCACTTAATTTTCATTGTGGGTTAGATTATATTAAAAATTACTAAACACAAGTTGAGGAAAATTTGTGAGAGAAACATTTTGTTCTGTACTTAGGAACATAAAGTCTCAACAAGGCTAATGCTTTGTGTTGGTTACGTTAATCGATTTAAGTTCTATCAGAATGGTTAATTAGCCAATCACTAACCAGCCGAGACACCTCTGTATGTCAAAATTTACTACTGGGTTGCGTAGTGTGCTCTCTGTGCATCCGTTGCTACTAGGTGGGAGGTGTTCTTCGAAAACGCAGAGGTTGATGTCTTTGATGAGCTTATTTTGGATGATGTATCTGCTGTGACATATTTTCGTTAATCATAACTGGGTAATGGTGTTGTTGTTGGAGCTGCTCAACACAACTAATTGGAGTAGGAAGGATAGGAGAAACTTGGGGAAGCTTGGTTAATGCTAAAGGTATGAAAAAAATTACAAAGATAGATATTATCAACAATTAAAAAAATGCTGGACCAAGCCAAGTGTGAATCGTACGCATTTCTGGAATGGGGCAACAAGGTTTTCAGTTCGTAAAATGGAGTATAAACGATCTGAGTTTGCATAAAAATTTTCAAACAAAAATTCCGTTCTTTGGCAAAAAGTTCGTTCTGAGCTCTACTCCTGCTTTCTCTGTGCCTTTAGTAATTTAATAATGTTTTAATTTTATTAACTTTTTGTTGTCCTAATTCCCTTAACCCAACAAAAGGGAATTCCGCAAAATAAAACCATAATTCATGCGTTTCTCATCTGCTTTCGTGAATAATTTTTTTTATCTTATCTCACTGACAAGCGAAGCATTCATTCTGCCTGTTTGTGGTGTTTAATTGTGTCACATCAACACATTGTTAACACTGATAATTTTTGTACATTTTTGTTTTACACATACTTAAGCAAATAATCGGCGTCGTTTTAATAAAACGAAACGAAAAATATATGACGACCGGCTACTCTCGGCTTGGCCTAAAAAACAAAGGTTTAATTATACCTTAATGCGTGTATAAATGTGGCCTTATCTGTGTGGCATTGTGGTACTCATTACTTATAAGCACACATGCACGCTACAGTCCGCACTGAGGCATTGCTGATAAGGCAACATTTTGCTCAATTTTAGTTAAATGTCGATTTTTCGACACTTAATCGTACTTGTCGCATAAACAGAAAAGTGCGCTCTCTATTTATTTCTCTCTCTTTTTCTCGCTCTGAATTTGCTTCTCTCATTTGTGCTGTCAAGTTATTCCTTCAGTTTTTTACATCTGTCCCCAATTACGCTGACAGCTACAGCGAATTTTATTTTGAGTGGGCTTTTCCGCTTTCATTCAACCACTGCGCCCTCGGTGGCGTTCGTGCGAGCCATAAATTCAATACGAGCGCAAATTGTCGTTTCGCATTTGCAGCGGCACAGCACAGCCGCTGTGGCAATAATAACATTGGCGCCAAGACCGGCCGGCGAGAAAACGAAGAAGAGCTGAAAAAACCGGGATGGGGAGAACGTGAAGCACAAAATGACACTCGAATTCAAATGTAGCACCCGCAGCAACTTCACTCGCTGTCCCGTTGTCCTGCTGTCGCTCATCGTCTCTGGCACGCTGCAACAGCATTTCGTGCCGGCAGCAACGCGGTAGCCTGCCACCGGCTGCTGTTCGCTGTCAGTGTAAGCGACATTGATGATGATGTATTTTTCTGCTGCCTCTGCTTGCTTTTTGTTTGTTGTTATTGTCGTTGTTAATTTTTCAGCTTGTTGCTGTAATTTCAACATTATGATAAAAATGTAAAACGCGCCTGAAAGCAGCCAACACAATTTGGTTTTTTATTCTCTTTCACATCACTGGCCTTTTTTTTTAAATATGCAGCACGAGCGTGGCGAAAAATTGATGCCTGCATAATGCTGAGTGTAGAGTAGAATGAGTGGGACATTTTTTTTTAACGAATTTAATTTAACGCATGACCAAATTTCACACATACAAATGAACACACTCAAGCGCACACAGGCGTAGGCGCACAAATACACCCACACACACATCGACACACTTATCAGTATTAACACAATTTTGCACTGAATTAAGGGAATTTGCTGCTGCTTCTTCATCTGCCTCATGGCACAATTTTTGTCAAGTGTTACTGCAGGAAATGGATTGCAAATTGCAATGCTCTACAATCCCATTCATTATATTGTTTTCAAATTTAATCATTTAAAAAAACATTGAATATCCCAAGAGTTAAAAAAAAACGCCAGCAATTTGCATTAAACCGTATATCCTAAAAATTACATTTTATATCCTTTGAAAATATAAAAACAAAACATTATGCAAAATCTTTACCAGCATCCTTTCACAGATTAAATTTTCCCTTATCGTATAAATAATTTCCTCTATATTTATATTTATCAACTATTTACTTATTTACACACTAAACATGCATAAAATGTTTGTATTAAATTTTTAATGCAATGCCACAATGTGCGTTTCTTTTTTTCCATCACTTTCGCGCCCGTTGCTTGTCTGTTCAATTTCCGGTGCAACATCAACATTGGACATCGTCAACAACATCATCGGCCTGAATGTTGGCGTGTTTCGCTGACCGGCAACGCTATGTGCCGTCGCCCTCGCCAACAACAAAACAACAAAAATAAATGCGATAAATATAAATAAATAAAATAACAGGTGTCCCATCGCAGCCCAGTAATTTCCGGGCCATCGATATCGGCGAGACCGCAGTCACATTGCAATGGTCGAAGCCGACGCATTCCAGTGAGAATATCGTCCACTACGAATTGTACTGGAATGACACATACGCAAATCAGGATCATCACAAGTGAGTATATTATTGCAAACATATGTGTAAAATACTCGTATTGCAAATTCTCGGGGTGACCTTGTTACAGTGAAGGCATTGTGGTAGCCTGATTGCTATAATTTAATATTTTGTTGCATAAAATTAATTTAGTTTCATCTTAAATGATTATGAAGCAAAAATTAAAAATTTCCCTTAGAGGGAAATTTTTTTTCCCTCAGGGGAATTTTAGAAATTTTTTATTTCAAACCAAATATGAATGAATGCTTACGAAAAACGTTATACTATCAAAATTTATTGATAATTGTGACATTCTAGCGTACTAAATGCACCTTGCAAAAAATTTCCCATCAGAAAAATTTTTTCCCACGTTGATTAACTTAAAAAATTTAAAGTTTTTGTACCTGTTATACTATATTACATGCTAACTTTTGAGAGGCTTTTTTTTAGACTGTCAATATTTCTTAACTTTAAATTTCCTTTCCTTTTTTTTTCTATTAAGCGTTTAAATAAATAGCATTTAAGTATTAAAAGTTGATTTTTGTTACTTTAATTTTTCAAATATATAAAAAAATCAAATTTCCCTTTGAGGAAATTTGTATTGTTCAAAATGTGTAGCAAGAAGATAGTAGTTCATAAATATGATGGGTAATTTATGATAATTTTTATTTTCCCTAAGCCATTCTGTTTATTTTCAAAAGTTATAAAGTTTTTACAAACGAAATTTAAATTTTGACTACTTAAAGTTTGAATTGATTACAAATTCTGACTACAATTGCCACTACTGGTTTAACAAATCAATTCAAGAAATTTCCCTTTAAGGGAAATTTCTATTCTGTCTTAAATTTCCACAAAAATGCCCATCCAATTTATTTCCAAACCAACTAAGTAAACTAATTTACATTGAAAAATCCGTTTTATATTACCACTATTAATGTCACATTTTCTCACTTCGAAGGCGTATCTCGAACACTGAATCCTATACGCTTGATGGTTTGTATCCTGATACCCTGTATTATATATGGCTGGCGGCGCGTTCTCAGCGTGGAGAAGGTGCAACAACACCACCCATACCCGTCCGTACGAAACAATATGGTAAGTAATTTTTGCAACTTTCCTCCCCCAAAAACATTCCGATCGAGTTAGTTGCGCCGCATGAATTATGCAAATAGGTGCAATAAAAACCAATAGTAAAGAAAATTGTGCCTTTACTATAAATAGTAGACACACTGAAGCTTTAATTTTAAGTAAAACAACAATAAACATAAATAAAATTTTCGTAATGTTGAATTTTTTGAAAATATAATTTATAAGCTTTAAACATTGTAGTACTATTACCCGCTACTCTACAAAACGTATATGAATTCCAATTATTTTCCCATTCCCTGCGAAAACCCCCTCAAATTCCTAAAAGCCTAAAATTGTGTTTTCTTGGAATGAAGTTTGTGTTAGCAAAATTCTAAGCCTACGCGGAACAAAAGGTAAAGTCTGCGTGGATGTGGGTGAGACTGTAAGTGTTTGTGTGAAACTGAGGCTAAAACGCCTAAGGTATGCAAATATCAGTCAAAGCTGCTGAAAAGGTGCACTCGAATACTGAACTGATTTTGCATACCTAACACTTGGAATTGACTTTTTTTAGGAAATGTTTTGTGTGATTGGTAATGAAAGTTTTCATTGTATGTTTTTGTGAAGTACATAATGAGAAATGGACAATTTTAATCAATGTATTTGAGTTGAAAATTTACTTATACAATTAAATCAAATTTTCCATTAAGATATTTTAAGTTATTTATTTTAAGTTATTGAAGAACACATAGCTTACAGTAGGTTAAAACCAACCAGTATTTTTTATTTGTTTACTTTAATATATAAATATTTACTACATACATGTCTACAAAGTTACATATTACCCCTAGGCCTCCTATATACATAACACTACATTAGCAAATACTACCAGATAGTAAGAAAACCTATACATATACATAAAGTTGTATACTACATTCACATAAGTAAATTGAATTACATACCTATACAAAACTTTACCATTGAGAGTCATCTTACAAGCACAACATTGGAATTTACTGCAAGGCTGCAGACAATTTCATTTGTTCACTTTTAAGATGACTGTTAATGGCATAATACCAAAGATTCGTAAGTTTGCAAACTGCTTACGGTGTACATACATATTAGTTATATAGCCTTAATATACAGAACTCAAAATATCAGAATAAAACCACATCATCACATCACACTTTAAACACATTATAGTCCTAAATTGCTTTTTAATAGCTTAAACCAGGCGGTTGTATACATTTTCAGAGCACACTAATGCTTCATAAGACATACTAACCCTTAGAAATTCAAAGGGTGAATGGATGCACATATTATAGAATAATAATAGTGGGTTTTGAGTGAACGCCAACTGAAGCTGCAGCAGAACGTTTTAATACATTTTCTAAAATTTCCCTAAAAGGGAAATTTTTGTTCCCTAAAGGGAAATTTTTATTTTTTACTGTAATATAATTTACAACGCCGTATAAAGTTTTTGGCATGTGCTTGCACAAATTTCCCCACAAAGAAAAAATTTCCCACAAGGGAAATTTTTTATTTCTTAATAAAATTTATTTTCTCATGATTATTGACTGTTTCATAAAATTGAGCTGCAAGTTGCTGCTGCAATGTTGCAAATAACTTGTGTGCAATGCAAGTGTACCTGCTTTGTACCTTCTAAACACTATTTAATGAACAGTAGTCCAATTTTGGCCGCTGTGATAGTTTTAGCCCCTATCATCCAATTATGCGTTGAACCTTATTACATATGGAAAGTCAAATCAACAGTTAGCGCTCAATTTTAACCAAGTTTCAACACTCTTAACCAAACAATTAAAATAGTTAGGGTTCAGTTTATGATCAAAATCTCTCAGCTATAGCAACACACATATTAGAAAACAATCAGACTGT
This sequence comes from Melieria picta, assembly GCA_964056695.1. NCBI lineage: Eukaryota > Metazoa > Arthropoda > Insecta > Diptera > Ulidiidae > Melieria > Melieria picta. The sequence continues at coordinate 71,278,863 of OZ057399.1, read as the reverse complement.
TTGCTTCACAAAACATGCCCCTAAACATTTAAACTTTTTCAAATATTTCTCACACACACACATTCCAAATATTACTTCAATACTGCACCTAAACGAAACACATTTCTTTTGTGAATTTCTGAATTTTTTTTACCTTTATTTGGACTTTTGCGTTGTCTATTGTAGTGGTTACTAAAAAATTGTCCACAAATTTTCAAACACACTTTGAATTTCACAGAGTCCAAATTTAAAAAAATAAGTATGTCAGTCCGAAAGTTGACAAATTCAACAAGACCATGTCTGGTTATATGCGTGACATGTGTGTGTGTGTGTATATGATAAACGAAAGAATTTGCAATACTCGCTATCAAATAATAATAATAATAATTGCATGTGTGTAAATAAGAATCCCACAGTTTTGCACAATTTTTCTAAATATCCTCTTTGTAAAATATATAAACAAAACAAAATACAAAACCAAAATATGTACAATTGAAAATTTAATAAACAACAGCACTGGCACCAGCACTTAATGCAAACTATTAAGCACCCACTCGACAACAAAAAGCACCAAATTGCACCCAATATGCCAACTTTACTAAATGTGTATTTTCTTTATAAAAAATATTCCAATAATTTTCTTAACCAGCTATTTTGCATGTCAATCGAGTAGTTTGTAAAATTTGCTTTTTCAACCAACCCAAAAGCACTCAAGTTTAGTCTTTGCACCAAGCACTTATCGCGCCTAAGCTTAGCGCCTTTTAAGCATTTTTTTTACTCAATTCCAATGCATGCTGCTTGCTTTGGCCTGATTAAAAGTATAAAAATCAATTTTTCATTTAACAAATTCTACAAACTCAACAAGTCAACTCAAGTGTGCGCTTTTCTGTTCTGCAATTGCACTTTTTTCGCCACAGTGCCTGCACAGCGGCGGCTGATGGTGCAAAAAGTGCACATTTCAGCATCAATTAACTGTGTAGTTTATTTATTCATTACGAAAGTAATTTTCAAATTGATATTGAAACTATCGAAACAACAAAATTGAAAAGAAAAATTATTAAAATAAAATTATTGTATTGTTGCAGCAAAACAGAAAAATTAATTAACCGCGTTCGTCATTCCATTTTAAAACCATTACAATGCATTCGATTCGTAAATGAAAATGTATGAACCGAAAACAACAACAAATTTACAAATGATTTAATTTAATTTCTTTTGTTACATTCAAATCATCATCGTGCTTTACATTTTCATTAATTAAGCAATTGATTTTTAATTTCAATAATTATTATTATTACATGTAGCTGCGTAATAAATGAGATTTGTTAATTTAAAATTTTTTTTGTTGGCATTTTCTTTGTTGTTCTCGTTGCCGTTGGAAACGTTTGCTGCATGTGCGTCGCAACTGCAATTTTATTTCGAATTTGTTCCCGCACTTTTACACTTTTGTTGGGCACTTGTTCTGTATTTGAAAACAACAATAATTTTGTATTTTTCTTTAATTATATTTAATAAAAATTTTACTCTGCATGGCATGAGTGATGGTTTTTCTTGTATGCAGACTACTAACGATCAATCGAAATCTTACTTTGCGATGATGATGATGATGTTTTTAGGTTCTTTCAATGAAACTTTTATGGTATGATTAACAAAATTTAAGTATGTTATTTATTACAAAGTAATAATGTTAATTATTTTTTTATATCATATTATAAGAATTCGATTTTGAAAATGTGCATGCAAAATTGAGAAAGTCAGAATATAAATGGGCGATCCATAACAGTTAAAGGTTAGACCCATTAGGCGACTATAATAACTGACCAAAGGTATTAGTGACTATGCAAAAAGACTTATAAACCATTCAGACAAATATGCACTTTTATCATGTAAGATCAGATGAAGACGACGTTGTCCTATTTGAATTTAAATCTGTTGAAATGTTTGCAATCAGCTTTCGAAGATTCCAGCATTTGTCTCTAATTCTTTAATGCTCAGTACTTGTACGTCGTCTTCTCCATTTATATCCAAACCTGTCGGTCTCATCTAGCAACGTTAGATTACAGGACAAGCTAACTCACCAATAAGTTGAATAAGTTTAAATAAGTTCGCCCCTGCAAGAAACTAGTGGGTATTTCCCCTCCCAGAGGTAAAGAGTTCTCAGAGATCTTCGTAAGATCAGATCTATTTCTGTTCAAACAAAATGCTTTCCCAAACCAAGCCGTCTCGGTAGCCCCAGAGGTCGTCGATTCTATTCTTATCTGGCTTGGTTTTGCGCTTTTCTAAGTTTCCAATTTTGTGTTCTTGTTGATTGTTTCCCATCCCTTCAAAGTTAGTCGAATTCTTTACCTTTGGACATGCATTTCCTATCTTTCAATCCTTTAATCAGTTCTGATGAGCAGTAGGGGTACAATCACAACAATAGCACCACTTGCAGTGTATACATCATCCAACCAAAATAAGCTTATCAAAGACACCAACCTTTGCGTTTTCCAAGAAAACCTCCTACTTAGCAGCAACGGGTGTACAGAAGAGGGGGCATTACAGAACCTAGTAATAAATTTTCACAATTTTTAAAATAACAATTTTGTGTTGGCGAATAATGCATGTCCTTCACAAACCACTAGCATGAGTATTTCTTTAAGTCTACGGCTTAATTCGTTCCATTTATTTATACAGTAATGAAGTTCTCCATGATTTACTTTCGAGAGTTCGTTTGAATTCTTAAAGTTCTTGCAACTTTGTAATCTTGGTGAACCAAACAGTTAGCACCAGACAGTTAGTGTTCTACTTATCTATCTTCCCCGTAAGACATAGTAAACTTTATCTGTCACCAACATATTTATATCCCCCGGCTGTTGATTCAAGAAAACATTTTATAAATCTTTGATTCTCAATTTTGTATGTCAACAGTTTTAACTGCATGTTCAAGTTTAACAAGTTTGAATTTTACTTTAAATTTAAAGCGTTGCAGTTTTTCGATGTAAATTTAAATTTGAGCAATATTCATTAAATAGTTTTAATATACAAATTTAAGTCTTTCGCAAATTTAATTTCAATTATTTTAAGTACTTTGAAGTTCTTTACTCAATTTCAGTTACCCTGTTAATTCGATCACCGTTAAACGTTACCATAAGCTCCAAATTGTTAAGTTTTTTTACATTCTATTCTTTCCAATTTAGAATAATTTCTTTAGTTTTTATGTATTTCCCCACAGAAAAATGGTTTATGCAAAATGAAAAAATTCAAATTAAAAACAAAAAGAAAAACCAAGTTAGACATAACAAAAACTATTTTCTCCGTGTAAATTTGCAACTTGTATGTGAATTGTTCTGCAATTTCTTTCTTTACATAATATTTTTTCGTAATTTGTTTCAATGCAACTTTTCCATTTACTGTTTTGTGGAAAATTTTTTAACTGCACCCCGCCCCCACAACCAGGCAAATTTTATTTTTTATTTTTTTTGTTTTCGAAGCAAGCGATAACTTTTGAGTACTGCATGTTTCTTTTCTACAACTCCAACGTATTTTTTGCAATTTTTTTAAATATTGAATGTTTTGAAAGTGTGTTCTAGCGCCGAGCAAGTGCACCCAAAAGTTTTTGTTTTAGTTTAGCAGCAACTGCTTAGCGCCAATTTAGTTGAAAATTTCCCCAAAAAAAAAATTTAATGGTAATCTCGGAATTTTATTTCAGCAGCAATTTTTAATAAAACATGAAGCAAACAGTAACTAAACGAAAAATAACCAAAAAATATGCGCAAAAATTCAATTTCCAAAAAAAATTAATAGAATGTCAAAAACCTATGACAAACTTGCATAAACCATTGGAACTTTAATAACAAAAAAAAATTGAAAGTTTAAGTTTTTAATTATTTATTTATCAATTGTTTAATTTTAATATAATAGTGATTTTTATAATTTTTTTATGTCCTTTTCATTTCATGTTGCGTTTCATTTTGTTGCTTTGCGCCCACATTTTGCGTTTACGTTACGTATGCTGGGATCATTAATGCAAAAACAAACAACAACAAATATTTAACCAATGCAATTTCGCATACTACCCTCTGGATGCCACAATCACAACAACAACAACAACTACTACTACAACTACTACCACAACAACAAATCACATTCTTCACCAACTTAATAATAACTAACTTTTAATCGAAACAAACAAAAATTACAAAAATCCAAACAAACAATTCAATTCAATTCAATTCAATTGAAATTGCCAAACGCAAAACAAAAAAACAAAACTTGTACGTTCCATTCCATTCCGTTCCGTTCCAATTTTCCACTTAGTACCAGGTGCACCGCCGCGCAATATCACCGCCATCGCCACCAGCCCCACAACGATCTCGGTGTCGTGGCTGCCGCCGCCCGTTGAACGCTCCAACGGCCGCATCATCTACTACAAAGTGTTCTTCGTCGAGGTGGAGCGCGCCGACAGCGAGGCGACCATCACCACGCTCAACAAGACCCACATCGTGCTGGACGAGCTCAAGCGCTGGACCGAGTACAAGATCTGGACGCTGGCCGGCACCTCGGTGGGCGACGGCCCGCGCTCGCATCCGATCATTGTGCGCACGCACGAAGACGGTATGTATCGCCCATTAGCGTATTGCTCGTCCCCCTCTACTTTAACCTCATTCGATGTATTTTTTTCATTTCCAATCTTCACAACTATATGTTTTTTTTTTTAATTTTCGTGTTCAACTCACACCAAACAACGAGTGGTTGTAAGTGCTCGTTTTATGATTTAAAGACACATTTTTCCCCACGAACGTTCGGTTATTGATTACTTAGATTTCGTATAGTGAAGTTTTGGTTTCTTGCAAAACCTCCTCGTGTGTTTTGGTTTGTTCAGATCATATTTTAATATTTTCGAAAAGCAAAAACTCAACAAAATAATCACTAATCCAATGAAAGTTTTTGAATTTTGATTCGTCTCCAAAACATCAAAGCGGCAGCGTATATTTTTGGACCAAATAGCAAGAACGATGCTATGACATTTTGTTTTTCCTTATAGCAAACCATCATTTTTTTAGAGGAATTGCTGAGAATGGATGGCGCGCTGACAACTGAATTTTTGATGTCATCGTCACTATGATCATATAAACATAATTATTATAATCTCATACTCAACATAATCACATGCAATAGATTTGATTTTTATTTTGTTTTTCAACTTTGATAATTTTAATTAAATTTCGTATGTTTAGTGATGCGGGAATGAAGTCAAATGAGTCTTGATGTCCATTAGTGTTAGTTTTGAAAGAAAGAAGGGTTCAGTCAAAGAAAGCTTAGGTGAAGTCAAATAATTCCTTTTGGCGAATGGTGTTAATTTTCAAAAAAAGTCTTATTATTCTTGATGCTCACAGAAGGAAAGATTTAAAAAATCAAAGATAGCTTAGGTGAAGTCAAGTGAGTCTTGATGTCCAATGGTGTTCATTTTCAAAAAAAAAGAAAGGCTAAAAAATTGTTGTTACTTTTCACAGAAAGATAGGTTCAAAAAGTCAAAGAAAGCTTAGGTGAAGTCATACGCATGATTATTGATGCCCATTGGATTTAATTTTTCAAGAAAGGAAGGATCGAAAAATAAAAAAGCATAGATGAAGTCAATGTCGATGTCCATTGGTATTGGTTGTCAAAGAAAGAGAGGTTAAAAAAATCAGAGAAAACACAAATAGGATCAATTTTCAAAGAAGGAAATATACAAATTGTTGATAACATTTGGCATTTTGGCAGATTTTGGGGCCTTACTGAAGTCAGACTCGAGCACTGACGTTAGATTATAGTTTTATAAGGTATCCCTTGATCATTAGTTGGCAAAAACATTCATTCTATTTATTTACAATCTATGGCAAACTTTACAGACTAGAAAACTTAAGAATAGATCACAAACAAAGCTTTCTTAAAATCAATTCAACTTGGAGACATATCCAAGGACTCACAGATGCAGTTCCAGCGCACTACGCATTCTAGAGAGAGTTCATCTCTGGCTAGTACTGCGCAGTTGTGGAATGGGCTCTCAACGGAGATTTTCCAGCACTTATGGCTTTGATGGGTTCAAGTCATGTGTCCACATCATCTTTCTTATTTAAAATTCTGTCGTCTAACCTTTAGATCCTTTCAGAATCAATTTCTCGTAACAAAAATATAGTCTACTCTAGTCTACACCGTTCTATCCACATCTAACCCAGTAGAACTCAGTCATTGCAATTGTTTCCTTCCATCCAAATTTCAAAGCTGCTACTCCAAGTCCAAGAGTTTCCATATTTTACAGTTTATTTCGTATCTTTTCATGAATCATATTTTTGGTATTTCTAATTTCTGAGCCACCAAGAATTTTAAGCACCCAGCACAAAAAATTGAATTCATGAACTAAAATTTCAAATCTGCTAGTCCAGGTCAAAAGGATTTCTTATGGTTTTCGATTTTCTGAACACCAAACACAGAAAATTTAATCCATATACTAAAATTTCAAAGCCCGTAGATCAAATGTTTAGGTTTTCTTATAGTTTTCGAATTTCTGAAGCACCTAGAAATTGATGCAGCAACCACAAAAAATTTAATCCATAAATTAAAATTTCAAAGCCGATCAAAACCGGATTTTTAAAGCAGAGAGTTTTTATATTTTACAATTAATTCCGTCTCTTTCCAAGAATCATACTTTAGGTAAAATGTCGCTTAGGTTTTGTTATAATTTTCTCCTTTTTAATAAGCTAATGCTTTTATGGGCTCACTTCTTAGTTTCAGATAATTTTCGATTTTTTTTTTTAAATTTTTAAAAAATATAAAAAATTGTAAGTTTCATTTAAATTTAACAACCCTTTCGTTAAGAGTTCTACTGAAATACTCTGAATTTTCAGTCCCAGAAGATTTTTTTAGCCTTTCGGTTTTTTGAAATTATTTTTTTAAAACATAAAAAATAAAAACTTTTTTCAACACTTTTGCAGCGAATGAATTTGTGTGGCGTTTGTCTTTTTGTGAGATTTGTTGGCATATGCACACTTGCAATACTCGCACTTTTTGTCTTATAATTTTCAATTAAACTTTGGTATTATTCATATTTTTATTGCAATTTTTTAATTTTCTATTATAATATTTTAAAATATATTTGTTTCAACTTTTTTAAAGCACCCTGCACTATTGTTGCCTACGCACAAGTACAGCGGTCTCGTTTTTTTAATTTAATTTTTTTAAATCTTTATATATTTTCATTACTTTTAAGTGCTTTAATGTTTGTTTTAATGAAAAAATACTGAATTGATTGGCACATATTGCATATTTTTTGGCGCAATCACAATTTTAATAACAACTTTTTTGCTCTTTCGATATTGTACTTACTAATATTATTAACACAAACAAAAAAACAAAAACTTAAACTAAAAAAAACAAAACCAAATTAAAACTGAAAATCGCATACTCTTTCCTGATATTGGAAACAATTTTTGATATGCACTTTTTCATTATAAATACATAATTTTTGTGGTAATTTGTATAGCACCGTAACAAAAACCCCATTCCCAACCCAAATAAATACCAAAAAAAATTTTTAAATATTAAAAACAAAAAATGCAACTATTATATTTTTAAGTTACACGCAACCTTCACAAGTTTGTTTAACATGTACTAAAGTTTTTTTTGAAATAATTAATTTAATTAAATGATTACATATTGTACGTATAAATAACATTACTAAAGTATCACCTATGATAATAAGCACAATTCTTCCCCTCACCCACTGTGCACACTTCATGCCCACTAAAGCCTTCGAATTTATCTGCCCAAATCACAGCCAACTCCCGTCCACACTCCAAACCTACTAAACTACGCCTCCACATATTTTTTTACGTGCACTGTGTGTAATTAAATGTTTTACCATATTTTAATGCATATTTAATTAGTTTACATAACGTTTTCGCGTTTTATGTTTTCTGCTCTGTCACTTTGTATGAATTCAAAACCATTTTTGCTGTCTCGTTAATATTTGTTGCACATTAAAAAAATATATATTCATGTATGTGTGAATTCTTTTTGTTGCAATGCCTTTTTAAATGGTGTCATTTTATAATTTGTATTGAAATTCAATTTCCATAAAATGTTGTGTGTTTTATTAATTTTTTGCATTGTTTTTCAACAGTCGTTTTCTGTCCTTTCAAAGTCCACAATTGTAGTAATTGGCGGTCATGGTTAGTGGCATTCAAACAGTGGTGGCTAAAGAATGAATTCCAAGAGTTGTTTAATGCGTAGAATTGAATGGTTTCTACTTCTTGAAACTTATATTGAAACCTACGGGAATTTTACTCTCTGATGGCGTGCCTAAAAAATAATCTTTGGTAAAGGAATATTCTGAAGTCAGAACAATTGACTTAAAAGTATAAAGAATCAATAAAAAATGATATCTATTCAGGAAGTGCTTCGACCTGTTGAATTCTTTCAATCGTACACATAGGTTTCTTTTTTGATCTCAGACGAACCCATCGCACTGATTTCTTCCTGTACCCAGATGATTGCTTAATATTCGCTATACAGCCATGGCATTCAAGCTTAATTCTATCTATCATTTCCTAGGTTATTTTTGGATCTTCATCAATTTTGTATTTTACTAAAGCGATATTTACATCATCAGTCGTTGATTGGGCCACCTCTACAAACTAGACCTATTTAACAACAAAATATGTAGACGTACAAAGTTTCCAGGGCTACTTAGCCTCAATGATGAGAATGCAATGATGAGCAAAGATCTGATTTCATATTAGAGCACATGGAGACGGCACAAGGCCATACAGGACCATATAGGCCCCTTGCGGTTATAGACATTTCAAACAGTGGGAGAGAGACGGTTGACAGTTTCTTCTACTTCTTGTGGATGATAGCAATAGAAGTAGACAAATGGGAATCGAACCTAGAGCCTCTGGTATGAAAGCCATTCGCTGAGCTATCGACTGCGACAAAATAAAGTACAGAATAAAAATTCTTCTTCAATTCTTCATAGTTTTGTTTCCCCAAAGCCTTTTCTTTCTGCCTGAAAATGGCTTAATAAATTTTTTTTTTTAAATCATTATTTTACTAAATTACATACATTCATCAAAATGTTCTAGCCACCACTGTTCGATTCCCGCACTAAACATATCTAACATATTTGCGAATAAATATTTGTCTCCAAAAATTCAACACTTTCACGCTTTCCTGTCACTTTTTTTTTGCGCATTTATGGCTCGTTATTGGTTTATTGCACACACACATGCACACACACACAACAATGCATCAGAGGCCATTGTTTGCATGTGTGTCACGTGTTGTTTGTGCAAGCAACAAATCGATTTCAATGCAACAATATTTGATTAATTTATTCCTCTGCTTGTCTGTGATTTTCAATAAACATTTTTGTGCGTTTTTTTTTTGCACTTAAATTGCAATTACTTATATTTTAATTTTTGATTTTTTGTGTAAACACAAAACACCATAAAATGTGTGTTTACATTTAGCAGCGCACAACAATGCAATGAGTTAATAAAATATGTTGTTTGATTAATTTTTTGTATTGTTTGTCGTTGTTTTTTTTCTTGTTTGATTGCTTTTTACCAACGCACTTAAATAACTCATTGCAACATATTTTTGTTTTTTGCTGATGTTTTTTACCTGCATAATAAATACAATAATTTACTAGTTTTATTTTTACAAAAAAAAAATTAAAAAAATATTAATTAACGCTGTCATTATGCGCGCACCAAACTTTATTCGTTTGTCATCAATTTGGTTTTGTAGCGCTTTGAATGTCGCATCAGCTCTGCTATTTAGCTCGATTTTTTTCTTCTTTTCACCACTCACAACTGCCCGCAATTGTTATGCCTCGACTGTTGTGTTCGTATTGTTTGCCTGATGTTTTGTTTATTTCTTTTGTTTGTTTTTCACATAACTTTAATGTTACCAATATTACTTGTTTGTTTTTCACATAACTTTAATGTTATGGTATTTGCATATTTAATGCCTTCATATTGCATATTTTTTGGCGATTAAACAATTTGAATTTAGTTGTTAACATTTGTGCACACAATTTAAACCCTAAAAAATAGTTGTAAGTTGTAAAACCCCACTCAAATCACTCAAATCAATGTTTACATAGTTGATTATTTTGCACATATCCCATGCACCAGTCATCTTAGTTCAGTTTTTGTTTATTTGAATATGAGAAACACCTAAAATTTGAGCACTTAAGCACCTAAAAGTAGACTAAGAAATTTTAGTTTATGTATTGTATGGATTGTATGCTAGAAATAAGCTAAATTAAGTAAGCAATTTTGGCACTTATCGTAAGTTATGTGATAAGCACCCTACAGACGGCACTCTTCTGATGCACCCTGTATACGCTAAGCACCTGCATTGAGCGCACAGCACACTGTACAGTTCACAAATCAAGTGCACCGTGCACAATAAGTGCTTGAAAAGCACTTTTCTGGGATAACTATGCACTAAAAAAATGTTGTTGTGGATGCGATGAGAGCTTTTGAGGTTTTTTTTAGAAAATTGTTTACACTACAAAATCTGACAATTTTTTTTATAAAATTGTTTACACTATAAAATTTTTGTAGGATTGAAACACATATTTTTGGGCAATTAATTTCAATCAGTCAATGCTATTTAGAGAGCTTTGAAGCTTTAAGACATAGCACAATGTGGGCATTGGGGCAGCAATATTTGAAGGTTTTTCTAGTAAACTTTAAGGAGCGTTTAAGCTTCTTCAGATACACAGACTGCTCAAAATTTAGACATCAATATTTAATACTTTAAGGCAAAACGCTTGCAGAAGTAATTTTAGAAAGTTTCCGGGTATAATTTGAAAAGATTTTAGCTTAAAAATATATTAAGCTTAAAAATCAGCTTAAATTGTATAGCCCTAAAATATATTATTAAGCTTAATGCTTACAAATATTTAGAGCTATAAAGTAAACTTAATTTCCTAGCAATAAAAAAAGAAAAGCTTCACTTTAAATTTGTCATTTCCAGACTGTTCTCTCTGCAATTATTTTTTAACTTTTTATATTTTCTTTATATATTTTTCCTACTTCTTGAAATGAAGTAGAATCCTGTGAGCCATACGCCTTGTCCACAATGTGGATGATGTAGATGTGTATTTATGGTAAAAGAAATTCTTTAAAAATTGCCAGCTCAGCGATAATATTGTTGTAATTGCATAGCACTGTGAGAGCACTGGACGCTTTTCTTATTTATTTTCTTACTGCACCGCACACAGCTCTGTACAAGAGAAATAAAAAAATGAAAAAAATCAAACAATAAAAAAACAATACCAAACGAAAAAATGTGAAAAGAACAGCACATGTGTGAATATCCTGCATATCCTTTAGCGCGCAATGCACAATACAATTATGCCGCACTGCCATTACTGGTACCATTATAAGTGTGGCTGTGTGTGTGTATGTGTGTGTCTGAGAGAGTATAAGTTGTACCGTAGCATTCAACGCTCGCCACATCCTTCCATTCGTCTGTTGGTCCCTGTGTCTGTCTGCACATTTGACTGAACATCGTTGTGCGTGTGTGTCTGTAGCACATTTCCTCTCTATTTATGTTGCCTCTGTATGTATGTATGTATGTATGTGTGTATGTCAGCGCACATTTTAATATAATTTTAATTGTGCTCAATTACTGCAGTTCCACTTCATTGTCTGCCACGTATGTAAGAGAGTCGCTTGCTTTCGTTGCCTGTGAATGATTATGTGAGGCTCTGCGTGTGAGTCTCCGTGTGTGTGTTTTGAGTCTTTGTATGAAGTGCTGCAAAAACAGCAACTGTGGCGAAAGGACAAAGTGCACGTAGCGCATTTGGCGTAGATGAAGCGGCGCACTTGGCAGCTTGTAAAGCACATTTAAGGTCACTGCACAAGCTGCTTCCAGCACCCCTCACTGCCGTTGCACTGTGTGCCAGCGAAAAGCGCAAAATAGCGAAGAGCTGCTCGTTAGCACCACACACACACACAGGCGTAGAAAATAATGCAGTTGTATTAAAAATACAAAAATAACACACTCTTGAATGTATGTTTGTGTGTGTGTGTGTGTGTATAGAAGTAATACAAACAGATGTGCTGCATTGGCAACGACAGCTGCACTACGTCTTTCATGGCTGCGTTAGGCTGTGTGTGTGTGTGTATGTTTAATTTTTACACATTCTTATGAATTTATTTTATTTTAATTACTTTTATGGCATCTATAGTTGTATGAGTACTAGTGTGTGTGTGTGTTTGTGTGTTTTGCTGCAGTTTCGAGCCGCAACAATTCCATTTCAAAATTTCAAATGAACAAATTTTCGGCTGCTTGCATTCTGTTGCTTACATTTCATAAATTGCAATTATTGGAGAGCGTACAATAATTAATATCAATGCAATAATAAAAATTATGCTAATTTAATGTTATCATATTTACACAAAATATCAAATTATTGAGCTGTCGTCTCTTTGGCAGCAGGTGTGAGTTATTTCGGAAAATTAAAATATTTAATTAAGCGTCAATGGCAATATTCGAAAGGCCACTCAGTCAGACAGGCATACAAATAAATGTTTATGAGTGTTGAGGAAAAACTGTGATCTGCAATTAAATTGCATTTTGACTACAGTTGTGTGAGCATCACATTACGAATGAAGGATTTGGACTGGGTGAAACATAAACTTAGAAGTAGGATATCTTGTAGTACGTGAAATCTATCAAGTTTGGAAAACTTATCTAAATATTCACATTAATCGGACTTTGATGCATTTAGAAACTATGGCCATTTCTATTTCAGGTTCTAAAAGAAAATTAAAAGTCCACATGTTTAGTTAGGTTAGGCCCAACTGGCTAGATCTCTCGCAGATAGAGAGGACTCGTTGAGATATTTATTTATTTATTTATTTATTTATTTATTTAATAAGCCAATGAACAAACAGAACTTACTGACTATAGGAAAAAAAAAGATCACACAAATGAGGAAAAGAGCTTCAACTTAACCTATTCAATAACATTAAAACCAAATTTAAAGCTCACAAGTTTAGTTAGGTTAGGCCCATTTTTCTGAATCTAGCAGAGAGAGAGTACTCATTTTGATGCTCGAAATGTGAAAAGCCGAGAAAGATTAAAACCAAATTCAGAACCGACAGTCTTCGTTAGCTTAAACCACGGAAAGACTTGGCTGTATCTCTCGCAGACCGCGTGGACTCATTGAGATGCTCAAACCGTGAAAATCTGCCTTTGTCAGTGTTTTTTTTTCATTCAATGACTCAATTTGTATGGGAGTACTAATTACTAACTAATTTTAGTACTAATGTACTAATTTTGTATGGGAGTTCAACAAGATCATGAAGTTTACGACTACTAAGTTTTCTAAAATCTATGGGTTGTATTTGCCAAGAGGTGGTCCTTAGATTAGATATGGAGATTTTTGCAAACCATGATGCGATCTTTTCGTTCAGTCTCACTTAAGTATTTACTAAACAGACTAGATAACACGCCTTTTAAAATTACTAATAAAAAAATTTGATTCTGAAATGAATTTAGCTATATTCTGATATTCAAATTTTATAACAAAAGCCATGCACCATATTAATCATTAATCTGACTAGAAGCTAACCTTTCGGTTTATGGTCAACATATTTCTTAGACTTGTCTACCGAAAGTTCAGATTGGCGGCTTAACTTTGGCTAAGATAGCTTAGATTCGGCTAAGAAATTTAAGGCAGTTAGTTTGTGTTCCTAAGGGCGCTGTTATGCAGACGGTCAAATGACCGTCGGTCACGATAGTTGTTGTTGCTTCAATGTAAAATGAAAAATTGAGAGAGAGAGCGGGAGAGTAAAATTTGACCGCGAGTTATTTTGTTTATTGAAAGATTGATTCTTTTTGGTTTATAAAGAGTTTATTGCGTGAATCGACCGTAGGTTTCGACTGGTAAATCCAGAGTGCCAGTTTTGTACATCAAAACTGCACTCAACAACTTCAACTTACTCCTAATTCTTACATGCTATCAGTGCAGCGCAGGCACTGTTTGTATCTTAATGCTAATGCCCAATTGCTTATCGCTTAGTGCGGTGCAGGCGCTGTTTACGTCTCTGAGGGCTTCTTATCGGTGCAGCGTAATATTTTCTGCTGGCACCTTTTCTTTATATCGTTTGTTTAGTGCACTTAACATTATCGTTAGGCAAATTATGGGGATTCTCTTGTGTAGCGGTCATGTCCATAACTCGCCCCTCCTTAAGAATTCGAGTCCCATCGAATTTAGGTATTTTATAAATTTATTTATATATATATATATATATGTTTTTGTATAATATGTTTTGTGTTTTAAAAGTGCTAAATATATAAATGTGTGTAAACGCAAATTATTAAAAAAATATTAACCAAGTGGCAGGTTACTTGCCAAACTTTTCTTCGGTGGAGGATATGAACATTACTCGCCCCTCCTTAGAATTCGGGTCCTCTCGAATTTTATTCTTTATTACAATTTGTTTCTTATTCTTACAATGTATTACTATTATTAAGAGCAGGAAAAGAGTGGATATAATTATATAGAAGGAGTATGACACTACTTTGTGGACTTTAAGCTCTTTTATTTCCTTTATGTTATCGGTTGTCTTATAAGCTATCTCATCGAATGTGAGTTTATGCGTAAAGTTATAAACCGTTGTGTTTGGATAATAAAACCTTTCTTCAAATATAATTTTTTTGTTTGAAAATATTTTATCCAAAATTTTTAGATTACAGCTATTGAAATGAATGAGGTAATTTCCTTTTAACATGATCTCTCTATTGTCACAATCTTGGTGCATTGTTAAATTGTTGGCATTCTTAATTACAATAGTTTCTTGATCTATTTCTGTTACTTCTAGGCGCATATTTGTGATGAGGTGACAATTTTTTCTTACAATACAGTTTCTTACAGCGCTAAGCTCGTTTATTGCCTTATTTTCTATATACAAGTACGTCACATTTCCGTGCTCGAAAACTATTTGTTCCGCCATTTCTACTTCGTGAAAATACGAGTTAGGTATCGGCATGATCAACTTGAGTTGGACTTCCACGAATGTTTTTGGAACTTTGATTATGAACATTAATTTATCAGATGCGTACTCTACGGCGCATATTCTCAAATGTCTCAGCTTGTTGAGGTCAATATTATATGTATCAATCTCCTCGTTCGTTAAAATGTTTGGCTGAATAATTCCACTTCTGGCGGAAACAACGTTTTCTTGTATGTGTTCGATTTTTTCTTTCAGCGTGTTTATTTGTAGTAGCAGTCCGTTGAATAAATTCAGTTTGTTTAATTTTTGTAGGTTCTTGTCTATAGATTGCATTTCGTACTTTATTATGTTTCTGTCCTTTTCAATGTTGTCCTTCAACAATTCGAAGGTTTTGTTGAAATAGTCATTTATTTTGACCTGTTGATTCAAGTTTGTAATTGAATTGTGTAAGTTCGTATCACTCACTCGAAAATGTTCTTCAATGTCTTCTCTGTCAGTATCGTCCATTGTGCCGAACAGGTATTTGTAAGCGGATCCTACAACGTTTATGAGGCCCCTTTTTACTCTTACTACTTTACCAGGTACGATAGTTTTCACTTTCCTTTTCAACACCTCTAATTCGTTTTCGATAATATCTGTTTTTAATGGGCTAAAATACCTGGCGTTAATTTTTAAATTGTTGATTATTTGCAATATTTCTCTTGGGTTAATGGTGTGGATAATGAGGTCTGTTTGTGCCGTAATGTTTTCCTTTCTGATATTAATTTCCGTATATCCCGAAAAGGCTTCAATTTGTTGGACGTGAAGCATCCCTCCAATTAGCGGTATCCAGGCCATTATCAGAAGTATTAACAGGACCTGTGAATTTTAGCGGTCTTTTAATATTTGCAATGTCAATTTTTTTACTAAAATTTCTGGGTAGTTCCTTAAATCTTTTTTCGGTTTTGTGCCTGATTGCCTTCGGATTCCTCATATATATATTCTTTACATTGAAATCTTGTACGTCAGTTCTTTTGTCATTAATTTTGTTTATAGCATCCGTCTTTTTTTTGCTCATTCTGTTTGCAACCTCCTCAAAATTAATACTTTGCTGGTTAATGAAGTCCATTGGTTTAAGGTTAATTGTTGAATGTATCGTATTATTATAAAATCCTACTGCCCTAATTACTAATTCCTCGATATCCATATCTTCGTCTCCCCGCTTAATAATCCTAATGTGTTCCAACAGCGTTGAATGAAATCTTTCGATGTCGGCGTTTCCGGTGTGAGAATTGGGAGTTGTAAAATGTGCTTCGATTTTGTTTTCTTGACAAAAATTTCTGATTAAGATGTTATTAAATTCATTATCCATGACTAGCAGATTTGGTATTCCAAGGAAGGCTATTCTTTCCCGGATTTTTTGCAAAATGGTTAGCATATTCTTATCTGTTAGTCTGTGCACGGAACCCATTTTGGTGAATCTATCAATAGTTGTGAGGAAATATGTTTTTTTAACTTCAAATATATCTAAGTGTACTATCATATTAGGCTTGTTTGGCGTGTCTGTGTGGTTAAATAACTTCCTGATCGGTTTCCTTTCGTATTTGTTTTCGTTGCATATTTGACAGTTATTTATATATTTCGTTATACGCTCTCTAAGGCCCGGGCAAAAGTATTTATATTTAAGCTCTTCCAAGTTCTCTAGGATGCCTCTATGGTTTGTTCGAATATGCACGCCCTCAATAATTTCTAAAAGGTCTTCTATGCTCTCTACGTCTCTTGCTATTCTCGTACATTTTATAAATTTTATGGTTTTGTCATTGGAGTAGAGACTTATCAATCTGTTTTGGACAATATTGTACATCGGGTTCTCCAATTCGGAATAAATTCCCACTGTTCCTTTCTTTAAATTTTTCCTAAACACATCGTTTAAATAGTGGATATTATTTATATCCTTTTCGTCGATATATAAAACCTTATAGCTCTTGAATAGAATCTCTTTTTCCGTCTTTTTATTACCTACTATTCTGATTTGTTGCTTGTACTTATTGACGATTATGTCGCTGATGTAGAAGTGGTCACCAGTTTCTTCGACACTGGTATGGATGGTTTCTAGATCATGATTATGTATGTCTGCTTTAACAATATATACCTCGTGATCTTTACCCTTGTGCATCAATCGCTCGCTTTTACCTTCTTCTACCCCTTCTACTCTACTCAGAAAGTCTGCAACCGTATTGTCCTTCCCCTTCAAGTATTCTATATCGAAGTCGAATTCCCGTATTAAAATTTTTCCATCTTATAATTCTTGAGTTAGGTTCCTTTAATGAAAATAGCCATTTTAATGGTTGATGGTCGGTTTGCACCAAAAATTTCCTTCCGAAAAGATATGGCCTAAAGTATTTCATGGCCCAAACTATAGCTAAAAGTTCTTTTTCTAATGTGTGATAGTCTCTTTCGTGTCCATTCAGCGTTCGGCTAGCAAAACAAAGAGGTTTACCTTCTTGGCTTAGTACTGCACCGACAGCATAGTTGCTAGCGTCCGTAGTCAGTACGAATTTTTTGTTGAAATTCGGAAACGCTAATATCGGCGGCGAAGTCATTATTCTTTTCAACTTGTTAAATGCTTCTATATAGTGCGGATCATTTACGTCAATTATCGCCCTGTTTTTTAAGTATTTTATAATAGGGTTTGCTATAAATGAGAAGTTTTTAATAAATTTCCTATAGTATCCAGTTAACCCTAGAAAGGCCTTTATCTGTTTCGTAGTTTTAGGTATTTCTATGCCCATGATTTTCTCTATTTTACTTGGATTTGGCTTAATACCTTCTGGTGTGATAATATGTCCCAAGAATTCCGTCTCCCTTGTGAAAAAGTGACATTTTTCTATTTGAACTTTGAGATTATATTTGTTTAGAGCTTTAAAAATTTGCGTAAGGCTTTCAATGTGCTCCTTAAGCGATGTGGAAAAAACTAGAATGTCATCCATATAAATAACGCAGTTTTTGTTTACACAGTCCTGTAAGATGAAGTTCATCATCCTCTGGAATGTCGACGGTGCATTCTTCATCCCAAAAGGCATTCGATTAAATTCGAAGTGGCCTAGCGGTGTTGAAAACGCTGTTTTTTCTGCATCATTTTCGTCCATTAGGATTTGGTGGAATCCCTTCGCAAGGTCAAGTGTCGAGAAATATTGGGATCGCCCTAATTTGTCAAATAATGAATCTATGTTTGGCATAGGAAATTTGTCGTCAATAGTTATTTCATTAAGTTTCCTATAGTCAACTACAAGTCTGTATTTCTTCTCGTTTGGATTTTCGCTTTTTTTTGGTACGACCCAAAGCGGTGCGTTATAAGGGGATTTGCTTGGTTTTATTATCCCTTGGGCAAGCATATCTTTTACCTGCCTTTCGATTTCTTGTTCATAAATTTGTGGATATCTGTATGTTTTCGTATACACCGGTTTATTGGAATTTGTTATTATCTTATGTTTAATACAATTAGTTGTTGTAAGGCTTTGGCCTTCTTCATAAAATGTTTTATGATTCTTATTCAAGAAATTTATTAAGTTTGATTTTTCTTCACTATTCATATCGTCTCGAACAAGTGACTCAAAGTCTATATTATAGTTTTCGAGGACGTAAATTTCATCATACTCATATGGGCATCGTTCCTCTATACCTATATTTATTTCCTTATTGTTAATGGTCAAAATGTTCCGTTCTAAGTCTATCTTGGCTCCTGCAGGTCTCAAAATATCCTCTCCTATTATACACCTGAATTGTCG
This sequence comes from Melieria picta, assembly GCA_964056695.1. Taxonomy (NCBI): domain Eukaryota; kingdom Metazoa; phylum Arthropoda; class Insecta; order Diptera; family Ulidiidae; genus Melieria; species Melieria picta. Next base: position 71,260,115 of record OZ057399.1, on the reverse strand, counting down.
TTTACCCAGGTCCATTAATTTTATTGCCATGCTTTTACCTTGCATACCAAATTCCTTTGGCATTGACACGATTGCTTCGTGCGATAAGCGGCTTGATCCAGCTAAGGTCGTTATGGTCATAGGCCTTGCGAGCGATTGAACTAATTCCGAGTTTGTAAAAGCGTTCACGTCACCAACCGTTATTACAGCGCCTGTATCTATAAGACATTGTATAGGCCTGTTGTCAATGGTCAGTGTCACGATTGGCAAAGGGGATCTGCCCGAGGCCGAAAGTTGATAGTTCCCTGCGGAATCTATCTCCATCGGTACAGCCCTGTCCAAATTCATTGCCGGATTCGAATTTTGATTTGACGTATTCTTATTCCACGCTCTGTACCCACCTTGGTGTGGCATATTCGAACTGTAGTTGTTCGTTTGTCGACTAACGTTCGATGTTTGTGGATCGATGTCCATCGGTTGGCCTTGCCTGAATGGATTATTCCAAAACCGATTCCCCCCTTGGAAGCTATTCCGCATGTCGTCCCTAACCTGGTTCTGCGGTTCTCTATTATACTGTCCTCTTCTGTACGTGTTTCTGTACGCAGTTCTTGAACTCGTTCCACCGTCCTTGAGTTTGATGTCCTGTATTAGGTCATTTTCTAGTAAGTATCTGTGCGCCTCTCTTACTGATTGCACCTTATTTTGTAATAGTAATGTTTTTATGTTCAGAGGGATTTTGCTTAAATAGATGCCAAATATAATCCTCTCATTATCGGGAGGCGAGAAATCTAGGTTTTTGTTTACTTCTATATTATACTTCTTGTTCATTTGCCCTAATATGTTTTCTAACTTATGGCTAAGTTCAGTGATGTTGCTGGCACTTACATTCATTGCCTCTTCCCTCAACGAGAAGTAGGACTTTGTCACTCCGTAGTCCTCCCGCAGCTTTGTGATGATATTCTCCCACGTTGGCTCGTCCAGTGCTTGTACGGACCTCAGAGCTTTCCCCTGGATCCTGTTCGCCAGCACTGCCTGAATGGTCTTGTGGTGCTCCACCGGTGTAAAGCCTATAACGGTGGCTGCGTCCCTCAGATAGTTGACCAGAGCGTAGTCCGACGTCCCGGTGAAAGCTGGGATGCTTCTGGCCTCCCTCAGGCAATCGGGCAGCTCCATTCTTAGTTTGAGTTTCTAGTTCGAGGACGTGAAATGCTTATCGATGCTGTCGCACTTTTCCCTTCTTTCTGCTGTTGTGGTTGCTGTTGCACTTGTTTTATGGTGCTGTTAAATTTTTCCGCGCTCACTTTAACTTACGTAGCTTCGCACCAAAAATTTTCCGCTAAACGTTAACTGTTGTTTTGTTTTATACTTTTGAAATTGTTTTCTTTCGTTATTCTTCTTTGTCACAACACTTTCTCCGAAAACTGTATTCCGATTATGCGATATATATATATATATTCGCCACGAATTCCTTTTATATGCGGGTTTTTTAATTTTCGTTGTATTAAAATAGTATATTTTGCTTGGCAGAGGTAGATCCCTTTTACCAAGTCTTTTTGTTTAAATTTTTCGTTTAAAGGTTGACCCTTTTGATGCCGTTTATCCTCGTCGCCAGTTATTTTGTTTATTGAAAGATTGATTCTTTTTGGTTTATAAAGAGTTTATTGCGTGAATCGACCGTAGGTTTCGACTGGTAAATCCAGAGTGCCAGTTTTGTACATCAAAACTGCACTCAACAACTTCAACTTACTCCTAATTCTTACATGCTATCAGTGCAGCGCAGGCACTGTTTGTATCTTAATGCTAATGCCCAATTGCTTATCGCTTAGTGCGGTGCAGGCGCTGTTTACGTCTCTGAGGGCTTCTTATCGGTGCAGCGTAATATTTTCTGCTGGCACCTTTTCTTTATATCGTTTGTTTAGTGCACTTAACATTATCGTTAGGCAAATTATGGGGATTCTCTTGTGTAGCGGTCATGTCCATAACTCGCGTCGGTCAAAAATGATGAGGCTCTCGATGCCAAATCATGCGATCAAAACCGTGTTGCGTTGTGAAATTATTCACAACACATGTGTTTTCGGAGCAAAATGGCACACTTGTCGCGAAAATATGTATCTAATGACGGAAAAAATGGTTCGTAGCAACCCTCATCGTTTGTTTAGTGTACTGGTGACCGGCGATCAAATGACCGTCTGCATAACAGGGTTTTGGCACAGAGTAGAAAAAACAAAACGAGAGCGTAAAAAGTATCGTGACCGACGGTCATTTGACCGTCTGCATAACAGCGCCCTAACCAATTCATGATCCAGGTCTGCCAATATAATTCAGAATATTTTTAAAAGTTTAACATTTAACAATAAAGATTTAGAATTCACTGAAAATTGGGTGGCGATATTTTTGTCAATACAAACAAATCAAGGACCGGAAATAACTGTTATTTATGAAAACTATAATTGAAAATTTAACTATGAAGGAAAAATCATGCAAATAAATGAAATATACCAATACGTTTCTTTTCGCACGGAGAATAAATTTTGGCAATAAGCTTTTTTTTGTAATTTTTACGGGAAAATAAAAAAATGAGAATTTTTTTTATTTATGTCTTAAAAATCCTTTAATAACAATTATTTTTGATTTTTTTCATATAAGTCCACAAATAACAGTTTTATTTCGATTTTTATTTTAGTTGTCCTATGATAACAATTATTGGTGACTTTTATTTTTTTAGTCATCAATAAAAATCATTCAGTGACTTTTATTTATAAAAGTTATCAATAAAAATCATTCATGAGTTTTATTTTTTAAGTCATCAATAAAAATCATTCAGTGACTTCTATTTATAAAAGTCGTCAATAAAACTCATTCAATGACTTTTATTTTTTAAGTATTTTAAGTATTTAAGTCATTGAATGATTTTTATTGATGACTTTTATAAATAAAAGTCACTGAATGATTTTTATTGATGAATTTTTTAAATAGAAGTCACGAATAATTGTTATCATAGGACAACTAAAATAAAAATCGAAAAAAACTGTTATGTGTGGACTAATAAGAAAAAAATCAAAAATAATTGTTATTATAGGATTTTTAAAATATAAATATAAAATAACTTTTATTTGTTGAGTCATTAAATAAAAGTAAAAAAATAACTCTTAAACATTGATTTTTATAATAAAACTTATAACTGAAATATGCAACTTGCACTCATTCTCTACCGCACGCTCTTTCTCTCTCTCTCTTTCGCCTTAACAGTGCAAGGTTTGTGTCAGCGTGCTGTCTGACTGTCTGTCTGATCTAAATTATTGCTATGCATGCGAGCGTCTAACGAGCGCGTAATACGAAACCGATGATGAACCTTTTCCGCAACTGACAATTTTCAAAGCTGCACGTGCGCCCCGCCCACAGCCTCACAAACCAGCCAGCAAACAAACAAACAAATGGCGACGAACGACAACGGCAACGAACAGGCCTGCCGCACTCGACGTGTAGTGGAATGAGGGGGCTGTGGTTGATAGAAAGAATGCTCACGACGACTATTGACACAACTAACGAGTGATGTGAAGTGAAGTGACACACCCACGCAAGCAATCGCTCGCAGTGCAGAAATGCAGAAAAAAAGACTCACTGCAGTCAGTTAGCAAACGCACCAACCAACCAACCAACCAACCAACATACTCGTACATGGTCGTACAAACACGTTAGTCGCGTCGGCAACATTGCTACACTAGTGACAGCTGTCAAAAGGATCGCATTTGATATGCTTCCTCGTTGGCTTTTACTGAATTTCGCTGAATATTTCGCGCTGCGTACTGCTCTCAACAATTGTGTATGTGTGTGTATGTATGTGTGTGTGTGTGTATTTCCCTGCTTCTTCGTATTTTACTTGAACTGCTCAGAGGCAGTTGTTGCTTTTGGCAAACGAACATGCAATGATGTATGGCTGACTATGTCAGTGTTTGTGTATGTGTGTGTGTGTGTGCGGTATTCAAATGACATGTCAATTGTGCAGTAGTGGCGCACTTATGACAGCCAAATGTCAACTGTCATCCGCTGTATACAACCACTGACGCCGCCATTCAATGCTGTGAATGCTAGGTGGGTGTTGTAAGGCAATGTGAAGTGTGTGTGTGAAACTGTATGATTCAAGTTGTTTTTTTCTCTGATTTCTAGTTGCGCCCAAAGTTAATGAGAGGTTAAAAAAAGGGTTCAGATTTATTTTCCGATGTGTAGAATTTGCACACCGCTGACAAGTCAATGAACTTTTCTGCGCACTCTGCCCACTTGTGAGGGTCGAACTGTACACAAGACACGAGTGCTGCCATTCATATTGAAGATGTGTCCTTGAAAGACTCTGGGCGCTTCATAATGGTGATAACTTGTTTGAATAGAAATTATATAACTTAAATAATGTTAATTCTATTCGCTCTAAAGCAAACCGAATTAAGATAATGAAGGACGTACCGAAAAGGGGAAAAATGATGCAGTATTTTTAAAATAGATTTACAAAATATATAAATAAATTAAGATGGCGTACTATTTACAAGTACAGTCTAAGTGTTCATTTAAGTATATAATTTTTAAGTAGATAATTAAGTAAGTACATAAGTGATTTAAGTAAGTAGATAATTTTGTTTCTATTTGAAATCAATTTCTTTATAAATTTTTCCATCCAGTACCATAGTTATAAAACCTAATAATCGGTATTGACTTTAGTATAACTGAAAACTTAAATAAACCTCCATCTCCCCAAGAAGCATACCAGAATTTACAAAATACCACTCTATACTAGATATGAAACTATTTAAGACTATTTAAAACTCATTTAAAACTCCGCGAAAGTGCTGTTCAACATATATTTACTAGCATATTTTTCTTATAAATACAAAAACTGCAACACTGCGCAAGGTAAGTACAACAGTTCTTTTACATTGAGTGCAATTATTGTCGATGAAATCTCTCTGAAACTTATTTATCTTATACAAACTTATATGAAAGGATGTTTGAGCGACTCATGCAATTTGTCATAATGGATGACAAACTTAAATGAACCAACTACTTTATAATTTTACTAATAAAGTGTTAGTTCCGTAAACTATAACATCAAATCTCTAACAGTATAAACTGAATCTAGACATTTAAAAGAGCCCTTGGTGCTCTTAGAACCGATCTCTGGTAAATTATGTTAGATTCAAATCAAGTTTTTTGTGCCATTTACCGCCTATATCTGTTAGATTTGATTTGTTTGATCTAAAATCTTTTATGCAGCCACTTTATGAGTCACTACGAAACTTTCTGAGCTTTGACTGAAGTTCAACCTATGTTGGTCAAAACCAATTCAAGAAACTTATACGTTTCTTCTACATTTTTTGTCCCTTCTAAGCTTTTAAATTAAACTAAACTAACTAAACTAAACAACTTTCTATTGGAATCGAAGCTCATCTTGCGGCAACTACAACACTCCAAAATTATTTAAAATTTCGGTTGGATTTTTTTCGAAATCCAAAAATTACTTAACTCTAATTTTTAATAGAACCACAGCCTTAAGCAAAGCTTTGGGCTTCTCCTAAATATCAAAATAACGCATAATATAACAATAAAGGAATCAATTCGTTCAGCTTTTCAAAAGCATAAACCTCACCGATCCTAATATAATTATGAGATCTGAAAGAGACGCTTTCATCCCAAAACTACGAATGGAAACTCTGGAAAAATATTTGGTCACTCTTTTTTAACCTTTTTAGAAGCATTACTGTCTCTTTCAGCATATCTAAAAGACAAATTTTGATCCCAAAACAATGCATAGAAACACTGGAAAAATATTCCTTAACTTTTTTAGGACCTTTTTAGAAAGCTTTAAAGCCTCTTACAGCATAACTGAAAGAGAGCCTTTAATCTCAAACCAACGCATAGAAACACTGGAAAAATATGCAAACTATGTACAAAACTACCAATAAATAACATAAGAAAAATGTTCAAGAAATGTGTCCTTATTCAAGAATCTTTACAATACCATATTTGCGCTGATTTGAATTTCAGAAATATACCAAGTATGCATATTTAGGTTTTAGGTTATTCATTCCTTTGCTGCTTTGTCCTCGTTTATACTTTCTACCGGACTAAATATCAGACAATAGCCTTAACTTTTGGCACACTTCATGCATATCCTCCGAAGGCAATGCTTCGTATGTACTTTCTTTTCCTTGTTTATTCTTTCTCCCTGACAGTTGGCCAACAGCTCTAATTTTTTGAACACTGCATTCACTTTCTTCGGAAGCAATGCTTCGTCTGTACTTTATTTTTTTTTATTTATTCTCATTTCCGGACAATAAGGCAACAGTTTGAACTGTTGGTCCACTTTATTCACTCCTCTGGAGGCAATGCTTTTGCTATACTTCCTCTTTGTTTATTCGCTCTCCAGAATAATCAGACAACAGCTTCAACTTTTGTCCTACATCATTTACCTCCTCTAGAGCCTCTGGAGGCAATGCTTAATTTCTACTTTATCTTTCTGGTTTATTCTCTCTCACAAACCATCGGGCAACAGCTATAATTTTTGGCCCCCAAAAAATTTGGGACAATGCAAAAAGACTTCATCTTCACCACCGACTCTTAGACCAATGCCTTTGATTTGAAATTTTTTATTTATTTATTTATTTTATTTAGCCAATGAACATTTAGATCTTACTGACTATAGGATACAATAAAAGAACACAAGTATAATAGCTTCAACTTAACCTAGTCAATATTAAACTTAACAATGTCCCTTTGGGAAGCAAAATGTCAAAGTCGGTTACACTATTTAGTTCCGCGAGGGCTCTACTCAGAGGCGCATTCCTCGCATAGTTCGACCTGTAAAAGCTGAGGTAGAAAGTCCCTATGTGCCGTAGGTTACGTACAGCAGGGGCGTAGCCAAGGGAGGGGTTTAGGGTGTCAGAACCCCCCCCATAGCCTATAATTTGTCAACATTTTCAATCACTATGCATCGTATGTACGTTCCCACATTAGCAAAAAGGTCTTTTCATCTTTAAATATTTAAAAGAAATTAACAAAAATTAACAAAACCCTTTTTTACCGAAACTAATTTGTTTTTTTTTAATAGTCACGTTTAGGCTTAATGCAGCGATTTGCATGTTCTAAAAACATGTCTAAAGAGTAGTTTAGTTCGTCGACCGGAATGTCCTTCAGGATGTCGATACAAGCCTTTTGGATGGTTTCTACGTTCTCAAAACGCTTTTTTCATCGGCAAATGCATTCTTTGAAAAGGTGAAATTCGCACGGTGCCACATCATGTGAAAAATTTATCGTGAGTTTTAATCAAAATGGTAGCGAAAGCGCCTGGGATCACCCAGGTACATTTGTATAAAAAATTACAAAATTCAAGTTTAAACATGAACAAAATTTCCAAAAAAAAATATTTTTTCATGTTATTGAAAATTTCCTTCAAATTTGTGCAGATATTAAACATGAATATTAAAAAGATCACCCGGGTATAAGTAAAGCGAAAGTTAAATCCAATTTCAAGAATTTCAATGAAGAGTTTGGCTAATCTTTTATGAATTACCGCCAAATTTTGATCTACGGTGATCGCGGATTCAGTTGGCTCACACGTTGGTCATCATTTATGTTCTGACAATCGTTTTTAAATCACTTATGAACTCCACCACGGTATAAACAAAAATCACCATAAACTTGGTTCATCAATTTAAATGCTTCGGTTAAAGTTTAAACATTTTTAAAACAATAGTTAATATTGGATCTTTGTTCGATGCACATTTTTGTACGATGACACAAAAATACTTCCACTTCAGATGCAATAACTTCGCTTTCAGTCCACCAAATTTCATGAAATTTTTACTAAAAATCAGGGAAAAATTTAATTTTTAATGCATTAAGTCACATAAGCCACAACAAAATGCCCTATTTGGAAAGTGCAGTTTACTTTAAAAAAACATGTAATAGATACAAAACTGGCAAAAATTTTTTTTTTTAAACCCCCCCCATGCCCAAGTTCTGGCTACGCCCCTGACGTACAGGGACATTGAAAGCCACTTTACTCAAAAGGGGCGGGCAATTAATAGACCCCTTTAATAACCCAACAATGAAGGAGCACGCAAGATAGGTTCGCCTAGCGTTTAGACTTAATAAGTTTATAAGGCGACAGCGGGAAAGATATGAAGGCAACGGTTCGGTAAAGTTCAGCGACCTTAGGGCGAACCGCATAAAAACCTTTTGGATGCGCTCAATGCGATTAATGTGAGTCACTTGATATGGCCTCCATATAAACGAAGCATATTCCAGCCTTGATCTGACGAAAGCCGTGAACAACAGTTTAAACGTATAAGGGTCAGAGAATGACGCACTGTTCCGACGAACGAACCCCAACATGGCATATGATTTGGCAATAATGAAATCGATATGGCTAGAGAAACAAAGTTTTGTGTCGAAAAACACACCTAAATCTTTGATTTCTTGGACTGACTGCAACAGTGTGCCCGACAGGGAGTAGGACAAGTGCAAAGGGCTGTGTTTTCTAGAAAAAGATACATGAAAACACTTACTAATATTTAAGAAAAGGTTATTTCTCGTACACCACGATTGTACTCTATCTAGGTCCGCCTGGAGTGCCAGGGAGTCTGCCACATTATTAATCGTAGCATAAATCTTCAGATCATCCGCATATAGAAGAAATTTTGCAAACGAAAAGCAGGAGCCAATGTCATTAATAAATAAAACAAACAGCAGAGGACCAAGTATGCTACCTTGAGGAACGCCGGAGGTAGCAACAAACGGCTGAAATTCTGTGAATATATTTTCCACGCCTTCGCTTTTCCTTAATTTTTATAAAAATTTTTGAAAACCTGTCCCAAGAAATGTCACATAATTGTGAGGAATAGGTTAGGTTAGGGTGACAACTTGGGAAGCTCGCATAGGCCGAACGTGACTCATATGGAGAAGACCATATATGGAGATATAGAGTTATGGGCCTTGGTATAACCAGAGAGAAGGTAACTATATCTAAACTGTCTGGAGTAGGTTGGGTAAGCTGAAAGGTTAGAACGGCCACGCATAGGCTGTTGAGTCCCTAGCGGTGCCAGTTAGAGCTCCGTAGTGTTGCAGATTGGCGTAAATGTAAAAGTGTGAAGGAAAAAATGTTTATGAAATTTTTAATTTTCAAAATGTTTACTGAAGGCTTCTATTAAAATCTTAACAAACGCTATGGATTTTTTCCTTATAATTTGTTTTAAAAACTCTACATTTTAAAACATGTTTAACAACGTGTAAAAATTAACATTTCAAATCGAAATATATTTACTAAAAAATTCTATGTGTATTCAAGACCCCTCTGTCGGCTGCTCGTTTACGAATCATAAGATAAAAGGTTTTTTTTCAGTCGTATGTTGAATGTACTTTTAACATTTATACAGTAAATCTGAATCTCAATGCATTGTACGCGCTTTCGCAGTGTTGTATTTTTTGGCTCGAACTAATTGACCACTTCCCTTAAGGTGCCAAAAGTTTTTTATAGTTAAAAGGATTTAAGTTTAATTTTTTTAAATAATTTCTTATAAAACTCAGTTAATTCAGTTACATTTTATTTCTTGATTTTTTTATAGTGAAATTTGCGTTTTCATTATTTTTAATTTTTCATCTTCAGTTAAGCGAGTGTGCCAACAAATATTTTCACATTACTGTCAAGAAAGCCACATACTCTAAAAATTCCCAAATGTTTGTAATTTCTTTTTCCTTTTTTTGTATTTGTTTCATGTATATTAATAAAAACCATTTAATATTATTCAAAGCTAAAGCAATTTGTTATAAATAAACCAAAAATGTCTTTTCTATCTTTTTTCATATTTTTTGGCCACTCGCTTTCAATCTTCACTATTCACTAAACATGTGAACGACATTTTTTTACTCTGTGTGTGTTTTGTGTAACGCTGTTTTGGGTTCCATAAATCGACACAAATAAACAAAAAAAATTATGAAAAAATAAAAAATAATAAAAACAATTGCAACAAAAACTGCGTTTTGTTTTTTGTGCGTCGAAAAAAAATGAAATGTTGCACAACTTTTTGCGAAACTTTTACAATTTTTGAACGCAACCCTCTATTTTGTGGATGATGATGTGATTTTCTATACAATTTTACACACAAAATAAATTTCATAAAATTTTGTAGAGAAAAAAAGTGAGTATTTTGAATTTTTTAAATGTTACAAATACTAATTTTTTACTGTATTAAGGAATGTCTAGTGTTTTCTATTTTTTTCGAAAATAGGCAAAAAACACGCAAATCATTTACATTTTTAACATAAAACAATGAATTTTTCATGGATTTTTATTTCGAAAGCAAATGTTTTCTTCTTTTATAGACATTGACACTGTGACAAACACCCAAAACTCTGGCATCATAAACATAAAAAAATTGCATACATTTCCAGCACATTGACACTGTTCCACAGAATTTTCCGCCCTCTACTTTAGTGTTAAAATTTCCCATGTCTTGCAAGTTATGACTGACTTTTTTTCGTATTTTAAAGTAGGTATGCATATGTACAGATTTTTTAAAATCTAATCTGTATGATTTTTTGTAAAAATAAAATTTTTGTAAAAAAAAAAAATTTGAAAAAATATCAAACACTCTATATTAATGCATAAAAATCTGTTCTTTTGTTTTTTGACTACGCTAAATGTTTTTCTCTTTTCTCTATTTTTCAAAAAACCAAAAATAAATGAAAACAAAACTTGATTACCCAGCGGTGTCTGCTTATTTTTGTTGTAACATACAAGCAAATGCAAGCCGAAGGAATTTTTTAAATAACCAAATAATAATAAACGATTTTTGAAAATCCGTTTTTTTTTAGATATTCACAATTTTTGCACAATAAAAAGGCGTTTTTGAAATTTTCTGTTTGTAAATTTTTTGCATTACTGAAAACTTGTGAATCCCCATGTTTTGAATGTGTTTTTCTTCGGTTGTGTGTGTTAAACAACTAATTTTGGTTTTTGTGTTAAATCACATTTTGTTTTTATTATAAATGAATTTTTGTAAAATATTTCCAATGCAAAATGGCTCAAACAATTTGTATGTCCGTTTTTTTTAGGCACTTCCAGCTGTGTTATGCAATTTTGTTAGTCCAAAAAACTGAATGAATGAACCAATCAACTTTTTGGTATCTCAAATTTTCTTAAATAATTTTAATTGCATACTTTTTGGGTGTTTTTATTTGAACGCATTTTAATAGAGTTTCGTTTACATTTTGTTTGTTTCTTCCAAATGGCAGTTAACCCATTTGGTTTTTGTATGTAAACCTATGCAAACTTTATGTGGTCTTTTGTGCCCCAAACTTTTTTTCTAAACCCCATTTTACTACATTTTGATGTTGATCGAAACAACAGCATTTGACTTACTCGATTGTCTATAACTTATTTTGGCCACAAATTTGCACTCAATGCACTTACATTTCAAACTAGTTTTTAATCGCAATTGGGTTAAAAACTGTTGTTTATTTTTTTTTGAAAGCATTTCTAAAAATTTCTGTGATGTGATGATGTTATAATACTGAATATATTTTCTCACATTTGTAAAATATAAATGTTAAAGTTTTCCCCCCAAAAAATATGATTTTAGGTCAAAACTAAACGTTTAATAAAAATCTACATAGTTGTTAATAAATACTTATAAAAGCCTTAAGCCTTATAAATAGTCATAAGTCTTTTAAAGTTATGTCATTTACTATGTTAGCTGTACTTAGTTTAAAACAGATCGAAATCCCTTATCCCATTCCGCCTTAGATAACCTTGGGTCCTCAACGTATCGTATTTTAAGCTAATCTCTTACGAACTAAGCACTAAGTCTCTATGCTAGTTAAGCTATGGAAGAACGTTGAATGCTTTTGTAATTTTCAATATTAATGTTGCTTACTTCCCCTCCTCAACGTTTAGTGCCTGGAGATCCTCAAGATGTGAAGGCAACTCCGCTAAACTCAACTTCAATTCATGTTACCTGGAAACCACCATTGGAGAAAGATCGCAATGGCATCATACGTGGCTATCACATACACGTACAAGAGATGCGCGACGAGGTAAGGTGGCCATAAAATAATGAATCGGCCTTACTGAGGTACCATACAAACAGACAATATACGAAAGTTTCGTAACCTTTAATATGAGGCCTTTAAAAATACAGAACATGTCTTTAAATAAATTTTCCTCCCAAATTTTCAACTCCACAACTCGCCAAAAACCCCTGTACCGCCTTAAAACGCTAATCGCTGTTCCTTCGCAGGGCAAAGGCTTCCTAAACGAGCCGCTCAAGTTCGACGTGGTCGACTCGCTGGAATTCAACGTTACCGGCCTGCAGCCCGACACCAAGTACTCCATACAAGTAGCCGCACTGACGCGCAAAGGCGACGGCGATCGCAGTGCGGCCGTCATTGTCAAGACGCCCGGCGGCGTGCCCGTACGGCCCACAGTCAGTCTGAAGATCATGGAACGCGATCCCACCGTGTCGATAGAGCTGGAATGGGAGCGACCCGCCCAAACGTACGGCGAGCTGCGCGGCTATCGGCTGCGTTGGGGCGTCAAGGATCAGCCGCTGCAGGAGGAGATATTGCCCGGTCCGCAAATCACAAAACGACGCTTCAACGATCTGGAACGCGGCGTCGAGTACGAGTTTCGTGTGGCGGGCAGCAATCACATTGGCATTGGCCAGGAGACGGTGAAAATCTTTCAGACGCCCGAAGGCGTGCCCGGCGGACCGCCCACCAATATCACAGTGCGCTTTCAGACGCCGGACGTGGTGTGCGTCACATGGGAGCCGCCAACGCGCGAAGATCGCAACGGCATCATTACGCGCTACGATGTGCAGTTTCACAAGAAGATCGATCACGGCCTGGGCTCGGAGCGCAACATGACCGTACGCAAGGCGGTCTTCACTAATCTGGAGGAGAATACCGAGTACATCTTTCGCGTGCGCGCCTACACCAAACAGGGCGCGGGCCCGTTTAGCGAAAAGCGGCTCATCGAAACCGAACGCGACATGGGTCGTGCACCCATGTCGGTGCAGGCAGTGGCCACCTCGGAGCAGACAGCCGAAATCTGGTGGGAGCCGGTGCCATCCAGAGGCAAACTGCTCGGCTATAAGATCTTCTATACGATGACCGCAGTCGAGGATCTGGACGAGTGGCAAACGAAAACGGTGGGCCTGACCGAGTCCGCTGACTTGGTGAACTTGGAGAAGTTCGCCCAGTATGCTGTGGCCATAGCGGCGCGTTTCAAGACTGGTCTGGGTCGTCTCAGCGAGAAGGTGACCGTGAAAATCAAGCCCGAGGATGTGCCGCTCAACTTGCGCGCGCACGATGTCAGCACCCATTCGATGACGCTCAGCTGGTCGCCGCCCATACGACTCAATCCGGTCAATTATAAAATCTCCTTCGATGCCATGAAGGTGTTTGTCGACTCGCAGGGCTTCTCGCAGACGCAGATTGTGCAGAAGCGCGACATCAGCCTGAAGCAGTACGTCAAGTCGCACACCATCAACGAGCTGAGTCCGTTCACCACGTACAATGTGAACGTGAGCGCCATACCCTCCGACTACTCGTATCGACCGCCCACGAAAATCACCGTCACCACGCAAATGGCCGCACCGCAGCCCATGGTCAAGCCGGACTTTTACGGCGTCGTCAACGGCGAAGAGATACTTGTGATCTTGCCGCAGGCTTCCGAGGAGTATGGACCCATCTCGCACTATTATCTGGTCGTAGTTCCTGAGGACAAGTCCAATCTGCACAAGAATCCCGACCAATTTCTAACCGAGGATCTGCTGCCCGGACGCAACAAGCCCGAACGTCCCAATGCGCCGTACATTGCAGCCAAATTCCCGCAGCGCTCCATACCGTTCACGTTCCATTTGGGCTCGGGCGACGACTATCACAACTTCACCAATCGCAAGCTGGAGCGCGAGAAGCGCTACCGAATCTTTGTGCGCGCCGTAGTGGACACGCCACAGAAGCACCTGTACACCTCGAGCCCCTTCTCGGAGTTCCTGTCGCTGGACATGCGCGAAGCGCCGCCCGGCGAACGACCGCACCGGCCCGATCCCAACTGGCCATCGGAGCCCGAGGTGTCGGTGAACCGCAACAAGGACGAGCCCGGCATGCTGTGGGTGGTGCTGCCCGCTCTGGCCGCACTCATTCTGTCCACCGCATTCATTGTCATCTACATTGTGCGTCGTCGCCGTCAGCCGTGCAAGACACCCGACCAGGCGGCCGTCACGCGACCGCTCATGGCCGCCGACCTGGGCGCCGGGCCCACGCCCAGCGATCCCGTCGACATGCGTCGCCTGAACTTTCAGACGCCCGGCATGATATCGCACCCGCCCATACCCATCTCCGAGTTCGCCAATCACATCGAACGCCTGAAAGCGAACGACAATCAAAAGTTCTCGCAAGAGTACGAGAGCATCGAGCCCGGCCAGCAGTTCACGTGGGACAACTCCAACTACGACTACAACAAGTCAAAGAATCGCTACGCCAACGTGACCGCCTACGATCACTCGCGCGTGCAGCTGCCACTAATCGACGGCATCATTGGCGCCGACTACATCAACGCCAACTACTGCGACGGCTATCGCAAGCACAACGCCTACGTGGCCACGCAGGGCCCGCTGCAGGAGACCTTCAGCGACTTTTGGCGCATGTGCTGGGAACTGAAGACCACGACCATTGTGATGATGACGCGCCTCGAGGAGCGCACGCGCATCAAGTGCGACCAGTACTGGCCGACGCGCGGCACCGAGACCTACGGCCAAATGTTCGTTACCATCACCGAAACGCAGGAGCTGGCCACCTACAGCATACGCACGTTCCAGCTGTGCCGTCAGGGCTACAACGAGCGACGCGAAGTCAAGCAGCTGCAGTTCACCGCCTGGCCCGATCACGGCGTGCCCGATCATCCGGCGCCGTTCCTGCAATTTCTGCGCCGCTGTCGCGCGCTCACGCCGCCCGATTCCGGCCCGGTGGTGGTGCACTGTTCGGCCGGCGTTGGCCGCACCGGCTGCTACATTGTCATCGACTCGATGCTGGAGCGCATGAAGCACGAGAAGATCATCGACATCTACGGCCACGTGACCTGCCTGCGCGCCCAGCGCAACTACATGGTACAGACCGAGGACCAGTACATCTTCATACACGACGCCATACTCGAGGCAATCATTTGCGGCCTGACCGAGGTGCCGGCGCGCAACCTGCACACCCATCTGCAAAAGCTGCTCGTCACCGAGCCGGGCGAGAACATTACCGGCATGGAAATCGAATTCAAGAAGCTGTCCAACGTCAAGGTGGACTCGTCCAAGTTTGTCACCGCCAATTTGCCATGCAACAAGAACAAGAACCGACTGGTGCACATACTGCCGTACGAGTCGAGCCGCGTCTACTTGACGCCCATACACGGCATCGAGGGCAGCGACTACATCAATGCGAGCTTCATCGATGGCTATCGCTATCGGTCGGCGTACATAGCGGCCCAGGGCCCGGTGCAGGACACGGCCGAGGACTTTTGGCGCATGCTCTGGGAGCACAACTCGACCATTGTGGTCATGCTGACCAAGCTCAAGGAGATGGGCCGGGTGAGTGCCAGCAGTGTTGTGTAGTTTATGTATTCAAATAAATATTGGTTCTTGTATTGCAGGAGAAATGCTATCAGTACTGGCCACATGAGCGCTCGGTGCGCTATCAGTACTACGTGGTGGATCCCATTGCCGAGTACAATATGCCGCAGTACAAGTTGCGCGAATTCAAGGTGCGAAAGAGCCAGATAACTTTTATATATTTTTCTAATTAACTAAACCGAAAACCCTCTCTTCAGGTAACCGATGCACGTGACGGCTCGTCGCGCACTGTGCGCCAGTTCCAGTTCATCGACTGGCCCGAGCAGGGCGTGCCCAAGTCGGGCGAGGGCTTCATCGACTTTATTGGGCAGGTGCACAAGACGAAAGAGCAGTTCGGCCAGGACGGGCCCATCACGGTGCACTGCAGCGCCGGCGTGGGCCGCTCGGGCGTCTTCATAACGCTCAGCATTGTGCTGGAGCGCATGCAATACGAGGGCGTGCTCGATGTCTTTCAGACGGTGCGCATTCTGCGCGCCCAACGACCTGCCATGGTGCAAACTGAGGTGAGTAGTGGACCAAGTTGTGACAATTTTTGCATTGCAAATTTTAATTGAATTGAAATTCCACTTTTTGCTGCAGGATCAATATCATTTTTGTTATCGTGCCGCTTTGGAGTACTTGGGCTCCTTCGACAACTACACCAACTAAGGCCGCAGCTTTGAATCCAGCAGCTCTTTTGGCTTTCGCATTTAAAGCAACTTTTGGCTTGAGCATTTAGCGCAAAACCTAAAAGCCACACACACACACACACCCATACATATGAAGGAAAAAGTCAATTTTAATTTAATTGAATAGTAATCAGTTAATTAATTCATAATTATTTACAAAGAAGACCGAACCGAACAACGGAGTAGCAGAATTAACCCTAAGTCGGTGCGCCTTGAACGCTGCAACGCATAATTTGCATTTTCTTAAGTTTAATGCTTAACTGCAAAACTAACTGTAATACTTGAAGAACCATCACAACTGCCGCGCACCAACATAAACAAGAGACAGTTTGGCTGCGCCATTGGGCATTCTTCTTGAATTCGCTCTTCTGATCGAGACGATCCAAACACTAACTGTATTGAAATATGTATAAGTGAATGTACTCGTACGTAGTGTGTAAGCTAAGCATTAGAACGACACCTAAATGTATGCCTAGGTTAACTTTGTAATCCCCCCCCCCATGTCTAGTTAAGTTGTAAAGCGTACACAATGAGGGAACGGAACGGAGAAGTGGCAGAATTTGTCGTTAGTTGTGTTGTAGGCATTTGTCTTTTAAGTTATTTGTGAACTAAAAAGACTGTTATGCATTAAATTAAATCACTAATTGACTACATAATTAATTGAATTAATGAACTAATTAATTATGCCATGAAATTTCTGTTGAACTAACAGACTAAGCAAGTAGACGAATTATATATGAAAAAATATAACAATCAAAAATAATATTTTAGCATCTAAGAATAAAAAAACTGGGTGAAATGTTGGGGAAATTTATTGCAAGAAAATTTACTTATTAACAAAAATGAATGCATAATGCATGTTGGTGCAAAATTTTAGAATTTTGATTTTAAAATTGTTTTATTTTTAAAAAACGGTGCATAGGTATTTAAATATTTTAAACAATTTGAAGAGTTTCGATGAAATAGCGCTGAATTTTTTATATGATGTGGTGGTATAGTGGCAATGAAAATTACAATCGAAAATCTACAAATCAGTAACAGCAGACAAATCGTAAAGACAGCAGAATATATGATGACTTCAGAGAACAAACAATTCTTTTCGACCACTGAAAATTGAAGTAAAAGTCAAAGTATCTGTGTTTAAAGGCGATTAGAGCTTAAGTCGCTTTAAAAAGTTTTGAGTTCAAGGTGCTGACATATTTCTTTTAATTGTGCTGCTCATAAAAGTACTTTTGAACTGGGGCAATTATTGCCTTTGGCCACAGACATGCATGCAGAATTTCGTAGCTGTTTTGAGACCTGAAAATTATGTTTGAGAATTGATTTTATAGCAAAATTTTGCGCATAAATGAACCCAACGATTTGAATTGTTGTGTCATTTGATGTTCAATAATCTCCAGCGATAATTGTAACCTATTCTTACTTGAAAATCAAGAACTTTAACATTTTTATGCAACTTTAATATGGTCTATAAAATTTTTAATTTAAATCTATTAAATTTTTTGTACTTATTTGTGAAACTTTTGACTGTTTTATGCCAACTACAATCTTAAAAAAAATTTATAAAATTCAATTTAATTTTTGTAAATTTTTAAATTTAATTTTTGACTGTTTTTACACCCATTTAAAAAATATCAATTCAAAGTTTTTATTGTTTAACATAACAAACTTTGTATTCGTTTGTGAATCTTTTTGACTGTTTTATGCCAACTAAAATCTTATTAAAACATGCAATTCTTGACTCTTTTTATGCCAATTCAAATCTAAGTTAAACAAGCAATTTTAGTATTTGTTATTCAATTTAGTATTGTTTTCTATTTATATTTTTTTGCCATCGTTGAGTGAAATAATTAAAATAATTAGAATCTCAATTATAAAAGTCATATTCAAGCGCTTAAAGTATAAAAAAAAAAAAATTAAGTATATAAAAATGTTTAAAAGTTAAACACAGTAAATTTAAACTTTTTTAATTGAATTGAACTAATGTCCCATAATTTTTCTATGGCTCAAAGCCATAGACCACAGAAAGCCATAGCCAACAAATGAATAAATCTAAACTAAAAAAAATTAGCAAATAGAACAAATGAAAATCCTATAGATGAACAACAACAATTATGTATATGAACAGGCAGCTCTTCCGCTACAATCAGTCATTCATCATGATGAACACAACAAAATATGGACTTTTTTTGTAAAAAATATCACTTGAGAGTAGAAATGATAACAAAATAAATTATACAAAAAAACATATAAATGTATAAATTTGTACAAGTGTAAACATTTTTGTTTAGATTTGGCAGCCGAGTGTAAAGGAGCGCAGCTTTATTTTTTTCTAACAACTATACTGTCTAAATATTGTAATGATTTTCTAAATATTTATTTGTAATTTTTGCCCATACGCTTGCTGAAGTCTTCGTATACCTATAGACTCTGTATAGAACGAACAATGCAATAATATTTAACGGCGAACAGATTCGTTATACGTCCATGTCTGGCAATTATTTGAAGATTTATCTGAACAAAATTTGTATAATTTATTACATAAATTTATAATGTAAGAGACAAATTTTTATTAATTTCGTTTTTATGGTGAAATGTACATTTATTTGTAGAGTTTATTATTTGAGCAGCGGAAATAAAAATCAATTATAACAAAGTTTTTCAAATTTTTTATTTAAAAAAATATACGAATATATGTTAATTATTAAATTTTGTTATTTTTTATAGCTGATTTATTTAAAATTTTTTTATTATTTTAAAATATTTTTTAATCTTCTTTTAACTAATTTTTAAAATTATTATACATATATAAATTATTTAATTTTATATTTTTAATATTTTTTGTATAGTTCTTTAGCTTTTTTGTACTCATTTCTTATATTATTTTCTACAGTTTTCTTATTTAAATTTTTTTATGTATTGTAACATAATTTGTAATAATTTTGAACCTTCTTTTAACTAATTGTTTTATTATTTAGACAACTTATTTTATATTTTTTAATATTTTTTCAATCTGCTTTGAACTCATATTTTATATTACTTTATATATCTTATTTTATTTAATGTTTTGTAAAATTTTTTTAACTTTTATTGTAAGCTGTTTTAACTAATTTTTGATATTATTTGTGAATATATTATAATATTATAATTCGTATTAATTAACTATAATTATATTATATTATTAATTTCAATAACTTTTTTGTCTTAGAACTTTCTTGTACTCATTTTTTGGTATTTCTTTAATTGAATATTTTTTTTTTAAATTCTGAATATTTTTTAACCTTCTTTTAACTAATTTTTTGCATGATTTTATTTAGCTTTTGTTAAGATATATTCTTTAATATTTATTTAACCTTCTTTCAGTTTATTTTTTATATTAGTATTCTTTTAACAAACTATATTTCTTTATAGCTTATTTTATTTAATATTTAGATTTTTATTTTAAAATGTTTTTTTTTTACCTTTTCTTTAACCTTTTTTAATTAATTTTGTGTATTACTTTATATAGCTTATTTTATGCAATTTTTTTATATTTTAAAATATTTTTTATATTTTTTTAACTTATTTTAACTAATTTTTTAAAGCATTTCAACTTACACCATTTCAATTTCATTCAGTCAACAATAAATTAATTTTCAGTGTTAATCTAATTTTATATATTATTTCAAGACAACATTTCATGCCATAAAATCACAAGTATTTGCATATAAAGCCATTAAAATCATATGAAAATAACTAATTATACAATTATCTATAGTAATAAATATATACACAAAATATCATAGTTTCTAGTTTAGGCAAAAATCAATTCATTATTAAACATATGACATTAAAAACATGAGACAAAACTTGAATCATGTGTCGAAAAGGACACTAAGTGTAGCATAAAATGTAGAAAAGAATCAATTAGAACTAAAACTGATAAAACCAAAATCTGCAGACAACTCATAGTTTATGAAAATGTATAAAACAGTAAAGTAAAAAAATTAAAAAATAAAAAACAAACAGAATCAACAGAAGAAATAAGAAAAATTAATTAAGAAATAATAAAAATTACAAATTACAGAATAAAACTTAAAATAATAAATAATAATAAAAAAATAATAAAAAAAATAATTAGGAAAAAATTAAAGTGAAGAATATAATACAAATGAAAAATATTTCATAAATATATGATTAAAAAAAGTGTAAAAAAATGCAATTCAATGAAAAGAAAATAAAATAAAATGCAGAGTTGCAGAATTTTAAACTATTAAATTAAATTTTGTAAATATAAAACTAATTGAAAATAAATTAAATAAATATAAGATACATAATACTAATTGAAAATAAATTAAAAAATTTAAATATAACTTCTATTTGATTTTGAAAAATGTAGTAACTTGAATTAGCTTACAGATAATACAATTAATAAAAAGATACTAATTTAATTGAAAAAATTATAATCAAGAACAAAAACTATGTAAGTGACTAATAAAAAATGAATCAAAAAATTAATAACTAAATAAATAAATAATAGAAATAATAATTCAAAACAATTGAATACGTGATTAACTGATAAATAAAAATAATATGAATCGTTGAAGGTGAACAATGGTGGCATTGTCCAAAAGTATGCAAACTGTACTCCAATAACAACAGATGCGCACTGCAAGTTAGTAAGGAAAACGATGTGTTAGAAAGAGATAAGCATAGAGTAACGTTAAGATTTATTGTAAGCGAAGATCGTTGGATGGTGTTGTCGCGCAGACGTTAATTACTCGTAAAATGTGTGTGCTAAGCGAATGCAAATATATATCAGTAGGAATAGCAAATAGCAGAAACCAATTAGCCGTAGAAGAAGCATAGAATTTCTAAATAGATGGAACAGCCTAAGAAATAGGAAAACCATAGCTGATGAACAGGACAACTGACAGCAACAATTTAAGTCATAAAACGTAACGCTGCATAAACACTGACTTAGCAAAACATTTAGAAGAGCGCAAAACTTAAAAAAAACTTTTAAAAAAGTGTAAACTCTTGAAAGGACAATTTAGTTGTGGCTAAAATGAATAGCAGAACCGTTAAAAATTGATTTTGGTTTGCAGCTCATGTAAAGAACAAAAATAAAAAAACGAAAAACCAACAATGCAACTAGTGGAGCGTCAAATAAATTATACATATTAAATGAGTAATAAGATTTTATTTGAAATTAATTTTAAAGCATATTATAAATAGTGTAAAGCATTGCATAATTTATAAAAAAAAACATAATACAAAAATAAATAAACATATAGAGAATATAGAAAAAAGAAAATGCAAACAGCTAAAGCAGTAAGTAAGACTTAACATTGAACGGTTAAAGTTGCGAGTTGATTTGAGTTGAAGTAGATTTAAACAATTTTTTTAATTCAAAAAAGAAATGCATATATTAAGGCATTTTAAGTATGTTTCTTTTAAGTATGTTTCTATTTTAAGTATGTTTCTTATCTTAAAATGCAGTTAACGGTTGATTTATTTCACTAACTCCATGGCAACAGACATAAGTTGACAAGTTTTAGCCACACTTGGTGATATTTTTGTGCAATATTTTCTCACTTAGCTAAACAAGCAAAATAGGTGATTTGTGGGTTTATTGATTAACAACATAACAACAAATATCTTTCTCATTGGATACCTTGGAATAACTTCTGTCTCTGTTGTATAAAATTTGAAGCATTTTTTAAGCATTTTTTTAATGACCTCAATGTTAATTTTCATAGTGCTATGTTTTGGCATTTAGAAAAATTTTTCCAATAGTTAATAATTCTGTTTCAAATTCTTCTTTAATCTGCTCCACTTTGGTAAATTGTTCAGTATTTCAGCCTCAAATAAGATATCGTCTGGATCTGCAGGGAACCCAACTAATCGGGAAGAATACCTGGTTCAATATGAAAGGAATCACAATGGACGTAGTAGGGTCTCTGAATAAATAACAAATAACACTTCCACTAACTTTTGAAGTATTTTTCATAATTCTATAGAAACAAAGAATTTTATTTGTTAATCCTTCAGTTGTATGTTTCAGTAGCTCCTCTCTCTCTTCTACTATTCTTCTTTAGGAAATTCTGAAAATTCTTTTATTCCGCTTTAGAAGATTTTCTATAGAAAATGCTAAGATTTTGATTAAATTCAAATTGCTTTAAAGCAATCGAATAAAGACGCATGAAAATATTCCAAGCTTTGCTAATTCGAATCATCCAACTGTTAATCAATGAAACCAACTCAAATTAAGTACCAAACTCAAAACCATTCAAGACCAAGCCTCTTCTAATATCCTAAATTTCACTGAATTGTAGACCTTATTTCATATGATGAAGAAAACAGTGTTTCGAAAGGATAAAATTGTGGATATGAAAGCAACCATCAAACCTAACCTAACCCCTTATTTCATAGCCTTTTTTCAATATAAATGCATATAGTTTACTCCCACTGCTCACATTTACTAAACAATATCATTCATTCAAAATTGTATGATCTTAAAAAATGTATTTAAACTCTATTTAAACCCCATATTTAACTGTTCATCTACACTTTTCTACATATAATTTCTTTCAATTACTCGATATAGAATAACAATCCCATAATTTCATTCATACAATATTTATGACAAAATATTTTCATGTATGCATATATATTATAAAATCGATTTTCTAGTTTATAATGGTAGCAGTGTTTTTTTATAAACATATATAGTGACTTTTAGTTTACTATATATTTGTAAAATAAAAGAGAACCTAACATAAGTATTATTACAGATTATTATTATGATTATTATTGTACGAGTAATAACGAATGTGTTGAGAAATTTATTGAAGACGAAATAAATGAAGAAAACTGAAAACATATTAATAACCAAACGATGAAGTGAGTTTTTATTTGAAAAGTTATTTAAGGTAAAAAAAAAACAAAAAACCGGATGTGTGGAAACTCACCCGAAGGTATCTATGATACATTACTATTTGAAACCAGGGGTCGAATCGAGCGATCCGTGAACGTTCAACTCGTCACGTAAAAGTTATGATTTCGTATTACGCCATACGTGAACGAGTACTCGCTAACGTAATTCGTTATGATGCCTTCCGAAAGTGCGTACGTTACCGAGTATTCTTTCTTACGAACAGTCATTCGATCAAAAAATTGTGTTCGTAAACGACAAGAAAAGAAAAATAATGTAAGAAATTAAAAAAAAAATTATTATTATATAAATATATTATAAATTATTATTATGAAAAACCAATTATATTGCTAAAAGGATTATTTTAGGACAAATACAAATAAAATAAATGCTGCACAAAAGGAGCTAATTGCAGTATTTATGTCCCATTCCAATCAAATAGTCGCAACCAACTGAATGTTGGTAATCACCACTTGCTAGAAGAGCAAGGGCTGCTGCTAGTTGCAGCGCTGGTGGAGATTACAACTTAACATCTCTACGACATATTTGAATGCTTCTTTTGTCAAGCGACATCTTTTTACAAATCTGTAAGAGAACTTTGTACAGTGTAAGTTTCTTCTTATATTTTTTTATTAAACTTACGCCGCGCGTAAGTTGGGTTGCTGTGGCCCCTTAATCGCCTTCGCACAATTCTTTCGTCACCATCGCTTTCATCGGATGATAAAAAAAGAGTAAGGCACCGTCCATAATCTCTTTATTACAACTTTTGTTCAAAAATTTCACAAAATAATGAAAATTCTGCTTCGGAAATTTTCAATTTAAGATTTGAATGCAAGCTGTCACTGTCAAAATTGTAAAAGACGAAAAAAATGTCTTACACTTTGAAAGAAAGTAGCAAAAATCTATTACACTATGAAATAATTACGATCCGTTCGCTTTCGTAAGCCATCATCCCATTTATTTCACACGATTAACGTATCACGGAATTTTCTTTCGTACGATTGCCGATACGTTCACGGATTGCTCGATTCGACCCATGCATTTGTCAGGTGGAAACGGTGCACATTGAAGTGGAATGTGCGTTTTTTAAGTTTCTTAAATTTTGTGCCGATGTTGCAGCTGCCTAGATGGCGCTGAAGAGTGTACGAAATAGACGAACAACTATTTGAAGAAGAATTCGCGTGGGCAGACGTGCCCTTTTGTTGCTCCGCGGTTTTTTAATGTTTTTACTTGTTTGCGCGTGATACAATTTTTATATAAATGTTTAGTGTGCCGTGTATTGTCCGACAACCGCTGCTACCGCGTTGTGGCCTGCCGATTTCGCGCGGCCAAATTAATAATTGTCGAAATTAAATTAAACGCGTCATGCACTTGCTAATGCTAAACTGCAGTGCAAGTGCCGTTACGTTCGCTGTCCGCCGCTTCGACCTCTGCCCGCGTTGTGTTGTTGCTGTGTTCTTTTTTTCCCGTGTTGTCTTTTTCCTCCGTCCGTTCTCAGTAGCGCTACATGCGGTCCTGTTCGACACTGAGAAATTGACTGCTCTGTGGTAAAGGCATAACACTTACTGCAGGGCAACATCAATTTTTCAGTGCGGCAGATCGCATTTCCGACTGCTTTCCTTGTCCTTTAACCCACCCAGGTCATGGTGCTGGACAAATTTCGCATAGCCTTCTGCAACGTGCGCGGGCTCAGGGCGAACTTTTTCGCTGTATACGCGTTTGTTAACCTCCACAAACCCCATCTAATGGCACTAAGTGAGACCCAGGTGTGTGAGGATGCAGATCCACTGGATTTCCACATCCCAGGGTACCACTTACTGCCATTATTCTCTCCTCACAGGGGTCTTGCCCTTTATGTGTGCAGTAATGTTGCGTACCAGTGCCAGCAACAACTATACACGACGGATGCCGAATTTAGCTCCATGTGGGTTAAATTCAATATCCAGTCGCACATTCTGCACTTCTGCTTTCTGTACAGAAGCCCGAATTCAGGGAGAGATTTTACTTATAGCAAGTTTGATCTTCTCTCTGATTCTATTTCACGTATTCTGGAATCGTATCCGAATAGTGAAATTGTAGTTGCTGGTGATTTCAATATTCATAATTCCAATTGGCTACGCCATTCCAGCCACACAACTCCTGAAGGCTTATATGTCGAGCTCTTTGCCGAGTCTAATAACTTGACTCAAATTGTGCATGAACCAACGCATATCCCCTGCGTTGCGGGGCAAGCTCTCAATACTCTAGACCTTTTTCTCACTTCACATCATGAAAAATATGATGTTGAAATGCACGCACCTCTTGGTAACTCGGACCATTGTACCATTTTGGCGTCTTTCTCATACTCTTCTATCCGCAATGCTTCGCCCTTAGCCCCGAAGCGCCTAGTGTGGATGTATGATAAAGCTAACTGGAGTGGACTTAATGAATTTTTCGCCCACTTCAATTGGAAATTGTGTTTTCTAGATAGAAACATAAATGCCGCAGCCAAAATGGTTGAAGAAATTATTTTATTGGGAATGCGGTCCTTCATCCCTAATAAGAAAATTTGCATTAAACCTAAGGACATTCTCTGGTTTAATGAGACATGCAGAATTGCTGTCAGGTCCAAAGAGGAAGCTTTCAGAGCATGGCAGGCAAATAAAAATGCCGCCACTGAACAGCTGCGTAAACAGGCTAGAAATCGATGCAATGCCATCCTAAGGCGCCAAAAGTTTCTGCACGAACAGCGCCAAAGGAAAAAAGTTCTTCAATGCCAGCGTGGTAGTAAGAACTTTTGGTCATTCGTTAAGAAGGTGAAGAACCAAACATCGTCTTCAATTCCAACTCTTCTTAACAATGATCAAATCATCACACACTCGGTTGATAAAGCTAATTTGTTGGCTAAAATTTTCGCAGAGAATTCCTCTCTGCCCCCCAGCGATCAACCACTACCCGTAGTCGAGAACGTATCTTGCTCTATGCCAGAAATTCATTTTCGGACACGGGTAGTTAAAAGAGTGCTTGCAAATCTCGATGTAAATAAGGCTTCAGGGCCGGACGGCATTCCAGCCCTTGTTTTGAAAAAGTGCGCTACCTCACTGGCTTGTCCATTACACAAACTTTTCAACATGTCATACACCACAGGTGTATTTCCGACATGTTGGAAGGTAGCAAATGTTCAACCAGTTCCAAAAAAAGGCAAGACTACTGACCCTGCGAACTACCGACCTATAGCAATCTGTTCGGTGCTTTCCAAAGCAATGGAAAGCATTGTAAACTTCAACCTTGTGAAATATCTGGAGCACAATAGACTGCTTAGTGACCGCCAATACGGCTTTCGGAGACAGCGATCGACGGGAGACCTTATGGCGGTCCTCACCGAGAAATGGAACCACAGCATTCTTAACCTCGGTGAAAGCAAGGTTGTTGCATTGGATATTTCCAAGGCCTTCGACCGGGTGTGGCATAAAGCACTCGTGTCAAAACTTATTGCCTATGGCGTCGGTAGTATCTTCTCTCGTTGGATTACGAGCTTCCTCTATGATCGCTCTATTCGTGTTGTAATAGACGGCATAGCCTCGGAAAAACATTCCCTTAGCGCGGGAGTGCCGCAGGGTTCGGTCCTTTCTCCAACCCTTTTCCTTATCTTCATCAACGACCTATTGTCGTCGACGAAGAATCCCATCTACTCGTTTGCGGATGACAGCACCATTTGTCATTCATACTCCTTCACAAAGCGCCCCAGCTCTGTGGAGATTGAGAGAGAACGGCGCCGTATGAATGACACACTTAATAGCGACCTACAAACAATCTCCAAGTGGGGTCAAGCGAACAGGGTCGATTTTAATCCTCGCAAGACCCAATGTTGTCTGTTATCCCATAAGCGAGTCTCCTCACATCCCAACACATCCCTGGTTATGGGTGGTGTGGGTATTACGGAATCGGCAGCTCTTGATGTTCTGGGCATGTCCATTAAGAACGATCTTCGTTGGAATGATCATATTTTTGGCGTGTCGAAAGAAGCAGCCAAGTGCCTAGGCTTCCTAAAGCGGTGCAAAAAATATTTCACTCCGTCTGATCTCCGCATTATTTATACCACCTATATCCGACCTAAAATGGAGTTTAACTCGCACCTATGGGCGGGGGCTTCAAAAACCCATTTGGAGCTCCTGGACCGGGTGCAAAACCGTGCGATCAAGCTTATAGGGGACAGTAGGGCATCCAGCTCTATTGACTCCTTGGAGCATCGTCGAAACGTGGCATGTGTGGTGTTATTTTACAGATACTTTTTCGGTAATTGCTCAGTGGAGATGAGCAGCTTGCTGCCATCACTCCGGGTATTCCCCAGGGCAACCCGTTTGAACACTGGCGCCCATGCATTCCACGTTGAAACGATGTTCCAGCGCACTACGCACTACAGAGAAAGTTCGTTCCTGGCCCGTACAGCGCGATTGTGGAATGGTCTCCCTGCGGATATTTTCCCCAGCACTTATGATCTTGATGGGTTCAAGGCACGAGTCCACAACTTCTTCACCCAACATCCTTTCTCCCAACCTATATATCCTTCCTGAACCAGCGCAATGCCTCGCATTTATAGGGGTATCCCCTGCGCGTTGGCTCGTATTTAAAAAAAAAAAAAAAAAAAAAACTGCAGCATTCGGCAGGTGGAATCGGTGCACATTGAAGTGGAATGTGCGTTTTTTAAGTTTCTTAAATTTTGTGGCGATGTTGCAGCTGCCTAGATGGCGCTGAAGAGTGTACGAAATAGACAAACAACTGCAGCATTCGGCAGGTGGAAATGTGGCACATTGAAGGGAATGTGCGTTTTTTCAGTTTTTTAAATTTTGTTGCGATGTTGGAGCTGCCTAGATGGCGCTGAAGTGTGTACGAAATAGACGAACAACTGCAGCATTCGGCAGGTGGAAACGGTGCACATTGAAAGTGGAATGTGCGTTTTTTAGGTTTCTTAAATTTTGTGCCGATGTTGCAGCTGCCTAGATGGCGCTGAAGAGTGTACGAAACAGACGAACAACTGCAGCATTCGGCAGGTGGAATCGGTGCACATTGAAGTGGAATGTGCGTTTTTTAAGTTTCTTAAATTTTGTGCCGATGTTGCAGCTGCCTAGATGACGCTGAAGAGTGTACGAAATAGACGAACAACTGCAGCATTCGGCAGGTGGAAATGGTGCACATTGAAGTGGAATGTGTGTTTTTTAAGTTTCTTAAATTTTGTGCCGATGTTGCAGCTGCCTAGATGGCGCTGAAGAGTGTACGAAATAGACGAACAACTGCAGCATTCGGCAGGTGGAAATGGAGCACATTGAAGTGGAATGTGTGTTTTTTAAGTTTCTTAAATTTTGTGCCGATGTTGCAGCTGCCTAGATGGCGCTGAAGTGTGTACGAAATAGACGAACAACTGCAGCATTCGGCAGGTGGAAACGGTGCACATTGAAAGTGGAATGTGCGTTTTTTAAGTTTCTTAAATTTTGTGCCGATGTTGCAGCTGCCTAGATGGCGCTGAAGAGTGTACGAAATAGACGAACAACTGCAGCATTCGGCAGGTGGAAATGGTGCACATTGAAGTGGAATGTGCGTTTTTTAAGTTTCTTAAATTTTGTGCCGATGTTGCAGCTGCCTAGATGGCGCTGAAGAGTGTACGAAATAGACGAACAACTGCAGCATTCGGCAGGTGGAATCGGTGCACATTGAAGTGGAATGTGCGTTTTTAAGTTTCTTAAATTTTGTGCCGATGTTGCAGCTGCCTAGATGGCGCTGAAGAGTGTACGAAACAGACGAACAACTGCAGCATTCGGCAGGTGGAATCGGTGCACATTGAAGTGGAATGTACGTTTTTTAAGTTTCTTAAATTTTGTGCCGATGTTGCAGCTGCCTAGATGGCGCTGAAGAGTGTACGAAACAGACGAACAACTGCAGCATTCGGCAGGTGGAATCGGTGCACATTGAAGTGGAATGTGCGTTTTTTAAGTTTCTTAAATTTTGTGCCGATGTTGCAGCTGCCTAGATGGCGCTGAAGAGTGTACGAAACAGACGAACAACTGCAGCATTCGGCAGGTGGAATCGGTGCACATTGAAGTGGAATGTGCGTTTTTTAAGTTTCTTAAATTTTGTGCCGATGTTGCAGCTGCCTAGATGGCGCTGAAGTGTGTACGAAATAGACGAACAACTGCAGCATTCGGCAGGTGGAAACGGTGCACATTGAAAGTGGAATGTGCGTTTTTTAAGTTTCTTAAATTTTGTGCCGATGTTGCAGCTGCCTAGATGGCGCTGAAGTGGAATGTGCGTTTTTTAAGTTTCTTAAATTTTGTGCCGATGGTGCAGCTGCCTAGATGGCGCTGAAGAGTGTACGAAACAGACGAACAACTGCAGCATTCGGCAGGTGGAATCGGTGCACATTGAAGTGGAATGTGCGTTTTTTAAGTTTCTTAAATTTTGTGCCGATGTTGCAGCTGCCTAGATGGCGCTGAAGTGTGTACGAAATAGACGAACAACTGCAGCATTCGGCAGGTGGAAACGGTGCACATTGAAAGTGGAATGTGCGTTTTTTAAGTTTCTTAAATTTTGTGCCGATGTTGCAGCTGCCTAGATGGCGCTGAAGTGGAATGTGCGTTTTTTAAGTTTCTTAAATTTTGTGCCGATGGTGCAGCTGCCTAGATGGCGCTGAAGAGTGTACGAAATAGACGAACAACTGCAGCATTCGGCAGGTGAAATCGGTGCACATTGAAGTGGAATGTGCGTTTTTTAAGTTTCTTAAATTTTGTGGCGATGTTGCAGCTGCCTAGATGGCGCTGAAGAGTGTACGAAATAGACAAACAACTGCAGCATTCGGCAGGTGGAAATGGTGAACATTGAAGTGGAATGTGCGTTTTTCAGTTTCTTAAATTTTGTGGCGATGTTGCAGCTGCCTAGATGGCGCTGAAGAGTGTACGAAATAGACGAACAACTGCTGGGGTCGAATCGAGCGATCCGTGAACGTACAACTCGTCACGTAAAAGTTATGATTTCGTATTACGCCATACATGAACGAGTACTCGCTAACGTAAATCGTTATGATGCCTTCCGAAAGTGCGTACGATACCGAGTATTTTCTTACGAACAGTCATTCGATCAAAAAATTGTGTTCGTAAACGACAAGAAAAGAAAAATAATGTAAGAAATTAAAAAAAAAATTATTATTATATAAATATATTATGAATTATTATTATGAAAAACCAATTATATTGCTAAAAGGATTATTTTAGGACAAATACAAATAAAATAAATGCTGCACAAAAGGAGCTAATTGCAGTATTTATGTCCCATTCCAATCAAATAGTCGCAACCAACTGAATGTTGGTAATCACCACTTGCTAGAAGAGCAAGGGCTGCTGCTAGTTGCAGCGCTGGTGGAGATTACAACTTAACATCTCTACGACATATTTGAATGCTTCTTTTGTCAAGCGACATCTTTTTACAAATCTGTAAGAGAACTTTGTACAGTGTAAGTTTCTTCTTATATTTTTTATTAAACTTACGCCGCGCGTAAGTTGGGTTGCTGTGGCCCCTTAATCGCCTTCGCACAATTCTTTCGTCACCATCGCTTTCATCGGATGATAAAAAAAGAGTAAGGCACCGTCCATAATCTCTTTATTACAACTTTTGTTCAAAAATTTCACAAAATAATGAAAATTCTGCTTCGGAAATTTTCAATTTAAGATTTGAATGCAAGCTGTCACTGTCAAAATTGTAAAAGACGAAAAAAATGTATTACACTTTGAAAGAAAGTAGCAAAAATCTATTACACTATGAAATAATTACGATCCGTTCGCTTTCGTAAGCCATCATCCCATTTATTTCACACGATTAACGTATCACGGAATTTTCTTTCGTACGATTGCCGATACGTTCACGGATTGCTCGATTCGACCCCTACATTTGTCAGGTGGAAACAGTGCACATTGAAGTGGAATGTGCGTTTTTAAGTTTCTTAAATTTTGTGGCGATGTTGCAGCTGCCTAGATGGCGCTGAAGGGTGTACGAAATAGACGAACAACTGCAGCATTCGGCAGGTGGAAATGGTGCACATTGAAGTGGAATGTGCGTTTTTTAAGTTTCTTAAATTTTGGGACGATGTTGCAGCTGCCTAGATGGCGCTGAAGTGTGTACGAAGTAGACGAACAACTGCAGCATTCGGCAGGTGGAAACGGTGCACATTGAAGTGGAATGTGTGTTTTTTAAGTTTCTTAAATTTTGTGCCGATATTGCAGCTGCCTAGATGGCGCCGAAGAGTGTACGAAATAGACGAACAACTGCAGCATTCGGCAGGTGGAATCGGTGCACATTGAAGTGGAATGTGCGTTTTTTAAGCTTCTTAAATTTTGTAGCGATGTTGCAGCTGCCTAGGTGACGCTGACGTGTGTACGAAGTAGACGAACAACTGCAGCATTCGGCAGGTGGAATCGGTGCACATTGAAGTGGAATGTGCGTTTTTTAAGCTTCTTAAATTTTGGGACGATGTTGCAGCTGCCTAGATGGCGCTGAAGTGTGTACGAAGTAGACGAACAACTGCAGCATTCGGCAGGTGGAATCGGTGCACATTGAAGTGGAATGTGCGTTTTTTAAGCTTCTTAAATTTTGTGGCGATGTTGCAGCTGCCTAGATGGCGCTGAAGTGTGTACGAAGTAGACGAACAACTGCAGCATTCGGCAGGTGGAAACGGTGCACATTGAAGTGGAATGTGTGTTTTTTAAGTTTCTTAAATTTTGGGACGATGTTGCAGCTGCCTAGATGGCGCTGAAGTGTGTACGAAGTAGACGAACAACTGCAGCATTCGGCAGGTGGAATCGGTGCACATTGAAGTGGAATGTGCGTTTTTTAAGCTTCTTAAATTTTGTGGCGATGTTGCAGCTGCCTAGATGGCGCTGAAGTGTGTACGAAGTAGACGAACAACTGCAGCATTCGGCAGGTGGAAACGGTGCACATTGAAGTGGAATGTGTGTTTTTTAAGTTTCTTAAATTTTGTGGCGATGTTGCAGCTGCCTAGATGGCGCTGAAGAGTGTACGAAATAGACGAACAACTGCAGCATTCGGCAGGTGGAAATGGTGCACATTGAAGTGGAATGTGTGTTTTTTAAGTTTCTTAAATTTTGTGCCGATGTTGCAGCTGCCTAGATGGCGCTGAAGTGTGTACGAAATAGACGAACAACTGCAGCATTCGGCAGGTGGAAACGGTGCACATTGAAAGTGGAATGTGCGTTTTTTAGGTTTCTTAAATTTTGTGCCGATGTTGCAGCTGCCTAGATGGCGCTGAAGAGTGTACGAAATAGACGAACAACTGCAGCATTCGGCAGGTGGAAATGGTGCACCTTGAAGTGGAATGTGCGTTTTTTAAGTTTCTTAAATTTTGTGCCGATGTTGCAGCTGCCTAGATGGCGCCGAAGAGTGTACGAAATAGACGAACAACTGCAGCATTCGGCAGGTGGAATCGGTGCACATTGAAGTGGAATGTGCGTTTTTTAAGCTTCTTAAATTTTGTGGCGATGTTGCAGCTGCCTAGATGGCGCTGAAGAGTGTACGAAATAGACGAACAACTGCAGCATTCGGCAGGTGGAATCGGTGCACATTGAAGTGGAATGTGCGTTTTTTAAGTTTCTTAAATTTTGTGGCGATGTTGCAGCTGCCTAGATGGCGCTGAAGTGTGTACGAAGTAGACGAACAACTGCAGCATTCGGCAGGTGGAAACGGTGCACATTGAAGGGGAATGTGTGTTTTGTAAGTTTCTTAAATTTTGTGGCGATGTTGCAGCTGCCTAGATGGCGCTGAAGAGTGTACGAAATAGACGAACAACTGCAGCATTCGGCAGGTGGAATCGGTGCACATTGAAGTGGAATGTGCGTTTTTTAAGCTTCTTAAATTTTGTAGCGATGTTGCAGCTGCCTAGGTGACGCTGACGTGTGTACGAAGTAGACGAACAACTGCAGCATTCGGCAGGTGGAATCGGTGCACATTGAAGTGGAATGTGCGTTTTTTAAGCTTCTTAAATTTTGGGACGATGTTGCAGCTGCCTAGATGGCGCTGAAGTGTGTACGAAGTAGACGAACAACTGCAGCATTCGGCAGGTGGAATCGGTGCACATTGAAGTGGAATGTGCGTTTTTTAAGCTTCTTAAATTTTGTGGCGATGTTGCAGCTGCCTAGATGGCGCCGAAGAGTGTACGAAATAGACGAACAACTGCAGCATTCGGCAGGTGGAATCGGTGCACATTGAAGTGGAATGTGCGTTTTTTAAGCTTCTTAAATTTTGGGACGATGTTGCAGCTGCCTAGATGGCGCTGAAGTGTGTACGAAGTAGACGAACAACTGCAGCATTCGGCAGGTGGAATCGGTGCACATTGAAGTGGAATGTGCGTTTTTTAAGCTTCTTAAATTTTGTGGCGATGTTGCAGCTGCCTAGATGGCGCTGAAGTGTGTACGAAGTAGACGAACAACTGCAGCATTCGGCAGGTGGAAACGGTGCACATTGAAGTGGAATGTGTGTTTTTTAAGTTTCTTAAATTTTGTGCCGATGTTGCAGCTGCCTAGATGGCGCTGAAGAGTGTACGAAATAGACGAACAACTGCAGCATTCGGCAGGTGGAAATGGTGCACATTGAAGTGGAATGTGTGTTTTTTAAGTTTCTTAAATTTTGTGCCGATGTTGCAGCTGCCTAGATGGCGCTGAAGTGTGTACGAAATAGACGAACAACTGCAGCATTCGGCAGGTGGAAATGGTGCACATTGAAGTGGAATGTGCGTTTTTTAAGTTTCTTAAATTTTGTGCCGATGTTGCAGCTGCCTAGATGGCGCTGAAGAGTGTACGAAATAGACGAACAACTGCAGCATTCGGCAGGTGGAAATGGTGCACCTTGAAGTGGAATGTGCGTTTTTTAAGTTTCTTAAATTTTGTGCCGATGTTGCAGCTGCCTAGATGGCGCCGAAGAGTGTACGAAATAGACGAACAACTGCAGCATTCGGCAGGTGGAATCGGTGCACATTGAAGTGGAATGTGCGTTTTTTAAGCTTCTTAAATTTTGTGGCGATGTTGCAGCTGCCTAGATGGCGCTGAAGAGTGTACGAAATAGACGAACAACTGCAGCATTCGGCAGGTGGAATCGGTGCACATTGAAGTGGAATGTGCGTTTTTTAAGTTTCTTAAATTTTGTGGCGATGTTGCAGCTGCCTAGATGGCGCTGAAGTGTGTACGAAGTAGACGAACAACTGCAGCATTCGGCAGGTGGAAACGGTGCACATTGAAGGGGAATGTGTGTTTTGTAAGTTTCTTAAATTTTGTGGCGATGTTGCAGCTGCCTAGATGGCGCTGAAGTGTGTACGAAATAGACGAACAACTGCAGCATTGGGCAGGTGGAAACGGTGCACATTGAAGTGGAATGTGTGTTTTTTAAGTTTCTTAAATTTTGTGGCGATGTTGCAGCTGCCTAGATGACGCTGAAGTGTGTACGAAGTAGACGAACAACTGCAGCATTCGGCAGGTGGAATCGGTGCACATTGAAGTGGAATGTGCGTTTTTTAAGTTTCTTAAATTTTGTGCCGATGTTGCAGCTGCTTAGATGGCGCTGAAGAGTGTACGAAGTAGACGAACAACTGCAGCATTCGGCAGGTGGAAATGGTGCACATTGAAGTGGAATGTGTGTTTTTTAAGTTTCTTAAATTTTGTGCCGATGTTGCAGCTGCCTAGATGGCGCTGAAGTGTGTACGAAATAGACGAACAACTGCAGCATTCGGCAGGTGGAAACGGTGCACATTGAAAGTGGAATGTGCGTTTTTTAAGTTTCTTAAATTTTGTGCCGATGTTGCAGCTGCCTAGATGGCGCTGAAGAGTGTACGAAACAGACAAACAACTGCAGCATTCGGCAGGTGGAATCGGTGCACATTGAAGTGGAATGTGTGTTTTTTAAGTTTCTTAAATTTTGTGCCGATGTTGCAGCTGCCTAGATGGCGCCGAAGAGTGTACGAAATAGACGAACAACTGCAGCATTCGGCAGGTGGAATCGGTGCACATTGAAGTGGAATGTGCGTTTTTTAAGCTTCTTAAATTTTGGGACGATGTTGCAGCTGCCTAGATGGCGCTGAAGTGTGTACGAAGTAGACGAACAACTGCAGCATTCGGCAGGTGGAATCGGTGCACATTGAAGTGGAATGTGCGTTTTTTAAGTTTCTTAAATTTTGTGCCGATGTTGCAGCTGCTTAGATGGCGCTGAAGAGTGTACGAAATAGACGAACAACTGCAGCATTCGGCAGGTGGAAATGGTGCACATTGAAGTGGAATGTGCGTTTTTTAAGTTTCTTAAATTTTGTGGCGATGTTGCAGCTGCCTAGATGGCGCTGAAGTGTGTACGAAGTAGACGAACAACTGCAGCATTCGGCAGGTGGAAACGGTGCACATTGAAGGGGAATGTGTGTTTTGTAAGTTTCTTAAATTTTGTGGCGATGTTGCAGCTGCCTAGATGGCGCTGAAGAGTGTACGAAATAGACGAACAACTGCAGCATTCGGCAGGTGGAATCGGTGCACATTGAAGTGGAATGTGCGTTTTTTAAGCTTCTTAAATTTTGTAGCGATGTTGCAGCTGCCTAGGTGACGCTGACGTGTGTACGAAGTAGACGAACAACTGCAGCATTCGGCAGGTGGAATCGGTGCACATTGAAGTGGAATGTGCGTTTTTTAAGCTTCTTAAATTTTGGGACGATGTTGCAGCTGCCTAGATGGCGCTGAAGTGTGTACGAAGTAGACGAACAACTGCAGCATTCGGCAGGTGGAATCGGTGCACATTGAAGTGGAATGTGCGTTTTTTAAGCTTCTTAAATTTTGTGGCGATGTTGCAGCTGCCTAGATGGCGCTGAAGTGTGTACGAAGTAGACGAACAACTGCAGCATTCGGCAGGTGGAAACGGTGCACATTGAAGTGGAATGTGCGTTTTTTAAGCTTCTTAAATTTTGTGGCGATGTTGCAGCTGCCTAGATGGCGCTGAAGTGTGTACGAAATAGACGAACAACTGCAGCATTCGGCAGGTGGAAATGGTGCACATTGAAGTGGAATGTGTGTTTTTTAAGTTTCTTAAATTTTGTGCCGATGTTGCAGCTGCCTAGATGGCGCTGAAGTGTGTACGAAATAGACGAACAACTGCAGCATTCGGCAGGTGGAAATGGTGCACATTGAAGTGGAATGTGCGTTTTTTAAGTTTCTTAAATTTTGTGCCGATGTTGCAGCTGCCTAGATGGCGCTGAAGAGTGTACGAAATAGACGAACAACTGCAGCATTCGGCAGGTGGAAATGGTGCACCTTGAAGTGGAATGTGCGTTTTTTAAGTTTCTTAAATTTTGTGCCGATGTTGCAGCTGCCTAGATGGCGCCGAAGAGTGTACGAAATAGACGAACAACTGCAGCATTCGGCAGGTGGAATCGGTGCACATTGAAGTGGAATGTGCGTTTTTTAAGCTTCTTAAATTTTGTGGCGATGTTGCAGCTGCCTAGATGGCGCTGAAGAGTGTACGAAATAGACGAACAACTGCAGCATTCGGCAGGTGGAATCGGTGCACATTGAAGTGGAATGTGCGTTTTTTAAGTTTCTTAAATTTTGTGGCGATGTTGCAGCTGCCTAGATGGCGCTGAAGTGTGTACGAAGTAGACGAACAACTGCAGCATTCGGCAGGTGGAAACGGTGCACATTGAAGGGGAATGTGTGTTTTGTAAGTTTCTTAAATTTTGTGGCGATGTTGCAGCTGCCTAGATGGCGCTGAAGTGTGTACGAAATAGACGAACAACTGCAGCATTGGGCAGGTGGAAACGGTGCACATTGAAGTGGAATGTGTGTTTTTTAAGTTTCTTAAATTTTGTGGCGATGTTGCAGCTGCCTAGATGACGCTGAAGTGTGTACGAAGTAGACGAACAACTGCAGCATTCGGCAGGTGGAATCGGTGCACATTGAAGTGGAATGTGCGTTTTTTAAGTTTCTTAAATTTTGTGCCGATGTTGCAGCTGCCTAGATGGCGCCGAAGAGTGTACGAAATAGACGAACAACTGCAGCATTCGGCAGGTGGAATCGGTGCACATTGAAGTGGAATGTGCGTTTTTTAAGCTTTTTAAATTTTGTGGCGATGTTGCAGCTGCCTAGATGGCGCTGAAGAGTGTACGAAATAGACGAACAACTGCAGCATTCGGCAGGTGGAATCGGTGCACATTGAAGTGGAATGTGCGTTTTTTAAGTTTCTTAAATTTTGTGGCGATGTTGCAGCTGCCTAGATGGCGCTGAAGTGTGTACGAAGTAGACGAACAACTGCAGCATTCGGCAGGTGGAAACGGTGCACATTGAAGGGGAATGTGTGTTTTGTAAGTTTCTTAAATTTTGTGGCGATGTTGCAGCTGCCTAGATGGCGCTGAAGTGTGTACGAAATAGACGAACAACTGCAGCATTGGGCAGGTGGAAACGGTGCACATTGAAGTGGAATGTGTGTTTTTTAAGTTTCTTAAATTTTGTGGCGATGTTGCAGCTGCCTAGATGGCGCTGAAGTGTGTACGAAGTAGACGAACAACTGCAGCATTCGGCAGGTGGAAACGGTGCACATTGAAGTGGAATGTGTGTTTTTTAAGTTTCTTAAATTTTGTGGCGATGTTGCAGCTGCCTAGATGACGCTGAAGTGTGTACGAAGTAGACGAACAACTGCAGCATTCGGCAGGTGGAATCGGTGCACATTGAAGTGGAATGTGCGTTTTTTAAGCTTCTTAAATTTTGTGCCGATGTTGCAGCTGCCTAGATGGCGCTGAAGAGTGTACGAAATAGACGAACAACTGCAGCATTCGGCAGGTGGAATCGGTGCACATTGAAGTGGAATGTGCGTTTTTTAAGTTTCTTAAATTTTGTGCCGATGTTGCAGCTGCTTAGATGGCGCTGAAGAGTGTACGAAATAGACGAACAACTGCAGCATTCGGCAGGTGGAAATGGTGCACATTGAAGTGGAATGTGTGTTTTTTAAGTTTCTTAAATTTTGTGCCGATGTTGCAGCTGCCTAGATGGCGCCGAAGAGTGTACGAAATAGACGAACAACTGCAGCATTCGGCAGGTGGAATCGGTGCACATTGAAGTGGAATGTGCGTTTTTTAAGCTTCTTAAATTTTGTGCCGATGTTGCAGCTGCCTAGATGGCGCTGAAGAGTGTACGAAGTAGACGAACAACTGCAGCATTCGGCAGGTGGAAACGGTGCACATTGAAGTGGAATGTGCGTTTTTTAAGTTTCTTAAATTTTGTGCCGATGTTGCAGCTGCCTAGATGGCGCCGAAGAGTGTACGAAATAGACGAACAACTGCAGCATTCGGCAGGTGGAAACGGTGCACATTGAAGTGGAATGTGCGTTTTTTAAGTTTCTTAAATTTTGTGCCGATGTTGCAGCTGCCTAGATGGCGCCGAAGAGTGTACGAAATAGACGAACAACTGCAGCATTCGGCAGGTGGAATCGGTGCACATTGAAGTGGAATGTGCGTTGTTTAAGCTTCTTAAATTTTGTGCCGATGTTGCAGCTGCCTAGATGGCGCCGAAGAGTGTACGAAATAGACGAACAACTGCAGCATTCGGCAGGTGGAATCGGTGCACATTGAAGTGGAATGTGCGTTTTTTAAGCTTCTTAAATTTTGTGCCGATGTTGCAGCTGCCTAGATGGCGCTGAAGAGTGTACGAAGTAGACGAACAACTGCAGCATTCGGCAGGTGGAATCGGTGCACATTGAAGTGGAATGTGCGTTTTTTAAGCTTCTTAAATTTTGTGGCGATGTTGCAGCTGCCTAGATGGCGCTGAAGAGTGTACGAAGTAGACGAACAACTGCAGCATTCGGCAGGTGGAAACGATGCACATTGAAGGGGAATGTGTGTTTTGTAAGTTTCTTAAATTTTGTGGCGATGTTGCAGCTGCCTAGATGGCGCTGAAGTGTGTACGAAATAGACGAACAACTGCAGCATTGGGCAGGTGGAAACGGTGCACATTGAAGTAGAATGTGTGTTTTTTAAGTTTCTTAAATTTTGTGGCGATGTTGCAGCTGCCTAGATGGCGCTGAAGTGTGTACGAAGTAGACGAACAACTGCAGCATTCGGCAGGTGGAATCGGTGCACATTGAAGTGGAATGTGCGTTTTTTAAGCTTCTTAAATTTTGTAGCGATGTTGCAGCTGCCTAGGTGACGCTGACGTGTGTACGAAGTAGACGAACAACTGCAGCATTCGGCAGGTGGAATCGGTGCACATTGAAGTGGAATGTGCGTTTTTTAAGCTTCTTAAATTTTGTGGCGATGTTGCAGCTGCCTAGATGGCGCTGAAGTGTGTACGAAGTAGACGAACAACAGCAGCATTCGGCAGGTGGAATCGGTGCACATTGAAGTGGAATGTGCGTTTTTTAAGTTTCTTAAATTTTGTGCCGATGTTGCAGCTGCCTAGATGGCGCTGAAGAGTGTACGAAATAGACGAACAACTGCAGCATTCGGCAGGTGGAATCGGTGCACATTGAAGTGGAATGTGCGTTTTTTAAGTTTCTTAAATTTTTTGGACGATGTTGCAGCTGCCTAGATGGCGCTGAAGTGTGTACGAAATAGACGAACAACTGCAGCATTCGGCAGGTGGAAACGGTGCACATTGAAGTGGAATGTGCGTTTTTTAAGCTTCTTAAATTTTGTAGCGATGTTGCAGCTGCCTAGATGGCGCTGAAGTGTGTACGAAATAGACGAACAACTGCAGCATTCGGCAGGTGGAATCGGTGAACATTGAAGTGGAATGTGCGTTTTTTAAGTTTCTTAAATTTTGTGCCGATGTTGCAGCTGCCTAGATGGCGCTGAAGTGTGTACGAAATAGACGAACAACTGCAGCATTCGGCTGGTGGAAACGGTGCACATTGAAGTGGAATGTGCGTTTTTTAAGTTTCTTAAATTTTGTGCCGATGTTGCAGCTGCCTAGATGGCGCTGAAGAGTGTACGAAATAGACGAACAACTGCAGCATTCGGCAGGTGGAATCGGTGCACATTGAAGTGGAATGTGCGTTTTTTAAGTTTCTTAAATTTTGTGCCGATGTTGCAGCTGCCTAGATGGCGCTGAAGAGTGTACGAAATAGACGAACAACTGCAGCATTCGGCAGGTGGAATCGGTGCACATTGAAGTGGAATGTGCGTTTTTTAAGTTTCTTAAATTTTGTGGCGATGTTGCAGCTGCCTAGATGGCGCTGAAGTGTGTACGAAATAGACGAACAACTGCAGCATTCGGCAGGTGGAATCGGTGCACATTGAAGTGGAATGTGCGTTTTTTAAGTTTCTTAAATTTTGTGCCGATGTTGCAGCTGCCTAGATGGCGCTGAAGAGTGTACGAATAGACGAACAACTGCAGCATTCGGCAGGTGGAATCGGTGCACATTGAAGTGGAATGTGCGTTTTTTAAGTTTCTTAAATTTTGTGGCGATGTTGCAGCTGCCTAGATGGCGCTGAAGAGTGTACGAAATAGACGAACAACTGCAGCATTCGGCAGGTGGAAACGGTGCACATTGAAGTGGAATGTGTGTTTTTTAATTTTCTTAAATTTTGTGGCGATGTTGCAGCTGCCTAGATGGCGCTGAAGAGTGTACGAAATAGACAAACAACTGCAGCATTCGGCAGGTGGAAATGGTGAACATTGAAGTGGAATGTGCGTTTTTTCAGTTTCTTAAATTTTGTGGCGATGTTGCAGCTGCCTAGATGGCGCTGAAGAGTGTACGAAATAGACGAACAATTGCTGGGGTCGAATCGAGCGATCCGTGAACGTTCAACTCGTCACGTAAAAGTTATGATTTCGTATTACGCCATACGTGAACGAGTACTCGCTAACGTAATTCGTTATGATGCCTTCCGAAAGTGCGTACGTTACCGAGTATTCTTTCTTACGAACAGTCATTCGATCAAAAAATTGTGTTCGTAAACGACAAGAAAAGAAAAATAATGTAAGAATTTAAAAAAAAAATTATTATTATATAAATATATTAAATTATTATTATGAAAAACCAATTATATTGCTAAAAGGATTATTTTAGGACAAATACAAATAAAATAAATGCTGCACAAAAGGAGCTAATTGCAGTATTTATGTCCCATTCCAATCAAATAGTCGCAACCAACTGAACGTTGGTAATCACCACTTGCTAGAAGAGCAAGGGCTGCTGCTAGTTGCAGCGCTGGTGGAGATTACAACTTAACATCTCTACGACATATTTGAATGCTTCTTTTGTCAAGCGACATCTTTTTACAAATCTGTAAGAGAACTTTGTACAGTGTAAGTTTCTTCTTACGCCTTCGCACAATTCTTTCGTCACCATCGCTTTCATCGGATGATAAAAAAAGAGTAAGGCACCGTCCATAATCTCTTTATTACAACTTTTGTTCAGAAATTTCACAAAATAATGAAAATTCTGCTTCGGAAATTTTCAATTTAAGATTTGAATGCAAGCTGTCACTGTCATAATTTTAAACTGTCATTGTAAAAGACGAAAAAAAATGTATTACACTTTGAAAGAAAGGAGCAAAAATCTATTAGACTTTGAAATAATTAGAATCCGTTCGCTTTCGTATGCCATCATCCCATTTATTTCACACGATTAACGTATCACGGAATTTTCTTTCGTACGATTGCCGATACGTTCACGGATTGCTCGATTCGACCCCAATAAGAAAAACTAGGAAGAGAATTAAAGAAGGATCAAGGAGAAGTAAAATTGAAGAAACGAATGTCTCATGCAGTAAGAATGTTTTTGGGAAATGTTCTGTTTGAATCATTATGAGATAAAATTCTCAACTAGCGTATATATTTACATTCGATTT
This sequence comes from Melieria picta, assembly GCA_964056695.1. Lineage (NCBI taxonomy): Eukaryota > Metazoa > Arthropoda > Insecta > Diptera > Ulidiidae > Melieria > Melieria picta. Next base: position 71,218,043 of record OZ057399.1, on the reverse strand, counting down.
AATCAAAAAAATTAGTTACAAGCCTAATAAGCAAACACTTTCTAATTAGACATCAGATGCTTTAGAAACTCAAAGATACAATAACAACTCTGTGCTTGCTGGCTTCTTTTAACATTTGGTTACTCTCAATGTTTCGCATCTGGCAATGCTCTGACGCTCACTAAACCACCGGAGATGCCAAATTTTCTTTACTTCGATATTGTTTTCCAGAATTTTAAATCCAAAAAATATATGAACATTGAGTTTTTATTTTAATAGACAGTGGGAAACCAGGGAAAGTGAGTGCTCATCATCTTGTATACCTTAAATCTTTAAATTCATGTCAGAAAGTTATATTTGAGGTAAGAATTGTGTTCCAACTTCCTATGTCTTTCGATATTCTACATAATTCAATATGCTGAGATCTTGTATAACCACAACAATGTGCAATAAGCATGCAAAATCTCCTTTTTTGAAAATTTGTTTCTTATCAAGTCTTCTCTTAAACTTATTTGACGTCAAAAACTAAAAATAGGAATCCACACTGCAAATTTAAATGCACCATTGTGGCAACACTTGCCAACACGACTAGCACCCGAAGCGAAAGTAACGATTCGATTGTGCCGCATTTTTTCGTTCGTTTGTGCCGCTTTGTTGCGAAATTTTTATCAACGAAAATCTACATTTCTCAGCAGAATTAACTACAAAAAATATATCAAAAAGAGTCAACAGCCAGCAAAGTCTAGTTTCCACTAATTTTTTCACCAATATGGCGTCTGCGTCCGGCTCGCCGCGCTCACGGCAAGTTGTACGCTACAGCGTCGCACCGGAGCGCGAGTTGCGCGAGCAACTGCACCAGGAAATCGAAAGCAAGTCGAAATCCTGCTCGAATCCCACCTACGAGTGCTCGATACCGCGCATCGATGGCTATGAGTACTGCATTCGGCACATCTTGCGCGAGCCGCGCGGCAATTTTCGCCAGTGCGCCTACACATACGGCAATGGACGCAAGTGCCCGAATGCAGTGCCCAAGCACGACACCAAAAAGGATCCGGCCATGACGACGCTGTGCTTCGAACACAATCGCCAGGCTCAGCTGCAGAAGACGCACGTGGCCGTTGGCAAGTTGCGTCGCACCGATACGAATGAGGCGCTGCTGCACAGCCTGGCACATCATGTCAATGTGGAGGAGGTGCAGCAGGAGCGAACTGACATTTGCGAACAGGACGAGGAGATCGATGTAGTGTCGCCACATGTAGCGCCATTCGGTGAGTGAAACAAGAACAGGTGGCTGCTCTATGTTTCGATATTAATTATTGAACTATTATGTTTTTGTGGCACAGTAAGCCATGATCAGATACATAGCCTGAGCACTGTGGCCGCCACTATACGCAAACGTCGCCGCATACTGGACTACGCCTCCGATAGCACAACCGACGATGAGGAGCCGCCCAATATGAGCAACACCGCGCGCGGCCTCGAATGCAATGAGTCGGACAATGAGAGCGTCGATTCGCAGGATGAGGATTTGCTAAAGTGAGCAAAAAGAACCAAACGTTACGTGAACGTCTTTTGTATATTAAACGAAAATGTATTTCATAGGCACGCTGGCATCTACACGCGCCAGGAGGCCATACGTATCTCGGAGGCCAAGCTGACCAAACTGCAAGGCCTTTACATCGATCAGATCAATCGTCTGCATCACATACTCAAAGAGCGTCGTCGCCGCTATCTGCAGGCCATACGCAAGGAGCGCGAGATACTTTGTATGTAACAAATGTGGTTCTCAAATTGTTCTATATCAATTTAAATGCTGCTTTTCACTCTCCCCTGCAGGCAGCATACACGACCAAATCAAGGAGACGCCACGCGAACGTGTGCTGTATGACCAGCTGAAGGCATTCAACACCTATCATCGGCGCCATGGCGTCGAGGCTGTGCTCTACAAGAAATTCAAAGAGAAGCGCTCGCGCGCCAGTGACGGCTACGGCCACAAGGGCCCCGGCTTCAGCAAGTGCGTCTTTACCGAGGGCGGCGTAAAGTGCGGCGAGCGCGCCATGCCCTGTTGCAAGTTCTGCCGCAAGCATATACTCGAGGACAAGAAACAGATCCTGTTTCGTGCCTGCGAGGTGGAGAAGAGCGGCGTGGTGTGCCAGGAGCCCATACCGTGCATCTTCGACGATGCCTCCACCTGCGTGCTGCATTTGGTAATGCCGACACGTCGCCAATACATACAAAAGGTGTGTGCACCATGAGCGCCAGCCATGCACCCGACCACTACCACTTACTTTGACCCTACTACTTATTTAGTGTTTCGCTGTGCAAAATTCAAACACATCCTACATATATATACATTTTCTATAGTTTTGTATATACTTGCAAAATTTCCAAAATTTACATAAGGCATACGCTTGCGCGCATTCCAGGCCATTTCAATCCAAACACATATGTGGCTTTATTACTTTGGCAGCGTTTCGTATTTGCATTGAATTTGTTTTGCTTTGTTCTATTATTTTCGCACACTGAAACAACAACGAAAAACCCGAAAACTGAAATGAAGCAACTTTTTTGTATTGTTTGGCATATTTTGTGAACCTGTGAATTGTACATACACAAACGTCCTTCTCCATCTTACAGGATTACCCTAAATATGCTCCACAACACTATGCGTGAAAGAGCGAGAGAGAGAGAGCGTAATGTAAGACTGTGACTTGTGACTATTCGAAACAAAAAATAATAATGATGAAGAAAAACTTGAATTATTGCAATTAAACGTTATGTCCATTGAACTAGTTTTTTTCTCAATAATTTAATGCATATTGCAAAATGAGCGCAAGTTTAGGTACTTAAGTAATGAAAGCACAACAATGAGAAGGAACTTAATCGTTAAGTAAACTGTGAAGTTCTGCACATTGCAAGGCACCCGATAATGTGCTTATGTCATAATTTTTTCATTGCAGAAATACGAGTCCGAGACGGAGGAAGAAGACAGCGGTGCGGCTGAGGTGAAAAGCGAAAGCTTCGAGGGTAGCATTGCAGCGGCTGAGAATGCGCGCCTTGCGACCAGAGCTGAACGTGCAGTGGCCAAGTCGAAGCAAGCTGCGGCGGCGGCAGTGGCCAGCGGCAACATTACCATCTCGCACGACAGCAAGGATGTGGTGGTCGATGTGAAAGTTGAATGAAAAATGAAAGCATCGATTGATGAATATGCATGCAATAGCAAATTCAATTTTTTAATGTGTTTACTTGTTTTTGAAAAAGTTGGTGCGGTTTGAAAAGCACTTAAATTAATTATTTTTATAACGTAAAATGAATATTTTGACTTAGTGCTAAAGGCAAATAATAATTTCGAGTACAAATGTTACAGCAATGATTTAAAAAATATATAAATGATTTTAATAAAAAAAAAGAAATGTTTAAGGCATTAGATGCAGTAGAGGGAATAGTGGAACCTTTTTTTGTTTTAAATGATTAATGTATGCAAATTTGCGTAAAGAATTTGATATTTGTGCAGTGTCTATGAATGGACGAGGCTGTCTGTCGCTCTATTAGAACTTTTAGTATGATATTAATTTTACTTTGACTCGAATAGTAAAAGTTGCTTATAGTTATGACAGGAAGCACTTTTATGGCATTTCTGATTGGGCTTCCACTTGGATTTGTTGCAAATACAGTGGCGGTCAGAATTAATATGAAAATGTTCATGTAAATAAAATTGTGGCAATTTTGTTGGATATAAATGTGTTGAAATACTGTAATCCATACTAGGTTAGGTAGGTTACAAAAGAAATTATATTTTCGTTGATGTCAAATGTGCTACTTCTAGTTTTAATAAGAATACTAACATTCTGTATAAAGTTACTTTCAATTAAAGAATGTTTAGAAGAATCAATAATATACCAACTTTGATTTTATTCACTCCACATTTATATAAACAATATATATATTATATATATAGTAAAAATCCCTATATATTTGTTATTTTTATTTCTTCACAAAATTATCTTTGCACAAAATCCAAGAGAATTTTGTTCAATCATTGTTTGTGCGCAAATGATAGTATTTTCCCAAGTTTTTTTTTTAAATATTTAATTTACTATTAAATTATTTACGTAATGTTTTTCGCCCAACACTGCTGGAATGAATTTACATTTGCATTGTGCCTATGAAACTCGCAAACACATTTCAGCAACAACTTCAAGCTGGCAGTGCTCCTCGTGGCCACTACAGCTGCTTGCCGCTAATGGGTGAGCTGCGCTCCACGGGGCTTGCGTAAATTTTAATTGGATAACAGTTTTATCAAAGAAAATTTGTGAATTCGTCATGTACAAATTGGTGGCACAACAATTGCGGCAGCAGGTGCGAAATTTCACGCGTGCCACTTTGCAACATTCCAAAGTAGCAACCGAATTGCCTGCAGTTGAAAAGCAGTCGCCCCAACAACAACAAGACAATGGCATTGCCGTAACCAAAGTGCTCGAAGGTTGGAGCGCCAAACTGAAGGAGGCTGGTGTCGGGGATATTGATTTCAATTTGAAGTGTTTGGTGGCGCATGTGCTGCAAAGGAAGTTTGTAAGAAACTGTTTACATTTATACTTTAAATCTTTCTTATTGCCACGTCATGATTTTCTCTCCAAGAACAAGTTGCCCAGCTACAAGAGTCTGCAATTCAATGCAGCGCAGCTGCAGGATTTCGAGCGCCTGTGCGAGGCACGCTGTGCACGTATGCCGCTGCAGCACATTCTCGGCGAATGGGACTTTATGGATTTGACGCTGAAGACAGCGCCCACTGTCTTCATACCGCGTCCCGAAACCGAAGAGTTTGTCAGCAAAGTGATCGAACAGTATCGCAACGTGGACGAGCCCGTTAATATGCTGGAAGTGGGCTGTGGCTCGGGCGCCATGTCGCTGGCCATATTGCATGCATTGCCACATGTGCGCGCAACTGCCATTGAACGCAGCAAGGTGGCCACGGCGCTTGCGATGGAGAATGCCGCACGGCTGGGACTGCAGAATCGAATCTCGATACACAATCACACCATGGAGAAGGACAACTACTTGCCGGCAGAATTAGCTGGCCAAACATACGATCTGATTATTGGCAATCCGCCGTATGTAAAATCGGAGGAGTTTCCGCTGCTACATCCCGAAGTGGTGGCGTAAGTGCCATATTCGTGTTGGCAAAGCGTTAATTGGTATCTAATGAAATATTTGCTAATTGCAGCTACGAGAATTTGAATGCGCTCGATGGCGGACCGGATGGCTTGCGCGTTGCACGGCTGGTCTTCGAGCTGGCGTGTGTGCATTTGCGGGTAGGCGGCAAACTGTGGCTGGAGTTGGGCAACGATCATCCACCGCTGGTCAAGACTATAATGCATTTGCAGTACGAGAATCGCTTGCGTTTCATAGACAGTTACAAAGATCAGTACAAGCGTGAGCGTTTCGTACAAATCGAAAAAGTCTAAGCTGTCAGACTGGCGGTCAAAATGAGGCATAGACCAGTGCAAAATATTGAATATTCCACAATTAATTTTGTTGTACAAATAAGAACGAATTGTGTGATGCAGCATTAATGAGACGTTTGCAATGCCAAAATGATCAAAATGAGTTGGTCGTTTTTTAATATTTGCGAATAGTGTAAAACCACTTTTAAGATTTCATAAAGATTTACATTTAGTTGGTCAATTTGGCTTGTAAACGACTCAAATATTTATTGTACTTTAGTCAATAGATAGAAACAAATATCTGAGATCTGTGAGATTGTTCAAAACTCGTAACATAGACAAAATGTGCCGTACTTAAGTACGACATTAGAAAATCTTAGCAATAAATTTAATTTATTGTGTGCTTTATGTCGATTTGCTTTTAAAATTTATGTTAAAATAGTGATTGTTGACAAAAACATATTCAATAAAACACGTCAAAAAATATAGCTCATAGCTACTAATTTTTGTAAAGTATGTAGATTTCATAAGTCAATCACCCAACAGTCTTTGTAAGCGGACTGTAGCGTGCATGGAATTACGACTGACAATAAGGAAGACATCACTCAAAGATGAATTGTCTGAGTCGCAGTTCCGGCCAGACACTGGAGGACTGCAACATTCGTCGCGTTAGCCATTTTTAATCTGCATGAAAATTCACCGTTATTCAGCTGAATGAGCATTTCCGTTGTCAGCGGCGACGGCGCTTGATGCCGAGGTGATGCTTTGAGTGATTCTCACAAATGGCATGCAACAGTGAAAGTCAACAACAACGACAACAACAAAACATTCCAAGTGTAATGAGAAAAGCAACAACAGTACACAACAGATGAAAACAATTACAATGCAAAAAAAAAACGCAGAAAAAGTTACAAAACACACCAGCAACAGCACGACTCCAACAACAGCAACAAAACACGGCAGAAAGCGCCTAAAAGCATGCAAAAGCTTTCGCAATAGTAATAAGCATAACAACAACAATGTCGCTGGGATAAAATCTTCTCTTGATATTTGTCGAGCGTGTGAGGCAGGCAGGCACTGAATTAACTTGCAATGCTATGGGTGCTGCTACTGTTGTTGTTGCTGACATTGTTTTTTTATTTAATTGCGCTACCTTGCTGGCAGCGATAAGCGTGTAGCGCGCACTCCGCTGTCAATACACAAAGCGCGACAAAAATTCTCAGAAATTATCCTTGGCCCATAGACCCCCGCAAACACTCCCCCGAACATACATACACACACACACACACAGGCCCAGACAACATCCCCAATAAGGCGCTGAAATTAGCCCTCTGCGACCAGCCAAGTGTCTTTGCGCACGTATTGCAGCTATGCTTGGAGCAAGGGGTGTTTCCAGATAGGTGGAAGCTGCAGAAACTGGTTCTGCTGCCAAAGCCGGGAAAACCGCCAGGTACGCCGCAAGCTTACCGCAAGCTTACCGCCCTATCTGTCTCTTGGACACGCTCGGCAAGCTGCTAGAGAGGATAATTCTTAACAGATTGGTGAAGTTCACTGAAGGAGAACGAGGGCTATCTCCAAATCAATTTGGTTTCCGAAGGAACCGGTCAACAATAGACGCGGTGAACTTGGCGGTGTCAGTTGCTGGTGACGCCATTGCTGGCAAAAGGTGGAAAGGCGGAACGAAGCAGTACTGCGCTATTGTGACGTTGGACGTCAGAAACGCCTTCAACAGCGCGTGCTGGGAGCATATGCTAAATGCGCTGAACGAGCTCAACGTCCCAGCGTACATCTTTAACATTGTAAAATGTTATTTCAGCGGCCGAATCCTATCATACGACAGCGAAGAAGGACCGAAGCGTTACGCAGTCACGGCGGGTGTTCCACAGGGCTCAGTTCTTGGACCGACGCTGTGGAATATAATGTACAATGGCATATTTAATCTTCCTCTACCAAGCGGGGTCCAAATCATAGGGTTCGCAGACGATGTTGCACTCACGGTAGTGGCCAAACATATTGCGCAGGTGGAGCAGAGAGGAAATGAGGCCATAAGGACCATCGAACAATGGCTTGGCAGCGTCGGGCTATCTCTGGCGCAGGAAAAAACTGAAGCGGTGCTCATCAGCAGCCGAAAAAAACCAGAAACGGCTTCGTTCTGCGTTGGCAGTTGCAGCATAGCGGCAAGCAGGAGCATTAGGTACCTCGGGGTCATTATAGACGACCGGCTTAGCTTCAAGCAGCACGCAGAGATCACCGCAAAGAAGGCTGCGAAAACAAACAGTGCCCTCTCGAGGATGCTGCCCAACATTGGTGGCCCGAGGAGTAGCCGACGAAAGCTGCTGGCAAGAGTGGTCAGCTCAATTTTGCTCTACGCAGCGCCGGTCTGGTCAGCGTCGTTGCAAACGAAAGCAAACTGCCGGCTATACGAAGGGGTGTATCGGCTCGCAGCGTTAAGAGTGATAAGCGCCTTCAAGACCACTTCTGACGATGCTGCGCTTCTGCTGGCTGGAATGACTCCGATCGGCATCATGGCGGACGAGTGCAGCCGAATTTACGGCAGGAAGAGGAAAGGCGAGCGCGGCGAGAAGGTGAATATGGAGGAGAGGGAAGAGTCGCTAAGACGATGGCAGCAACGCTGGGATTCCTCCTCCAAGGGCAGATGGACCCACACGCTAATACCGGACGTGAAAAGATGGGTAAATCGAAAGCATGGCGAGCTCAACTACCACTTGACGCAGATCCTGACGGGCCATGGTGTATTCAGGAGCTACCTGCACCGCTTCGCGCATGAGAGCTCACCCCTATGCCCGCGCTGCAGTGTCGCAGAGGACGCGAAACACGTCCTGTTTGATTGTCCAAGGTTTGAGGCAGCGAGAAACCACATTGCGGTAGCCACAGGGGCGATGCCAACCCCGCACAACCTGACTGAGCTGATGCTGGACTCCGAGGATGCCTGGAAAGCGGTGTGCCAATGCGCCGCGGACATCCACAAGGCGCTGAGAAGGGAGGAAGAGAGCAGGCGTGCCGACCGGTAATCGGGCCAAACCAGCTGACGTGGACGGACGCTACTACTACGCGGACACACGAATGAGACGTAAATTCAAGGAGGGGTGGTGGACAAACCGTATGGGGAGGGAACTATTTACGACCTACGGTGGTGGTGCCTAGTAAGTGCAACTAGCGACTAACTGCACTGACAGCAAAACGATACTGTGAGCCGAGAGCTCAAAACCGCCCTCTGACGTAATACTTAACGGTAGTGTCCGGAGGGGTTTCCGGTCAGTGACATGAGGAGGTTTAGTGTGTTAAAGTCGCACACTGACGGGGTTCGGCTTTTGATGCTTCCTCCTCGTTAAAAGTAAAAAAAAAAAAAAACACACACACACCTGCGTGTCAACAACAACAATACGTACACCCACACCCACGCACTTCAAGTGTGTTGTTGCTACGAGTATTGTCATTCTCTCATCTCTTTGCCCCTTGCCCACTTTAATTGTATTTGTGCTTTGTTTGTGTAGACGCTGCATTGTTGTTGGTGTTGTTGTGATTGAGTGCCAAGGCAAAGTAACACTCGAAACCGGGCAAAAAGAAGCAACGATGCATGGGTTGGGGTCTTTGTATGTGTGTGTGTGTTTATGTTTGTTGCCAGGGAAATTAGCACTCAAAATGAGAATATTAAATATTGTTGCTGTTCCTGTTGCTGTTAACGAAGTTGTTGCTGTTGCTGGGTGTATATTGTTGTTGTGTTTCCGTTGCTTGTTGACAATGAAATGAACGAGAGTGTTGAGGCTTTGCGTAAAGTGGGGAATTATTGCGATAGGAAAAGTGTTGCCTCTTTAGGAGTTGTTTCTGATAAAGATTTATGGTTAATTGTTGAAGAGTTTATGTCTGAACTAATAAGAGAAGAACTTTGAGAGTGATTAGTTTACTTCATAAAAAAAATTTTGTATATCTTAAACTAATAAAGTTATAAGGACGAAATTCAAGGATGTGGTAGTGTACATATTAGTCCTAAAGATATATTTTCTTAAAAAAAAACTATTGGAAATTTTCAAGGATATTCAAGGATAAAGTTTTAAAAGGACATTTTCAATACTTCTTCGTCCTTTTGCACAAAAACATTAAATTTTCTAACATTCTAAGGATTCTCTTTCATTTGATACCCATATAGTTATTCTACAATGCGCTCAATTTTTAAAATAATTTTTTTAAATAAACATGTCCTTGAAATTTCAAAGTCCTTTTAAAAAAAATCCTGACGTCAGAGAGTAAAACTAAAAACGCAGTTTTACTACATTTGGCCCCTAGTTTCGCGAGTATATAGATTTTTTCGTGTGTAAAATTTGTTGTCGTACGGTGTTATATAAGGTAAGGTACAGATATTATATATAAATCCATTATGTTAATTTGTTTTTGAATCTTACGTTGTATAAGATTAGCAAGATACAATTTCGTACTAAAAAACGTTTCAGACAGTTTTGTGGTTGCTTTATTTAGTTTTGTTTTCACGCTCTGGAAGACCCACCGTCAAAAAAGTTCGTAAAATCATGGAAATCGTCGAAGTTCGACTGTCATGTAAGCACTGTTTCGATTGCAAAGGAGTTAAACATTGCACAAAAAAAAACTTTTGGAATGACTTGAATAAGACTGGATGAAGAAAAAGCTTCATGTATGGGTGCCACACGAGTTAAGCCAAAAACCTCATGTATCGAATTTCTATCTACGAATCGCTGCTGAAATGCAACAAAATCGACCCATTTTTGAGGCGAATAGTGACTGAAAATGAGAGGTGGATCGGTTGGTTGGTTGAAGTGGCTGACTCACAGTTGTCCCCCTGCAAGTCACAATTAGCGCATATACGCCGTTTTGATACCACATGCTCACCGAAACTAAACCTGGTTTGTAGTATGACAAAATCCACCCGGTAGAATTTAGGTATCCAAGACAGTGGACAGTGGACAGTGGAGACAGTGCAGACTGAGAGGTGGATCACTTACGATAACGTTAAGCCAAATCGATCGAAGTAAAATCACAATGAAATCAGGATTGATGGACAGAATGGTTTTGTTGTGTGTTTGGTTGGATTAGCAGCGAATCATCTACTATGAGCTGGTATCCTATGACAGGGGCGTAGCCAAGGGGGGTTTAGGGTGTCAGAACCCCCCCATAGCCTATAATTTGTCAACATTTTCAATCACTATGCATCGTATGTACGTTCCCACATTAGCAAAAGGTCTTTTCATCTTTAAATATTTAAAAGAATATTAACAAAACCGTTTTTTTACCGAAACTAATTTGTTTTTTTAATAGTCACGTTTAGGCTTAATGCAGCGATTTGCATGTTCTAAAAACATGTCTAAAGAGTAGTTTAGTTTGTCGACCGGAATGTCCTTCAGGATGTCGGTGCAAGCCTTTTGGGTGGTTTCTACGTTCTCAAAATGCCTTTTTTCATCGGCAAATGCATTCTTTGAAAAGGTGAAATTCGAACGGTGCCACATCATGTGAAAACGGGGAGTGGTTGATGGTTAAAATTCGACTTTTAGTAAATAAAAAACAGTCAAAACAAGTGTCAATAGATGGGATGGCATCCTTCGATAGCCAAATGTTCAGTTAAAATGCAATAAATTTATGCTATTGAGATGCTTAACCTTCGCCTTACTAAAGATGATCCCAGGCACTTCCGCCGCTATTTTGAGTAAAACTCACAATAAATAAGTATATAATAATTTATAAATTTTTTTCTTACTTTAGTATATAGTATCTTCCTCTGGCGATAGTTCGTATTTGGAAAAAAGGCCTAACTTTAATGATTTATTTTGAGACTATGGAAAATATTAGAAGATTTCTTTCCAGAGGGTTTATTGAACACATAATGAGGTACGCAAAAAAAAATTATCGTGAGTTTTAATCAAAATGGTAGCGAAAGCGCCTGGGATCACCCAGGTACATTTGTATTAAAAATGACAAAATTCAAGTTTAAACATGAACAAAATTTCTAAAAAAAATATTTTTTCATGTTATTGAAAATTACCTTAAAATTTGTGCAGATATTAAACATGAATATGAAAAAGATCACCCGGGTGGGTATAAGTAAAGGGAAGATTAAATCCAATTTCAAGAATTTCAATGAAGATTTTGGCTAATATTTTGTGAATTACCGCCCAGTTTTGATCTACGGTGATCGCGGATTCAGTTGGCTAGCACGTTAGTCATCATTTATGTTCTGACAATCGTTTTTAAATCGCTTTTACCACTTATGAACTCCACCACGGTATAAACAAAAATCACCATAAACTTGGTCCATCAATTTAAATGCTTCGGTTAAAGTTTAAACATTTTTAAAACAATTGTTGAATACACGAGAAGAATTCCTTTATTAATAAACTGCGTAATATGTTATTGCGCAGGAATTTCTGCTCGTGCGTAGCAAAAATGCATTGATCGTGTCCGATTGCGTTTGTTTATTTGATGCGCAATGCAGCAACGGAAAAAGTCCCGTTAGGCCGCTCAATTGTCTGCTAACTAAAAGGATAGTTTGTGCGCTAGTCGCATGTGTATCCGTTGTCTTGCAGTTGTGTATCTATTGCGCAATGCGTAGTTGCACTTTACTTCTGCGCAAGAAGTTTTACTTCGATTCATTCTTCGCTGATCAGTGCTGGTGACAGGTCGTCAAATAAATAAGTTCTTAAACGAAATTAAAGTGTTTTATTGAAGACTAAATCCAACAGGTTATGGGCCCAGCTCCCGTCCACTTTGTAAATAATCCGTGTAAATATTTTTTGGTGTAAATCAGTGAACTTGGAAAACTTGAATTAATTAATATAAAATAATGGAGAAAATTAAAAGAAACATTAAGCCTTTCGATGGCGAAAAATATTCAATTTGGAAATTTAGAGTTAGAGCACTCTTGGCGGAAACAGATGCTCTAAAAGTGATAGACACTGAAGTGCCAGAAGACATTACGGACGAATGGAGAAAAAGTGAAAGAAATGCTAAAAGCATCATCATCGAGTATTTAAGTGATTCATTTCTTGGCTTTGCAAGTAGTGAAAGTACTGCAAGGCAAATTTTTAAGAACTTAGATCAGATATACGAGCGAAAGAGTTTAGCGTCGCAACTAGCTGTGCGGAAAAGGTTGCTTTCGTTAAAATTAAAGAGTGAATCCCCATTATTAGGTCACTTTAATTTATTTGATGACCTAATTAACGAACTGTTGGCTTCGGGAGCTAAAATTGATGAGATGGACAAAGTGTCTCACTTATTATTAACATTACCACCATCTTATGATGGAGTTGTAACCGCAATTGAAACACTGTCAGAAGATAATTTAACATTGGCTTTCGTAAAGAACCGGTTGCTGGATCATGAAATTAAGTTAAGAAGCGATAATAAAGACACAAGTTCCAAAATATTGCAAGCGATGTGTAATAATAACAATAAAAGCTATAAAAATTTCTCGCAAAACTTTAAAAACCAAAATAAATTCAAAACTTTTAAAACAAATACCAAGCCAATTGTGAAATGCTATCACTGTGGTAAAAATGGACATATAAAAAAAAGACTGCTATGCATTTAAAAGGTTTTTGAGTAACAAAAAGAATGAACATGCCAAAGCTGCACAATTTGCAACTACTTCACCGCGAAACGGTTTCGCGTTTATGATAAGAAATGAAGCTGTAATTCCTACTGTCGGCGACGTGTCTTTTCTCCTGGATTCTGGAGCTTCTGACCACATTATTAATAACGAAAATCTTTTCACCGATTGTGTCGATCTGGAGTACCCAATAAGGATATCAATCGCAAAGTGTGGGGAATATATTTATGCTACAAAGAAGGGCATCGTTAGGCTCTGTGATGATTCTCAAAACGAAATTACCCTGGAAGATGTACTTTTTTGTAAAGATGTTCCACAGAATTTAATTTCAGTGAAACGGATGCAGGATGCTGGATTGAAAATCGAATTTGATGCAGGAGGTGTTAAAGTCAGCAAGAATGGTCAAGTAATCATTGATGGTAAATGTATTCATAATGTTCCTATAATCGACTTTGTTTTAAGCAGAAAAGCGTATGCATCAAATATGGTTAAAAATAATGGTTATCTTTTGTGGCATGAAAGATTAGGACATATTAGTAAAGGAAAGTTCTTGGAAATAAAAAACAAAAATATGTTTAATGATATTGCACTTTTAAAGACTGTGCAACCAACTGATGAATTATGTGAGGCATGTATATATGGAAAACAAGCTAGACTAAGTTTTAATATATCTAAAAATAAAAATTACATTAAAAGACCTCTATTTGTAGTCCATTCAGATGTCTGTGGCCCGATAACACCTTCTACAGTTGATGAAAAGAACTATTACGTAATTTTTGTTGATCAATATACACACTACTGTGTAACTTATTTGATCACCTATAAGTCTGACGTTTTTGCCACTTTCAAAGATTTTGTTGCAAAAAGTGAAGCCCATTTCAATTTAAAAGTTGTAAATCTATATATTGATAATGGGAGAGAATATTTGTCAAATGAGATGCGCGACTATTGTGTTCAAAAAGGCATCAGTTACCACCTAACAGTTCCACATACTCCACAACTAAATGGTGTGTCTGAACGCATGATAAGAACAATAACGGAAAAAGCTCGTACTATGGTTAGTGGAGCGAAATTGGACAAACGGTTTTGGGGTGAAGCTGTATTGACAGCTACCTATTTGATTAACCGAAGTCCAAGTAAAGCGTTGAAAAATAGTATGAGAACACCATTTGAAATGTGGCACAATAGAAAGCCTGATTTAAGATATTTGAAAGTATTTGGTTCGACAGTATATATCCATAATAAAACAAGAAAACGAAAATTTGATGAAAAATCATGGAAAGGTATTCTTGTTGGATACGAACCAAATGGATACAAAGTGTGGGATGTGGCAACTGGAAAGTTTGTGTCAGCGAGAGATGTGATCGTTGATGAAACAAACATGGTAAATTCTAGGACTGTTGTAAAAGACAGAGTAGAGTTGAGAAACTCTGGTAATGAAATTGAATTCCCGAATGAGAGTACGGAAAGGATATCTAATGAATTTGCATTAGATAAACAGCCTAGTGGTGTGGTAACAAGTAAAGAGAATGCCGATCCAGTTGAGACTGGTGAAAATGTATTAGAGAATACTGATGAACACAATGGTCAGCTACAAAACTCACAGTTAAGTGAGGAAAAAAACGAAGTCAGAAGAAGTGATCGATTGAAGGAACGGCCACAGATATCATACAAAGAAAGTGATTTGTTAGTCAAAAGTTGCATAATGAATGCACAAAGTTTCATTGATAGTGTTCCAAATTCTTTTGATGATATTAAAAATAGAAGCGATAGGTCACATTGGGAAGAAGCAATTAAAGAAGAGCTTGATTCTCATTTTTATAACAAAACTTGGTCTCTTGTATCAAAACCTAAAAATAAGAACATAGTTAGTTGTAGGTGGGTTTTTACAAGGAAATATGACGAGCTAGGCAATCCAATTAGATATAAAGCAAGGCTGGTCGCGCGTGGTTTCACACAGGAATATTTAATTGATTATGATGAAACATTTGCTCCAGTAGCAAGAATTTCTAGTCTCCGATTTATATTAGCTTTTGCAAACCAATTTGACTTGAAAGTTCACCACATGGATGTTAAAACCGCATTTTTGAATGGTATATTGAAAGAAGAGATTTATATGACGGCTCCTCCGGGATTATCCTGTGGTAGTGATCAAGTCTGCAGATTGAATAAATATAATATATATATTGAATATATATATGGTCTTAAGCAGGCTGCAAGGTGTTGGTTTGAAATTTTTGAACAAGCATTGAAAGAAATCGGTTTCATGAATTCAGCTGTAGATCGTTGTATTTACATTCTTGATAAGGGTGATGCACATCACAACCTGTATGTGTTATTATATGTGGATGACCTAGTAATAGCAACAGGGAATATTGAAACAATGACCACTTTTAAAAATTATTTGAAGAGCAAATTTAGGATGACTGATTTATTTGAGATTAAATATTTTATTGGGATAAAGATCGAAAGAGTTAATAATAGCGTAAGTCTTAGTCAGTCCGCTTATATCGAAAATGTTTTAAAGAAATTTAAGATGATTGATTCTAAAGCAGTTAGTACTCCACTTCCAAGTAGGCTAGATTATGAAGCATTGAATTCAGACGAAAATTGTGATGCACCGTGTCGTAATTTAATTGGCTGTTTAATGTATATTATGTTGTGCACACGACCCGATTTAAGTACATCGGTTAATATATTGAGTCGATATAGCAATAAAAATAATAAAGAATTGTGGCAGTGCCTTAAAAGAGTTCTAAGATATCTTAAAGGTTCGAGTGATTTAAGATTAGTCTATTCTAAAAACTTAAATTGCAAAGAAATGATAACTGGTTATGTTGATTCTGATTGGGGTGGAAGTGTTAGTGACAGGAAAAGCACTACTGGTTATGTATTTATGATGTTCGAATCATGTATAGTTTGTTGGAATACAAAGAAACAACACTCTGTTGCTGCTTCATCTACTGAAGCAGAGTATATGGCACTTTTTGAAGCCGTTAGAGAAGCCTTGTGGCTGAAGTCGTTAATGAATAGTATACAAATTGAATTGAAAGAACCAATGAAAATATATGAAGATAACCAAGGTTGCATAAGTATAGCAAATAATCCGTCATGTCACAAAAGATCGAAGCATATCGATATTAAATATCATTTTTCACGGGAGCAAGTTGAAAATAAACTAATTAAAATTGAGTATATTCCTACAGATAAACAACTAGCTGATATTTTGACAAAGCCGCTGTCTGGAGCCAGATTTTTAGATTTAAGAAGTAAAATGAATTTGAAATAAAGCATATGAAGGAAAACAAAAAATTAATTAAAAAAATGTAATGTATATAAGTATGTATAAAAATGTAATATGATATATTGAGAAACAATGTAATAATGTATGGTTTGATTGGGTTTTTCTGGGTTTTCCCAATCCTTGCAACGAATGTTGAACCATAATATTGTCATTCCCCAGATTACACGACTTTTCACCAGCAAATATTTTTTTTTATTAATGTAGAAACATGTGAATCAGTTTGTGGCGATCAATTAATTTTTGAGGAGGTGTGTTGAATACACGAGAAGAATTCCTTTATTAATAAACTGCGTAATATGTTATTGCGCAGGAATTTCTGCTCGTGCGTAGCAAAAATGCATTGATCGTGTCCGATTGCGTTTGTTTATTTGATGCGCAATGCAGCAACGGAAAAAGTCCCGTTAGGCCGCTCAATTGTCTGCTAACTAAAAGGATAGTTTGTGCGCTAGTCGCATGTGTATCCGTTGTCTTGCAGTTGTGTATCTATTGCGCAATGCGTAGTTGCACTTTACTTCTGCGCAAGAAGTTTTACTTCGATTCATTCTTCGCTGATCAGTGCTGGTGACAGGTCGTCAAATAAATAAGTTCTTAAACGAAATTAAAGTGTTTTATTGAAGACTAAATCCAACAACAATAGTTAATATTGGATCTTTGTTCGATTCACATTTTTGTACGATGACACAAACATACTTCCACTTCAGATGCAATAACTTCGCTTTCAGTCCACCAAATTTCATGAAATTTTTACTAAAAATCAGGGAAAAAATTTAGTTTTTAATGCATTAAGTCACATAAGGCCCAACAAAATGCCCTATTTGGAAAGTGCACTTTACTTTAAAAAACATGTAATACTAAACTGGCAAAACAATTTTTTAAACCCCCCCCCCCCCCCCCCCATGACCAAGTTCTGGCTACGCCCCTGTCCTATGATCAAACTGTTACTACGGACCTGTACTGTCAACAATTGGACCGTTTCAAGGAAGCAATCGTCCAGCTTTGGCCAATAGGAAAGCGCCAGGTCAAACACATCCATACTGACTCGACAGAAGCTCCGGGAGCTTGGTTGGGAGATTCTCTTCGAGAGATCTGAATTATAGTCCTGGCCAAGGACCAAGTGTTTACCACCTGTTCCTGTCTATGGAAAATAAATTTGCTGGTGGGAAATTTGCCTTGTGAGAATCGACTGTCTCAGTGTTTCGTCGATAGGGACGAGGGTTTCTAAGAGATGACAACAAGTTATTGGACCAAACGGTGCACAACTATGCTAAACACAGCTTTTAATTTAATGCAAAAATAATAAATAATAATAATGGCACGCTTGACGCTTCTAACCTACATTATTACTGACTTAATGTGTTCATAAGGAAATGATTTGAATTCGCTCTTTACTTAACCGTAGAAGGGTAACCTTCGTCGATTCGATACATTTTTTCAAATGTCTCCTTATTTTCCGATCTGATTGCTTTCTCTTTTCGTGTGATGTCAGTTGGCGATGTGCTCTCGCGATATACACACATTTTGCAGAACGAGTGCAGCATAAGTGTTCTTTTTTAATAGAAAAACAAAACTAGTCTTCGTCGAAACGACGAAGATTACCTTTAACGTGACTATTTGCAATTGAATACGAATACTGCACATTGCATTTCAGTATTTTAAAATGCCGAAATACCGATAACCCCGGTTGAAAAATTTTTGGAATTGGTTAGTTAATTAATCATTACTTAGTTAAGTTAATTAGTTAATTGGAAACAAGTAAAAGAGTTAAAGAGTTAGTTAGCATTTTAAAAAATTAGTCACATTTATTGATTATTTTGCTTTTTATTAGTTTTTTAAGGAATTATATTTGTATGTCTCTCTTCATGGAGAAGCTATGTTTTGTTCTTCACTTTATTTTAAATTTCATTAATTCTTTATTTTCTGATACTCATTCTAATCCAAGGCGAATTAATACAGGTGAATTCGTTGAATCAGCTGATTTGATTTTTTTTGTGGTGGAAAAGGTCTAGATTGTCAAAATGCCTGTGTAAAACTGTGACAGTTTAAAAATGAAAAAAGCAAGCTTTGTTCTGATTGGCTGATTTTTACAATCTAAGCCCAGAAAACAAAATTAAAATACATTGAAATTTTGTTGCTGCCCTAACGCTATCACCTGTATGAATTCGCATTGCCAAGATTACCAACAACGTATGTAAAATATGCTTACTCTTCTAGGATTAATTAGTACACACTTCTACTTATTTAGTTTGCAACAGCCGTCAAACTGCCGCCAAAACTTTAGCCAATATAAATTCATTTATTGCAATTTTCCGCCCAACAAGTGGCCCATTTAAAGTTGACAACACTTCTCGGCTAGCAACAATAACAGGGCCACATTTGAAGGTAAACACATCCACTTTACATTGCATCCACTCGAGGCATACACAGCGTATACGCACTGATTTTCAATAGAATCCATTCAGTCTTTTTCGCTTTTCCGCTAAATAACTAATGAGCATCGAGTGGCACAGGCCAAGAGAAACATGGAGAGAGCGAGAGTGTCAAATTAATGCAAAAATTCCACTCAACACATTTGTGAGAAGTGGTTCGGCTGAGTTGTGCAGCAGCCACTTGTGGCGGCATAAAAAGGATATCGCAGCATTCAATGTGCCTGACAACTGAGTGCAAGAGCACAACACAATGCTGAGAGGGAATGTCAAGTCCAATCATAAGCTTGAGCTGAAAAACGAGTAGAATTTAATTTTCTGTAAATGTGCAATAAAATGAGTGCGCAAAGCTTAAAAGTGCTCAAGCATTGCGGCTGCAAGCTTTTGGCCAACACTTCAAACGGCGATTGAGCTTATTTGTGTGTGTGGTGTGAAAAGGTGTCAATGTATTTCAAGTTCATTCAAACTTTTAGCTGCTCAACAACATGGGAGAGCCACAGTCAGCCATTTTCACAGCAGTCAGCCTCCAGTCACTCAAAGCCAGCTGTGCTGCGTTCGAGTGAAAGATATACAGAAAG
The DNA here is from genome assembly GCA_964056695.1 of Melieria picta. Lineage (NCBI taxonomy): Eukaryota > Metazoa > Arthropoda > Insecta > Diptera > Ulidiidae > Melieria > Melieria picta. The sequence goes on along the minus strand of OZ057399.1, from coordinate 71,198,724 downwards.
TTGCTGCCAGTGTTGTAAAGCGATTTTGATCAATTTTGAACGATTTTGAGTGTGAATAAAATCTGCAAGTGTTTACTTAAGCGTGACTGCTGTAGTGTTGGCGGCTGCCGACTGTGCTATGCCGCTGTTGCTGTTGCAGCTGGAACACACTAACCCACTGTGGCTGCTGCCGCTGTTCGGGGCTGCTGTTTCTGCAAAAAGTTAGCAGCAGCTGCCGACGACGACGGCGCCGACGACAGCGCCAACGTTGAATGTATGGATACAGGATTTAATGCTCCAGCCATAGGACACAAAGGAAAATTTTGTGCGTTTCTCTGGTCCATGGCCGTCTGGAAAGCGATGCTGAGCGCATTAAGTCGCTAGGGTACAACGAGTAAGGACGCATTTTGAGATGCAGCGGTTGATACGTGGTTGAGCTGTTTGAAAATTGAATTTATGCAGAGTCAGAGTCAGCTAGTCAATCAGCCAGCCAGCCAGTCAGTCAGCCAGCTAGCCAGTGAAAAGCAGATTTTTTGCAAGCATCAGTGGGCAGGGAAAAGTTTTAGTGAATTGGTTAAACAAATTTAATTAAATTCAATTGCGAGCAAAGCATTCAATGGCCAACTAAACGCGCGCGAGTGTGTGCAAACCAAAAAAAAAGAGTTTCAAACAAGTGACAAGCACAAAGTGGCAGTGAGGAAAAATCGTAGCATTGCAAAAAAATAAGGAAAAAATACGAAAGAAGAAATAGATTGCACGCTTCTCGGCGGCACGACAAACAAGTGAACAAATAAACGACCAACAATCACGGCGATTTGTCGACGACAACCTGCGCTGTAATTTGCTGCATTCGAATAAATCGAGAGAGAAAAGTTTCAAGCGCCGTTGAAAAGGCAACAAAAGCAATAGAAAATTTCGAAAAAAAGTGAAAATCCTGTGTGAATAAAGCAGCGTTTTAGGCGCTGCGAAAGCGAAAATTCTGTGAATTAGTGAAAATTGTGTGCGTGTTGTGAAGTACTGTGAATCTGGTTGCGTTGCTGCGAGAAAATTGTGCGAAGCTGATTTGGGGCCGTTGACAAAGGTGTGCGAAATGATTGAAAACCGTTTGCAAAATGTTTGTACATACTTGAATTTTGTATATAATAGGAAAAATTAATCAGAAATTGGTAAATAATATGCAACTTCATATAATAAATGTAAATCTTGGATTTGAATACCTTTGTTATTTGATTGATTTATAATGAGCCTAAAGATATGCAGCGATATGTTTGTATGTGTATTTATTTGTTGAATACCTCAAAGTAGGCAACTACACCTTTCGCTATGCTTTCTTTGGTAAACATGAAATAATTCAATGACTAAATGTATGCAGTAATATGTTTAAATTTGCGTTTACATAGCTTGGAATGAGTGTTTAAGTTATGTTTATGCCTAAAATCATACCAGAAAAAATATTAACTCAGATATGCTGACCATGCTAGATGTATTACACCAGTTCTTTAATACAACAACAAATCGGTTAATGACTTTTAGGTGAAGTTAAAGAGGCCTCCCGACAAAACAGGTGTACTACACGACTACTCTCGGTCACCTAATAATGTTTCTTAATATTTTTAAACTTAATTTTAAATCAAAAAGACGACATTAAATAATAAAATATGTAAAAAATGGTTCGGTCACCTGGATTAGAATTATTTATTATTTTTTTAAATATTTCTTCACATTTAAAAATTTTTAAATTTAATTTTAAACTAAAAAGATTACATTAAATATTAAAAAATGTAACAAAATGTTAAAAAATTTTTAAAAAAATTTATTTTATGAAATCTTTATAAGTAGTTTTTAATTTCATTCATTTTTATTTGTTTTATTTGATTGATATAATTCCAGAAATATTAAAAAAAACTAACCAATAAAAAATGAGTTTTTCATAGCATTGAAAAAATTTTAACATGTTATTAAATTGTGCATTAATATTTTCTTGCTATCAAATTTTTTAAATATATTTTTTAATTGAATTTATTCTTATTTGCTTTATTCGATTTGGTTCGGACGACAAAATTTATAAATAAAAAAAAACTGAATTATAAAAACCAAATGAAACACAAAATTGAAAAATATTTCATTTGAAAAATGTCAACATTTGATTATATTCTTTGTTAATATTTTCCTACTATGAATTGTTTGCCTATTACTTGTAAATATCCAACAGAATAGTTTATGGTCTGATGAAAATTGGTTTCAATACGTTAAGCTTTCTTACGAAAATATAATTTTTTTAGATTTTATTTATTTTATTCATTTTAATTTTAATTAATTTTACTTATTTTAATTTCAAAACTATGCAACGTGCTTTTAAAAATGATTTCATATAAAAAAATTTCGATCAAACATAATTTTTTCCAGTGCAAGTGATTTTGAAATCATAAAGTAACAAAAAGTAGGCAACACATTTAAGAAATGTTTTCATATTAAATTTTTTCAAATTTTAACAAACAAAATTTAAAAATACAAATACAACAAAATTGAAAAATATTTCATTAGAAAAATGTCACCATTTGATTAAATTCTTTCTTAATATTTTTCTACTATGAATTGTTTGCCTATTACTTGTAAATATCCAACAGAATAGTTTATGGTCTGATGAAAATTGGTTTCAATACGCTAAGCTTTCTTAAGAAAATATAAGTTTTTTAAATGTTATTTATTTTATTCATTTTAATTTTAATTAATTTTACTTATTTTATTTTCAAAACTATGCGACGTGCTTTTAAAAATGATTTCATATAAAAAAATGTCAATCCAACATAATTTTTTCCAGTGCAAGTGATTTTGAAATCATAAAGTACCTAAAAGTGGGCAACACATTTAAGAAATGTTTTGATATCACATTTAAAAAAAAATTTTATTCCAAATGTGCACAATTGGGAAATTTAAAATATAAAAAATTTATATTGAAACTGACTAACATTTGCGAGATGTTTATCCAAACATAGCTAAAACTTAAAATCTATTGAGCAAATTTCAATAAAATTGTTCAGATAATTTTTGTTTCAATATGGTGGAGTTTGGTCACTGATACTTTAATAAATTAAAAAAGTCGACTTAAATTAATTTAAGATCTTGAAAACTAAATTTTTTGTTAGTTAATTAGAAATTTAAATAAATTACAAACTGAGAGTTTTTATTTTTAATTAAAATAAATTTGAATTAAATTTAAATGAAAAAAAATTAGTTAAACGTAAAAGAAAATTTTTGTTTTATTAAATTTTTATTAAATTTCTAAATTTATTTAATTTTTATGAGAATTCTTAAAAATCAACGTGAACACCTAAAAATATGCAACGCAAAATACACTAATTTCGATAGATTTTAAAATTGACACCGGACAGCATTTAGCGCATTTGCTCATCACACAAACAAAGCTGTGGCACGTTTAATGCTGCTTTGCAACACAATTTTCCTGCTTTTGAATTTGTTTTTGTTTTTGTTGTTATTGTTGCTGCTCCTAAAGCGGCCCTTGCTGTCTACCACAATTTTTAGCACCTGCACACACACACACACACTCGCGTATATATACATACACACACGCTGTTGCTATTTTCATCAAAGCACAGACAGTCCAACAGACAGGGGAATAAAAAAAAATTAACTGCTATTTTGGCAGCTTCCTTTAACGCGAGGGAAAAATAAATAAAGCGAAAATAAAAACGAATAAAGCAAATAATAAAACGCAGTCAGCGTTAGTGCCTTCACCTTGCGTTGTATGTGTTTGTTGTATGTGCTAGTGTTTGTGTGTGTGTTTATGAGTGCGAGTGTGTGTCAGCTTAACAGTGAAGCAGGGCTTAGGAGAAGAGTGAAAGCATAAAATCAACCGTGCAACTTAATGAATCAAAGCAATAACTTAATGAAAATCAGCTAATGTAATAAACATACACCCACCGATGCAAACACATATTTACGTTAAAAATTGTTGCAATTAACTGTACAATTCTTCGTTGGAATTTTGTATTAAATATTTCTCTTAAATTCATTTTAATTATGTTTCAATTAAAGAAAACTTACAAATTTGTAAATTGAAAATGTGTTCAGAAATGGCGCTCGAAGTGGCAAGAAGGCAAAATTTCGCGCTGCTGCTGGTCGCACACTTCACGCTCTGTGGCGCGCACAGGCGCCACGGCGAGTGTAAGTGTGAGTGTGAACACTCGAATGTGCAACACATGACTTTGGTGCCCAGCCTGCGCTCGGGGGCAATGCGACTCGACTTGTCGTAAACTAAGCAATACACAATGTAATGTTGTATGTGTGTATGTGTTAGTGCATGTATGTGTGCGTTTGGGTGCATGTGTGCTTGTGTCAAGTGCTTCAATTGAATGTGAACATTTTTAGTGCAATTATTCAGCTGCACAAAATTACAAAAAATCATTTCATAAAGTGCACTTGAATATGAAAATAAACATTCGAAATGAGTTCAAAATGGAACTGAAATTCAGACAGACAGATTTTTTAATTGAGTGCTTGAATGTAATTGTGTGGTCAAAAGATTTCCATATGGAAAATATACTTTGTAAGAACAGAAATTTATAAGAATTTAACTCGTAATTAGCGATGAGTTTAAGTTACTTTAGGGGTGAAAATTCTAGATTATTCAGAGACTGTAAGGATTTACTGAAAACGTAAAAGCGTAAGCCATCTCAAACGTCTGAAATGTCGGATGGTTAAAATACCTTTTTGAAAACAAATTTCAAGCAACTGCGATCGCTTGCTGAAGAAATGAAAATTCTACAAATGTACTCCTCTCACAGGTCTTATAAGAAAATTTAGTTGAAAAAATTTCTATTGAAACGGACTCCATTTCCTATTTTGTATTGTTCGGATAGAGATTGGAAAAAACAATTCTGCTACTTATGGCTCAACTGAGACACGGCAGTACCCAAAATAATTTTGATATTTTTGTTAATTTAACTATCTACTAAATTTTAATTAATATGCCTAAGAATAGAAATAACAGTTGAGCTCTTGTATAATATTTACATCATTACTTTATATTTATACCATAACACAAATTTTCTTTCTTTATACATTTGTGTCTCTTTGCATATAATTAAAAAAAATGGAAAATTAATTGGCTTATGCACTTAATTGCCTCTGTAGGTATTTCTCGATATGTATTTGACGATAAAGCAATGTGTCGCTGTGCAAGGCACCCTGGCATACTTTTAGGCACACATTTTTATAATACGGTCGACCTGTAATAATTTCGCTATAACATTCGTAAAGATGACTCGCGATGATAATGGAAATGTTGAGTCGAATTTGAATGCAAATCCAAAGCATAAGAGGCGGCCAGGTACAGCGCGACAGCAACAGTTTTGTTTTGACAAGTGACAATAAGTGACAAGTGTAAAGACAGTAAAGTGTGAACTTGTAAATAAACTGATTGCTGGTTATTAACTGCGTTTAAGTATTGAAGTGTGTTTTATTATGAAGCATAATCCAGAGAGACGAACAAGCCTACATAATTAATTTCGGTAAAAGTATTAATTTTTTTTCTTCAATATCAATTTCGGCAACTGTCTGCCAGATTGCCGAGTCTGAGCATGTTAGACGTATTTGCACATGTCAGTTTGTTTTATGAATGATTGTTTGCTTTTCCGAGATCATCATTCATTTGCGTGATGGTGTGTAATGTGTAGTAAGTATATACATTTTATTTTAGTGAAGGAGCTTTAATAATACAACAATTACTAAAGCTATTTTTAATTAAATTTTTCATATACATTGGGAAAATTAATTTAATTAAAAATGTTGGATGGATGAACTGAATATATCCCTAATGTTTAAATTTAAAGTTTAAATTCGGATTCAACTGAGACCAAATAATGAAAGAAATCGATTCGATAGTAGCAGTAGAGAGAATTCACTAATAGCTACTCTACTAGTAGAGAGAATTCACTGAAAGTGAATTAATTATGTTCAATATTTCTAAATTCACATGGAAATAACTTCTGCTACAAAAAATATGTCGCAAGTGATCTTAAAACCACCTAAAACTATCCCAATTAATTTAAATTTGAACATTTCCGCTGCCTAAAAGCTACTGAATCAACTATAACAAATCGCAAGTGAAGTTCAGTGTGTTGTACGACTTTTCTCAGTGGAGATGAGAAGTAAGATTCCAACACACCAGAATCGGTCCATACATTCAAGTAGAAGCAGTACTCATAACGTAAAAATGGTTTTAGTTTCCCCAAGAAACGACAACGATATCTTGACAATCATTCAATATACTGCACACACATAGTCTTTTTTTATAGAGGTGGAAAGCATCGAAAGCTTGGGAGTGGGACTTTAACACACTAAAACCACCTCACTACCGTCCGTTGTTCAAGTCTTAATATTTGTTTTAGAATTGCAACCTGCAAACTATGAGGTTGTTTGATTATTTATATTTTTATTTCATTCATTTGCATTTTTATTGACATTAATATTGCCAAACATGTTGTTTTCAAAAACTATAAAAAATTCATGGTGTATTGCATTACGCCATAGACTAAAGTTAAATGCATTTTAAGCCACAGAATCAAAGCTAATTCAAACAGATGATTTGAGTTTATAAATGCAAATATTTTAATTTAATTACACTTTAATTAAATGAATGAAATGTGTGTTCAATCCAAAATGTTATGTCTGCTGCAACATTCCACAGTTTTGGCCAGCATTGCAACAACCCAAACAAAAACCCAAACAGCAACAAAAAACATGTAGAACGAGTGCAGCAAATCAAAGCAGAATTTATTGAAATTTTATTATTAACGAGATGAAGTTTCGGTGCATATTTAATGTATCTATAGGGCGCGCTATCCACTCATACATTCACATATAGACACATAAACACAAATATATATACAAAAACGCAGACACACAAACATTTCAAAATAAGTAAAGCAAAACATTGTTGCCACTTTTGCAGTAGACACATTAAGCAGCAGCACACAAAGTATAGGAACAAGAAGAAGCAGCAGCAGCAGCAACAGTGGCTACGAAAGTTAAAGCCAAATTTGCAGAATGATGAGTGCGCGCAGGCAAAACAAAATCAAACAAAAGTACGAAAAATTGTGAAGCAAACCAAACAAAAAAGAAACAATATGAGAAAAAAATAACAAAAAAAAATACGAAAAAAAATTCGCCATGCAACGTGGGCGCCCGATGTATGTATGTGTGCTTGTATTTTTGTTGTTGGTTGATATTTTTTCATTTCATTTTTCCTTTACGTTCGTTTTATTATTTTCGTGCTTGCTTTCCTGCAACTCGCACTGACTGCTCCGGTGCTTCTGGCTGTCCAATTCAACTCGCATTGTCTGCACGTGTGCGTGTGTGCGTGCGTGCGTCTGCCCTCGCAAAGTTCACATATTTAAGGATTTCTCTATTAAATTGTTGTTGCTCCTGTCGTCCTCTTGTCTTAGTTGCTGTCGGTCCGATTGCTGCCCCGATTGCTATGGCGGCAGCGGTTGTTGTTGCTGTCGCTGCTGCTGCTGCTGTCGTTAGTGATAAGACAGTGTAGACATCATAAAGAATTGTGTACATTCATACTTGAAAAAAATGTATAGACACACACACATACGAACGCATACACACGCACCAGAGCAGCGCCATTGGTACGCACCACTCATACGCCCCGTGTGCCCCAGTCAGCCAGAAAGCCAGTCAGCCAGCCAGCCAACGTGCCAGTATGTGTGTGTGTGAGCACATCAATACAACCACAATGACAAAAACAACAATTATAACAGTAACAACAACAACAACAACTGGCAGCTACAGCGTCTACGCACAATATGTTTCGATGTTAAGCCCTCGAATGCCCGAAAAATTCCATGGCCATGGCAAAGGGGTTGTTGCTGGCCGTTCAAGCACTCGTGAGCGGACCAAAGGCACCGACGCAGCTTGGCAAAGTTAAAGTTTAATGCGATTTATTGTATCGTTTCGTGTTAATTCGTTCAATTTTTTTTTGTTTTTGCAACTCATTTGCTTCGTCTGCGCTCATGGCTTTGACTGGAAACGATGCGGCATGGCGAGGGCGCCAGTTGTATTTCAATATCTGCTGCCGCCACTTTTTGTGGCCCTTTTCGTTCGCTGCGCCACTCATCGCGTCGCTGCGGCAAGCACAACAAATTATGACTTGTGCTCGGCGGCACGTTCTGAGTGCTGCCTTGGCGCTCTCTGCCCCGCTCTCGCTCGCTTTTTCAATGCTTTTGCTAGCTGCAAGATTTTGCAATCATTTGCGTTTTGTTCATCTCTTGCCTTGTTTTCCATTATCTTCATGCTGGTTAGTTTTTCTTCAATTTTCGGTTTAACCCTTTTGCACAATTTTCCGCCCGCAAAAACAAAAAGTACAAAAATAACAAAACGAAAGCGCGCAAACAAGCAAAATATTCAAACTATCATTTTCACAAGCACCAAAAACACGCCACAGAATTTCTTATTTTTTATTTGTAGTTTTTTTTCGGCACAACTTTTGTTGGAAAATGTTTTGCTGCGGTGCCGAATGCAGCCAACTGCACACACTTTGTCTGGCAGTGCGCTGTTTGCCTTCTATCAATGTGCTTCTACTGCTTCTTCTTCTTATGTATGTTTGTTGCTGTCTTGTACACATTTCGATATGTTTTAGCAATTTTCACGCAATTTTTGTTATTGTCACAGATGTTGTTTTTGTTATGGGCGTTGAAAGAAAGTTTTCACTTTTACTTTTCGCATTGAATTTGATGCGAAACATTTTCGAGTGTAAATTTTGTCAACAACTTTCGGTGCATTGCCGACTGCAGTTTGGTGCAAAGTGCAAACTGTCGCACTCGGCGCTCGAAATGTGCAAACAAAAAATAACTAAATACATTTTCTAAACAATTCTGTTGTTGGCACAAAGTTGTTCGAGTGCCAATCGAATGCATAACTTTAGTGCAGCCGCAAGCGACTGTTTCAGTGTTTTACTTTTAGTACTCGGCGCAAGTGAGTTGAGGATTGAATATGTGCGCTCTAAAAGTTAGTTATTAGTTTTTTGATGATTATATTTTATTGAATTTTTAATATGAGAATAAGTATAAAATAATAGTTTGCTGTATGAAATGACTTTGAATCAGCAAAGATTTATTATTGACTGAGCATGGGCGAACTGAGAGGTGAGAAATGCGATTCGAAACTGAATCCAGCTTTGTGAAGAAGTTATCGCTGCTGGCTGCTGGTCACAGATCAAACCAATTCGACTGTTAAAAGTAGCCAATTAGAACTGAAAGCTGTACTTGTTCTGCTTTTATTTGATTGTTTGATGACAATATTGACTCTAAAGTAAGGAGACGTCGGTCGGCCTCGATAGTCCAGCGGGTAGCGCGTTGGCTTCTCATACCGAGGCCCTAGGTTCGATTCCTAGCTCGGGCTGGTGAAACGCTCATCTTCTTCTATCGCTATCCACATGAACCAGATGAGAATTACAAGAATCGCACAAGTGCGCTCTTGGCAGGCAATGGCAAAACCTCCAAGTGTGAAAGAAAAAACTGCCGATCGCCGTTCGGATTCGGCGTTAAGCTGTAGGTCCCCTCATCCACTTGAAATGTGTGCTGTAACATATGTTGGAAAAAAACAGTGTTGCAAATACATTTCAGAACGGGTGAAATATGAGATATCACTCTCCTCTCCTTCCCTATCCTCCATGGGTATAGTACAATGGTCCAAAATGGACTGAGCGTTATGGAAGGCTTCCTCCTCCTCCTCCTTCCTGCCCACCCTAAAGGAAAAAAAAGAAAGGAGACGTCGGCCTTGGAGTTCCAGACAGAGGCAAAGGAAGTTTTGTATAATTTCTGGTAACATTTAAAGATGAGAAGCGCCCATTGCTTATATTCTAACTTATACTTTACAGTCTATTCTAACTTATACTTTGGGGCTATGAGAACGTGTCCAACGTGTCCTCCATGTCCATGGAGGTTCTGCTTGAACTTACACCTCTTCACATACATATACAAACCCAGGCGAAGAGGGCTATCCTACGGATGACTGAAAACAATATCGGGGCTGGAGGATTCTTGGGCCGTAAGAAGCTTACGAACCAGTATCCAGAGATAGCAATACCGAGGGACACAATCACACCGAAGTTCAGTTTTATCAAGAGATTCAAAGCCGAACTTAGTAACAAAAGGAACTGGGTAGGGATATCAGAAACGTATCTGAAAAACCAGTACATGATAACCTGGTACACGGATGGATCCCTTACGGATGAAGGTACCGGGATTGGTGTATATGGGCCGAGGATTAGATACTCGGAACCCACGGGTAAGCACACAACAATATTTCAAGCGGAAATATACGCTATTGAAAGGTGTGCTTACTTCAACCTAGCGAGGAACTACCGGAATCGGAGAATTGCGATCCTGTCTGATAGCCAAGCGGCAATCAGGGCATTAAGCTCATACTAGGTATCCACGGCAGCCGCCGTGGCTCAGTTGGTTAGTGCGTTGGACCGCGAGTCGAAGGCAGCGACCCAATTTCAAATAGTGCCTGTAATAACACCTAAAAAAAATAACGGGAAAACTCGTTTTCTCTTTCGGTGGCTGTCCTCTCAGCTGGAAATGGCAAACCTCTGAGAGTAAAAATTGCTTATGAAAGAGCTCCCAACCTGCCGTTCGGAACCGTCATAAAACTGTAGGACCCTTCCACCCGCGTACAAATTCACACGCACAACACGGGTGGTTGCGGGAAGCTAGGCCTTAGTCTCGCGTAAGCGGGCTGTCGTGCCATTCAATTATTAATTATTAGGTATCCTCGAAACTGGTAATAGAATGCCTTGAAAAGCTTAATGAGCTAGGCCTGCTCAGGAATAAATACTGGGAATCAGCAGGAATAAATACTGCGACAATCAACCAGGTCTGGAACATTCCAAGGCGATTATCGGGTCATATAGTAGGAAAAGATTCGAGGAATGTATGAGTTTATCAAAGAATAACCTGAGAATCATTACAAGTATCATGACAGGGCATTGTAGGTTGAATTATCACCTAACTAAACTAGGAATTCGTGCAAACGGACATTGCAGGTTCTGTTCGCAGGAAAAGTGAAACTGCAATGCACATACTAGGAGAATTCCCTGTACTTATGCATGATCGGAAGAAGCACCTAGGGGATTACCTCCTCAGAGGTGCGAACTGGGACTCCAGAGGTATAGGAGATATACTAAAGTTCCTCTCGGTAGTTGGGCTCACAGATGAACTGTGAGTCCATGAAGGGGGCACAATAGATCTTTAGGTCGCGGTGCACTATCCCCACTAATAATAATAACTTATACTTTATAGTCTAAGCTTGTCGCTTTTCAGCACATCAGAGCTAAATGTTCTACACCTGACTCGACCATACGCAAGTAGAGACCGATTAAACGGTTCGGCGTTTCATTATCCTCGAAATTTACTTCAAGAAACTCATTATTGGAGAGAAATTCACAAAATAGGTTCTAAAATATAGAAAAAATGAGTGTCCAAAGTATATTAACCCTTTCCGACATGAAAATAAACCCGTTCTGTATGAATTGTATGGGCTGTAGTCCAATATATTGGACATTGTGACTGAAAGGGTTAAACTCAACTTACACAAACTTACATTAAAAAACTCAGACCATTGCAGATTGTAATTGATTTCATTATGGATATAAGCAAACTCAAAAAGTTTGTTTATCATATTGACTAAAGATTTTAAGGAGAACAAATATCTATTAAATAAGCAATGAATTCAAGTTCCAAAGGTGAAAACACGCAACACAGGAGGGAATGGCAACGGCAAAATTCAAAGACCCTAAACCCAAAACCCTTCGCTACTGATTCAAGTTTATTTATACAATTTTGTCAAGTCGAATTATATTTCAAGGGCAAAAAAGGTATTCAAATGAATTCAATTTTCGAAGAAGTGCCTTCTCATTTAGCTGAGGGTGCCAATCATTTTATGGAGATTCACATGAAGTGCGTCAGCTTATACCGACCTGGCATAATTGTTGTGTACATAAAAAAATTGCAGGTGGACAATTCTATAAATAAAAGCGACCAAAGAACAGGGGATAATGGATAATTTACTCGCATCTTATATTGAAACAAAGCTTCAGTGTTTGATACGTGGGCATCATTGCTCTGTGCGTGGGTTGTAGGGATCAAACTCTCAACCGAAGGCTTTAGCTTGCTTACCTACGTACAACCATATATGAAAATCTGCCACTAAAAGCAAAGCAAATATGGCACATCACCACTACGTGCCACAGAATCAATCAACTGTGAGGGTAGATGGGTGGGTTTTGTCATGCTTAAGTAAGATTTATTGCATGATTTCAAAGACAAGTTTGAAGACAAATTAGTGATTGTAGTTGCCGTAAGTAAATGAAAACTGCGACTATTTCAGTGCTATGGCGAAAAAACATGATTTTCAGCTACTCGTATGTGGCTTGAAGGCATTTACTTCGCCCTGGTGTTGGGGGGCGGCTATCGCATCACAAAGTGACTGCACACTTTTGATACTCTGAAATACGCAGATACGAGCGAGCATAAAGTTTCGCCGCACATTAACTGTCAACAGGCAGCCAAATTAATTTATCTATGCACAGCACTGTGTCAGTCAACTATTCGCTATTCACCATTCTCCGTGCGATGAGTACGCAACAGTTCTATCAATCATCCGCACCAGCTGTCGGCTGTGATGGCACAGCAGAAAATTTATGAACCAACACAACAGCGCCGCATGAGTGATGTCGCTGTTGCTGTTGGCGCAAATAGTCTTAAAGCCAATAATGCCGTAAAGTGCGTTGACGAACGGAAATAGTGCACAAGTCTCGCATGGCGGACGCGTTGAAAAAGCGTTGCTTGGACGTAGGCGAGCGCAACGTTGGTTTGCTTAAATCAGCGCTAAAATATTTCTTCAACTAGCTACAGGCGGCGTTGTTTCAATGACACCACTCACACAAATTACAACAAAATCAAAATCATAATTTACCGCGCATCGCTTTGGTGCCCCATCGTTGCTCCTTTGTTGTGTAGCAACAAAATATTGTAGGAAAAGCAAAGAAAGAAAGAGACATTACCGAGTCGAGTCTATTGCTATGGCAGATTTTTGTTTTTGTACTACGACGCAACCTACCCCCACAGCGTATACACACACACACACATATCAACAAATACACAGACACCATACTATCTCCTCGGCGTGTGCGTGCTTGTGTGTATGAGTTTTTGTGTATGCGTGCCTGGGTGTTTGGCTGCCTCAGTATATGTCTGTCTGTGTGTATGTGTGCCGTATGGAAATGTGCGTGAAGTGCGCTGCTGCGTCTGTGGCGGCTGCGGCGGCCGCTGTGTGATGAAGTGGCATGACCGTCTGCAAAAGAGAAAGTGAGCACGAAACCATAAAACGCTTAAATGGCCATTTCAAAAACGATTTATGTGACTGGCGAAATGTGCCAACAACAACAAATAGAACCAACAAAAACCAAAAAAAAAAATTCAACCAAAAAACAAATGCAAACAACATTAATAACGAAATAATAAAATGCCAAAATAGCAGCAAAAACAATTTAATAAAAATTACACATTTGAGGTTTGCAGATTTGGCAGCAAATAAAATCACAAATACTCGTAATTTTGCAACGAAACAACCAAAAGCAAGGCACACATTTTTGCGCGCTGCAAGAAATTTTGCAAGAAATTGAGCACAAATTGCAAATTGGCGTCTAACAAGTGGAAATTCGACCACTGCCAACAGTTGTTGCCATTGATGGCCGCACACAGACACACACACAGAGACAATACATACATATAAAGTCACATGTACACACAGCGTTGCTGCTCATTGAATACACTCAAAGCTGAGTGCCACTCATGCAATTTTCATATTTTGCATTAATGAAAAATATAAACAAAAATTTAATATAACAACCACCATGCGCACATTTCAATTTATTTCATTTCATTTCATTTATACAGCGTTTTTTATTAATTTATATTTATGTGCAGATTTGCACTGTCCCTCTCCCCTAACGCGCCATGATGAAGCTTTTTGGCTGCATACACACATACATAGCTATATGTATTTATTATAGTTTATATGTGTGTGTGTGTGTGTGTCAAAAGCCACTCAAATGCGCAAAAAGCCAACTCGAACCAGACCAGACATCCCTTGCGAGGCGAAAAGCACTCGGATTGCAACAATTGGCAGTTTGTGCAGATTCCAGCATAGTGACCGCAAAAAAAAAAAATTGCAAATTGGACATCGAACCGTGATGCCAATCGAAATGGCGGACGGACATTCCAGACAACGCTTTTGCAGCGCTTCGTATGAGTTCACTCACGCCGCACTCCCACGCATTATCTGAGTGAGTGAGGTGAGCTCAGCTGAGATGAAGCAGAGGAGTGCAGCGCTGTGCGTTGGCATCGCTGTTGTCTGTGCAGCAGCCGCCTTGTAGATTGAGCGCGCCATTTTCATTTCCATTTTCATTCAAAAAATCGCGCGCGCTGCTGTTGCTAAAAGCGCTCAACAGCCGCTGAGTGAAAGGCGACTGTTGCTCTCTCACTCAATTATCGTGTAGGCACATTCCAGTAGATAAAGTTGTTGTGTGTGTTGTTGCTGGGCCGATGTATGGCGGCAGATACAAACAGATGCGCGCAGATAATTTCAGTGATAACGATAACAGAGATACACACTAACACGAAGGCAGATACGCACTTGTGGCAAAACGAGACACACACACACACACACACACATGCAGAGAAAGTGGTAAATTTTCGCCATTTGGAAAAAAAGGGGCGAACAAAAAGTTGAATGAAGGCAAAAAAAACATGAAAAACGGCACACAAATGGTAAAAACGAGTTGAGTTGAGTTGCGTTGCGAGTTGAGCGGCGAGTTGTGTTTCAGGTAGTGCGCGCCGCTTGTTTGGGTTGGCCAAAGAAAATGCGTAACAGCGTGGAAAACGCTTGATAAGCGCGCCACAAAAGCCAACGCACAAATACAAACAACAACAACAACAACAACAACAACAAAAAGAACCGCAACAATGGAAACTGTATACACAACAACAAGAACACCAGAGCGTAGTGGCAGCGTTGACTGCAAAAAAGGCCAACCAAAAGCTTTAAAAAAAATTCAAAACCAAGTCACATGAAAACCGAATGCAAAAATATAAAACAAAAAAAATAATATTAAGTGTTTGGTAGGAAAAACAAAAAACATACAAAAACAGTATGTCGAAACGACGAAAAACGCCGCCCGCGCTGTCAATGGGGAAAAAGGTTTGTTGTTGGTTGAACAGTGACAATGCATTAGTTGAAGAGTGAATGAGTGTTTGGGCGCTGGAATGTATACATAAAAACAATAACAACAACAAATAACACAAAAAAACAAGCGCACCAAATGGCATCAAGACGCAGTGAACGTGCCGGCACAGCCAGAAGAAAACAACAAACAATTTGCGTCAAGACAATGAAATTCTCATAAATTACCAACACAACAGCAACAACAATTTTGCCAAATAAAGTTTGCAATGCTTAAAGATACAAAATAATAAGCAGCCACATAAAATATTAGAAAAATGTGGCAATACTTAAGTTTGGCTTTGGTGTTGGTATTGGGTTTGTGTGTGTGTGTGTGTGTATGTGTTGAGTGTTTGCTGCTTAGTGAAAAGTTGATTTGACAAACAAACTTTGCTTATATTTTGAGAATATAAAATGGTTTTCCCTTTAAAGTTGACAATATTTTATAAAATTTAATGTTTATGAAACAAATTTTTGATTAAAAAAAATGTTAGGTTAAGTTGCCTAAAGTGTGTACCGCACTTCCACTCTCGCTCATTCAAGTCTTCCTCAAATTCCGCACATTGAAGGCTTCAAAATGTTGCATCATTCAAGGACATTTTATGGGCATTATTAGTAAAAGCAAAGGTAAAAATGTACATTCAAACTCGACGACTTCTTCGCTTCCAAACGCGAAAATTCTTTACCCACACCTCATCTTAATGGACCCAACTGCGCGCTGGGTCTTCTATATGGCATGCAAGTGCACATTTCATCCGATTATAGGCGGCTTTTCTTTATTCAACCATTTCTATACTTTACTTTTTATTTGATGCGCTTCGTTTTTTTTCATTTCATTTCACTTTGCTGTTTGAACGTTTTGATTGCAAATTAAAACGGCATCAATAAACGCCCCCGAAGCAGGTTGTGGTCCTTTGGTGGGTTTTGGTCGAGACATGACAACATTATCGAAGGAAATTCGCTATTTTCTATGTATTTTCTTTCGTGTGTGTTTTTTTTTTTGGTTCGTGATCCTTTTCGGTCTATACCGATGCGATAATTTTTAATGTTAAGCATACGTGTTCAGCTGGCTGTATGTTGTCTGTTTGCTTTGCGGGCTTTTATGCTTTCGACTTTCCACATTGCAATCGTTACAAATGCTATTATTGTTGTTGTAGTTACGTACACAGCGCACAATTGGCAGCTTGCATGAGAACATATTTACGTATTCACAGACACACACACACAGTTGTTGTTGTTTTTTGTTTTTGGCCATGAAAAGAGGTGCTTTGCGCGGCTGATAGGATAATCGATTCGATCTTATTTATAAAATGTGCGCATAAATTCACTTAAGTTTAAGTGCTGGGCAGCAAGGAGGCCGCCATAATAACGATACAATTCTGAAAGGTGGAAGGACGGGCGGGGGCGGGGGCGGGGCAAATCAACCAAGTGTTGATGCGTTACTGCACGAAAATATGTGATATGAATGTTTGAGTTGATGGTAATGAATGTGAATGGGATTCATTTGATTTTGATTAATGTTTGTATTTATATTTTATTTATTAGATATTTTAATATATTTTCAATTGATGTATAATCAAATATTAAATTTATAAATACATATTTGATTATAAACTAATATATTGAAAATAAAAGCAACTGCAAAAGTTTTTTGGTCAAGGTAACAATTTCTATTTTTTCTTTATAAACTTCCTTTCAATTTTTCACCAACTAAATATTGAAGGTCACAGTGAGAATATTTGTGCTTACACGCGCTGCTTGTATAAGCCACAAGCGCCATAAATCTCCATATTATTCAATTTATACTTGGAAACTTTGCAGAAAAAAATTAAAAAGAAACCTGCGCTACTTGCAACTTTCGAAACCTTGACTCTGAACAATGAAGAAGAGCATAAACAAACCAATAAAGCAGCAGCAATGACAATTTCAATTTGTTTGTTTCCACAAACTCGCTTCCTGCACTGACTGTGCTTCTTACCTGCCTTGAAAAGTTGTCGTTTCTATGGTTTGCAATTGCCTGGCATTGGCTTTTGAATTTATTTGTCTTTCAGTTTCAATTTTGTAGTTTTCTATTTATGATAGTTGAGACTTTGTTTTTCCAATAAAAAAATCAGCAGCCAATAAAGTTTAGGTAGAACAAAACTTACCGAAAATCTGTAAATAAAAAATGTAAATATAATAACTTTTGTTTTAATCATATTTTGACTAACTCACACTCATGTCCTTTTTCTCTCTTTTTCTCTCGTAGATTTGTCTCATTGCTTGTAAATAACAATCAAAATCGCAGCACACACCTTTAAAAGAATACAAATAATAATAAAAATGTTTAAAATAAATCGCAACACAAAATGCAAATTAAGATTGTGAAGTGTTCAAAATATAGCAAATTTTAAATAAATTCTCAAATGCATAAAATGATTAAAAAACCTAAATGAAATATTAAAAACATACTATAAAAATGCCTAAAATCTCAAGTAGCAAATCAAACGTTTTATAATCAATTTAACTAAAAAGCAAATTTTAATGCGTAACGCAACAACAAAACTCATCTGCATAAAAGTCTTCAAATGACTTTCATTACCGCACCGAATGCATTTCACACTATCGAAACTTCATCTGCACACGAAAAGCGAAAGCACTTTGCTCGCACTACAACCACAACAACACGTGTAAATAAATAATAAATATTTCCTAAAAAAAAAACAAAACAAACAAAAATTATATCGAAATAATTAAGATAAATGAAATCAATTGGAATCAATTAAAAAAAAATTGGAAAATCATTAACAAGTCTCAAAAGACCACAACAACCCAAACAAAACACAACAATTTGACAAAACTCAAAACAAAAAATCACGAAGAAATTATGGAACAATCATCAATTTTATGTTCTCTATTAACCGTTGCTTTTGTAATAGTGCTCCAACAACAACAACAACAACCACAACATCAGCCGAAGCAGAGACAACCACAACTGAAACGCTATCAGGACATTTTATTGGAACGCACACACACATTTACCGGATGATCGCTGAGCTGAGCTGAACCAACTGGGGAACGCACTTGGTGCGATCTTGAGACAAACTAATTGCAATTCGATTTCCAACGCAAGGAATTTCTACAGATAGAGGTGTGTATAGAGCGAGAAAATATTTAAAACTCATTATTTTAGTTGATTAGAAATTAATTTTAATTACTTGAATAAATGAATGAGTTGGGATCGTATGAAGCAAACCCCATGTTTGCCACAGGCAAGAATAGGCGGTAATAATTTGGTGTCAGGTCCGGACTATAAGATAGATGCCTAAGAACTTTCCAACCAAGCTTCCGCAGCTTCTGGCGAGTCATTATCGATATGTGTGTGGCTTAATGCTGTCCTAATGGAACACAATTCCTGTCCTATTGGCCAAAGCTGCCGTTTCTGGGCGATTGTTTCCTTCAGTCGTTCCCATTGTTGACAATAGATACAGAACCGAATTAAGAGTTTGGCCCTAGAGAAACAACAGTAGATGATTCCTGCCAATTTCACAGAACACACAGCAAAATCTTCCTGAGCGTCAATCCTGGATTCAACGTGATTCGCCCACGACTGTTTTCGCTCAACGTTTCCAGTTACTATCCGTCTAATCCTGGCTTTTTTTCCTTGTTCACGCCTCTCGGGAACAGAGGTCCTCCACAAGACATTGCCTTGTGCTGATTACGTTAATCGGTTGTGTTTTTCTGCCAGGGTAGGTGATTGCTTGCCGCAGGGTGTCCCAAGTGGTGGTGCTGCCATCTACCGCCGCTTAGGAACGACGCCTGCGATGTTGTGAGCTACCGCTCGTAGTGCCATCTGTTGTGTATAGGAGGTGACAGCAGATCCTGCCTTGGCCATCGTGGCCAAAATGAGGCCAGTGCTTATGGAGTGTCTGTAAAAATGTGAAATTACATTAAAAATTCATTAATGACTACAAAAAAAATAACCTACTTGACCTAAATATGAAAACTTTTGTCCCTATTATTCAAATTTTAAATCGCTTTAGGACAAAATTTGTATTAAGCAATATTTCCGTAAACAAAAAGTATTATTCTCAGCCGATTTAAATTTTTTACAACTTTTATATACATAAAAGTTGTATGACATAGTCATCAAGCAAACACTAAATCCTACAAATTGCCACAAGCGTTCACTTTCATGCGCAATTATCTCACTATTGCTTTATTGTGGCCCACAAATGAGCAGCAAAGGCAATTTTTAAAAATGCTTGCAATACTCTTACACACACACACATAAAAATATCGAAAGAAAAATCAAATAAATGAAAGCAACATCAAGTTGCTGCCGACAAGCTGGCACTCTAAAATGCGGAAAATTCAATTTGAAAATTTTCAAACATGTCCAACATATCAAAGCACCACTAAGGGCCATAAACTATGCATTACGCCTCACCCTAACCTAACGTTCGCTGTGCAGTTGGACAGCGTTGCTGAGCAAGCAAAAATTTAATTTCACGAAAATTCAATCACATGCACTGAACGTAATTTCGACTACAACAAAAAAATAATACGGGAAAAAATATAGAAAAATATTTGACATTTAACAAACAGAACCAACCAAAAAAAAATTGCATGGTCTAAAGTCGAAAAAGTGCAGTAGGGAAGCGCAACAAGACTGAACGAAGCAAAGCGCATCTGAGAAAATACTACAAAATTTAAGCAATTTTAACTGTCAACAGGCTGCAACCAATGCACCACCGTTGGCGTGCAGCAGGGCCAATTTAGTGAAGTAGAAGATGCGCAGCGAAAAAAACCAAAATGAATGTGGGAACAGCAAAATAGTGAGCTGGTCTGCAGCGTCTGCACTGGGGCGTAGTGCACAGGATAAAGATGAATGGGCAACACAGGACAAAGATGAATGCGACGCACGCCTACAATTGATGCACCATGTGCTGCTGATGCCGCGTTTCCACACGGAAAGTTGTCATGCTTAGTAATTGAGGGCGAGAGAGAGGGAGAGAGAAAAACTGAACGTTACAAATTGATTGTCTTTTACAATTTTGCAGAAGTGCTTAGAAAAAAAATAAAAATATAAATAAAAAGTATAAAAAGTTGGACAGCAAATTAAAAAAAAAAATTGCCCAAACCTGGTTTCTTGTTCGTCTTTGAAAAGAAATCAAGTTGAAGAAATGGGTTTCCTGAGGAAAATTGTCAGTCTCTAAAGTCGAGTACGTTGGCAAAAGGGAAGGAGATATTAAGATGGCCACAACATTACTATTTACAGCCAATTAGATAAATAAATATTCAAAAAAATAGGAAATAAATGATTTTTGTTATTAAGTATACAGATTTGGGTTCTGAACATTTTGTAATAAATTTCAAAAAAATTATACAAAACTAATTTCAATGATCTCAATATAGGCTGATAACTAAGCAGCTTCGAAGGGTTTTTGAACAAAACACTTTGTGGAAAAAATTTTTTTAAGCGACAACATTGGATGCAAATAGTTTTTTTCCTATAGGGAAAATGTTTTGGTTTCTTTTGCTCTCACAAATGCGTTGGCCCTTATTTTTATTTCTAAATAGCAATCTTACATAGAGTTCGCTTTCAATAAGTTCTGCTTATTCCATATCAAAGTAGGTGGTAAGAGGGGGAAACTAAGGGCGATGTGTGTAGGCTTTCAGGTACTTCACAATTCCTTATAATTTACTTTAAGATTTTTCATTATGGTCAGACAAACAAAATCTCGTGAACACAAGAGATGTTTTGAAGCGGAGATATTTTGAAACGGAGTTCTTATACTTAAAAAAAATTAGTGCGAAAACGGGCCTTGGGGCGCTAAAATTTTGTATAGCCAGCATTTCAAACGTAGTTATCATATTTTAACATTTTAATTTTTTTGAAATACAAAAAGCCATGGCAAATAATTTATCTCCTCTCACTTCCTGTTGGTAATCAAGTGGCTTAATTTGAATTACGCTTCTTTCCAACGAAAACAAAACCAAAATTATGCAGCATGAATTAAGCAAAACAAGACAAAAATAAAAGCTGAAAATTTATAATTATGTATTTTATTGCCAACAATTGCCAGCTGCTAGAAAATGTGTATTTGTAATTTTACAAAACACAAAAAAATTGTGTGAAAATTATTCTACTTTGGTCATAACTTTGCTTTGGTTGCTGTCATATTTCGCTATTGGCATTTTCAAGTCTATGCGCTGCGGAACTCAGTTCCGGGTGTGCGGCTCGGAAGTATTAACAACAGCTCGAAAGGAGGCGCGGTAGCAGCTAGTGATGCACAACTTTTTCTGCAGTGGCCAATCTACTTCTTCTCCATCTGCGGCTGAGATCTCTTTCAACTTTTTCTACTCGCATGTTGTCATGTTGCATGTTTCGACTGGTCGTGCTTGGTTATTTTTCTGCTTCTTTACTTTTTTGTTGTTGTATTTTATTGCTTGGCTTGTTTTATTGCGCCACCGCTGTCCCATGCAAATCCCCATTTTTACATTAAACTCAAAGTGTGCTCCTTGCCTGCAGTGTGGCATTAGTGCGCTTCTCGCCGCTTCATATCCGCTCCGGCTGCAGCCTTGTGCTGCACTACACTTTGGCTTTGGTTAACAAGCATTTTGCCATCCACGAACCGCTTCACGCTGTGGCTGCCCCCTGTCCAGTTCGCTGACAGTGGTGGTAACTGGTTGTGACACTTTATTACGGGCACGGAAATGAATTGCTGCACATATACGAGTAAGAAACATTTGTAATGGTCACGTCGAAATGGCTTACGACCAGCAAATAAAGGAATTTACAATAATCCTGCAGAGTACATACTCCACTTTATCTATGAGCAACTCGATGCGGAAGTTGAATTATGATACGAGCTGCATTTAATTAAAAACGATTTAATACCTGAAATGTGCAGACCATTTTTGTTGTTGTTGTTGTTATGATGCCTAAAATAATGGCCTATATTCTTGGTTTTAAGTGTTCTTGATTTGAGCTTCTTGAGGAAAAACTTAAAGTAGCACAAATGTGGGGCTTCTAACGATTTAGCTCTATATTTCTTTACCTTAAAAGCAGATAAATCACGCCACCTGCCGCTCCATCACTTCCAACGCACCTCCGCCAGCGAAAAAAGGCAACATCGCATCGGCGCAACCACAAGAAGTAGTAACAAGAATCACCTGATAGCACTTGCACCGAGCTCGCTTCATTATGTTGGCCGCTTGGCAGTTTGAAGTTATAAAAGCTTAACATTTGAATAATAATACAATTCGTCTTCCTTTCTTGGGCGCACGCTGCCCACTGAGCACTGAACACGGACAGGGGGTGGACTGTTGACTTGGCTGTGCAACGTTGCCATTTTTCTACTTCTCACACTCGACTTTCCCCACACTCCAACTCTGTGCACACTCTGCTTGTTGGCAATGCCGGTTTAATTTCTATCTGTTGTTGCTGCTAAGCAAAAACAAAACTTTAAAAACGAAACAAAAGCAAAGCATTGAAAAAAGTTGGAGCAAAAAGGAGTAGTGCATAGCGGAAATGAGTAGTGCATAACGGCTGCCTAGCAGTGAGAGCGGCAGTGGGGCAACAAAATGTGCTTGGGTGAAAGAAGAGCGAAAAACAAAAGCAAGAACAAAATTGAATGGGGAAAAAAGCAATTTCTTGTCTTCAGGTTGGCTTTGTTGTGCTTTGGTGTTATTGTGTTGTTAGTGTAGGTTGAGATATTGTTGTTGTTATTTTTGTATTAACCATGTTTTATGCATGCAAAGTGCAAGTGATATATTGCGAAATGTCCCAGTTTCCTGTTCCGACTGCCTGTTGTTGTCGTCGTTGCCTTTGTTTTACTCTCTTCCACAAACTTCTATTGCCGCCTTTATGCCACTTGCTGTTGTTGTTTTGTTTTTTAGTTTTCTGTCCAGGCTTTATCCGTATTTAAATGTGAATATAAAACGTCTAACCCACAAAAAGATAACGAATAAATACAATTTTGCAAAAAAATTCACAAAAAATAGCAGAAATGGTAGTTTAAATAGTAGTAGAAAAGTAGTAGTTGCAGTGAAAGATTTCTTGCTCTCTTTTGAGTGCATTGTGTCTTTCATTTGCCAGCATTTTAAAGTGTCGATAGTTTTAAATTCTTAATGCAGCTGCAGTGTTGACAGTGTATTTTAATTTTGCTGTAGAATGGCAAATTTACAACCATTTGATTTTTCGGCCACAATTGACAGTGTGGCGCCAACATAAAACTTTCAGTGATACGGCAACGTATTTGCTTGACTGAACGGGGTTAATTGGAGTTGTTTGGTGCATTGGGGCCGTGCACAAAGGATATGTTTGTTGGTTTTTATACATTTTGTATTTTGTGTTAACCATAAAAGACTTAAAAACATGCACGCGTCATGTCATCGCCCCAATGGCTTCAAGTTGTGTTTTTATTTGACAATTTTTTGTTTCATAGATTTTTCAATATTTTCTATTTATATTTTTTTGTGCATATTTTTCATTTTTTCTAGTTCTAAAATGTTTGCATTTTTTATTTGTATTTGAAATTAAATTGAAATTTCAAATTTTTATCTGCTGCAAACAGTAAAGCAAAATAAAAATACAAAAACAAAAATATTTTGATGAAAACTATACGAAAATTGCAAAGTGTTGCCATGTGCCACTTCCGTTTCCGTATTGGGTGGCAATTTTGCTTGAAAATAAATACCAAATTGAATGCAAATATTTGCAATAAATCAGAAAAACCGATTGTTTGGATCGAAAATTGTTTTTGTGGTCATGTGCGAATGGTTGAAATACTAGTTGAATGCATTGAATGCTTATTTCAGCACATTTGGAAGCTGAATTTTTTAACAAATCTTAATGCGTTTAGTGTAGAAACATTGTGCGTTAGGAATTGATAAGTTTATCTGCGTTATAGTGCTGATTTTTAACACCAACACAAATGCCTTTGTTTCCGCAATTCACCAAAAGTAAACCAATTTTGATTGAGTTCAAATTAAAGCAATAACAAGAATTCATTTTAATTGGAAATTGTACCACTTTGCAATGCACGTTTTGAGTTAGAAAAATTCATAAAAATAATAAGCAATAAGCGCTGCTCACAGCGAAACTTATCGATATGCATGCACCTGCAACATCAACCATTTTCATGCTGAAAGCCAAACAACACAGCAACCAACCAAACCAACAAGAGAAACAAAAACAAACACACATCGATTTACGAACCAATACATAGGCGAACGCCCACTCAAACGGCGCACAGTGGCTGACGCAGGTTGCAAAAATCAATTTTGTCATGTTCGATTTGGGGGAAACTGTTATACTTGTCCGATAGATAAATGCTTGGACCTAAGAAATCCGAAAACCTTAACTAAATTGGACAAATAGTTTTGCTTGTAGAGCCCGTCAAAGTTAAGCAATTTTTAGGGTGTGAAATAATATTACCAATTTGCACTTTTTCGGTAAAGCTGAAGTTTTAAAATACGCAAAGGAGCAAATAAATTGAAACTTTTTGCACCAGTATCGTAAAAGAAGGCATTTGTAGTAAATAATTAAATATAGAAAAAAAATTTGGTTGTTGTCTTTTCATAGGCACTCATTTGAAGCACTGTTTTATCACACTTTTTGAACTTTCGATAGACTTAAAAAAAAAGGCTATACTTGCCAGAGTTCCGTCTATGGGAAAATTGTTCACTAGTATTCTGTGAGTGCTGCCCTAAAGAGATCGGGTACCCGATTTTGCCCGACTGGATTTTACAGCGATTTTTCTGTGGCCATCTCGAGCAATTTTGTGCTTTCGCGTGCGTGCGTTCGAACAAGTTCGTCAAGATTTTGATAGTGAATCAATTACACGCGATTATAATCGTTGCCAGGGCATGCAAATTTGGATTTTGGCTTCATTTAAGATGTGATACAAGCTTGCAACTCCATATTAAGCCGACTTTTTTTTGCGTATATTGCTGTAAGCTCGAAGTAAAGAGTACTTTTGCTGAATGCGCAGTTCGCACGTACGAAAAACTAGTTGGCTTTCATTTCCGGCAATCAGCTATCATGTGCCCTTTGATGTAATGCTATTGTTTTTAACAAAATACTAACACACTGTGTCTGGCAGTCTACTTCTGCATACAATTTTTTTTTAATTTGAGCAAAAGTCAGTCAGTCGCCATTAGTCTTTGAAAAACAAAAAGCAGATTTATTGTTTAATGATCATATCTACATATGAGTTCATGTATCTGCAATCTAAAAAACTCCACATGTTCAAAAATCCCAAAACGCGGGAAAACCTAACAACTGTTTAGGTACCAGCTAATGTTTTGTGTTTGAATGCATATACAAATCATATTAATATTTAAAGTAGTTTGGAGCAACAAAGTTAGTTTCGAATTTAATTTGAACTAGACATCACTTCAACTCCGCCACTGCAACTAAACCGAAGAAGAAGCACAAAGATGTTTTTGAAAAATTTCAAGCTGTTTGAAATATTTACTATTTCGAAGACAAAGGAGAAGTTCGTTCTGGCTATCACTAAAGAAATTGGTTACATCGAAGGAATTTTGCCTGCAGCCAACATATCTACGACTGAAGAGAAGATATCCAGGACTTAGCGCACTACAAAGTTGAAATGGATTGCGGCAAACCGTACCAAATTCAATTTTGTCCAGAGTAATGAGGAGTTGTTGAAGAAGAGCTGTCAGAAGCTTTGATCATGAAATAAAATAAGGATCAGGAGAAAATGAAAGGCGTTATAGTGAAAGCAGTTTTACCAGCAAGCCCGGGTCGTGTTAAAAGAATAAAAAACAGTATTCCTATCCCACCCAATCTGCTACCGATCAAATGTAGTCCTAATGAAGCTTCAGCATTGTTTTTGAACTTAGGATTGTCCAAAGAAAAATTTACTTTTTACGTAAATTTTTCGAATTCTGGTTCTCATTTTGAAAGCAAAATTTATGAATTATTATCTTTAAATTTGACTCTTTCAGCGTATTTCTTAAAATTCTATTATATTAAAATTAAAACTCTTATTATTCTTTTCATCTTTTTTAATGAATTTTCATTAATTTTGCAACTAAAACTTAACATTGTTGCTCTCATTATTCTTATTTACAGTAAGCCGAACTTTGACAAAGTATTACGTAGCACCCTGTATCTCGATTGAATTTATTTTTCGGAATACAATAGTCTGATGAATTTCTAATCAACAGCAAAATTATCCAATTATCTCTATTCGTTCAGAAGTTATGATTTTTGCAACCTAAAATGCCAAATTGAGCCACTGTGCGGCGCAACAAGCAGTCAGCCAGCCAGCCAGCCAGTCAACACACCGAGACAGCCTGATGACCTCAATTTGTTGATTATGAATATTGATGTTGTTGGGCGATGGAAGTGGCAGTCGTGATGGTGTTGAAGTTTTTTTTGGTTTTGTATGAACGGAAAAAGCGGCCAAAGCAAAGATGTGGCTCTCGATGCTGATGGAAAGTATGAAGTGAAAAGGGAAAGAGAAATATAAATAGCGAGAAAGGGTTGAAGGGAAGAGTGAAAGACTGGGAAAGAGGCGAGGAATGGTGCGAAAACAAGCAATGGGCAGGCAATCGCTGCCGGCCTACACTAAGCCGAAGAACATTCAAATGCATAATGTGAATGCAATTCAGGTTGAATGTTGATTTTACAAATCACACACACACAACCGCAGGCAATGTATTGTACAAAGTGTGTGCAATAGGTGGACGAACTTGTTAGGTTAGGTTATTAAGTTAGGTTAGATTTAACTGGCTGGCCTTAAGACTTTGCAAAGATGCTTTTCGAGTCGTTAGCATTAACAGATGGACATCTTTAACGTTAAGAATAACTGTGCGCAAAAAATAGATGTCATATTTGTAAATTAACCAAATATTTAATGGAATTTTAGTAATTTTTTGCTGGTTTAAATAATATTTCTTGCGATATTCTGCGCCCAAACTAAGTTTTGTAGAACTATCTATCACTTTGGTTCGTTTTATCCTCCAGGAAATCCAAATTTGTGCTGGTTCCGAGTCGTACAGTTAATTGGAATCATCACTGGATCCTTTGTGCTGAAATCTTTGTAGAAAGAACTACAAGATGCGAAGTAGGTGGACACATGCGAGAAACAAGTCTGAGAAACGCTATGAAACCTGAACTTTTGATTCAACTAAGTTGCATCAACTGGTGAATTTCGTTTTCTCAGAAACTAATCAAGTGGTGAAATTGAATCTCCTAAAAACTCATAGATTTCTTCGATTCAGTGATGAAAGCGAAAGAGCAGTTTTGACTGCAAACACTCTCTGTAACCAAATCACATCTAACTTCAATAAGCCTTGTGAGACCACTGAAAAATGATGTGCTGATTTTTTGGCTTCTGTGTTAAGTGGAACCAGTTCTACGAAGCAGCCTGAATCAAAAACATTTAGAATTTTAGAACGATTCTGTGCATCAAAGTGAAATCTTTTCATAAACATAGAACCGAAGACAGCATTGTGAAGAAACAGTTGTCAAAAGTGTTCATAATTTTTACTGTGATTTCGTTTTACTGCACTCACAGTTCTGAACCTAACCAAATCCTGATTTTCTTATATATCAGCTTTCGATCCTTGTTGTTCTATCTGATCTTACGTTAATTATGATTAAAAAAAAGGAACTTTCGAGTTACTACAACGCATTATTTTGGTGTTATTCTGAAAGTTATTGGTTTATTTGCGTTATGCACTCTTTGACCTAAATTTAAAAGTACCACTGATCCAAGGCGGTCAGTAATGACAAGAACAAAGTTAGAACTAGTGTTCGACCGAAACCACTTTTTTGGGCCGAAACCGAATTTCAGTTTTTTTTAATATTCGGCCGAAACCGAAACTTTCTAGTTGAAATAAAAATCACCACATCAAGCATCAAAATAACCATTTTTCAACAAACGAATTTTACTTTAATAAATAAAGAACAAACATAACATAAATAAATAAATACTTATTAATAAAAACAATTCATTCATTTTTTAAAAACATAAACATAAAAAGATCATCCTTTCGTACCTTACTCGCTAATATTCAAAATTAAATAATTTAAATAATTAAATAATTTAATATTATATTCTAAAAAAAGAAGTTTATTTACATTGGTGGCATCTAAATTCTCCTTCTCATCCTTCCACTATATATCTGCTCGGCTGCAATAACTAGCCGATCACTCGCTACACAATAAAATGAAAAAAATATTCTAGAAAGTTTCCGTTCGGGTATTTTTTGGCCGAAACTGAAACCGAAACCACTTATTTGGGCCGAACCGAAACCGAATATTCGGTCGGACACTAGTTAGAACATTGGCATTATTGCTTATCTCGGCCTTCAATTCAGTGTTAAAAACTCTCAAGACAAATATTTTCCCCTACATTTTAAGTTAATCTATAAAATCCCATATTCCCGATGCTTTTCGCACAGACTATTCACACTATTTGGAGGCATGTAGCCTACATACGCGCACGTAAAGTGGAAAAACACTTTCATATCTACCGACAAACATACATACATTGCTGTGTGTAGGTGTGTGTGTGTGTATGACTGCAGATTCCAATCCATTTAGACGAGCGCCAGGCAAAAATCCAATAAAATTCGCACTTAAAAGATAGAACAGCAACAAACAAAACTGCGATACAACAACAGCAGCAGCAGCAACACATAACGGTGATGGAAAAACTCAACTGCATACACATACAATGCCATTAGAGCCGACACCATCAACACCTTCGAACGCTTTCTGCAGCATTCACTTCGTTTTGCTGCCGTTTTCTATGTCCACCAGTGCCGTCTGGCGTTTTATGTTGTGCGTCTATATGTCGGCCGGTTTGCTTAGAGCAAATGGCAGTTGTTGGCATCGTGTTTTGTCGACGAACTGGGCACAACAGACGGACAGATTTGCTTGGTTCGAGAGACTTTTGGGAAAGTACACCAGTGCACAGCAATATTGAAGACGGAGTGGAATGAAAAATTGCACAAAAACGAAAAATTAATGTTTGGCAATTTATGCGTTGCATAGTTTTTCGATTTTTCGATTTTGTGTGTTTTTTTTTCATTTTCGTTGACGTTCCACTTTTGCAGTCATTTCCATTTGCATTGTTAGATGTTAGAGTTGTTGGTTGTGTGGTTGTGATTTGAAATTGTTCGGTTGTTGGTTGTTGTTTTGCTTATCGTTGTTGTGATATTGATAACAATTTTCAATTAAAATTTGCTCCTGACAGCTTTTAAGTGCGACACGTTCCATGTTGGAATTTTTATTTCTATGCATTTGGAATTTAACAGTTTTGTTTTGCCTTTTTTTAACTCTCAATCTGTGTGTTAAAATAAAATATTAGTACCCGTTTGGTTGTTAACAAATATGCATTTTTTCTTTCCATTAGCAATAAAATTAGCCTGACATTTGCTTATGTAAATTTTGTTTTGCACCAATGCCAACACACCGCCGGCCACAGCAGCTAAGTGCACTTTCACAATATTGGCATTTCTCCTGCCGGTTTGTTGTTGTAATTGAATTAGAAAACTCTCGTAAATGTCAATGACAGTTGAATTGGTATTTATTGCTTTAATTCTATTAACCCGGGTCTGACTGCGTAGCGGAAAGTTTTGCCATTGGCCTTAATGTTGTTTATGGCGCAAGGTGAGGGTTGCTGCTAATGGTTTTCATGGTGGTTGTTAAAATAATAACATAATAGTAAGTTTTCGTATTGATGGCAATTAAATGTGGTTTCTAAATTTACAATAATAAAACGTAGATATTGTTGAGAGTTGGAAATTGTAATGTTTTTGAGTAATTAAAATGATTGAAATTCAAGTAATTAAAATTATTAATTGATTGTATGATTGAAAAATATTTAAATATTTGAACAATTTACTTTTTTAATTTACCTATTGATTTTAAAAACTTTTTGGAAGAGTTTTTATTATATAGTTTTTTCAGAATATTTATAGAATTTCATTTGTTGACATTACAAGCAACAAAATTATATATGGAATATAAGAAAATCAGAGATATTTAAAAATCCAACCAACCAATGGTATAGACTTTTGAATTTCGATTTTTTTTACTTTCATTCAACTTCGCCCTTAATTAATTAGTTGAGTTGTTCTCAGAAGCTTTTATCTTAGCGCCTCAATATGTAAGCACAATCGGTTACATTGTTATAGTCTGTAAGAACTCTTGTACATAGGCTGAATAAAATAAATAAATAATAATCAGTTTTGGAATATCAATCTGGATTTTGATTTTTAGTTTTACTCAATTTCACAACCAATTTTGGAATTTTAACTCTGCTTCTCAATTGCCACGATAGATTTGGCTAAACAGGATTCTTTCAACGAAGCCTCGGTCTGCCCACTATGACTATTTATAGTTGAAATGTCTTTGGTCTGCCTCTGCAGAATTGGAGTTGCTTTGATTTCGTTTTACTTTGACTTGTCTGGCTTCTGAAATCAATGGAATCGTTAAACAATAATAAGATTCTTTCAATAAATATGGCTTACACTTGCACTGCTTTTAGCTCGTTAAATCAGACGATATCATATCGTTGGAAAACTTGTTAGCACCAAACTTTTTGAATCTTCGTTCTGCTTGTTCTGAGCTCTTTGTAATGTGTCATTCTAACCTAACTTATAAAATTGGATTCTGATTAGGTTACAAACGCGGTTCATACGTTTCGTAGAGAGCACCAGAGTGACTTTATAAGCTTGTGAAAGCCTCCATACGTATGTGCTATAAAGAAACACGCATAGTTGTCCTTTAGAAATCAAGTTTTCTTAAAGAAAATGAGAGTCGGCTACCCAGTTGCTTGCTGAAGCTGCTGGCAAGAAATTCAGCAAATTCTATGTTTCGAGTGGCAGTCAAGTCTGAGTTTCGAGTTGACAATCACTGGCAATCTCTTCTGGAAACATTAAGATTTTACATGACTTTAGTTAAAGCTTTGTGAAGCAGTAATCGTCGCTGCAGAAAACGAATGTCGTATGTTCCATTGAATTTCGTAGCACATACGACAATAGTTTTCTCAGGCGACGTAATGTCAAAGAAAGTTGAACAAACTTGAAAAAGTCCTTAATATTGACTGAAGGTAACTGATGCAAATGATTGGAGTGCAACTATCTGAGATTTTTCGATTTCAGAAACTCCGGTTAGCAATGGTAACTTAAATTTTAGGTCGTCCAGAAGGTTGAAGTGCGGGCATATGCGATTTTTCCATTCAAAAAAGGACGCTTAGTTTGAATTTAGCTCCTACAGAAGGTTTGAGTGCAGGTATCTGCACCTTTCCATTCAAGAAGAGCCGCTTAACGACGACTACTTTCTGCTCGTCTGCTTTTTAACTCCACTTCGTGTGACGCTTTGACGGAGTTGTCGCAAAACCAGTCCCAGTCTGTTGATGTTAGGGTCGAAGGGATTTACTGAAACGAGCAGCCTGCAAAGCGGTCAACGGGTCTTGACACCTTTGATAAGCTCCGGCAATGACACGTATCGCCCTCTGCTACGCCATCTTGGCGCTGAATTCAATTGTCACGCTCTTACGCCCAACACTGGCTAATTACTTTTGCCGTCCATATTGGATCCTAATGTGATTTTTGCTTTGTTTCATTTTGTTCAACACCTGCACGTACGCAACTAAATAATTGTTTGAGGTTAGGTGAGAGTTTGGGAGCAAATTTTTTTTGCTTTAATTTTTTTGGGTAGATTTGCGTCAACAATCTGCTGCAAATTAAAACAATGAGTTTGCGAGTTGTTTCGTATGGAAAAAAAATGTACGCAATATGGCTTATTTGCATTGCCCAAGCATAACTGTTTCCCACAAAAAAGTGCGCCCTCTTCTGGCCATGATTTCAATGATTCTTTACGGCTGCTTTCTGTCGTTAACAGGGTTGCCACAATACTGTATTGTGTGCAAAACACATATCTACACACATATGCACACATGTATGTATTATTTGATTGTATTGTTTGTGGTTGAAAGCAAACGAACAAAGATCACTCAAATCGCATTAGGCAAATCGATGTTGAAGACTGTTTGGGTATTACTGGTAGAATGTTTGTTTTTGGGTTTTGTTTTTGTTGGCTAAGCAATATGAATCGTTTTCGCACAATGATTTTGCATTTTTTACCATTTTACTTTATGTATTTCACATGGTAATTGCAAGAAGCCACAAATCATTGCAACAAATTATTCAAGTTGGCTAGTCGAATGAATCAGGGCTTTGTGTATTAGTTCAGAAACCATAGAAAATAAATATGAATAGTTTAATGAATACTTTTATAGTCTAACAGTGTTGTTGGTTATATTTTGTGGATTAATGTAGTTTCTATGCTTGAAGATTTTTACATCTAAGCCACAACAAATTAATAAAAACTCCACTTTTTGTTCTTCTTTTGCAGATATTGTCACATCAGCGCGTGACAGCTAAACGTGCACGATTTCAAACAACGATTCAACAAATATAAAACTCAAAATAAATCGCAATAGCTTAATTGTATCAAATTGAAACAAATTTGTAGCCAAATAAAAACAAATCACACAGAAAACCTTAACTC
The DNA here is from genome assembly GCA_964056695.1 of Melieria picta. Lineage (NCBI taxonomy): Eukaryota > Metazoa > Arthropoda > Insecta > Diptera > Ulidiidae > Melieria > Melieria picta. The sequence continues at coordinate 71,165,885 of OZ057399.1, read as the reverse complement.
TGTACGGTTTCTTGACGTAAATAAGTGCAAAAGTAGTAATAAAATGTTAAATCACAACAACTTTGTTGCTGTCGAACTACATTTTCCGAAAATCGAAAAATTGAAGCTGTAAAAATTGTGTTCCCAACAAATAGCAAATAAGTGCGAAACTCAATAAATAGCAAATCTAATAGTAACTAAAAAAAAATAATACAAAAATTAATTGAACAACTTAGAACTTCAAAAAATCGAGCAAGTTTAAAAGATAAAAATCCAAACTAATTTCGAACAGTCAAAACCAAAATTTGCTATGCTCGCCGCCTAAGCGCAACGGTCGCCAGCAGAGGGCGCAACGCTGTGCAGCAAACCAAACTAAACAAAGCTTATGAGTTGCGTTCACATGCTTTCGCGTCGGTTACTTGAGTAAATAACGGTATTTGCAAAATTCATAATTCAGTACACGGCGAACGGAAACGGAAACAACCAGCAACACACAACACGAGTGGCACATTGCACGGAATAAGCAATTTTTCATATTAAAATCAAAGCAAAGAAACAAAAATAAAATAAAATTTCGCAGCGTATCAAAACAAAGTAAATAGCAGCAAACGGTGAAACACGAAACGGCGACCAGTGGGCAACTATTGTCAGCTGCATTCCAGGAACAACAACCAAAGCAGCAGTCGCAAGCACCAACGACCGGCAGCGCTCCAGCTCCAGCTCCGGCAGGGTGCGTGCGTGTTTGTGTGAGTCGCAAATAGTGTTTTCATCTTTTGCATGTGGAAATAAGCGCGGCCGCAGTGCACACTTCCGGTTGCCACGGCAACGGCCACGGCACGGCACGGCTCCGTGCACAGCAGTGCAGGTCACTTTAGAACTGCTGTCGACAACAACGACCAGCAACGAGTAGCAGCAGTAGTCGCGGAGTAACTGTAAATTACGCTGTGAGTGCTCGACGAGCATTAGTGGCTATTGGCGTTGGCACTTTTCAATTTCGCTGCCACCGCAAATACCGACCGGGGGCACAGTGCGCACGGCGCCAACACTGTTGACACATTCACGGCTGTGTGGCCGCCATAGGCCGCCGGAGCTGCGCCTCGCAAGCGCCAACTGCCGCTCGTGCTTCGATTGATATCAGTCACACGCACTGCCGAACAGGGTGTCGCCGTTGGCTGGACAACAACAACAACGGCTGCGCGACGCACCACGACCAAATTGCTGCTACCACTTGCTGTCTCTATCACTGTTTGCACTACTGCAACTACGACCAAGATCGGCAAGACGCATCGAGATTTGCCCACAACTTTCGACTTCCACACGCCCACCAACTATAGCATCTCTACAACCACCACCAACGGCGACAGCAGCAGCAGCAGTTGCCGCCCAAGCAGCGACACATCCACCAGCAGCAGCGCGTCAGCATCGAATTCGACATCGGCCACACTAACGCGCAGCCCAGCCGCCTAAATCCAGGGACATGGACGCGTCGCTGCTTGTCGTGTTGATCTTTCTTGTGATAATTAAAGGTGAGTCACCGACTGGTTGGCTTTCGCTTTTGTTTGCACTCGGAGCCTTTCTCCTTATTTTCTTGCATTGCTTCATTTTCAATTGAATGGCTTTTGCTTGGCTTTTGCCGTTTATTTACCTTTTTGTGGTTTCACGCGTTGGCGTCAGCTGCGCTCGTTCGCCGCTGACGGCGCGTCTCATTAATTTTAATATGCCGCCGTCGCTGTAATGAAGTCCGCACAGGATATGGCTGCCTTTATTTACATTTAATTAAAATTATGAAAAATTCGAAACATTCCTTTCGCCTTCGTTATGCTCGTTTAGTGGGTGCTCTGTTCTGCAAATTCTGAAAAATGTAATTGTTTTTGTTGGTGCGGTCATGCGCTCTAATAGCAAATTATGCTCTCGGCTGCCAAATACGCATTGCCAGCGCATTTCGCATTTCGCTGGCTGCTTCAACTCTGGCGCTTTTAAAATTTGTCGGTTTGTAATGGCTCGCAACGCTGGTTGGCAGTTTACTCACGTGCGCCGGCTACTCGCCATTGCGACTTGTTTATGGCATTCAGGCATGAGCGGTTTTACAATCCGATTTTTGCTTTTATTTTTGTATATACTGCGTGGCCTTCGTGGGCGCTGGCGCTGTGTAAATTACCAATTTTTATGAGCTTTTCATTTACATTAGTCTGGCAGGGCAGCGTCTTCGTTGTGGGTAGGGAATCAATTAAGCTCTGCGTTGTGGCCGTATCGATAAAAATAAAAATTGATATTTAGTTAGGCGTGTTTGGATTGGTTAATCCTTTGCAAGGTCTAAGTGGAAAATTGACAGCAAAACGTGCACCTTGTGAGTAGCTCAAGGACGTGTTGCGTGGATGCTGCTGACGTTGAACATTGCAAGGTTAAATAATATCAAATGAAAGTCAAAAGTCAAGTCGAATGTCGACAGAAATGAAAAAGTAATTAACATTTCGTTTCGTCTCTGCTCTATGCTGATGATTAGCAAATATATTTTATTCGTGCGGTATTCTCAGGCACTCCAGGCAGAATTTGATATTCAACACATGGGGTTTTTGCAAAAATTTGCTTCTAAATATTACTAAATGCTTTCATTTGTCGTTTTCTAAAAGCAATACTGAACTCAGTGGTGCATATAGGGGGTTTTTGGGAGATTCAAACCCCTGTCCCCCAAAAGTACACAAATTGCTGGTGAAAAATATAGTTCCAAATGGATTTCAAGTTGATACCGTCTACACGGATTTCTCAAAGGCATTTGACAGGGTATCTCATCGCATTCTGGTTCTTAAACTAGTCCAGCTTGGGTTCCACTCCGTCTTCCTCGAATGGATCCGATCTTATCTTAGTAATAGGTAATGAATTCTTGTTGTTGATGGCTTTCACTCTAAGCCCTTCACTGCTACTTTTGGGGTTCCTCAGGGCAGCATCCTTGGTCCTCTGTTCTTTGTACTCTTTATCAATGATATTAGTAGCTGCTTTTCCAAAAGTAAGTTCCTGCTTTATGCGGATGAAAAAATTTTCACTACTGTCCGCAGTCCTTGCGATGCTGACGATCTACAGTCCGATTTGGACAACGTCAACTTGTGGTGCAATAGAAACCAGCTCTCATTAAACCTAAACAAATGCTTCTATATGACCTTCTGTAAATCGCCAGCCTGTATGCAGTCCTCATATCATATTGCTAGTACGCCTTGGCGTAATCTTTGACCCCAAGTTGTCGTTTGTTAATCATGTGAACTTCATTATCTCTAAATCCTACTCTTTGCTAGCATTTGTCCGTCATAATAGTTTCGAATTCTCTGATCCCTACACGCTCAAGCTCCTATACACTTCTTTTGTTAGATCTCGTCTAGAGTATGCGTCTTTTGTCTGGAATCCATATTATTCTTCTCATTGTAATCGTATTGAACGAATTCAAAAATACTTCTTGAATTTTGGCCTTCGCTCTCTAAAGTTTTCCTATCCCATTCCTCCGTATCTAGCGCGTTGCTCGCTCATAAACCTTAAACTATCCTCTCTTTGGTGCTCGTCCATGAGGTTATTAGTGGTTCTGTTGATTGTCCTTACCTCCTGAGTCTAATTAATTTCAATGTTCCTTCCGTGTCCTCCGTCACTACGACTTATTTGTCATATCTCCCTGCAGGTCTAATTACGCCTTGAATGCCCCTTTGGTGAGAGCGCTTTTCGAATTTAACAAGATCTGTTGTTCTCTTAACCTCGATCTTTCCATTTCCAAACAAGAATTAAAATCACTTCTGAACGGCTTTTACAAATGACGTTATTCTTATAGTTATTCTATTCTTAAGTTCTATTCCTATTGTTATTCTATTTGTAAGTTCTTATATTGTTGTTTGCTTAGTCTGTAAGTTCAATTACTGTAGACTTGAAATAAATAAAATGAAAAATGAAAATGAAAAATGAAAGCGAGCTCAAAAGTTGTACGCAAAACACCAAAAATGAAATCATGTGTGCGCTACTGACTGTACTTCAGATTTGCTATAGCATTTTAAATACTTTTGATTTGATTTTGATTTGAGTTTTTATTGAGGTTGAAGACTCGGTGGTAATTTATGAAGCAAAATGTAACTTCTCTAGTCATATACCCGAGGAAGAAAGTGTCCATCACTATCTCTGCGCCTTTCCGGCTTCTTAGAGCAGGAGATGAAAAGCGCTAGGCAAGCCAACATATCAAAATTTCGAAGAGATAGCAAATTGAAAGTAAAAAGTAAACTCGTAAAGTAAACCCTAAAGTAAAAAGTAAACAAAGTAAACTCATTTCTCGCCCTCATAAATCTCTAGGACTGGATATAAGGGCCACATAGTCCAGAAGCCAACACGCTAAAATACCATGTAGTATCTATCGGCAATAGTGATATCAAAACGGCACCAATGCACTATTTGGATGTCGGAACATTGCCACTGAAATTAACCAACCAATAAAGTTAGGTTTTGTGAGACGCAGTGGTTCTGAGTTCTCCAATCCACACACTGTTATAATACTTTACACTTGTAGTGTCCGTTCAAAGTGGAGACCATATTACCTTTACCCCATGCAAAGCAGGAACGCTTTCTGGATACGTTCCATATCCAGAAAGCTTTCCTGTACTTCGCTCTGAAATCTTTTCACTTTCAAGTTTTAGCTTCACGTACATTTTACGCTGTGAGTTCATAGATTTAAAAACATTGCAGTATGGAAGATCCATGCCATCTCTATCCATACTTTTTTATGTCATGGGCTCATTGATTGATTGACCTTCTCGTTTGGAACGAGGCGACTTTAGCATGCTTTCTAGATTTGTTTGCAACTTTGATACACTTAATATTGATTTTGCTGTACCAGTTTGGGAGACAATGAAGGTTCTTGAAGTCCAAAAACTGCCAACACTGACAATAACATCGCTCAAGTAAAATATATCCATAGCCATTGAATGAAAGCGAGTGAGATAGCAGATGTATTAGTACGCTTAGTGCTACAAATAGCTGTAAGGGACGCCTTGTATAAAACATAGCTTTGAATATGGAACTGTAACATACTAAACATTGAGCTGTAGGAAAATTGAACATTGAACTGTAACAGAGAAGAGAGAGAAGAGATCATTAATGAAGTAACGTTCGAAATAGCAAGACGTGCTGTTGTTTACACAGAGGCTATGATTATGTCCATGGAACGTGTTTGTCACATATCAAATCAAGATTTTGACATGTGAAAGCTGTCCACACGTTGAGTGCTGCGTTTGCTCACGTTAGACCAACTACGTGTTTGAATGAGCATTATCAACGTTTTACTTGGACGATTTAAAGAGATGGAAACATTTCTGGAAGAAGTGTGTAGACTTACAAATTGACTATGGAGACTAAAGCAATCAATTTTCAGAAAAAATGTCTTGTTCTTGTTATGTCGAAAACTTTTCAGACCACCCTCGCAGTATCAATTGAAAAGTCCTCTCATCAACAAACTTTAAGCATTGCAAAAAGTTTGAGAGAAAGAACGAAATGGAAAACTGACCGACATATGTATGTACGTGTGTCAGTTCAACGGCATCTTTCATTAGCCCAGTTCACTTTTATAAGCACTGAAATTGTACAGTCAATTGTCTATGGTCTAAATTAGAAAAGCTCCAATATCTCTCGCATTTGTGCTCATTCCACATCCATTCCCTTCACCACGACTTTCTTCCTATCCATGGCCGCAAATTGTGACAAACAAGCGTGCAAAGAAATTCATCTCATTCAACATAAATTGCCGCAATTCCCTTCAGCCGTTGCTGGCTCTTGCACCGCGTTATCGCTAACTCCGGTCTCCATAGAGCGATTTTGTTATAGCTGCCACTTGCTTTAAAAATACAAAAATAATAAAAAAATAAAAATAACAAAACTGTGAGTATTACACTCTGTGTGTGTGTGTTTGTGACTGCTAGTTTGGGATTTTTGGATTTTTATTAATTTTTTTCATTTTCATCTTCCACAACTTCCTGTAACTTCTCGCAATATAAAAAATATTTGTCAAAAAAAACCGAAAAGAGCAAAGAAAATATTCGCCAAAGATGGCAATGAGATAAAATGCTGCGACAGCCATCGCGGCTGCATGCGAGCCAACTGCACGGATATCCACTCGTCGTCGTCGTCGCCAACGACAACAACAACGACAACGCTGTCGTCGACGTTGTCGTCGTTGTTGTTGTTGTTTTGCTGTGTGTGTGTGTTTGAATGTGTAGGTGTTTGGTTTTGGCTCGCGTATTGTTGCTGTTAGTTTGTTATTGTTGTTGTTGTTTGCTGTCATTGCCTTTGCCGCCATTTTTACGGTCGCTCGTATGTCCTTTCAACGGTTTCCGGCGCAACCATTCACTTCCTTGCAACGTTTGGTAATAATTTTGCTGTTGTTCTTGTTGCTATTTGCTTTTGCTCTTTTTTTCGTAGCTTTTTGCAGCTGTTATTATTTTCATACCTATTCATTTTTACGTTGTGCGCTCTTCACTTTTATTTTTTGTTTTTGTTTTCCACCCTCAACCTGAGCACTGCGTCTGGCTCGCTCGGTGGTCGTTGCCGCTCGCAGTGCGCCGAAATATTTTTGGCATGTGGATATTTTGTGTCTCATGTGAACCACAACAGCGGCGACAACAATAAAACCAACAACAACTACAAAAATTTGCTCCTTGAGCGCGTCTGCTGGATGCTGTTGGTGCGCCTTTTCGACGCGTTTTGGTGCTTTGTGCGAAATATTTTCAAGCGACATGGCAAAGCCCACAAAAACAAATATAAAAACAAAAAAATAATAACGAAAATAACAGCCGCAGCAATAAAAGCAAAGAATGCAACTAGCAAGAAAAAATAATTGCAAGGAAAATAAAAGCAATAAAGGAAGGTGTTGGCTGGCGGAGGGGCGGCGGAGGAGGGCGAACCTTTTACCTTTGTTTTTTATTGTTTTAATAGTTGTTGTTGATTTTTATGTTTGTTTGGTGATTATGCGAGCTTGTGAGTGTGCATGTGTTTGTCTATGAAGTAAGTGTGTGTGTGTGAAAAAGTTATTATTTAAGTAGTGCTTTGGGATAACAAAAGTATTAACTTTAGGTTTATGAAGATCCTCTATTTTTTTCGCCTCTTCCCTCTTCGGCTTTGGTTTTTCATATTTTTTGTGGTTGCTTTTTGTTGTTTGTTTTTAGCTTTTGTGGTAAAAATGTTCCTTGATTTTTCAAATAAAAACTCTGATTTTGTAATGTGTGGTTAAAAGCGGAGCTCATAGTGTGTGTGTGTGTGCTATTAATTTTACTTATGACCTGAAACAAGAAAAAAATGCCAATTTTCCTGTTAGAGAAACCAGCATTTTGGTATGAAAACTGTGCGCAATTAGTTGGTAAATAATTAAAATCTAATTTTTGGCAAATTCTATATTAATTGTGGTACAATAAGCGGGAATAGAAAGGAAACTTTCTCTCCTTGTTTTTCATATTGAATTATAAATTCACTTATTTTGAGTCCTTGTTTTGTAGTTGAACATAGTTGTAGTTATTTTTCAAAACAATATTCAAATTCTAACTTCAAGTTTGGATGACTTGTATTGATGAAATCTTGTAGCTTCTTGTGGTCTTACGGTCTTTGTTGTAGCAAGTTTCTGGCTCTAAATTTCCTTCACCAAAACTTCACCTCAGCACTCAAGCATCGCTTGAACGCAGAGATTCGCTGCGAAATCCGTTTCACTGCACTTTTGCACTTTTGCCATTTTCAATTTCCTTTTTATTCCCCCCCCACACATAAAACTGGATTTTATTTTATTTTTTACAAAAGTCAATTACAGTAACAAATTTACTGCAAATATTTATGTTTGTATTTGTTGTTATGTTGCATTGTGCACGCAAGCTCAAAGAAATAATACACACTTCGTTTGTGCGTTGGTGCAGCTGCAAGTGTGAGCTGCTGCTGCGTTTCACCTGCTTCTACATATTTATTTATTTACTTATTTTAACTGCATTTGGTGCTTTATTAAATTTTCGAATTCAGCGCAACATATACAAGTCGTGGCGAGCAAAATGCCAATACGCGATGTGTTTATTTTCTTGTCGTATTTTCACTGCATACGTTTGGGCGTTAGTGCTTCTGTGTGCTTGTGTGCGTGTGTGTGCGATATTGCTTTCTGCGAGAAAATTAATTTCCGCATGAAGTTCAATTCGTGTTGCTGCCATTTGCTGCGTGCAAAGTTTATTTTTTTATAGCTTTCATATTTCTTTTTCGTTGTGAGCCGAATGCATCGTTATTCGCAGCAATGAGAATGAAATTTTATTTCAGTGTTTTATTTGGAGTTCAGTTTTTTTGTTTTGTATTGAACTAGTTGGAAATGAAGGTCGTATTCTTGCTTAACGATAAAACGAAGTTAAGAATTTGAAGCGTAAAATCAATATTCTGAAATTTATTTCAGTCGGTTTAAGATTTTATTTTGAATGATTTTTATTTCTTTCTTGAATAAATGTTGCAAATGGTCTGTGGAATTGTTGTGAATGTTTGAAAGTTTATAAGGCTAGCTTTTTGTTTAAAAGTAAAATATTTGTGTAATTGTACAACCAAATTTGGTGTGTCTCTGTTTAGAATTGAAGTTTGAAATGTATTCTGAACGAATTTGAGTTCTCACTTGATTAAAAAAAGGTTTAGATTAATAAATTTTAGACAAAAAGTAAATCTTTTATTGCATTCAAAAACAAAAAATATCTTTATGCCAGTTCAGACTAAAAATTAATGCTAATATTAAAGTTTGAAACAGAAATTTGAGTCATTCTTGATTCATTTCCAGATCTACAAAAACTACAAACTAACAATTCTTTTGTTGAATTTAACAGTAAAAATATCTTCATGCCAAATTCATTCAATCATTCATTGAATCATTCTTGATTCGTATCCAGAACTACATAAAGTTCATTTCTACTGAAAAATCGTTTGTTGAACTTAACAGTAAAAATATCTTCATGCCAAATTCATTCAGTCATTCATTGATTCATTCTTGATTCATTTCCAGAACTACATAAAGTTAATTTCTACTGACAAATCGTTTGTTGAATTTAACAAAAAAATATCTTCATCTTCTTCTTGAGAGACAGAAGTGAACCATTCATGATTATTTTGCCAAATTTAAGAACAAAAACATCTTTGTGCCAAATTCTAAATGAAATTTTGATCCCTTTTGGAGCGACAGTAGTTAACAATAGAAAGATCATTGCGGTCATTTTGACGGTTTTTAATTTTTAAATATTTGTATTTTTTTAGTATTTCTATCAACTTTTGCTTTGGTGACTTTTATTTTTTTATCGTGAAAAATGTGATATTTTTTACAAATTTATTTTGTTAAAAATTAGCCAAATCCGATGTGTAGTCTTTGTAGGTTTGGAAAACTTGCGATCTTTCAACTGTTTACCATTTTCAGAAATACAAAAAATTTCTTTCCATTAAACATTCTTTGATAGACAAGTTTTGACAGATTCAAACTGAAATTTTACTCACTGGTTGAGCTACAAAAGGCATACAGTGCCACCAGTTCTTTCACTTCAATCCTTAACATTATCAACCTTAACCATTGACCAATCAATATGCAAACTTTAACCTTTCAAACATTCACATTGAATTCCAAACCTTAAGTTTAATGCATTTCATTCAGTTTTACAACGTATTTGGCCAAACAGTGTTACCACCCTTTATTTACGCAAATTGAGAAAAATACCTTTTTAGAAATCCAAAAACAACAACACTTGTACGGAATTGTTGCAACACCAAATATTTTCATTCATTTTCAATTTTCAAAATTAACCAAATCCACAGAGAAATCACAAACACACTAATAAACACAAACACACACACAGTCAGAAAGGCACACAAAAACAAATAAACATAACAAAAAACGGAGCGAAAGTGTGTGAACATTGAAGACTGAAATAACTCGAGACAAAGTTGATTGGGAAAATAGCAGCAAATCGCAAATCTTGCAGGCAGCAATGGATGGCTGTGAATAGTTGTGTGTGTGTGTGTGTGGGTGTGTGTGTGCCATTAGCAACACTACTGCGCACCAATACAAATATGCCCGCTTTTCCCAAGCTGCAAATTCCACTTGCTTAGCTTTTTGTTGTTGCTGAACTGCTCGCATTTACGCCACTTGACTTACGCTGCGGCAAACTTGCAGCCGTCTACGTGTGCAAATGGCGCACATCCAGCTGCTCCTCCATACTGACAAATCGACTGACAGCGCGGCCAGACAAGCCGTTTAGCTTTACTCTTTCTCTTTCACTTCCTCTCTCTCTCTTTGAGTGGAGGCCATGGCTGAGTGAATGTGAATGTGTGTGCCTGTGAATATTTGTGATTTTCAAATATTTTCATTTTGGCGGCAACTGTAAACCAAAAGCACTGCATTGAACTGAACTGAACTGAACTGAGCATCAAGTGAAAGTCACAGAAACGCTGTGCGCACCAGCCAACGATTTATCCTTTTCATATATTTAAAACAACAACACGAACAACCAACCACCAACGATGATGGTGAAATGTTGGCTCCCCTCACGTCGAGTTGTTGGGCGCAAACAAAAACAACCTTTTAAAAAAAAATCAATTTAAATTTCTGCAAAAATCCCTGCAAAATTATGCGTAAGAAACTTTGAGCTGGGCGTTAGAGGGATTTACGCTTTACGGATGAACAGCAAATGCAGCAAAAGGTGAAATACCGCGACAATGTCTTATTGTCAAGTTGCAGGTCCAGGGGTGCAAGAAGTTGGATTGAAGTAAGAAATTAATACCAACTTTATTAAAAGTTCAGTTTAAGTATGTTTAAATATGTTAAGTAAAGTAAGTAAAGTTGAAATATCGGATCTGCTCTCCTTTAAGAAGAGGTCCAACTGTTTTGCCCCGGATTGAGACTGATTGGTTAGCTCCAGAATCATTTAAGAACGGATTCACAATGGGCCAATTTGGCCTCCGAGTGGAAGTGCGGCCTCCGTGTCGCACACACTCTTCCCTACCTAACCTAACCTAAGAAAATTAAGTATAGTATCTTTTTAACCTAACCAGGAGGAGGTCCTCGAGATCGACATTAGGTCGCTGGGGATCCGACGGAATCTATGAGTGGCCGACTTGGCCAATTATGGCTCTGATCTGATTCTGTTTAGTTAAATTGAAATCTGTCGCATGATCAGAAAGCCCAACAATTACCTTGGTTGGTTTTGAATTCTGTATAACTGTGATTGACATCAATCATTGAGTTAGAATCTTGATCAATGATATCAAAATAAAAAAACATTTTTGAGAGATTAAAAAACCTTACCTATATAATTTTTATATTGAAGTCTGTCGCATGGTCAGAAAGCCCAACAAATCCCTTCGTTGGTCTTGAATTCTGTATAACTGTGATTGACATCAATCATTGACTTTGATATCAAAATAAAAAAGCATTTTTGAAAGATTAAAAACCTAACCTATATAATTTCTATATTTAAATCTGTCGCCTGGACTGGCTTAAAACAAGCTGAACAATTCCCTTGGTTGGTTTTGAATTCTGTATAACTGTGATTTGATTGACATCAATCATTGAGTTAGAGTCTTGAATTTGATTTCAAAATAAAAAGCATTTTTGAAAGATTAAAAAACCTAACCTATATAATTTTTATATTGAAATCTGTCGCATGGTCTGACTTAAAAAAAGCCCAACAATTCTCTTGGTTGGTTTTGAATTTGGTATAACTGTGATTGACATCAATCATTGATTTAGAGTCTTGACTTTGATTTCAAAATAAAAAGCATTTTTGAAAGATTAAAAAACCTAACCTATATAATTTCTATATTTAAATCTGTCGCCTGGTCTGGCTGAACAATTCCCTTGGTTGGTTTTGAATTCTATATAACTGTGATTGACTTCAATCATTGATTTATAGTCTTGATCAATGATTTCAAAATGAAAAACATTTTTGAAAGATTAAAAAACCTAACCTTTATAATTTTCATATTAAAATCTGTCGCATGGTCTGACTTAAAAAAGCCCAATAATTCTCTTGGTTGGTTTTGAATTCTGTATAACTCTGACATTGACATCAATCATTGAGGTAGAGTCTTGACTTTGATATCAAAATGGAAACATTTTTGAAAGATTAAAAAACCTTACCTATATAATTTTATATTGAAATCTGTCGCATGGTCTGACTTAAAAAAAGCCCAACAATTCCCTTGGTTGGTTTTGAATTCTGTATAACTGTGATTGATGTCTATGATTTGGAGTCATTTATAAAAGGCATTTGTAAAAGATTAAAAGATTAAAAATTTAATAATTTTTTAATGTGAATCAACAATTTATAAAAACCCTAAAGAAGAAATCTAACAAATTCTTCAGAAGTACACTTTTCAAAAAAGCCAACTCTTTAAAGTTTTTCTCAACTGTTGTGAAACCAAGTTTCTCAATCCATGGTTACAATTCATGTTGCCCACTTGCTGCGTTTGTCCTTCAACTACAATTGTAATATTATATATACATATATTTTTTATGTCGCTTTGTCTGGTTGTTCATTCAACTGTCTGTACGCTAAATGAAATTTAATCCCGACATTCGTTACTCTTGACATTTGCACTTTTCCAACGCAATTTTCCCTTTCACTCAGTCCCACTCTCGCCAACTGTACGCACCACTCGTAAGCGATGCTTAATTTTTCACTAATTTGCTTCGCTCGCCAAAATGACAAAATGGCAACACTGCACATTGACTGTCTGTGTCACAAGTCAGCAGTAAGCCGAGTGTGTTGAGTGGGCGAGCCGAAAATGGAATTCGCTCCGCACTCATTGCAACGTAAAGTTGTTGGCTTAATTTCATTTAATTTCGTTAACTCGTTGACAGTCAGTCGCTGGAGTGCATTCCACTTGACAGTGGACCCAATCGAACACAACCCACCAACATTTTGTCCACCGCCCCGCGAGACTTCCATGCAATTCAATTGTTCATTAGTTCGTGTGTTTCATTCGCTCCGAGCGTCGATAATTTACACCATTCACACCATTCGTTGCCTTCGCGTCCGTCACTCGACGCGACCAGTGTTGCCACACTTGCGCGCACATAAAAACTGATTACAGCAACGCGTCGCTTCTTTCGGTTTGTTGTCCCGATGGACCAGCGCGCCGTTGCCTGTTTATATTCATTGTTGTAATTTCTTTTATTTCCAACATTATTCGCAGCGGCAGCGTAAATTAAAGCTGGCTTTTTTATGTGGCGCTGCATAACAATTTCCCTGCCACTATTTACACGTAGACACCATTAAGGAATGCTTGGGTCATGCGAATGCGACGGCTGGCCGAGTGGATCGGTGAATGTTGTTTGTTGTTGTTTTTGCTGATGTTTCTCTGGTAGGAGTTGCTCTGATGATAGAGCCGATGCGTTTCGATGCTATTTATGCGAAGGTATTTTAAATTTTATTATTTGCAATCGTTCTGTTGTGTACAGAAATGGTGCACGGTTTTGTTGTTGTAGGTCTTTATTTGAGAGTTTTTAATGCTGATTTGAAGAGCTTTCAGGGGGTACTTAATGCGTTTGAATAATTTTTACTTGATGGCCTGTATATTCGATTTAATGCGAGCTAAGCTTTGAGTTTTTATTACAAAAAAAAAACAAAATTAAAAAATAAGAACGAATATTGAGTTGGCCCTGTAAGATTGGACAGGATGTTATACAGCCTTGAAGCAGAGAAATTGTTGAAAATCTAAGAAAATGAAAAGAGAAATAAAAAACCATTAATTTTCAATTTCAAAGGGACATAGGCCAACTAAAACTTAAAAACACCAACAATTTTTCAGAATAAGAAAAGTGCATGTGTATTTATTTCTAAATATCTAGTTAGTGGAAAATTTTTCTGAATTTTTTTAAACTATTCTGCTTTTAATGTTTAAAATATTCTTCAAAAAATGTTAAAAATAGGAAAAAGACAAACAATTTTAGATCAAAAACAATTAAATTACAGACTTTCAAAAAGCTAAAAAACATTGAAAACTTTACAAAAATTTGAAAAAAATTTCTCCTATCTATTCGAAAATTTAAACTATCATTCGAGGATTGCCAAAACCACCCAGAAAACTAAAAAGTTTCCATTCCAGTGTGTCAAAGATTAAAGATTAACTTTCAAAAACATTAAACATATGAAAAATCGTTTAAATTTTGAAAGCATAGTGTCTTATTTGAGGAGAATTTTCTTAGATATTTCAAATCTGTCCTCAGAGTAGTAAATATTCTTCAGATAATGTCAAAAGTATGCAAATAAATTCCTTAAAATGATCAATTCTGCCCTTAAAATACAAAATATCATTCAGAAATTGACAAATTCTGTTGGAAAACTTAAAAGTTTCCATTCCGGGGTGTTCAAGATTAAAGTTCAACGTGGTGACAGTCTTTCAAAAACATTAAATATGTGAAAAAATTTTGAAAACATTTTTTTAATTTTTTGAGTATCCCACTGAGGGAATTTTCTTAGATATTTCAAATCTGATCTCAAAGTGGTAAATATTCTTTAAGTAATGTCAAAATTTTTCAGATTTAATACCAAATAACCATACAAATTCAATAACCATACAAATCTTCAATTGACCAAATCTACCTTAAAAGTTTTAAATATCATTCAAAATTTGGCAACATTTTCCAGAAAACTAAAAAGTTTCCATTTCGTTGTGTCAAAGATCAAAGTTTAACTAGTTGACATACTTTCAAACAGTTAAAAAATATGAAAAATCTTTCAAAATTTGAAATCACTCAATGAACATTTTCTTAAATATTTTAAATCTACCCTCAAAGTGGCAAATATTCTTCAGATAGTGCCGAAAGTATTCAGATTTAATAGTAAATATTCATACAAATTTCTTCAACTGACTAACTTCATCTACCCTTAAAGTTGAAAATATCACTCAGAAATTGGCAAAATCTTAAAAAAAAATTCTTCAAAAGTTCCAGTGTGTCAAAGATCAAAGTTTAATTTTCAAAATATGGAAAACCATTAAAATATTGAAATCACTTCATGGGAATTTTCTTAGGTATTTAAAATCTAACCTCAGAGTGCTAAATATTCTTTAGATGATGGCAAAAGTATTCAGATTCAATACCAAATAACCATAAAAATGTCTTCAATTGCCCAAATCTACCTTAAAAGTTTAAAATATCATTCAGAAATTGGCAAAGTCTTCCAAAAAAACTAAAAAGTTTCCATTCCGAGGTATCAAAGATTAAAGTTCAACTTGGTGACATACTTTCAAACAACTTAAAAATATGAAAAACCATTAAAAACCATAAAATCTGCCCTGAAATTGGCAAATATTCTTCAGATAATGTCAAAAGTATTCAGATTCAATACCAAACAACCATAAACATTTCTTCAATTGACCAAGTCTACCTTAAAAGCTTAAAATATCATTCAGAAATTGGTGTTCCAAAAAACTAAAAAGTTTCCATTCCGAGGTGTCAAAGATTAAAGTTCAACTTTCAAGCGGCTCAAAAATATGAAAAACCATTAAAAATTTCAAAGCGGAGTATCTCACCTGATGTGAATTTTCTTGAATATTCCAAATTTACTCTCAACTTGGCAAACATTATTTAGAAAACGCCAAAAACAAAAAGATTTGATACTAAAAAAGCATTAAAATTAGTCCTTCATGGCGCCTACTCTCTCGCACATTCGCTCTCTCTCTTCACATAGCTAAATCACTTTTGCAGTTCAGCACGCGATTTCGTTTACGTCATAATGACACTGTTTATTCAACTAAACGTGCCAAACATGAACTCATAAGACATCAAATTTATAAAGCACAACAAATGAGGAGCGAAAGATTTGAACTCAAACAAAAATAAGCCATTTGTGTGTTGAGGTGCGCTGTACAGACTCCAGCAATGGTTACAGCGAAACGGCAATTACCGGCTCGTAAGTTAACGCAGGACAGCCGAAATGCCTCCACACCGAACGACATAAATATAATCCTAAAAAATTATAACCTACTTGTCGCCAACACACCGCACAATGCGCACACAATGGGCGCACCGGAAGCCGGGGCCGTTGTACTCATAAAGCAGACAACGGAAAACGGCAAATTACAAACAACTCAACTTCGGCGACGGCCAAACTGTGGAAAATTCATAAAACGAAACTTTCAAAGCTAACAGCTTAAGACGAACGAATGAGAAGCAATGAAATATGAAGGCGAAGAAAAAAAAACGGCCAAAAAGTGGCCGCAGTGGTGCGGAGAGGAGCAACGACGATTGGCGAGAGATGTGTTGAAAATGGAAATTACGTGTTGGTGGCGTTGGCCAAAAGCGGCTAAGAAAGGTGGTAATGTTGAGAGAAATTTGAATGTTTCGGTCATAAAATGGAAACAAACAACAAAAACGGGGAGGCAGGGAGGCAGATTGACTGACTGACAGGAGCACAGCGCCAGGAAAGAGAAGAAAGCAAGATTGAAGTGGAGATACAAATATTGGCAGCAACAACAGTGACAAGTGGAAGAAGAAGAACAAGAAAGTGGAGGGGGAAAATTCAAAGTTGTAGGTGCAGTGGGAATGGTGGAAGAAGTAGAGGGAGAATGACGGTATAAAGCATGGTATATCAAAGGAACAGATGAAAAGAGTGTCAGAAGAAGTAAAGGCAAAGGAAAAGAGCAAAAAGTGGTAGGAATGAATCGATAAGGAAATAGAAGATGGCAGACGGATTTAATTGAAAATAAAATAACAAGGGAAATGATAAGGAATGGGCTACTGGACTGTTGGATAACAAAAACACTATACAAATATCCTGACTGTATAAACTGTATGAATCCTTAGAATCCTTGTTTTGAAATTCAATGTTTGAAATTTGTATCGAAATATTTTTTCATTCCTGAAATAAACTTTGTGCCGTGAGGATCTCAGCATTTTAGTTTTCTTACGATTCAACAATCAACATCCAATATGACCCCAGACAATAATGGCAAATGGTGAACAATGGCAGAAAGAAGAAAACTGTATGGAATGAAAACATAAACAATTCTAAAAATTAAACGGGGAATAAAAGAACTGTGTAGCCAAGAGCAACGGTGCACAGTGATTCGTTCCATAGACAAAATTCAAAAAATTTATCCTCTCAGAATTTAATGATTTTGATGTCATTTGAAAGGTAAAACTCCAACTAAGAAAACCCAAAAAATCGGTGCAAAAAATTAATTATTGTGTGTGCAAAAGCGGCTCAAAGTTGAAACTTTTTTCACAAAAAAATGTAAACACATATTTTCTGTTTTTTAGTCTATTAAGTAAAAAGAATTGTAAAAATACATAGTTAGCAAGAAGTTGCTAAAACTTTCAATATAGGTTAATAAATAATGTGGCCATTTTCGCTTTTAATGTTTTCTCAAAATTTGCAAAGCTAAGGCTTTTGCTTCACTTTTAATTCAAAATATTTTTCTAAATTAAAAATCTGAAAATTGGCAAAACAGAGGAAAATATCTAAAAAGTATGTGAAAGTATGTTCCTGGATTTTTCTTATTTTAAGAAGCATTCTTTCTTTGTCGGATAATGTAATTACATCCTCCGATATCTTTCGATCTCAGAAAATAATTCAATTTGAAAAGTGGTCTAAACACCTATTTTTCGACAAAATTTATTATTTTTATCCCTAAAAGTATGCAATCAGCATGAAAAATTGAGAAAACTGCAAAAAAGCAAAACATACGTCTATTATTATCGTTTTTATTGTAAAACTAAAGGATCCTAAGACAATTTCGGTTACTCTTTGCAATTATCAATGTTGACTTTACCGATTAAATGTAAAATATGAAAAATCTAGCCAACACACTCGTTGCTATAGCTCACCAAAAATGACAAAAATTGCAAATTTAAGTCTCAGACATTGCCAAACTACAAAAGTTTAAGAAAACAAAATGGAGATTTCAATTCAGCAGACCATGATTAACTAGTATACCAAATTTTATGAAGAACGGATCACTCCTTCTAATTTTGTCCTGCGGTTGTATGGAGTCGAATCACTGTGCGGTGGGGGGATTGTAGTGGCTGCCTCTGAATGAGATGCACTTAGAAGTATTTATGTACTAAATATGTACCCGTTGTGATACCACAGATTCCAACCGTTTGAAATGTGTTTGCAACACTATTTTTTTCAACACATTTCAAGCAGATGGGGGAGGGGAAAGGGGGGGACGGGATCTATAGTTTAACGCCGAATCTGGTCGGTGGTTTCTTTGGGCAATTTTCTTTCACACATGGAGGTTTTGTCATTGCCTGCCCAAAGCGCACTTGTGCGATTCTTGTAATTCACATCTGGTTCATGTGGATAGCGATAGAAGCAGACGAGTGTTTTACCAGCCCAAGCGAGGAATCGTACCTAGGGCTTCTGGTATGAGATTTTCTATTCTATTCTGATTCTTGTAACTGTCATCTGGTTCATATGGATAGCGATAGAAGTAGACGAATGTTTCGCCAGCCCGAGCTGGGAATCGAACCTAGGGCCTCTGGTATGAGAAGCTAGCGCGCTACCCGCTGGACTAGCGAGGCCGGCCTATTTTATTATACTCCGATTCTCATAACTGTCATCTGCTTCATGTGGATAACGATAGAAGTAGACGAGTGTTTTACCAGCCCAAGCTGGGAATCGAACCTAGGGCCTCTTGTATGAGAAGCCAGCGTGCTACTCGCTGGACTAGCGAGGCCCAGGACAACAGTAGAGTAGAATATGTTGAGAACAAAAAATACTTTAATAAAGTACGCAGCAAAGATACTAACAAAAAGAGAGCGAGAAAGTCCAGACAGATGAAAAGAGGAACCGTAGGATGTATATGTGAATTTTTAAATCAACTAAATTTTCAAGTCATTGAAGAAAATGCAAACTCGTATCTTTTATAGTCACTCTACAACTACAACAACTTCAAACCGACTACACTGTATGTCGCACCGTAGGGCGACAACGACGCTCGGTGTGCACCCAACACTTTAAAAATGCAAAATAATGTTTCCCAAGATGACAACAAAGAGAAATAACATAAACTTACGCAAAACAAAAATATCGGCTAGTAAAATGCTGCCAGCGGCCGCCTAAGTGTATGCAATGGTAATGGCAATGGTAGCAAAAAAGCAAAGAAGCGAACGTGAAATGCCAATAGCCGAGCAAAGCATACTTAGCAGCGACTTAAGTCGATGGCAATGTGGCTGTAAGCAACAACAACATAAACAACACAGCAGCAGCAGCAGTTGCTGGGGCCATTTTAAAGCGAAGAGCGAGCAATGAAACTGTTGCAGGAACGAGCAAAGTAAATGTAGTCAGCACGCAGCACAAAAACACTCACACACACACATACAGACACACAGAATGAGGACAAGTGCGGAGCGAGCTGAAAGGTATGCCACCGAATATTGATGTGCGCCTAAAAATATGCAAATTCATGTCTTCTGCCATACACCACGGCCACGCGGTCGCGTAATATTGCCGCGCAGGCAGACCGCGACGGCTTACGTGGCGCATGTGTAGTGGTTGTGTAACTGTGTGTGTGTGTGTGCGTACTCCCAGGCGGCATGAAATTACAAAATTTGCATCTTTTTGTTTATTTTTTTGTTGTTGTTTGTGGCGCTTTCACGCATCTGAAAGCTGTGAGCTGCGAGCTGCCCTGCGCCAATGAGTGAAAAACCAAAATCTCCCAGTGGCATTAATCACAGGTGATTTTCTGTGCGTTCGCCTGTCGCATAACAAACCGAATTGGCAACAACAACCACAACTACATAGCCACAACATTGCGCCAGTGTGTCATGTTAAATGCGGCAGCAGCATTGCTTCACTAAGCTGCGGAAGCAAAGGAAAAGCGCCGAAGTGACAGACAATTTATGCCGAGGATAGGTGGGTGGGAGATGTGTGGGAGAAATTACAACAAAAAACACCGAAAAAGAAGCAAAAATTCATTCGTTTTGCTAAACGGCGTCGTTTTTGCTGCAAAACATACACACCACACACACACACACAAACGAAACGCTTGTAGGCAGACAGGCCAACAGACAGTCGGCATGTGGCAATCAGGTTTTGAATATTTTTTGCTTTGTAATAATTGTTCGCTGTTTTTGTTTGCAGCGACGACTCGGTTGTTGTTTTCACTTTTTGCACTCAGCCACACACACACACACACATACATACACATTCGCATACTTTTGCCTTTCGCTTTCGAGGCACACAATTTAAATTTGTCACGTTGCTCTCCTAAATTTGTTATACATTCGAATGCCCGTCGGCGCGTCTCTCAGCGTCTCTCCGCGCGCTTAGCTGTGCCGCTCCATTCGCTCACTCGTTCGTCACTCGAACATTTCGGCTCGTTTAGAATTTAATTGTGTTGCGCATCTTTTCGATTTTTCCCCATCATTCGTATCTAAGTACATAAATTAATTAATTCACTCCACTTTCTCAGCATCACTCAGTCGCTCGTTCGGCGCTGCCATTTGCTGCGGTCGTCTCGGCCGTCGCGCATGTGTTCGTCTTTCACTCGCATTGCCATTGGCAACCGAATGTGCGCTCTTTCGCTCAAATCAGCTGTTGTTGTTGTTGTTGTTGTTGTTGTTGTTGTTGGAGCAGTAGCCATTTTGAGTGTATCAGCAAGTTTTTTGCGGCCACATTTCAAGTACATAAAAATATGAAAAGTAATTCCATTTCGACGTGCTCGAGTATGAGTGTTTGTGTGTGTGTGTTTGTATGTGTTTGTGTATGTCTGATTTCACACTTTGTGCTATGTGTGAATGTGTTGAAGCTGTTGGCGCGTTGCTGCTGTACTCTAAATGATGAAAGGTCAAGTAGTTGCCCGTGCGGGATGTGCGGAGAGTGTTGGGTCTTGCTTGGCTGAAATCAAAACTGACTGCAACCAGCAAGTCATTGTTGGCGTAAGGAAACAATCAAAAATATTTTCTGTCCTAACATGACAAGCCAAGTCAGATTTTAAAGATAAATATACACAAAAAAAATATGCATACAATAACTCCAGGGCGTTGAATTAAAAAAAAGAGCAACATTTCAGCAATAAAGTAGTTTGAACCTTTTTGGCTCCCCAGCGTATTTGCTGACTAACTAAATTGACCCAACTTAATGTATTAGGTAGTTGATACTTTTTTCTTTGTCTACTAAACATGGCAAACACATAGAAAAACTTTAGGGCAATTGTTATCAGTTTAGCTTTCCTCAAATTTAAATGCAGAGAAAAATACAATGAGTTCATGTGGATGAGGTGATGAGTTCTTACAAAAAGAAAAGTAGAATGTAATGGGTTCAAATGTAGTAATGGGTTCTTGCAAAGGATTCTCATAATAGGTACTCGCAATGGGTTTTATTAGATAGGAAAATGGGTTCTTACAGATACATAGAGGGCCAAATGATACAGGTTTCTGGCAGCTGGAGTAATGGGTTCTTGCAGATGGAGCAATAGAATCTTGCTATGAATTTTTGTGGATGCAAAAACTTGGATATTGCAGGCAGATAGAAGCCCAAATGCAGCCATGAGTTCGTGCAAATGTAGTCATGAGTTTTTGCCATGGGTTTTTGCAGATGAAGCAATGGGTTCTTGTAGATAATGGCAATGGGTTCTTGCAAAGGATTCCCACAATAGGTTCTCGCAATGGGTTTTAGTAGATGAAACGATGGGTTGCTGTAGTTGTAGCCATGAGTTCTTGCAATGGGTTCTTGCATATGAAGCAATGGGTTCTTGCAAAGGGTTCAAATAGTTGGAGTAATAGGGTTCATGCAATGGGTTGACGCAATTGGTTTTTGCAGATGGAACGATGGGTTCTTGTAGATGGAGTAATTGGTTCTTCCAACGGATTCTAATAGAAGGAGTAATGGGTTCTTACAATGGGTTCTTGTAGCTGAAACAATGGGTTCTTGTAATGGATTCTTAAAGTTGGGGGAAATGGGTACTTGTAACCAGGGGCGTAGCCAAGGGGGGGTTTGGGGGTCGGAACCCCCATGGCCTATAATTATTTAAAATTTTCAACCACTATGCATGATACAGTGCGTTTAAAAATAAAGTGTTGCTAATAAAACTTACAAAATAAGGTATAGTAATGAATTATATATATTTTCTGAAAGGTTGTGCAAAGATCTTTTTGGCATTATTATCAATATTTTGTCCAGTCTCCGTTGTTGTCAATAATTTTTGAGCGTACTCTGAAGAAAACCCTCTCGAAATCCGTTTTAATGCCAAAATGAGCTGTTTTGTTGTTGCTATTCTTTTTCCTCTAAGCTTTTGCTTCATTAAGGACCAAACATTTTCGATTGGATTTGCATCTGGACTTTGAGATGTCCAATTTAGTGTTTCCACACCAAATTTTCTTTAGCCCATTTCAAAAAATTTTCCACATGTTTTTCACCCAATAGAAGTTTTGACATGGTACTTCTATGAAGAATGCCCGATTTTAGAAGCCTGGGTCGGATAGTAACCGTTCATACTTCGACTCTCTTCTGCGACAAACGCTTGCTTCAGGCTAAGAGTTGGATTGTTATCAAACATCCGGACTACCGGCTCTGTTCTGAGTGGTTCTCTTCCTGCCGCTCCGTGGTTCGTCGTTAACATTTCCGTACTCTTCAAATCGACTGACCCACTTCCTCACAAATGAAACATGTTTTCGTGTATTTTGCGACTTGTGGAAGTTTTATTTTTGGACCGTTTAGATGGTTTACCAAAAACACTACTTCGAAACGTTTCTAAATATAGCACTCATTTTTAATTCTTCATATTTCAGCGTAAACTTGTACTCAACTAACAAAACAGAAACACATGTGAAAACGGTATTTTAATATAGAAAATAATGTGATATTAAAACCATGGCAAACTTCTACAGTTAAAAAAATATGGTCAACAATTAATTTTGAAACGCACTGTGTGTACGTTCCCACATTAGCAAAAAGATCTTTTCACATTTAAACATTTATTAGAATAAAAAAAATTTGTTGTTGCTAAAACCGATATAGTTTTTTTAAAGACTTCCCTTCAGGCTCAGTACAGCTATTTGCATGATCTAAAAGCATGTCTAATGAGTGTTTTAGATCGTCGGCTGGAATGTCCTTTAGGATGTCGGTAAAAGCCTTTTCTTCTACGTCCTCAAAATGCCTTCGTTTAATAGGTAAATGCATTTTTTTGTATAAGGTGAAAGTCGCACGATGCCGCATCAGGTGAAAACGAGGAGTGGTTGATAGTTAAAATTCGACTTTTATTCAAAAAATCAGTCACAAGTGTCTATCGATAGGATGGCGTCTTTCGACAGTCAAAAGTTTTGTTAAAATGCCATAAATTTATGTTATTGAGATGCTTAACTTTCACCTTGCCAAAGATTTTTGTATTCGTTCTTACACCCGGATGACGACCCCAGGCGCTTCCCCACCCGGATGACGACCCCAGGCGCTTCCGCCGCCATCTTAAATAAAACTCTCAATTAATAAATAATAATAATTTATTCGATACCTCAGTAGTTTTTCGAAAACAAAGGTCTAACATTAACGATTTATTTTACGACTACGGAAAATATTAGAAGATTTCTTTCCAAAGGGTTTATTGAACACATACTGAGGTACGTACTGTGTGAGTTTTATTCCAAATGGTGGCGGAAGCGCCTGGGATCACCCGTGTGGGTATTTGGCATACAAAAGATCACCCGGGTGGGTATAAGGAAAGCGAAGGTTAAGCCCAATTTCAAGTAGATTTTGGCTGATCTATGATGAATTACCGACAAGTTTTGATGGAATCTACGGTGATCGCAGATTTCAGTTGGTTAACACGTCGGTCATCATTTATGTCCTGAAAATCGTTTTAAAGTCGTGTGTACCACACATGAAGTCTGCCACGGCATAAACGATCATCACCGTAAACATAGTTCATCAGTTGAAATGTTTCGGTTAGAGTTTTACCAACTTTAAACCAAAACGTAATATTTGCTCTTTGCAATTTAGCATCGAATTTTTGTACCAGTGACAAAAACATACTTTAACTTCGGACGTAATAACTTCGCTTATAGTGAACCAAATTTCGTGAAATTTCCTCCATTTACATTCGTGCCGCATGTGAATTACATTATTCCAAAAGCATACTCACTTTTATCGTTTATCCGGCGGTATGGACAAGAATTCAAGGACCCTTATACGCGTAAGCATCTGTTCACGTCTCTCGTCTGTTCTAAACTTGAGTATGCCTCTGTAATCTGGAACCCACTGTATACTTTACACTCTTCCCGTATAGTAAGAATTCAGCGTAGGTTTCTTCGTTTTGCCCTACACCCGCTCCATTTCTCTGAACCTTTTCCTTCATATAGTGCTCGTCTAATATTGATTAATTTGCAATCTCTAGAGGTTAGAAGATTCGTTCAATCTGTAATGTTCGTCTTTGATCTCGCCTCCAATGCTATTGATTGCCCTTGTCTTCTTGAGAAAATCCAGTTTAATGTGTCCTGTAAATCCCTGCGTTACTCTCCGCCTTTTTATGTTAAAACTGTTAAAACTAATTACCTCCTTACAGCACCTACAACACGGGCTATGTGTGACTTTAATAAGTTATCCAAATCAATCCTCTTGGATCTGTCTTTCACTAGATCATGCTTCAAAAGGCAGCTCGATAAAGTAAATCTTCTAGCACCTTAGTCATTTTTGTTTTTGTATTGAATTTGTTATATATTTATGCTGTTATTCTGATTTAATTTTAAGTGTTTTGTTTATATTCTCTATATTATTATTATTGTAAATTCTAGTCAGTATGACTTTGTTTCTATTTGACTAAACTATTAATAAACTAAACAATAGGTTTTAGTAAAATAGTAGTCTTGAGCTTAAAAAATAGTAATAATAATAATAAAAAATGCCTTCTATAAATAATTGTTACTGAAATTCTCATCAGCCAAAGATTTAGTTACGAGTGCAATGACCTCATAAAATTAAGCACCAATGCATACAAGTTTCAATAACTTTTACCTTGTACGACTTTTTCAATAATCTGATCACTTTTGTGCATTTATTCATAATTATTTGTTTACTTAATTAATTTCCATCAATTAGTTATTTCCGCTTCAATTGCAATTGCGGCAAAATGCCACCAAACTAATAAGTAAAAGTGCCAAAGTGCTAAACCGACAATTATGCACTAAACACGCCACAGAGCACAACAAGTGTGCCTTCCCTTTCACATACACGCCCATACATAGACACACACACACAAGCACACAAGTGACCTCACACTGGGCGCATTCGCGCAGTTTCGCGCTTGGAAAATGTCAAATGCATACACATTGACAACTATCGACACCCGCACACACGCGGACTTAGCTGAAAACATACACCCAGCTCGCATAATGAAGCAGGAAAGATGTCAAGGAAACAATATAAATGCCAAAGTACGCGACGCTTTCACGGCGCGCGTCGGTTGCGTGCGTTTGCTTTTGTTTGCGGCAACAAGCGTTGGCCACACAACCTTTGGTTGTCTTTCCACACGGACACATAAACCCAAGCAAATGATTTTCGTCACCTTTAGCGAAAATGCTGCGAAGGAGCAAGACGGACCTGCACCTGATCGCCGCTGTCGTCTCGCTTGATGGCTGCCTGGCCGCTGCACAATGCTCACATCACACGAGCGTTTTTTGGTATGCGACGCGGCTAACCTTCGCTGCGGTTGCAGCAGCAATTTATGCGCTGAGCGTGCGGCCGTGTGGATGTGCTCGAGTCAAAAGAGCACACTGAAGGAGGCGAGTGTGTGGGTGGGCACAGAGAGAGAGAGAAGGAGGGAGGGAGTTCAGTGCGGTTGAATGCATGCAACAGTGTTGCATTTTTTGCATTTTCGCGGTTTGCTGGCTCACTGCTTGCATTTGAACTCACATAAATGGAAAATTTTAGCTATGTGTATGTGTGTGTGTGTGGGAGTGTGTTGCAGTCATCACAATTTTGCTGCTGACGTGTTTTTGTGGGTGTTTGTAAGTTTTCTGTTTGCGGTCAGGCGCTCGCTTGGCTAGCTGCGCTCTGTATAAGTGTGCATGTGTATGTGTATTTGTTTGTCTGTGTGTGTGTGTGTGCATTTCCGGCACTGTATTTATGAGTCGATTGTATTCTGTGCATAAATTTAATTTTGTGCAGCAACAAGTTCCGCTTGAGTGTTGTTGCTTTATTCAGTTAATTTTTTTTTTCGTTTGTTTGTTTAGTCATTTCAATGGAAAAGTTCGCTTGGCTACGCTTCGGTAAATGCGCGCAAAACAAAGGCGCAGAGTGAATGAATTGAGGGCGGAATGGGATGCCATGGATTGCTTTGGTTTTTGTGATTGTTGAATTTTTGATTTTTCCTGTTATTGTGTATCATTGCTGTTGTTGTTGGCTCAATTGTTGTTACGCCTGGATTTTTATATTGCCAGCAATAATAGCTCGCGGGCAGTTCTATTGGAATTGGCTTGGCTGGCAATTGTTCGAGTATTGATGTGTTTTATTGAATTCTTTGTGCACATATATACATATGAAATACATATATACAGACTGCCTGGATATGTTGTTGCATTAGATAATAAATATGGTGTGTTCCTCTGAGCTTAATAGGACTTATGACATTTGCTTTTTAAGGCGAAGAAAAGTAATTCTCTTCTCTGTGATTAAATCGGAGATAATTTTAGATCAATATATAAGAAGATATATGGTTTTAATCAGGATTAGCAGAATTTTGTCATTTTTATTCTGCAGTATATCTTTGAGCCGATTAAGCCTCACAACTTTCAAAAGCATTCTAAGATGCACAGTAAACTTTATTTGACTTTTTAATATTATTTTATATTTACTTTAATTCATTTAAGGTTCAACGAAACATAAAGAATGATTGCATGAATTCGCGAAAATGTCGCTTTTATCATAATTTTTTATCACAAACTTAAATTCAATCTTTATTATATTTAAACTTTAAATGCCTCAAAGTTGCCCCAAACTCGCTCGAACTATGCGAGGAATGCGCCTCTGAGTAGAGCCCTTGCGGAACTAAATAGTGTAACCTACTTTGACATTTCGCTTCCCAAAGGGACATTGTTAAGTTTAATATTGACTAGGTTAAGTTGAAGCTATTATACTTGTGTTCTTTTATTGTATCCTATAGTCAGTAAGATCTAAATGTTCATTGGCTAAATAAATAAATAAATAAATAAATAAATAAATAAAATAAATAAAATTTGCTTCTCTTCGTTAGACTCTCGACAGGCCTCTTTAGAGAGTTTCCATATCACAAAAAAGTAAACAAAGCAAAGCACATACAAACAACAACAACAACAACAACAAGAACATCAACCGCCATCACATTGTTGCTACAAAATGCCAGTTTTTGTGTATTTTTACAGCCACATAAAATATTCATTTCAATATTACTTGTTAGGCTGTCATCGCTGCTGTCGTCGCTGCTGTCGAAACGCGCACATCGAGCAACAAGAAAAGAAAAAACTTTCCTAAATGACTCAATCAATTGAGTTGAGATAAAGTTTATCAAGCGAATTGAAATTGAATCAAAATGCAAATATTTACAAAGAGCAGAAAGCAAAAGCAAAAAGCGTACGAGAAATAAAAGCGATGGAACAGCGAGCGGCCGCCGCATGTCGTGGCGGCTGGCAGCCACAAGCACAGCTGCAGTGCCGGCGCAAGCTAATTTAAAATAAAAAGTTTTCACAAAACTGATACAACAGCACCAGCACCAGCACACAGCCAGACAGGCATCAACACACACACATTCACATTCGCACATTAAAAAACACGTACACACACGCAAACACACAACACAGACCCAGAGGAACGCGAAAGCGGCACAGGCGAACAAATAAAATAATCGCTGATAAGCGCGCGAACCTTAAATAAACCTAAATTATGCATGTGCAAAGCACAACAACAACTAACCACATAAAAAAGAAAAGAAACACCGGCGAAAAATACGAATATGTATAAAGCAGCAGACACATAACAACAAAACGCAAGTACATACATACACACAGAGGGTGGAAAAAACAAAAAAAGAAATTCGAAAAGACAAGCAATCCAAAAAAAAAACACTTTGCCAAGCAACGCAAGCTTCAAGGTTCACTGAACTGTTGCGGCAAATGTAATTTGACCATTTAGAACAACAGGAATTCTAAGAATTCCTCAGTAATGCTAAAAGTTTGCAATAGACTTGGATCTAAAATTTATTAGCGCTGCTCATATATTTTTCAAAATCATTAAAAGTTTCTTTCATTTGGTGTTTTTGTGGAACCAACTAGTTAAAGTATAAATTGAAATCGACTACAGAAAAAATAAAATTTCTATAAGTGAGTGTTTGTGTAATTACCCAACAGGAAGCAAAGGGAGCGTGCTCCCTGAGGAGCACAATGTGGGCATTTGAAAAAAAATTAATTTCAGTATGCTGAACAAAGTTAAAGAATTCAAAAAATCAAGAATGATAAAATAAACCTTCTCAAGAAATTGTATTTTCAATTGTACAATAAATAAAACGTGCATACGTGAAAGGATTAACTGATGCTGATGTATGAAAATAAAAATGATAATGATAAAATATATATATATATACATAAATCGACCAGAAATGCTCCCAACACTCTCAAATACTCGAACATTGCAAAATTTACAGTTTTTGTTTTTCATAAAAAGGGGGCGCTGATCGTTCCTAGTTCTAGTTCTAGTCCTAGTCCTAGTTCTAGTTCTAGTCTTACTCCTAGTTCTAGCTCTAGTGCTAGTTCTAGTTCTAGTGCTAGTTCTAGTTCTAGTGCTAGTTCTAGTTCTAGTGCTAGTTCTAGTTCTAGTTCTAGTTTTAGTTCTAGTTCTAGTTCTAGTTCTAGTTCTAGTTCTAGTTCTAGTTCTAGTCCTAGTTCTAGTCTTACTCCTAGTTCTAGATCTAGTGCTAGTTCTAGTTGTATTTGTAGTTCTAGTCCTAGTTCTAGTCCTAGTCCTAGTGCTAGTCCTAGTGCTAGGCCTAGTCCTAGTCCTAGTCCTAGTCCTAGTCCTAGTCCTAGTCCTAGTCCTAGTCCTAGTCCTAGTCCTAGTCCTAGTCCTAGTCCTAGTCCTAGTCCTAGTCCTAGTCCTAGTCCTAGTCCTAGTCCTAGTCCTAGTCCTAGTCCTAGTCCTAGTCCTAGTCCTAGTCCTAGTCCTAGTCCTAGTCCTAGTCCTAGTCCTAGTCCTAGTCCTAGTCCTAGTCCTAGTCCTAGTCCTGGTCCTAGTTCTAGTCCTAGTTCTAGTTTTAGTTCTAGTTCTAGTTCGAGTTCTAATTCTAGCTCCAGTTTTAGTTCTAGCTCTAGTTCTAGCTCCAGTTTTAGATCTAGTTCTAATTCTAGCTCCAGTTTTAGTTCTAGTTTTAGTTCTAGTTCTAGTCTTACTCCTAGTTCTAGTCCTAGTTCTAGTTTTATTTGTAGTTCTAGTTCTAGTTCTAGTTCTCGTTCTCGTTCTCGTTCTCGTTCTCGTTCTCGTTCTAGTCCTAGTCCTAGTCCTAGTCCTAGTCCTATTCCTAGTCCTATTCCTATTCCTATTCCTATTCCTATTCCTATTCCTATTCCTATTCCTATTCCTATTCCTATTCCTATTCCTATTCCTATTCCTATTCCTATTCCTATTCCTATTCCTATTCCTATTCCTATTCCTATTCCTATTCCTATTCCTATTCCTATTCCTATTCCTATTCCTATTCCTATTCCTATTCCTATTCCTATTCCTATTCCTATTCCTATTCCTATTCCTATTCCTATTCCTATTCCTATTCCTAGTCCTAGTTCTACTCCTAGTCTTACTCTTAGTCAAGGACTCATCTATAGAACCTCTCTCAGACCGATGTCTGTTCTAATTTATTTACAGTCGTGTACACATACAAATTTGTCACGTATACGCAACGTTGTGCGCAGCTCAACGTTAACTATAATCGTATTCTACGCACATGCAGACATGCCTGCATACGTACATACAGATACAAAATACAAAACTAACAGAAAACAACTTTCAATTGAC
This sequence comes from Melieria picta, assembly GCA_964056695.1. Classification (NCBI taxonomy): domain Eukaryota; kingdom Metazoa; phylum Arthropoda; class Insecta; order Diptera; family Ulidiidae; genus Melieria; species Melieria picta. The sequence continues at coordinate 71,135,928 of OZ057399.1, read as the reverse complement.
ATATTTTGCATGGACCGTCGACTGCCGCGTCGTCATGACGATCGTCCTGCTGTCCAATGTGCTTTTAATGGCTTTCTCATGTTTCCGCCGGCAGCTAAAAGCACAACTCCACACATACGTACATACATACAAAGAAAAACATACATTGGCATATTGGCTTTTTTCTTGTTATTGGATATTCAGGCATACAGTCGGCTCGCCGCTGACGCTGGCGGCGCTAAATGATTTTTGAATTAACGCATTGACCAGCGGCGTGTTCAGGTGTCGTTCGCATTCGAAATGGCAGCACATACAACATTACAACGATTCAAATTGATTGCAGCCGAGTTGTGGGAAAAAAACTGACACATCACATCAGCAACAGTAATAACCTGAAAGGTAAAAAAACGACAACAACAAAGACACAGCAACACAGCGAATGTTTCTTGGTGTACATTCTTAAAACACAAAACCGACCAACAGACACAAATGCATCAAAAAGCATTCACCCATCGTCAATAACTGCCAACTCATGCTGTCAGTTCGACTAATGTTGCTGAGTGTATTTATTTTTCTGTACTTTTGTTGTTGTTATTGTACTTATTGTTGTTATTGACATAGTCTAATTAGTTTGATTGCAACTTTGGTCAGATCAGTATAATTTATGAGGTGAGTGACATTGCGGTTCATTTGCTGCCCAGCCCATTTAAACAGCAGCCAACATGTCAACAGTAAAATTGTTGTTGCAGTGCTGCTCGTTTTGCCGTTGTCAAAAATGTTTGTTTTACAAATACGACATTTGTTATTTAAAGTCATCACTAAGACACATCATTATCGTTTTCATTTTCATTTATGTCACATTGTTGTTTTTTGTTATAGTGTAACTAGCATTTGGTCTGCAGTCGCCGTCAGTTTCATTTCATTCATAAAATACGTGACAAAACGAACGGAAATGCCGAGGCGGAAATTGCTAGACATGTACACACACAGAGAGACATTCAGTCGAACAAACACTCTCACACACACACATATATACCAAATATATTCCACTAATATTTATCAACTATGTGCGCACTACTTTGGCACTTTAATAAAACGTTTTCCCCGCGTCTGAGTCGCACTTTCGTTTTTTGCTGCCTTCAGCCAATCGCTGAAACTCTTCTCCCACCGCTCCCGCTATGAGCCACTTTGTGCGGTTACAATTTTTCTTTGCTCACAATTTTTTTTTTCGCTTTTCTTTCTATCAACTAAATATTTTGCTGCCATTTTTATTTCCTTATTTCTTCTGTGCTCACACTCACACTTAAACTTTACGCCAGTTCGACAAGCCGAGCGTCTCCTGGGTCTCTGCTGTCCATATGATGGCGTAAAAATAATGGCAAACTATTAATTTATTGTTGTTGTTGTTTTTGCTGTATAGAGTGCGCATTGTTTTATTGGTATTTGGCCATTGGTAAATAATATCGCCGAGAATTGTGAAACTAATACAAAGTGATTGAGCGGCAGCGACTTGGCGTTGTGCGACCACAGCTGGCATCATACTTGCGTTCTGCTGCTCTCTGCGGACAACAGCGATTGATCGGTGCATGTTTGCCCAGTGCCTGCAACATGCAGTGCCGTCCAGTGGTGCCAGCAATCTTAGTTGCTAGCGGAAATATCCACACATTTTCAAGTGCAGCACGTCGCGTCTACTTGGCACAACAGTTGGGTGGGCTTGACTTTTCTCAGTGCACTGTATATCCGCTGGCTAAGCATATAAGTGCACTTACGTGTTTAGTGTTGCCAACTATTTACGTTGTAAGCAAAAAATCGGGCATCCTAAATGGTTATGAATTTGTTGAGAAAAGCTGTCAATTTGGCAGCTTTTGCTTTACCAAATTGACGTTTATTATTTGTTGACTGATTGATTGATTTTGTATTGTTTTGGTAGGAATTTGTTTAGCTTTTGATATTTTTTGTCCTTCTAAATATTTATTTAAAAATTGCAACACTTATTAAGTAAGCAGAGGCAAATTTCTGATTTCTTCTCCAGTGACACCTGCAATGAATCAATTCACACAATGTTTTAATTTTGAGGGGAAATTATTTGAAAATGATTTATATAGGGTTTTCCAACAAGAGGTGTTATTTTGGTATTCACAGAAAAATGCAATTTTTTGAGATAAATGATCGGATGTTTATTTCATAATAAAGAGGAAGGTATGCCGTTAATAATGAAAAACAACATCAGCCAAATGGCCACCACGACCACGCTTACAGGACCATATCCTTTTCATGAAATTTTCCATAACCAAATCGCAAAGTGGCTGCCCTTTGTCCTCGATAGCCTCACGAATTCTATCTTTGAGGTCTTGAATCGAAGCCGGGCTGTTGGCGTACACCTTATCTTTCACGTGGCCCCAAAGGAAGAAGTCGCAAGGTGTTAAATCACAAGATCTCGGTGGCCAATTGTGATCACCTCTTCCAGAGATAACACGGTCCGGAAACTTTTCCCGTAAAAGAGCAATGGTTTCGTTGCTTGTGTGGCACGTAGCGCCGTCTTGTTGAAAGAAAACGTTATCCAGATCAATACCATCCAACTCCGACCATAAAAAATCATTAATTATCTCTCGATAGCGCAATCCATTCACCGTAACTGTTGATCCAACCTCATTTTCGAAAAAGTAAGGTCCAATGACCCCGCCGGACCATAAACCGCACCAAACAGTCACACGTTGAGGATGGAGAGGCTTCTCAACAATAACTCTTCAGATGCGACAATTTTGCTTGTTGACGTAGCCACCGAGGTGGAAATGGGCCTCATCAGTCAAGATGATTTTTCTATGGAATTCCGGATCATTTTCATGCATTTCAAGGACCCAATCAGCAAAGACACGACGTTGTTGATGATCGGTCGGCTTGAGTTCTTGTGTTAACTGAACTTTATAAGCCTTAAGACCCAAATCTTTATGCAAAATACGGTGTAATGACGTTTTTGGAATGCTCAAGAACGACGAGGAATCGACAAACATGGGTTTTCTTCAACACTTTGGGCTAGAGCAGCAATATTCTCAGTTGTTCTTGAGCGACGTGCACGGGTTTTATTCTTCACATCACTAACTTGTCCCGACAGCTCGAATTTTTCCACCATTTTCTGTATTGCGGTCCGACAAGGTGCTTCACGACGACCCAAAAATGCTTTAGTTTTGCGAACTGTGACTGCAAGATTTTCACCATTTTTGTAGTGAATTTTAATAATTTCAATGCATTGTTGAAGCGTGTATCGTTCCATTTTTAGTAATGGCGTAGTTTCTACTTGTCAAATGTCAAAGAATAAAAGCTTCAAAAGTGACAGCTACCGAAATACCGGAATACCTGGAAAACTCTATTTTTTATACTGTCGAAGGCTTCTGCAGCCAGTGCTGCTAGCAATTTATTTGTAGAATATTAACTATTGTACAAATATTATTATAAAATAAAATAAAAAAAATAAAAACAAAATTTTTATATCAAACACAAAACAATATGAAACACTACACACACACACACACACACACATACAACGTCACATTTTGCAGCAATCTAAAAAAATTTCAACCAATTTAAAATTTGCTCCTGAGTCGCATTTGGTTCTTTAATGCTACTAAAGCTCACGAATGGGTAATTGTTGTTGTTTTTGTCGCGCTGTTGCTTGTTAGTACAGCTGTTGTTCTTGTTTTTGTTGTTGTTGTGCGCTTGCATGTGCCATATTGCGAAGCAATTCAGTTCGCCATTTTCCATTTAATATTTTTATGAGATTTCTTGTGCGACCCCTCTCGTTGCTCCCCTCCCACCTTTGCGTGTGCCGCGCCAAAGCAAAATATTATGCTTGGTTGTTGCTCTTGTTGTTGTTGTTTTTGTTGTTATTATTATTATATTGTAGTGGTTGTTATTAAGCATTTAATTACATTTGGCATTAAAATCGGTCGAGTTGCTGTGCAGCACAGCGACATTGGGCCGGCAAGTCTGTCCAAGCGCCATGCAGCACTCAGCTGCAAAGGATTGCCGAGCGGCTTTCGTGTTGCTGTATTTCTTGTTGTTCTGCTTCACTTTGTGCTTTCTTTTTTGCATTTCCCTACTTTCCTCATTTCTCTTCGATAAGCAAATAAAAACCCATAAACACTTTTGCCATAACGGTAAACAGCGTTCAAATCAACACTCCGCCTCATTGGTGACCCACGCCCACTCAACGGCCGCGGCACTGGAACGCTGCTTGGCTTTTGGTGCGCCATAAATTCCAACGTGCAGCCTTTGCTGCCGCATTTCAAACACGCCCAACTGACGACTGAATTGGCGCGCGAAAGTGTGGCGAGGCGCGAGTGGCTGCGATGGCGGCGACGCATTAAATTTTGCGAAATATAATTAATTTTAGTGGTATTTGTGGAGCACATTATGTGAAAACTTTTACACTCGACATGTTCTTTTGGCCATTAAATGCAACAACAACGACAACCACACAAGCCAGCCACTTCTAAGCGATGCCTCAGCTCTCTTGCAGCACGTATACGCCACGTATTGCCGCCATGAAAGCATTTAGCAAAATTGCTTTGCAACTTGTTAACAAGATTGTAAAATTTGGCATTCATTGTTCTTATTGGCATTTTGTTGTTGTTTTTTTGGTTTGGTTGATTTTTTTTCTTTACAAGGAGTTCGAGTGCCAAAACTTGATGCCACACTCCCTACTTGGTTTCTTAGGGAATTTGTTTTTTGTATGATTTGTTTATACTTTTGTGCTAATTTGGATTAGTTTCAAATTGCACCAAGGCAACACTGATTGCTTACAGTTATTGGTTTGAGTTGACTTTTTAGAAAGCGGCCAACGCTTTGTTTGTTGTCGTTGAGTTTTTGGTTTTGGTGTTTGGTTGTGGGAAATTAGCTGTCGTAATTCTGTCAGTTGGCCACTCACCACGTTTTGTTGGTAATTTTGTTTGTGGTGATATAAATTTAAGTTGAATTTATTGACAGACAGCAGAGCGGAAATCTGTCAGTGCAAGCGCGCTACAGAACTCACATCGCAGTGGTCAAAACAATTCACAATATTTACCGCACAGCGTCAGAACTCTGAAATTGTGGAGGAAAAGTGGGTATTTAGAGATTTTGTGTATATTTTTTTAAGAAATAAGCATTAAATTGTTTATGAAAGGGAAAACCGAATACTTTATGAAGCTTAAGCCAACAATTGTAGCTCGAAGAGGCAATTCTTTGCCTCTTCGAGAGTAAAAATGAGTTAAAACGTGACACAAACGGCAGAGAAAGTGTTTTATTGTTACAGCTACAGCCAAAATTTTTATTGAATTAATGAACGAATAAATGAATAAATTACCAGAAAGAAAAGGACAAGACTTTTGTAAAGAGTAGAGTTGATGTAAGTCGAAGACAGATAGCGAGTTGTTATGATGAGAAAAAGAAGTAGATACAAGTGCTTACAAATTGCTGCCGGAAATGCTTATTAAAAGTCTTTTTATACAAGTGGAAGAACATTCAAATGTCTCTAATCAAATTTCAGTCAATAAACCTATTAAGGACTTTTGGATGAAGTTTAGCAAATTTGGTAGTTCAGCTTCGGCTGCGTTGCTTACATTAGTAAGAAGTCTAGACCCACAGAGAGTGGTGTGTTTCCTCTAATGTCTATGTTTTTGCTTCCTCAGCACAGATATCATCATTTGTTTAGTCTCGACTCTAGGACCCTGCTAGGACTCTAGGACTCCGAATTGAGTCTGATGATCTCATTGAGCATCCTAAACTCAACGAGGGCACATATGTACTTTCTTCACGGGAAAACCTCGGCCATATATTGCGTCATCTAACAAAACCAATTCTATTGTTTCAGTAATACTCAATGTCCTTCTATGTTTGCCTACAATGAACCAATCTCTGTGTGAGTGCCTGGTTTAACTACTACATATTTTCCCATTAATGTCTCAGTCAACTACAACTCAAACAGTTCTTACTACTCCCCCCCACTATCAATTAGTGGCTTAAACTATTCATAAATATATTTTAAAAGAATTTCTTGCTAAATAAAAAAAAAATAAATAAACAAAAGAAATATATGAAATTCTCATAAAATTTTGCACAAAATACATGCAAATCTTTTCATTTAATCAATTTCCAATTTATCAATTAGTTGCTTAAAATATTCATATATATTTTTTAAAATAATTTCTTGCTGCATAAAATATGAAATTCTCATCAAATTTCGCACAGAATCCATGCAAATCTTTTCATTTATTCAATTTGCAATTTTATATTTTTTCCAAAAATATTTCTGCATATATTTTTTAAATTAAAAAAACAGCAACTCAAACGAATTCACATATGAGGAGTAAGAAATTGCGCATTGAATTGCAACAACAGCTGTGCAAAACAATCAAAAGCAAACGGGAGTCGCTTTTCGTGGCCATGGCGCTGCCGTAGGTTGCTATTGTTGTTGTTGGCAACACTATGCTTTTGTGTGTATGGTTGCCACTTGTTTGCAAGCAAACACATTGTAAACACTTTTCGTGCTTTACGCAATTCTTTTGTGCTTTTATTTATTTAATTTTTTTTCAATTTTTATTTTTTGGTGACATTTTTTTGGATGGCATTGATTTTTTTGTATTGCTTTATTGTTTTTTGTGCCTTTTTTGCTTTTGTTAAAAATTTTGGTTTTCTACTTGTTCAATCTACAGCTACGTGTGTTTATATGTGTGTGTGTTGTTGACTGTGCAAATTGTTGACAAGCAACGGCCGCGTGTTGTCAACATTTCGCTTCCGCTTCGCTTGTGCGGCATTTTCTTGCTCAAAAAACTATTTTTATTTCTTACGCATTCGTTCTTATTTTCATTGTTTGCTTTGCTCACAGTAGCATTCATATTTCTTCTTTTCGTTAAAAATAAATAAAAAAACCATACTGTTTAAATTGCATTTTGTTGCAAATTTATTTGCATTGGTCGCATGCAACTTGAATCACGATATTTCGTTCGGCGCATTGTGCTGGTCCCTGTTGATGCCTGGCTTTATTCGGTAACGCTTACTAACAACGGCATATACTACATAACAACAACAACAACAACAACCAGCATGAAACACTTGCACACTTGCTGCATTACCGCCAGCCAGCCAACCAGGCGCAGAGCGTGAAAGAATAAAAGCTGGTAAGTGTTGGTATCGCCAAGGAGATCGCACACACACATACACACACACAGAGCCGTTCACGCGTGCTCGCCAACACAACCACCTGCATTCTGAATAGCGTCAATATTTGATTTGTCATAGTTGTTGTTGTTGGTGTTGTTGGCGCTTGTTGCAACATTTGTTAGCTGCTCGTTGGTTCCACTTGAGTAGCGCCAACTTCCTTTTACACGCCGCGCGCACTTCCTCCCTTTCTCTCTTCTTCGCTTCGACTGCTCTACTGTGTCGTCTTCATTCACTTGGCGCATCCTTATTATTTGTTGCAATGCGGCTGGCTGTTAGTTGGTGCGGTTGAGTGTGCAAGTAAATGCGCTTTTTGTTTATCTGTTTGTTTGTTGGTTTGTGTGCTCGTCGGTTGGCTGCTTGGTTGGTTTGTGTACATGCGGGCTGCTTGCTTGCGACACACGCCGTCGTGCAACATTTCGTACACTCTAAGCCACACAAAAGTGTGTGTTCGTTGCCGACAACAAACACACTTTTATGTGCAATATTTCGAAATAAATGGACGCAACACTTGTACGTTCTCGCACACAATCTAAGCGAGTGCAATACGTTTGCTTTTCGCCGCACGCCCGTCTTTTGCCAATCTAAATACGCACACATATGCACACACATACACGAGTAAGTATGTGTGGTTACGTATGAATATCCTGGCAGTGGTGCAAAGATTGCTACGTGCGCACATTTGCATTTGCTGTCGTTTTATGCAGTTTTTTGTTGTAGCGCTGCTTGCCTTATCTCAAAGCTGCAGATGGAGTGCAGTCGGTGTTCCAATGCTGAGCTTCCTGCAGCGGATTTATTGGCCATTTGCTTACTATTCCCTGTTCTCTACATTAATAAGCGATACTTGCTTGGCTGTAGGGGGTGTTTTCTTGTGCGCCAGTACGTTACATTACCTCGCATTACTTTGTAATTACGGTGAAAAATAGTTTAAATTTATTGAATACATTATTTTACATGTCATTAATTTACATTACATACGATTAGTTTATTGCATTACTCCGCATTACATTCAAAATACTGTGCAATACTTTGCAGTTTATTATTTTGCTTCGCAGTATTCTTTTATTTAATTTTAATTTAACTTTATTTGAATTTTTATAAGATTACTGCTTTGCATTACTTCACATTACATTAAAAATACTGTGAAATACTTTGCAGCTTATTATTTTACTTTGCAGTATTCTTTTAATTAATTTTAATTAAACTCTACTTGAATTTTTATAAGATTACTGCATAGCATTACTCGACATTACATTGAAAATACTGTGCAATATTTTTCAGTTTATTACTTTGCTTCGCAGTATCCTTTTACTTAATTTTAATTTAACTTTACTTGAAAGTTTATAAGATTACTGCTTTGCATTACTTCACATTACATTGAAAATACTGTGAAATACTTTTCAGTTTATTATTTTGCTTTGCAGTATTCTTTTACTTAATTTTAATTTAACTTTACTTGAAAGTTTATAAGATTACTGCTTTGCATTACTTCACATTACATTGAAAATACTGTGAAATACTTTGCAGTTTATTATTTTGCTTCGCAGTATTCTTTTACTTAATTTTAATTAAACTTTGTTTGAATGTTTATAAGATTACTGCACTGCTTTACTCCAAATTACTTTGTATTACTTTGTAGTTTGTTATATTACCTCACACTATTCCATTAGTACACAGTGTATCTTTGCATTTAATAGCTTAAGCCGAATACAAATATTACTGTGCATTGAGTAACATTACTACATTAGATGATTTGCATTACCTTTATGCAAAAACACCTAACTCACAACAATTATGCATATTTTTCTTTCACTTTTATGGCCGTGAATTACTCATTACTTAGCATTACATATGAGTACTTCACATTGAAAAATCTAAAAAAAATTATTAATATTTTCCCCTCACTTTTGTAACTGTGAATGACTTTACATTACTTTAAATTACTTGGCATTACTTTGTGTCTCTTTACTCTACGCCACATTGCAAAGTTTTACACTCCTTTCTTTTTCCTTTCCCTGTCGACAACTGTTTACCATTCCTCTTACGCTTCATCCTTTTACTCATCATTTCCTCTCTTATGTCCCGCTATCGTCTCCCGTTTCCCTCCTTACATCATTTCTTCACTCTTATACTTTCCCTGTTCCCTGTTTCAGTTCACTCTCATTCCGCTTATTCCCACTCCATTCTTTTCATCATTTCACCTCAACTTGGACCGCCCTCGAAGTGCCCTTCCAAACCAACATCAACATCACTTCTGCTTCTTCTTTGCAAATTTTCCCCACTACTGCAACAACGGCACATGTGTGCACCTGCATTTCCTTTGATGCCACAGTTGTTGTGCATTTCTTTCCACCCAGTTCCGTTTTAATTGTTTTCGTTGTTGCCGCTATTTTGTTTGCCAATTGGCAGAATATGTGGACCGACCTGACACCCCGCCGCAACGCATTGAATACTCCATTGGTGCGCATTTTCCTTGCATCTAATTTCAATTCATGGGGGCCACTTGGCTCCTGCAACCACAAAAACAACAACAACAACAGGAATTCATTGAACCCAGTTCAATTCCGTAAAATATTCACGCAAGGCCACACCTCCATGCCAGCAGCATTCCTCCACTTGGGCCGCTCGCCTTTGTACTCGCACCTGTTCGTCGATATGTTGGCTGACTAAACAAATTGATTTACTCCCTTCTCGTATTTCTTTTTTGAAAAACAAAGCAACTTTTTTTTAAAAGCCGTTTCAAAACAACAACAGCACTCATTGCCTGCTTAAATTGTTCCACTGTGCACCATCGGCAGTCGTTTTTTTCCAATGAAAAATTGGTTTTAATTGAAAGCATTGTTCGAAGGTACCTTAAGGTGACCATGTGCGCACTTTGTCGACATTAATTGGTAGTGAATTTTTGCCAAATAGCAGCCAAACTGAGCCGTGCGTTTCTTCTGAACGAACCAAAAGTTTGTTTTTATGGAAATTGAACGAAGGTCATGAAATCATTGGCAGCATTGTTTGTTTAAGAATTGCAAATGTCTACAAGGATATGCGGTATCCATACAAATTCTCGATCTAATTTTCACTGGAAATTATACTGATAGTCTCTTCCATGGAACTTTCGGGGCATGGATGTCATCACAACAACAATTTTCGAGAATCGACCCTTCTGCATTGAGCAGTTGTTGTATTTGTTGCAACTGTTGATTTACTGTTAAAAGGAAAACTTGGTTAGTTGCTGGTTGTGACCTTTGTAGAGGAAGTTTTTTTTTTGAACTAAAATTCCAATTACAATTACAACAGTTGCATTTTGTTATTTTTGTTTGGAGACAAAAAGAGTTTTTGGGGATTTCAAGTATAAAAATGTCATAGTTTAAAACATTTGCAAAAGTTTCTTTAATGTATGAGTGATTGAAACCATCAATCAATGAATGAATGATTGAATCCATCCTCCAATGTATGAATGAATGTATCAACGGATGAATTAATGAATAAATCCATCAATGGATGAATAAATAAACCCATCCATTAATGGATGAATGAATAAACAAATTCATCAGTGAATGAACGAATGAATAAATCAATCAATTAATTAATCAATCAATCAGTCAATTATATTATTGAATCAGTTCAGTCAATGGAATCAATTAATCATGAAACATGTTTGATTGCATGAATTCGTTTATCAATGGATAAACGAATACATGAATGAGTCAGCCAATTAAATCAACGAATTAATGAATTTAATTAATTCAATCATAAAAATCAATTAAAATAACTCAATCATTTAATCCATTTAGGCAATTCCATCAATTCAGTTGATTCTATCAATTCCTTCATTTCTAGTAATCTGATCAGTTCGATTAATCCCAATAATTCAATCAATCCAATCAATCCTAGCGCTCAAATAAATTCACTTGACTTATTCAATCTATTTAATCCAATAAATCCCATTACTCTGGTCAATTCAGTCAATCCAATCAATTCAGTTAACTCAATAAATTTATTTATTTCTTTTTTAATGCAATAATTTAATCATTTTGACCATTAAACTAAATTCACTTAGTTCATTCCATTTAATTAATCCCATAAGTCCTGTTAATCTGATCAATTAAAACAATCCAAATAAATCCATTCGAATCAAATCGATTCCAATCTAATAAAATCGAAACCAATAGAATCCAATCGAATCTAATCTAATTGAATCGAATAAAATCGAATCCAATCTAATCCAATTCAATCAAATCAAATCCAGTCGAATAAAATCAAATCAAATCTAATCCAATCGAATAAAAAACAATCCAATCCAATCAGGTCCAATTCAATTCAATTAAATTCAACTAACATAAATTCAATTCAAATTACGTCTATTTAATTTAAGTCAATCCAATCCAACTCAACCTAATCCAATCTAATCCAGTCCAATTCAATCAAATCTAATCGACTCCAATCAAATAAAATCAAATCTAATCGACTCCAATCAAATAAAATCGAATCCAATCGACTCCAATCAAATAAAATCAAATAAAATCGAATCCAATCCAATCAAATGTAATCTAATCTAATCCAATCCAATCCAATCCAATCCAATCCAATCCAATCGAATCGAATCGAATCGAATCGAATCGAATCGAATCGAATCGAATCCAATCCAATCCAATCCAATCCAATCCAATCCCATCCAATCCAATCCAATCCAATCCAATCCAATCCAATCCAATCCAATCCAATCCAATCCAATCCAATCCAATCCAATCCAATCCAATCCAATCCAATCCAATCCAATCCAATCCAATCCAATCCAATCCAATCCAATCCAATCCAATCCAATCCAATCCAATCCAATCCAATCCAATCCAATCCAATCCAATCCAATCCAATCCAATCCAATCCAATCCAATCCAATCCAATCCAATCCAATCCAATCCAATCCAATCCAATCCAATCCAATCCAATCCAATCCAATCCAATCCAATCCAATCCAATCCAATCCAATCCAATCCAATCCAATCCAATCCAATCCAATCCAATCCAATCCAATCCAATCCAATCCAATCCAATCCAATCCAATTCAATCCAATCCAATCCAATCCAATCCAATCCAATCCAATGCAATCCAATCAAATCAATCAAATCAAGCAATCAATTAATTTTTATTAATCTGATCAATTTTATCAATCCAACTAACTCAATCATCTAATCAATCCAAGCAATCAAATAAATTCTCTTAGTTCATTCAATTTAATTAGTCCAATAAGTCCCATCAATCCGATCAATTAAGTCAGCCCAATTCAATTCAATCCAATCCAATTCAATTAATTTTATTTCGAATAAATTCAATTCGAATGAATTCCATCCAATTCAATTCCATTCGAATCAATTCAATTTAATTCGAATGAATTCCATTCGAATCAATTCAATCCAATCTAACTAAATTCGAATTACACATATTTAATTCAAATCAATCTAATCCAATCCATTCCTGGCCAATCCAATATAATAGAATCCAATAAAATCCAATTCAATTCAATTTATGTCAATTTAATTTAATTCAATTCAATTCAATTCAATTCAATTCAATTCCATTCAATTCAATTCAATTCAATTCAATTCAATTCAATTCAATTCAATTCCATTCAGTTCAATTCAATTCAATTAAATTAAATTAAATTCAATTCAATTCAATTCAATTCAATTCAATTCAATTCAATTCAATTCAATTCAATTCAATTCAATGCAATTCAATTCAATTCAATTCAATTCAATTCAACTCAATTCAATTCAATTCAATTCAATTCAATTCAATTCAATTCAATTCAATTCAATTCAATTCACTTCACTTCACTTCACTTCACTTCAGTTCAATTCAATTTAATTCAATTCAATTCAATTCAATTCAATTCCATTCAATTAAATTAAATTAAATTAAATTCAATTCAATTCAATTAGAATTAAATCCAATAATTTAAATTTAATTCAGTACAGTTCAATTTAATTGAATTGAATTAACCTAAATTCAATTTTATTTAATTCAAGTCAATTAAAATCTTTTAAATTTAATTAATACAATTTCACTTAATATTTATAATTTCAATTAATTTCTCAATTCAACTCAGTACAGTTCAATTCAATGCAATTTTATTTAATTCCATTCAGCTCAATTCAATTCAATCCAATTCAATTCAATTCAATTCAATTCAATTCAATTCAACTCAACTCAACTCAACTCAACTCAACACAATTCAATTAAATTCAACTCTATTTAATTCAATTCAATTTAATTCAATTCAATTCAATTGAATTCAATTCAATTCAATTCAATTCAATTGAATTCAATTCAATTCAATTCAATTCAATTCAATGCAATTCAATTCAATTCAATGCAATTCAATCCAATTAGAATTAAATCCAATAATTTCAATTTAATTCAGTACAGTTCAATTTAATTGAATTGAATTAACCTTCATTCAATTTTATTTAATTGAAGTCAAGTCAATTAAAATCTTTTAAATTTAATTAATACAATTTCATTTAATATTTCTAATTTCATTCAATTCAACTCAGTACAGTTCAATTCAATTCAATTTTATTCAATTCCATTCAGCTCAATTCAATTAAATCCAATTCAATTCAATTCAACTCAATTCAATTCAACTCAACACAATTAAATTAAATTCAACCCTATTTAATTCAATTCTATTCAACTCAACTCAACTCAAAACAACTCAACTCAACTCAACTCAATTTAATTCAACTCAACTGAATCTAATTCCATTCTACTCAATTTAATTTAATTCAATTTCATTCCCAAGCCACCAAAATCCTTTTTTGATTCTTCATATCCCAAGCAGCCTTCGAAGTCAGCGCATCTTCTATCCTTCTTAGAATTCGCCCATTACTTCACACAAAGATGCACTCATTTAACTTTCGAACCACATAAACAAGTCTCTAAAGTGTCTTACGCGGCCTATCAATTAACATTTCCAAGGCAAATACTTTTTCTTGGCAACGCTAAACACGCACAAATTTCCGTTCTCCAGGCTACGGTTCATTGACTGTCCTAGTCAATGTTTGCTTTCGGTGCGACGTTGCTATCATTACTGAAGCTGTCGTCCGACGAGCGTTAAACCAAATTGACTCAATGGCCAGACGGAAGTGTCCTTTAACCAGGAAACATAAATAATAAAATAAATTACAAAAATTTTAAATTAAACCACACTTAATTATGATCCCTTTCACGGCCAATGAACGCTCGGCGCACTCAAGTCTACGTGGGATGTTTGCAATTTATCGAAAGCTCGTTAAAGCTGCCATTGGCAGCAAGAAACCACAAACAAAAAAGCAAAATAAAATAAAAGAGTAAAACAATTTCAACGACACGCTAAAACCGGCAAATGACTTTCAAAAACAAACCAACGGTCATTGATCGTTTTTGCACTCTTTATCCCTTTTGGTTTGTATAGATATATATTTTTTAATTACATTTTTCGTTTTGTGCTATTTGGAATTTGTTGTTGAAAGGCGCCAACAACCATTTGTGGTCGCTGTCCGCTTGTCAATCACCAACAGAGCGCACACATTTACGCACTTGATGTGCGAGTGGTGCGCATGTTTGCAATATCCTGCAACATATCCTGTCAGCACTTTTTGTGCCAATGCCAATACAAATGTGGGCTGCCATTTGTTGTTGCTCGGTTTCCTTCAACGCCAAGCAAACATCAAATGTTATGTTGTGTATGTGTGTGTGTGTGAGTATGCGGTATTGGCTGCTGATAACAACGCAAACTTCAATAACAACAGTTGCAACTAGCATACAACAACACCAATGCCAATAAATAAAGACGCACCAGCAACAACAACGGCAGCAACAACAGCATCGTTGGCCATAAAACGAAGACGCATCAACCGAAAACTACAACAATTTGCTAACAAAGTGTCTTAAATGTTTTGGTATTAGTTTGTACAGCTGCATACGAGTGTGTGTGTGTGTGTACGCTCGCTACTTTGTTTGTATGTATGCCGAGTCTTATTTGTGCTGCACGCTCGAGAGCACACAAAATCTTCTCGAGCAAAGAAAGACCAATTTATTTGTGTTGCTGCAATTTGAGAAAGCGCGCTACAGTCGGCCGTATGCGTAAATATTTACTAAAAAAAATTAAAACTGAAAAATTTTAAATATATATTTTGTTTAAATTCTGAAGCTGTGTTGGCTTTAAAGATATAAAAATAAATATAAAAAACAACTTAATTAATTAATTAATTATTTAAAATTAAAATTCAAAATTTCAACATTCAATCAAAAAAATATATGCTTCTGAAGTTAGTTAAACTAAAACCCCGATTTAATTAAACTAAAACTAAATTTGTGTAATCAGTGACTGACATCAGTTCATTCGACATCAGTTTGGGTCTTTCCGTTTTAAACCGTAAAAAAAAAAAATTCAAATTCAAAATTCCAACATTCAATAAAAAAATATATGCTTCTGAAGTTAGTTAAACTAAAACCCCGATTTAATTAAACTAAAACTAAATTTGTGTAATCAGTGACTGACATCAGTTCATTTGACACCATTTGGTCCTTTCCGTTTTAAACCGTAAAAAAATAGTAATAACAATAATAAAAAGAAGAAAACGACCATCTCACAATACAGACAGCATATAAAATTTATAAATTGCAGCCCTTTTCGATTTTGCCTCGATACAACCATTTCTGTTGTCTTCATTCTTGTCAGAAAAGTTAAAGTTATTTGTTTGCTGATGAAATGTGTTTTCACTGTCGCTCCTTCTCTAACTTTTTCGCTTTACAGCCTTTCGTTGACCATTTTCCTTCTTCTTTTCTTCTCTTCTTTACATTTTAGTATTTTTTTCAACCTCTGATTTCTGCTCCTTTAACCGTCGTGCTTAACTTTTTATCTTTATTTCTCGTTGACATTTTCCCTCTCACCGCCTAATGTTGTTGTTTTTGTTGTTACGCATCGTACGCCACATGCAATCTGTGACAAAATGTCACATGCGACACGCATCAGTTAATGCGTGCAACAACAAATGTTTTGCAAAGAAACGTTCGCTGCACTGTTTGACTGCAGCATGTTTGTTTTTTTTTTTACTTTCCTTCTTTTTGTTAGTTTTTTTTGTTTGTTTTTGCTATGTTTTTTGTTGCTATGATTTTTTCTCTCTTCCTTTTCGGCTATCTTAGCATTTGTTCTGATCCTTTGCCAAAAGTCTGTCAAAATTGCAAGCATTTACAAACCATTAAAGGTGGTGTAAAGTATTTTTTCGAGGAATTCTCACTCAAAGCAATGAAAGAAGTTCAACAAAAATTGCAAACCACAAAATCTAATTTTGGTTAGAATTGATGGTGAAAATTTAGAGCTGCAATTGAGTCAAGTTTTGTTGAAGAGAGAAAAGCATTCACTTTGTAGAAGATGATGGAAGTGATTTTTCAAGTAGAAAATATATCTTTGCTTTGAAAGAATAACTTTTAAGTAGTACAATTAATACGTTACACATTGGCATATTTGGCATAATTATTACATGTTGGCATATGTATTTTGAGGAATTCAAAATGTATTTGTTACATGCGAGAATTTTATGTTTTGTTGAAATTGCATAAATTCGAAAAGAATGCAATTAAAAACTGGCAACCATAGCGATTTTTCATCCAAAAATTTTTTTAGACAGTAAACAATTTACGTTTTTGGGGAAAAAATTGCATGAGAGAAAGAGGAAAACAACTTTAGAATTTAAGAGAATTGTGATTTTTTACTTTTAAATAAGTTTTATAAATTGCATGAAAAATTATTATTTTACTTGAGTTAGATTAAGTTATTTTAGGTTAGAGTGGCTGCCTGACATGGGACTTGAAGAAAGACACTCATAGGCCTTAAGCTGGACCCTTTGTGATACCACAAGGAGAAAGTAGTCTGTCTTACTGCAAGTTGGAGAGCCTAAACAAGCCAATTTGTTGTGTGGATAAACCCTAGCAAATGTTTCTGATATTGATTGAGCTGAAGTTATCCAAGTTGTCGAAGATAGGAGAAGCCTTTTTATTTATTAATTTATTTTTTTTTTTATTTTATTAAGTTATAAAACGTAATATTGCAGCACGTTGCAATCTAGTCGAAAAATCAAAAATAAATTTTGCTTTCCATACTCCACAATCACAACAAATCGCATCATCTGACGCCAACTAAACAATCATTGCAATGCTTTGCCGTATTTCCGACTGTTTTATCGTTTAGGGTTGTTGATTGATTTGATTATAAAATAATAAGACATTTTTCAAAAATCCGCAGAATCTGAAATCATCATGGGATAACAATTTTCGGAAAAAATTGCATGCGAGAAATTTATCATAGTTGTGAAATATTTGATTTTTGTTAGCACAAAATTAAAGATTATGAAAAATAACCAATTAAACAACTTTTATGCTACCAATTTAAACCTTAAGGGGGTCAATACGTGTAAACGGTATATTTTTGGAATCGCTCATACGCCGGAAAAAATTTTATTATTTTTTATTTTTATTATTAATATCAATTTTATTAAAAGGTGGCAGTGCAAGAAAAACATTTTTTTTTTTTGGCGTGCTCAAAATTGCGGCGGTGGTGGGGGTCCAACGTTGGGCCCAAATTCTAGTAGAAGTTGTGCCGGCGCCCCAAAAATCATCTGAAAAAATATTGCTATTAGTTATTATAAGAAAATATATGTACCTTCTAAAGTAGAAAACTAACAAAAAAAAATATTTTCTCGAAAATACAAAAATACGCTCAAACCGAAAAAAAGTACTTTTTTTTCTTTCTTAATTTCCTGAAATTGCAGTGCGGATTTCGCCAAAAACAATGCAATTTTTAGTTACTTTAGAAGTTCTATGTTTCAAAAAGTTGCTGCCCAAATTTTAGATCAGTGGGACTAAAACTTGCCGAGATATTCTACTTCCATAATCAAAAACCAGTGTTTCGAAATAATTCGGTTTAAACTTTGCGTTACCGATATCATGGGGAACGAATTGACCATCAATAAAGCACTGCTGCAGGGGAACGGGTGACCAGAATTAAAAACCACTTGAGGGGGATATTCTTAAGAACTCCTGAAGTCTATTTCCCAAAAAAAAAAAATTTTGAAAATTTTGTAAATTTACACGTAAAAAAACTTAACCCTTAAAAACTTTAAACTTTATTAATATTTAAAAATTGTCTTCTATTTTCAGGTAAGTGAAGGCAACCTTCAAGCAATACTTAACGCAATTAAAACACAACTACAAACACAACAAGGACAGCTCTGTGCACTTACGCGCAGTTGAAATGGTCAGATGGACACACCTTGTAATAAAGGCACTCAAGAGTATGTATGTATGTGTGCACATGTATTGTGGTCAAAACTAACAAAGCGTCAAAATTTCAATTGAATTCTGTATGAAAAATGAAAATTCAATTCGGCTGCTTGAGCAAAACCAACAAAAACATAAATGCAAAATCATTCGTAGACGCTCACGTCAGCGAAATGTGTGCGCGTTATTGTTATTGTTGCGCCACATGTAGACATCTGTCGAAAATCAACACAACAGAAACTATGAAAAGAAGCAAAACGAAAGTAACGAAAGCAAGAAAAAACGCACAGCAGGAGTTGAAGGGCGCAAAAGAAAAATGATGGTGCGCGACATGTGTGTGTGTGTGTGAGTGGATGGGTGTGTATGTGGGTGTCAGATTGGGCTTTTAGGTGCCGCAAGGGCAAACTGTGAACGCGTAGCGCGCAAAGAAAAATATGCTGCGGCACATAAATAGACAGGCAACACTTGCAACGCACATGCACACCCACTCAGACTTACACGCACACTCAACCATTGAACCGCTGTCAAAGATGAGTAGCGAATTTTTACAAAACAAAAAACAAAATCCATATTCACACACACACACACGCACGCACAAGTAACAACAAATAAATGCCTGCAAGTGAAAATGAAAAATTGCGGCGCGCATTTTTGCTGGCACGTAACGGTATTCACGAAATAAATCAAAACAAATCCAAAATTTTTCAAAATGCTGCCAATGCACGAACTGTCAAAACAAAAATAAGGAAAAAACTTGCAAAAATTCATAACAAAAACATGCAACAAAAAAGGTAAAAAACTTAAGTAAAGGAAAGTAAAAGGATTGGCAAAGTACGTGAAAAGATTGCCACACTTAAATGTAAATTTTCGACAAAAAAGGGGACCAGCACCAGGCAGGCGTCGGCATTGATTTCTATGGTTAACGCCTGACGACTTTGTGGCAACCAACCAAGCAACAACAAAAAAAATTGTATGTAAAAACAGTCTCACAAACATAAAACGAAGGGGGAAGCGAGCACACAGGACGCTCAAAGCGACGCAGCAAAGCGTTCACAAACGCCCGTCACAAAGACGCAAAGGCGACAATGTGTAAAAAAATAAACAAAATATGAAGGGAATGAAATGCAGAAAGTGGGAACAGCGTATTTGCCTTTACAGCAATTTTGGTAATGTTAGCAAAAAGAAAAAGTCAGAAAAGATGGCGCTAACTTTGCCTACGCGCGCACAAACTTTGTGCTGCCTTAACAAAAAAAATATATATGTATATATAGTATTTGTATATTTGCTGCACTGCCACACTGCTAATTTGCCTGTTTGTGCGCCTAAAAGTAGTGAACAGAATTTTTGTAAATTTTTTTTCAATGCTTTTAAGCCACAAAAGCGCCCAAAAATTGTTTGTAATAGTTCAAGAAGACAAAAAAATCCCACAAATATGGTTGGTGGTAGTAAACTTTCACTACAACAACAACAAAAACATGTGGCATCAGAAAAAATCAACAAAATTGAACTGAAAAAACGCCTTCCACGCCACAAACCGTTGTTACTTTTGACTTTGACTTTTAAATTGCGTTTTTTTGTTTGCTTTCAACAAATATTTTTTCTTATACATACTTTTTCAACTACTTATACTAAAATTGTTGTTGCAGATGATGTTTATATTTTGTATTGTCGCTGGTTTTTGGTAAAATATTTTTCAGCTTTTCATTTTGTAGCGTGATAGGTTTTTTTACTGTCACTATGGCAGTCAGTGAGTTGAGGTTTCTGCTCTTTTAGATTTCTTTGCCATCTGTTGTGCTATGTGTGTAGAATTTTTTGACAGTTTAGTGGGCCCAGTGACATATTTATTAACTCCTGTCTAGGAGAGAATTAAGTTTTGCCATATCCTTTTTTAAGATTTAGTTCTGCAAGCATTTAAATTTTAGTTCTTCTATCGAACCTATATGATCGATGAAGAGGAAGAAAGCGCACTTCACTTTCTAAGCACTTGCTCTGCATTAAAAGAAGAAAGGCTCATCTGGGCAACTTTTTCTTCAACATTCTAGGGTGTCTAGCTGATAAGACTACTAACAGTCCACTAGGTTTCGTAAGTAGTTCAAACTGGTTCAATTAGTACCCGGACTTTAGTTTCATTGATTGTGGTACCACAATGGGCTTTTATGGTGCAAGTAGGCTCGGCCTTGGGGCAGCCACACCTATCTACCTATCTACCAAGTTCTACAACGCGGTTTGTTTGATTTTTGTTTTTGCCATGGCCTCCACTTTGAACTTTTATTTAGTCTCTCATCAAGTTAGAAGATCATTAGATGAAAGACTCGATCAACGAGCATAGATCTGGTTTTTGATTTTTTTATTGTGATCGTTAGTTTAGTCTTTAAAACGACACCCTGGTTGAAAGATTGGCAACGTTTTTGAGGATTGATTGAGCTTAGTGTCTGTTTGATGGGATCTCTAGTTAAGCTTCTGATTCTCATAATTTTTGCTTTGCGGTCAATTCTTTTAGCTCCAATAGAGACTCTAATGATCTGTCTGTTGTGTTTGCTCTCTGATTCAAACCTATTTTTGATGAAGATTTTAAATCTCCAGTGTCGCCTCTGTTATGATCTCTGGTCTCTTTTATGATCTCTCCGATCTTCTTTTATGATTTCTTTGTTAACCCTTTCGCTATTTTGTTGCCATATGGCAACATGCTACTTTGTGGACGTCTGCATTCTCTATGGTTGCAAGAATACATTTTTTTGTTGGTCTTTAGAATAGTTCGAAGTTTTAGGAAAAAGACGAAATTTATAAACTGAATATTTACGTTTAAAGAAGAGAAGTATACACGTTTTTCTAATAGTATATCTTGACACAGTAAAGGAAGAAGAAGCAGAAAAAATTAGAGAACTTTTTAATTTGACGTTTTCTTTCAATTAAAATAATTTTTTTTTAATTTTGGCTGAAGTAAATGAAGAAATATTCAAATTTTCGTTATGCGTAAAAAGTTTTATGTTTAAGTAATTATTACAGCCACAACGATGTGGTTGCTCTCATAGAAAAACACTCTAAAATACAGGGTCCGAGTATAAAAATTAAAAGATTTCTTATGAAATGTTGCTAATATAACCACACAGAAGCCTAAAACGTAAAATTTAAAATTTTATCCTTCCCCAGTAAAAACATGTAGCGAAAGGGTTAAGTGTTTTAACTCTGATCGTGTCTCCAGCCTTGTGTCTGTTGATTGTTCAGACTACCTCTTTGATTCGACACCCTTTATCCATCTTCAGGTTCAGGTTTTCTTACTTTGTTAAAGACTCTGGTGTAGTATTGGTTGCTATCTCTGCTTACGTTTGGCTTTCTTCTCATATTTGGTAAATTTTTGTATCTACGATTGAGTTCTCAATTCGGTTCTTTTTATTGGTCTTTGGTCAGAATGATAAACGTTCATAACGACTCCAGTGTTGTGTCTTATCTTTTGTAAATTTTTTCTTCCACCATCGACTTTTCTGCATTGTGTCTGTTGTGTGTTCAGGTTGTCTCTCTAATTTAACCCTCTTTCTTGGTCTTCGTTCAGAATTTCAACGTTAATAATAACTCAAGTGTTGCGTGTTCAGGTTACTTATCTGATCTGATCTGATCCGATCTGATCTGATCCGATCTTCTTTACCGGTCTTCGATCAGTTTTTCAACTTTTTTAAAGACTCCAGTGTTGCATCTGCTTAAGCTGGGCCTTATTTTTTTATATTTTGTAAACGATTTCATCTCTCTTTTTTGGTCCTCGGTTAGGTTTTTGAACGTAATGTTTTGATTATTGCGTCTGTTGTGGTCACTGCTTAAGTTTGGTATTATTTTCATGTCTTTGCTAAATTTTTCAATCATGATCAAGTTTGATTTATTGATACAATATTGATTCAGTTGTGGTCTATGGTTATGTTTCTGATCCGATCAGCGTTTTTGTCTTTTTCCTACTTTCTGAGCTTTGATCAAGTCTGCAAGTTTGATCTATAAGTCTATCTATAAGCCTATCTCTAAGTCTAAGTCTCTAAGTCAATCTATAAGTTTGATCTATGATCAGATTGTCTCTGTTGGTTAGGTTTCGGATCCGACCAGCGTTTTGGTCTTTTGCCAACTTTCTGAGATTTGATCAAGTCTGCCGTGTTGTGTCTGTTGTGGTCTTTGGGTTAGTCTCTGATGGTTTTGGTCTCTAATGCTTTGACCTCCATCTCTTCTCAGCTCGGCTACCTGCCTTCTGGTTTTATATACATCTTTTTATTTCACTTTAACTAAATTAAATTTAGTAATTAATTTTTTCGGGTTTTTACAAACTTCTATTTATTATCCTTTTTCTCCAGCTTACCTAAAGTCCAGTTTTTATCTTTAATCATTAAATATATTTTTCTAAATATTTTATCTTACCTGCTCATGAAATTCTTCAACTATTGTTGATTCAAATTCATATTCCCCCTCTTTCTTTGAGCACAACTGCCTTAATTTGCATTAGTTTACATTCGTCACAGTGCTTCTTCTCGTTAGCTTTAACCATATATTCATTTGCTTCTCATTCACTTTTCAAATGCCATCTCACTCACCAATGCCAAGCTCTCACAGTTTTGGCTACTAGCACACAAAAAGCTCTCATAACTCTTTACCCCGTTTCACAGTCGACTTTTTACTATCAACCTTTTTCAGGGTTTCCTTATCTCTGTGCGCATTTCAAGTTTATCTTCCGCTCATTGCATTACCAACAACAATCACAAAAACAAACTCTCTCCCCGGGAAAAAAAATTGGCCATGAAAAAATTGGTCGAAAAATGCCGAAAAAACAGCGCAACATAAAAAGTAGTAAAGGCTTCTGAAAACGTAAAAGTAGCACAGAAAAAATAAAGCTGCTGCACTCGCTTTATTTTTTCTTTGCTAGGCGACCAGGCGACGACGACAGACGTTAGGAGAGGCAGTCGAAAAAGATGAGCACCAGCGATGAAACCGGAAACCGGAACTAAAAGCCGCTTGTTGCCACAACAAAGCAGCCGCTTGTTGCCACAGCGGCACAAGGCAGCATTCGGAGGACAGCGCACATTGCCATTTGGGCGCAAATTGTGGCCCATTGTTGTTGCGCTGTTGTTACATAAAACGTGAAAGGCATTTTTGATGGCGCATTTATTGTTGTTGTTGCTATCGTTGTCGTTGTCGTTGCTTTTGTAAGCAAACCCAAAACAAACAACAAGTGCTGGCAAATTTTTAGTTAAAGTCCAGCAGCCTGGATTTTACTTTTAAAAATTTGTTTTTTTAAAGCCATTTTACTGCATTTGCTTGTTGTTATTGTGTCGATGCGAGGACGAAATTTTATGCCACTACAAGCAAAGACAACAAAACCAAACGACATTTAGAAAAGCAACCCAAAGAGTGCAGAGAAAATCTAATTTAACGCACACTTGATTTCTGCCTCTCACGCGCCACGGCCACCTGTCACCGTTCGTCACTGACACGGCCTGTCACATGGGCCAACCCTTTTAGCTAACTGATTGCGGGGGCGGCCAGATTTGGTCATTTGATTTTTATGTTGGCAAAAAAAAAATTACACAACAATGTCAGAGCATAAATGTCACAAAGTTATTGCGAACCCATCAAACACAGACACACAAAAAATATTAAAAAATAATAAAGAAAAATCAACAAAATTAAACAATGCCCATAACAAGCATGATAACAATAGCAGCAGCAGCAAAAACAACAACAATAATAATAATAAGAAGAAGAAGCTATTTGCAATAGCAAAAACAACGAACCAGGACCATGAAGCCCAACTGCGTTGCTCAGTTGGTCTGCTTGTCAATGTTTAAAAATCAATTTACCGTAAGAGAACAGAGAAAGAGAACAGTAACAATAACGGTACTAATAACGGAAACACACAATGCCACACTTTTTCATTCCCATGTTTGTCTGTAGGTGTGTTTTCTCTTGTTTAGTTTTGCGCAAAATGCCGTAAAATATGTCAATGGTTGATATTTTTGTGATTGCTCGTTTCTCTCTCTCTCTCTTCGCTTTTCTTAACGTGTTTTTCAATACTTGATGCAAGCGTTCGCTCAGCGGCCATTTGACGTAAGATTCACTTTTGGTTTTCTGGCTCGTTTGAGCAAATTATTTTGTATCTGTTGTTGTTGTTGTTGCTGTTATTATTTATATTATGTTAAGCAGTCGTACGGGTTGCTTACGGCATTAAATCACATTTCGCAGAGGCGTTTGAGTTAAAATTGAAAGCCCACACTAGTCTATAACTACCATTTAGCGATTTTAACCCTGGAACAGTAATGTTAGTTAAATCGACTACTTGATGTAGGGAATATTTTGTGTTTTAGGTGAAAAATAAAATTAGTATTTCCGGGCTTAGTAGTTGATACAATTCCATTGGACAGTGATGCGTATGAGTAACATTAATTCATACACTTTTTCTGAGCTAATGTTTAAATAAACTATTAAATCTGCTCGTTAATTACACTGTGCAAGTCCAAAATTTAGACATGAGGGGGACCTACTGGGTGAGTTTTCTATAGGTATACTGAGTTGAGATCCACCAGCCGTTTGGTAAGATTGGCTCTAGTTTATGAGAAATCCGACTTTGAAGTTTGGTAATTTTCGTCACATTTGTCGCTTAAGTAGGTCCTAAATCGTTCCGAATATCGCTTTACTGTCTTCGGCAAGTTTGTAGATATTTTAACGACCAACACATTTGCTTAACCCATTAGCGCTCAAAACGTCTAAAATTTTTGTACAACTTTGCGATTGTACCAAGCGATGAAATCAGCGTTACGGATAGTGAAAATAGTCATTCTATATGTTTTCGGGTCCGCTCTACATGATTATGCCATTAGATTTTCATTTTGGTCACAAGGAAATCCAATATGGCGGTGTTTTCGGAAAAAAATGCAAAAATTTCGACCAGTTTTTTTTTTCAAATCAATATTTCGTACCGAAATAGATTTTTGGTTGTGGTATAAATATGCACAAAAGTGCACAAACATGTTAAACTTTCAGAAAATACCCAAGTTGCCCCATGGGAATACATTTAACAACCTCAAAATGGCGGAAAAATGAAAATGGCGGAAAATTTGTTCACAATCATTCATGAATTTTTTTTTGGAAAACGACGCACTATAACGAAAAATGTTCAAGAACAAAAAGTGTTCAGAATTTGATAGAGAATACGTCTGAATTTTTTGAAAAAGTTTTGATCAACTTTTGAAATTTTGCAAATTGTCAATTCTTAACAAATTGCAAAAATTTCTCAAAAAATTCTGAAAAAAATTCATAGATGTTCTTAGACTGATTCTAAGCATTTCTGGCTAACAATTATTCTGTTAAATGCATTCTTTTTGAATTTTGCAATTTGTTAAGAATTCATGAATGATTGTGAACAAATTTTCCGCCATTTTCATTTTTCCGCCATTTTGAGGTTGTTAAATGTATTCCCATGGGGCAACTTGGGTATTTTCTGAAAGTTCAACATGTTTGTGCACTTTTGTGCATATTTATACCCCAACCAAAAATCTATTTCGGTACGAAATATTGATTTGAAGAAAAAAACTGGTCGAAATTTTTGCATTTTTTTCCGAAAACACCGCCATATTGGATTTCCTTGTGACCAAAGTGAAAATCTAATAGCATAATCATGTAGAGCGGACCCGAAAACATATAGAATGACTATTTTCACTATCCGTAACGCCGATTTCATCGCTTGGTACAATCGCAAAGTTGTACAAAAATTTTAGACGTTTTGAGCGCTAATGGGTTAAGACACCAAATACATTTAAACTGTGTAATTGCGATATGTGCATTTTTGAGCGCAGCGCAACGTGGCGTATGAGTGTCATTTAATTATAATTAACACTCATATAATTGACACTCATACGCCACGTTGCGCTGCGCTCAAAAATGCACATATCGCAATTACACAGTTTAAATGTATTTTTTTTGGATTGGTGTCTTAAGCAAATGTGTTGGTCGTTAAAATATCTACAAACTTCCCGAAGACAGTAAAGCGATATTCGGAACGATTTAGGACCTACTTAAGCGACAAATTTGACGAAAATTACCAAACTTTAAAGTCGGATTTCTCTCAAACTAGAGCCAATCTTACCAAACGGCTGGTGGATCTCAACTCAGTATACCTATAGAAAACTCGCCCAGTAGGTCCCCCCCATGTCTAAATTTTTGAGGGCAAATTTCACGCACAGTGTTATTGAATCTATTCATAAACCACTAAATCTATGCTGATTGAGTCAAAAGTGGAAGCCATAACAAGTCTATAACTACGATTTAACGATTTTAACCCTGGAACAGTAAAGTTAGTTGAATCGACT
This sequence comes from Melieria picta, assembly GCA_964056695.1. Taxonomy (NCBI): domain Eukaryota; kingdom Metazoa; phylum Arthropoda; class Insecta; order Diptera; family Ulidiidae; genus Melieria; species Melieria picta. The sequence goes on along the minus strand of OZ057399.1, from coordinate 71,109,105 downwards.
GCTTAATGGAATATTCTGTGCTTTAGCTGCAAGATAAGAATAATATTTAAGGGCTCAGTAGTTGATACAATTCCATTGGACAGTGGTGCGTATGAGTAACATTAATTCATACACTTTTCTGAGCTAATGTTTGATTACACAGTGCAACAAATTCAAAAAAAATTTCGAGGGACAAGGTCAAACATATCTCATTCGATAGAGGACCTCAGTAGGTAAAAAAGTACCAAGGGATTTTTTCCGGGATGTTCGAGTTTTTTTTTAAATGCAGTTTAAAGATGGCGGCTTAGTGACCCTTACTGAAACATTTAAAACATCATATCTCTTGACTCAAATGTCAGAAAGGAATAATTTTTACGTCAAATGAAAGCTAACGACATGAGGTCGAAGAAAAAATATCCTTTTTTGAAAAATTGTATGAAAAAGGACATAAAGGACATCAAGTAAATGTTTATCCTTGAATATCCTGGAACCATGTGAGCTAAATTTATATAAGTGACTTCTGGTAAAAAAGCATTTAAAGATCTATACGATCTATATCATTGAATCTATTCGCAGAATCTATTCCTGTAGACCAATTGAAAAGCTCTTAAAGGGGAGATTGAGTCAAAATTGGAAGCCCACACTAGTCTATATCTACGATTTAGTTGAATCAACTACTTATGAAGTGAATATTTTGTGTTTTAGATGCAAATTAAGATTAGTATTTCAGAGTTAAGTAGTTGAAACAATTCGATTGATCAATGGTGCGTATGAGTAATATTAATTCATACACTTTTTCTGAGCTAATGTTTGATTGGATTATTGAATCTGCTCGTAAGTTATTTAAATGGGAAATTGAAAAGCTCTAAAGTGTTTTTGCGACAAAATTCAGGGCCCAATATAGTCTACAACTATGAATTAACGATTAGTTGGTTCGGCTACCTTAAACCAAACCTCTAGTTGTCTGTATATATAAAATTTTGTATGGGTTAAAAGTACTGTGGTAGAAGAAGAACATGACAAGATTTTACTGCACAACAGTGCGCATGAGTAACATTAATTCATATTCATTTCTGCAGGGCAACTTTTATTGGATTTAAGAATGAATCGTTTCGTACAAACAGAAAACAAATTTTAAATGTTTTTTAACAAGTACCGTTAATTCTGAATTAACCGATTGATTTTTTAAATTTTGGTTTTAATAGTTTGGTTTTAACATTGGTTTTAAATCTACCTTCAATAAGTTTAAATGGGTTTAATGGGTCGTACTGTGACTTTTTAGAATAGTTCCATTGCCCATTTGCTACATCGGCCCCACTATTGACTGCATTCACTGTAGCGCCACTCCATCTCAATTTTGAGGTCACGCTCGCCGCTGTCAACTCAGAATTTCTACAGCCAACACATCATTTGCCCACTTTACACTGCCACTTGTCTTGCAAACTGCTTTTGCAGTGCCTTCATCGAAAATATTTTGCGGCTCTACACAGCTGCTGTGGTTTTTTTGTTGCTATTTCTTAACTTCACTGGCATCTCTTTTTCCTTTCTATCAATTTCAACATAGTTTCGTTTCGTTTCATTTCTTTAACTTTAAGTTCAGTCTGCCACTCTTAGTTGCCACTCTTAAGTCTATGTTTGTGTGTTGGTATATTTCCATTTTCAACCAGTGGGTTGTGGCATTGATCTGGGCGTGATAGTGGCCAAATTTTGTCGCATTCTTCTGTAAGCTTCACGCTTCAATGATGTTATTATTGCTCATAAATTATGAACTACCATATTCGCCGCAAACCTACCCACGCAAGCTCGCACACACACACACACACACACATAGGTACATATGGCTGCTTAGTTATGCTGCGCGCAAGTATTTATGTAGTGCGTAGTGTGTCTGTATGTTTGCTTGTCGAATTTATTTATGTTCTTGCGACATTTTTCCACAGTTTTCAATAATTTGACAATATTGTTTTGCCATTCACTTACATTGACACGTCCTTTCTTACTCGCTCGTTCACTTACACGCATTTGCTGTGGTCCCTTTTACAATGTATTTTTGCCATTTTTTGCTACACACACACACACACACACACACACTTTTGTTCGGGGCAACCTTTCTCAACACGTTGACTACCACAAAGTGTGTTTGTGTATTTTTTGCAGTTAATTTTTTATTATGCCCGCAGCACACACCTTGCATCGTTAGTATGCGACACACACAACCACAGATGTCAATTGGTATTCATTCTGTGTGTGTGTGTGTGTGTGTGTGTGTGTTGTAATGATTTATGTTGTACCATTTATGTTGGTGACAATTGAGCGATATTTTCTTCCCTTTTTTTTAAGTTGTATTTTATTTCTTGCTGCCAGCAGATGTGCCCTTCGCTACGAATAGCAACACACACACACATTTTGCTGTCCATATGTTTGATTAATTTTCTTGGCAGTGTTGTTCTTTATACCGCCAGGTGTCGCTGTTTGTGTTGGCTGTTTCGGTCCGATGGCGAATGTCATTCAAAAAAATTCTCACCCCAGAATTAGGCTTCGTATTTTGTTATTGCCAATTTTTGTATTTGTTGTAGGGAAGTGTTTTTTATATTTATGTAGTAGTTGGTTTTGTTTAAGTTGTGTGCTGTTGTTTGCCATCAATTAAAATTCCACTTACGTCAAGGGAGAATTTTTGTAAAGAATCAATTTGTGCCAAAAAAGATCAGTTTCTGTGTGGAATGAATTCGAAGGGTCAGTGCCAAATATCCTTAAGTGTTGTTCTGAAATTATTGTATATTGTAGTGTATACTGTCAGTGATAAGTGCTGACATTATATTTATTATGGCTGGGTATAATGCAGTGATACCTAAGAGTCTCTTCATGGACTCACAGTTCGTCTGTGAGTGCAGCATCAGTGAGAAATTTTAGTATATTTCTTAATGTCTGGAATTCCAATTCGCATATGGTTTAAGGAAATCTTCCAGGTGCATAAGTACAGGGCATTCTCCAAGTATGTTTATTGCAGTTTCAGAACCTGCAACAATCGCTTTCACAAACTTCTAGTTTAGCCAGGTGATAGTTCAAACTGCTATGTCCTGTCAGAATGCCTGTAAGAATCCTTTGATTACACTGTGCGACAGCTTTTTACACAGAAACTTTACACGGCTGTAACTTTTAAAAGGCAACTAACTTTGCAAAACCCAGCTAGGGTTTTGTTACTCTATAAGAGTACTATCGATTGGTGTTGGTTGGTTCCGGGTTAGATTCCATGACCCCAAAATTGTCGCACAGTGTTATTCTGTGAAAAACTCATAAATTCCTCAAATCGTTTGTTATTTTTTATAACCCAATAATCGCCTTGGAATGATCTACAGTTGCTGGCTTACTTATTGTCCTACATGGGCAGCAACTCTTTCAAGAAATTCTTGCAATGACAGCTTAAAACTTGCTGCAAAACCTTTTAAGGTATCATGGCACGTTAGAAAGGGGAATTTTTAATGATTTACAAAATTATTTATTTTTCAGCTCCTTTATTATCAATCTTTTTTACAATATATTGAAGGTTTAAGGAACACAAAAAAAACACTAAATCGAACACTTATTCTCCGAATCGGCTAATCTGAAACAAAAAACCAAAAAAGATTCATAATAACTAAGCTTTCGGACACAGGAATTCACCAGAAAAATAAAAAAAAAACGCTAAAAATAAAAGGATAGGAGCTTTTTGAAAAAAGTGTCAAAAATTTACTGCGTTTTTCACCTTTGTTCCCAGAAAAAGTACTTTAAATTAAAAATTTGTCTTCAATATTGTGGTGGATTCTTGTAAAAAATAAGTTAATAAAAAGAACTAAAAAAGTTTTTTTTAAATCGGTCGAGCCAATCCGGAGATTAAGTGTCCGCAATGGAGGATGTGTTTTTGTTTCTACGCGATTTCAGCTCCACCTATATAAGAGACAATATGCTTAAAACAAAAAAAATTGTTTTTGTATTCCTTAAACCTTCAATATATTGTAAAAAATTTTCAAAAAGATTGATAATAAAGGAGCTGAAAAATAAAAAATTTTGTAAATCATTAAAAAATTCCCCTTTCTAACGTGCCATGATACCTTAACAAAAGCAACGCCTGCAATCTTAGACAAATCAATTTACTAACCAACTCATTGCAAATGATTTGTTTTAAAAAATAACTATTACTCAATTTTAACCGAATTATGTTTGCCTTCAACACATTCGTATGTCTTAAAGTAAACTTTAAAATGCCCTCAGAAACATTTCTCTCTCAACACTCAACGAATCGACAGCAAGTTTGAAAGTCGCCAACACAAGTGGCACATGCAACATTACATCTTTTAGCTTTGCTTAGGTACTTTTTTAAATTTTATTTTTGTTGTTGCCAAAAGAAAACACTTACAAATTGCAAGCAGAAATTTAATTTCACACACTTAACAACTGCTGTGCGAACATGGCAGTCGGAGAAATTGTGCCGGCAAAAAGCAGCTCTCTTGTCGACATAGGCGCCGGCTCTGGCTGGCTGTTGTTGTTGTTGTTGCAGCTTTTGTTGTCGTTAGATGCTGGTCGCTGCTGCAACTGGCAACAAACTTTCGGCACAGTGGGTTTTGTGCCTACACAATGTGGGCAAAGTTGCCACGACTGGCATTATGGCAGCTGCTGCCGTTGTTGTTGCCGCACTTGAGCGCAACACTTGAACGAAACCAAAAATTGCTACAACACAAAAAAAAACTACTACCATAGTTAAGCCAACGATTAGTGGGAAATGTGTGGGTCACAACCAGCTCGAAAAAAAAAACAAACTAAAATTGCGGCAAATATAAAAAGTTAAATGTTGAAAGGCAAAAAATCGCATCCAAAACAAAACTGACCTTAACCCAATTATGGTGCAAGGCAGAGGCGAACGAAAAAATAAAAAAAAAACAACCGGGCGGATGGGCGAGTGTGAATGACAAAAACAAGGCAACAGCTATGCAGTCAGCGACGACCACAACACTGCAAATTTCCCACGCTTCAACAGCAGTCACACACACACAAACACACATACACACAACTGGCGCCTGAGCCGGGCAACTGAAGGTCACACAGTGCGGACAACAATATCAACAATAACAACAACAACAACAAGAACAGCGGCACTAGCAAAATACAAAAATGAGGGAGAACCAAAACGAACTACTCGTAAAATGGCTTAAATGGAAGGGCAAAGGGCAAAGTCAACAGCAAAAATTCAAGCGAAATGAGGCAACAAACATGCACGAAGCGACGACGAGGAGGGCAAACGTATTCGAAGTAAATGGAAAGTTGTCGGGAATGAAAGGTGGGCCATGAGGCGCAGAAATGTGCAGAAATGTTAAGCAACAACCGACCCGACGAAAGCAAAAATGCAGCGAAATTCCACTTAAAGCAACGCCTTTCAAGGCGGCAACACTTGTTCGCTCAAAATTGACACGAAGCACTTAAGACGTTTTGACAAGCAACATATTGCAAGTTGCTGCCTGTGCGCTGTTTGTTGTTTGCTGCTTGTGGCGTGGCCGGTTTTTCGGTGAGTTTGTGTGAATGTTCATGCAGCGCCCGTTTCTTATTAACCGTTAACCCACCACTAGTCGGCAATTTTTTGAAAAAATTTTGTAAGAGTGTATTAACCCTTTGAATGTCAATTCAAAACTGCAAATAAATGTTTTAGTTGTAATTTTTTTGGGTGGTTTTGTGCATAGAGCCATAGTAGAATTCGTCGCCTAAGAAAACAAATGTCGTATGTCTTACTAAGCTTAATGGAACATACGATATTTGTATTCTAAGGCGACGAATTGTCGCCAAATCGTAGCTGGAAAAAACCCCCACGGTTCATGTCATGTAGATGCAGAAGAATGGACAAAGCATTCACTTCGCAGGGCATAGATGAAGGGTTGCATTTGTAGAAGTTATACTTTATATATTGAAAGTAAATTATCAAGTCAAGGTTGTGGGTTTAAATCTCTACCCAGTCCAAAGGGTCCACATACTCTAATTTAAGACCCAAATGGTTTGCCGCGCTAAATTTTGGCCTAAGTTCCCTTTAGCACCAAGAGTTGGCACGGCCATTAATCTTTAAAGTAGTTTTGCTTGTTTAATAAACTTCCAATCCGATCTGGCTTTATGCTTTGTTTACAAATTTCTTTGAATTGGCAATAGAATCTCTTCTCAATAGAATCTCAAAACCCTAACAAAAAAAGGTAGTTCTACTACTTGTACCACTTTTACTACTTTTACTTCTTCTTCCACTTTTTCTGTTACTTCTTATACTTTTACTTCACTTCTAAAAATGACTCTGTTCTAATGATTCTGTAAGGAGTAATTATCTAGATGCTTCTACTACTTCTATACTTCTATACTTCTACTATCGGGTGCGCCATCTAAATGTGGTCGATGGAAATATTGAATAACTTTGACATATTTACGATTGACGTCGTCGAACACATTTCGGAAAGGTTATTGCATTAGAATTTTAACCATGAATCAATTCACGCCCAAAGAACGCGCGGAAATAGTAACAATGTTCATTAAATGTAATCGTTCAGTTGTTGCAACACAGCGTGCGTATCGTCAAAAGTATCGCGGTCGTTCTGCGCCTAAAAAGATTTAACGGCACCGGACTTTTTTTGTGGGGATTTTTAAAAAGCAAAGTGTATGCCAACAAACCAAAGACTTTAGACGAGCTTAAGGACAATATTCGAGCCGAAATCACTGCGATATCACCCGAGATGCTGGCAAATGCCAGAAAAAGAGCTGAATTTTGTATCCGCAATGAAGGTGGTCATCTGATCGACGTTGTTTTTGGAAACTGAATGGAAAAAATTGTAAAGCTTCAAATTTTATAAAAATAAATAGTTTTCCAAAATCGATTGAGAATTGTTCAAGTTATTCAATATTTCCATCGACCACATTTAGATGGCGCACCCGATATTTCGACTATTTCTACTATATCTACTTTTACTACTTCTCTTACTTCTACTACTTCTGTTACTTTTACTACTTCTACTCCTTCTATTATTACTTCTACTTCTATTACTTCTCCTACTTCTACTATCCCTACTACTTCTTCTCCAACTCTACTATTACTATTACTACTGCTTTCACTACTTCCATTACTTCTACGACTTCTACTATTTCTACTACTTTTACCACTTCTACTACTTCTACTCCCATTTCTACCACTTCTCCCACTTCTACTATTTCTACTACTTTCGCCACTTCTTTCACCACTACTTTTACTTCAACTCCTTCTACTACTTCTACTATTTCTACTACTTCTACTCCTTTTATTATTACTTCTGCTTCTATTATTTCTCCTACTTCTACTATTTCTACTACTTCTTCTCCCACTTCTACTATTACTATTACTACTACTTCTACTATTTCTACTACTTTTACCACTTCTACTACTTCTTCACCCATTTCTACTACTTCTATTACTTTCACTACTTCTACTACTTCAATTTCTTTTACTAATTCTACAATTTCTTCTACTTCTATGTATTACTTCTCATACCTCTTTTACTATTACTTCTACTACTTCTACTGTTTCTATTACTTTTACTACTTCTGTTACTATTTCTACTACTTCTTCTCCCACTTCTACTATGTCTACTACTTCTACTACTTTTATTACTTCTACTACTTCTACTTCTACTTTTTCTATTACTTTTACTACTTCTTCTACCTTTTCTACCACTACTTTTACCTTTATAACTTATACTATTTCTACCACTTATTCTCCCACTTCTATTATTTCTACTATTTCTCCTACTTTTACTACCTCGACTTCTTCTACATATTATTTACTGTACTATTTCTACTACTTCTTCTTCCACTTCTATTATTTCTACTACTATTACAACTTCCACTACTTCTACTACTTCTTTTACTACTTCTAATTGAACTATTTCTACTATTTCTCCTATTTCTCCTACTTCTACTATCTCGACTTCTACTACATAGTAGAACCAGTACTATGGTCCATACTGATTCTGAATGGACAAATTATTCAGATGCTTTCAACCTAAATTGTCTTGCAGTGTTCTGCGCATTGCGAAAACACAAATTAAACAATAACAGTCAAAACAAAATTCGAAAATGTCTCTAAGCTTTAAATGCAATGAATTCCAAATTCAAATTGGCCTTAAAATACAAAATAAATTCCAGCACAAATTAAGCTTAAAAACAAAAATTCCACGTTCAAACACGCAATCGCTGAAGGGTTAATTGGTGATTTTCCTGGTTGCCTTTCAGTGCTTAAGTTGTCATTCATTTAAGTAATTGGAAGTGGAAGTCACATGAAGACATGAAGAGCGCATTGAGAGGAGAGCGGACAGGCACATGAAGTGGTTTTCTGGTGTGAGTAAAATATTCCAACAAAATATTATGGGCTGAAAAACGGTTGTACAATGTGGCAGCCAGGCAGCGTGGCAGCCAGTTGGGCTATGCTTCGTTGAATTTTTCATAGAAACGCTGCAGGGAATTAAAATCAATGTCAGTGTGTCAACCCAGTCGTTCGCACCTGCTTTCCCTCACGACCAGAATCGGCTAGCAACGTGCGGCATTTTCACCCCCTGGTGAGCAGAGTCAAACAGCTGTCAGCAGCGCTCAAGGTGAGTCAAACTGAGGTGAGGCTGGTTGAAGGCGCCTAAAGAGTTACAGGTTGGGTTGGGTTCAGTTGAAGCGTTGAGTGGTGAGTGACGGGAGGTGGGCAGAGTGGTGAGAGGAGGGCAGCGTTTGGCGTTGTGGCGAGTTGGGTGTGTAAATTATTTTCCACACGAGACTGCGTTGTCTTTGAGCGGCGCCAGCGAGTACAACGCCAACGCAACGAGTTGTCAGCGAACGAACCGACTAGAACCAACGAATGACCCAACGTTCGCCGAATTTTTTTTTGCGTTGTTGTAGCTGTCATGTTGTGAATTCAAAACATCAATTAACGCCGCTACAAAATGGTGTTGACACTAAGGTCGATGCTGTCAGCGAAAGTAGTGTCAGCGACGCGACGTTGACGTTGACGTTTGAGAAGATCGCCGCGAGCGACACACACACACACACGCATTGCATGGCAAAAAGCAACAACAATATGCGCAAAAGCCTAACGTTCAAGTGTGGCAAAATGGCAAAATTTGTTGATGCCATGGCGGGCGGTAGGCGAAAACGAGAAGCAAGAAGACAGATGCTAGAAGGCAGAAGAGTGCCGCGTTGGTGTTGGTGAAGAGGCAGCGCACAGTAGAGCAGCCGTGGCCGTAGTGTGCTCAACGCATTCAAGTGGCAGCGCGTACAAACTTTTTAAAGTTGTAAATGCAAATGAAATATGGTGGAGCGAAAGGCAATGGCGCGGCCGCGGCGCCAAGCAACGTGGCTGACCCCATGACTTTGGGTGCATAAAAATGTCAATGCTAATGTGCTCAAGTCAAAATGGAGAAAAAAATGTTTCTGTGCGGCTGTGTGTTTGTGCGCTTTTAACGAATGCGCCACGGCGCCGCCTGTCAATGGGTCGCACGTTGAGCTGGCAACGGTGCGGCTGCTGCGCCGAGCAAGAAAAGGCCAGCGTGCGCTTTGTGCTGGTTTGAAAGGAAAAGCAGCTGTTGACACTGACAGCGGCAGGTGTGAATTTGAGTGGGCCTTGCCCGGTTTGTGCACTTGTCTGGCAGCGGCTCGAGTTTAACCCTTCAGAAGCGGTCACAACGCCAAAGCAACGATGCGCAGTTGACACACACACTTGGGCCAATGTGCATACTTGAATAATTTAATATTAAATGCTTAATGGATTAGTGCACAAATTGAGGCAAATTTTAGTTAATTTCTGCTATAAACGAAATTGAGTTCACTTTCAGACAACATTTGCCCACAAAAGGGATTTTGTATAATTTTTTGAATTTATATGAAAACATTTTGGTCATATTTCTTCACTCAAGCATCATTTTGGCAAAATTGTTACAACTGAAATATTTTTACAGTTATAAAATATAAAGAAATTAATATTAGGATGCCACCAAAACAATTAAAAATGAATTACTTGAAGTAATTTTTTGCGTAGGTTGCCAGCAAAATTAAATTTGTAATTATCATACAAACACACAACACTCTCACACACACTGACAGATATCACAGCACAGCAGCACACACCCATCTAAATGCCCACACACGCGTACTGAGTGCTCCAATTCTCTGCTTGTGTGGGAGTGTTTTTGTTTTTTTTTTGAGTGTGTGTGTGGGCCTCGCGTGTGCGACACCTGCTGCCTGCTGGCGCTTTGCTCCAATTCAAAAAATGTTCGCATGATTTTTTTTAAAATTTCATTGTTGAATTTTTTTTGTTTTTTACTTTCGTATAACAGCCAACAACAACAGAACACATGCAGCAGTCGCTTGCTCAAGCATCCCTGCTGGACATAATTGTGTAAAACAAGCGTCGTTCTAGCGTGAGCAGCAGTGCATACAACAAACATTTGTTTTTGTAAAAGACTATACAAAAAATTGTTTCACTGTGCATTTAAAAAATACACGCAACAACAATAAGTTTCGTGTAGAAATGTCATTAATATCACCCCAAAGACATGTGCAGCAGCAACAACAACAATTCTAAAAAAGAAATTTTCGTTAATTTTTCCCCAAAGATATGTACAGCAGCAACAACAATTCTAAAAATGCAAATGCCAGAAAAAAACAACTCAAAATACTTGAATCTTAAAGCGACAACAAATATCACAGTTGAGAAATAACCTAACAATTGTTGAAGATTCAAAAAGAACGACTGAATGAATGGCACAGAATAGAAGAAAAAATATGATTTTATTATCACAATTTATAATTTTTTTTATTAAAACTATAATTTAATAATTAAATAACAAAGCAAATATAATTAAAATTTAAAATAATCAAAAACTAAAAACATAAACTGATAAGCATTAAAAAAAATTATAACTAAACTAATAACGAATATGAATGTTAAACTTCAAAAAAATTTGTTAAAAAAGAAATTACTTATTAAAAGAATAAGAAAACTTAAAAAAATTATTACAAAAGATAAAAATATAAAGACAAAAAATTTAAGAATAAAAACTTAAAAACGTAAAAAAGGTTTAAAATATTAAATATAAAAGATAACACAATAATACAACACCAAACAAAAACACATTTCAAAAACAAAAAAAAACACAAAATATATAATTAAAATAAAAAAAGTAAATAAATAAAAATTAAAAATATATAAAAATAATAATTAAAATTTTAAATAACACTGCACAACAAAATCAAATTTTTTTTAAAATAACAAGGTTCTGATACCGGATTCTGGTAGAGAGAACCAAAAAAAAATATACGTGTATCGGCGTTTTGAAAGTTTACGTCTGAATTTTTTTTTAGGGGGGTCAAAGTTTTCCCCTTTTTGCTCATTCTCATGGTGAATCGGCATACGAAAACCATGTAACCTCACATTTGAGGTATATAATGTGTTCAGCAATTTGATGTAAAATACTACGAAGAAAATTTTTGTGGAGCATTTTAACCCTGTAGCTCCTAGTTATATGGGTCAATTTTACCCTTTTTTCTAAAATGCCAAAAATGTCCTGTAAAACAGGACCTTTTGAGAACAAAATGTATCACGATAATATTCGCCATAAAATTCGACTATAGGTCTCTGAATACATCAAAGCTCAGAAATTAACTTGAACGCCAGAAATAAGCCAAAACTGAAAATGTGTTTAAGGTTTTATTTCGTAAATTGGTTCTAAATCTCGTAGAAAACTTGCACGTGGAATAGCAGATAGAAGGGCAACCAATATTCCAAAAAACAATGGGAGCCGAGAGCTGAAGGGACATTAGGCGAGCATAATATTCTCCATCCACCGCTTGTGCCAACAAAATAAATACTTTTACAACCATTAGGTACATATAAAGCTTGTCGTGGTAGACAATTTTGTTAAGTGTTTGGATACAAATGGTTCGGCATTTTACTTTCTGAAAACAATGTCTCTAAAACTAAGCGAAGCAAAGATAAAAGAAGGTTTGAATGCTAAAACTTTACTTTTTCATATTGGTTTCATACCAATAAATTTACAAAATCTCGTTTTTCATTACAACAGGTGTTTTTGTTGGTCCTGAGATCAAAAGGCTTATGCTTAGCGCAGAGTTCAATCAAATGTTTTCACCAAATGAGATTGTCGCATGGAAAAGCATTAAAGGAGTCATTGACAATGTTCTAGGCAAAACTCGTTCTCCTGCTGCTCGAATGCACGTCGACACCATGATGAGTGCATTCGAAAAACTAGGTGTTCATATGTCACCAAAAATTCATTTTCTGAATTCTCATATGGATTACTTCGAACACCAGTTGGCAACAGAATCCGATAAACATGGGGAACGATTTCATCAGACATGTGCCCCCATCAGGGGCGGATTCAGAAATATATTTTGGGGGGGTTTCAAAAAGTAATTCTTTAATATTTATAAAATGCCTTTTAATTTGTATATAGTTTTAAAGTCGATCCTAATATTCCGGGGGGTTCAACCCCCAAACCCCTCCCCCTGATACCACCACTGGCCCCCATTGAGGAACGGTATAAAAGGCAAGAGTATTCATTCTTTTATAGCTGATGTATGCTGGACATTATTTGATAACGATGTTAAATTGCCAAGAGCTAAACGAAATATATATTGAATACCTCAAATACCCAAAATTGTTCTATTTACTATATATATATTATATATAGAGCTTTCTTTTGTACGGTGACTTACAGTGAAATTTTGCGTTTAACATTTTTCCCATACACACTAACCCTCAAAAATCAAGTTTTGTAGGACATTTTAGTACTAATTTTGATTAAGTACGAAATTAACACTTAAACACATTTTAAGTTTGGCTTAATTCTGGGGTTAAGTTAATTTCTGAGCTTTGATATATTCAGAGATCTATAGCCGAATTTTATGGCGAATATTTTCGCGTCACATTTTGTCCTTAAAAAGTCCTGTAAAACAGGACATTTTTGACATTTTAGAAAAAAGGGTCAAATTGACCCATACAAATAGGAGCTACAGGGTTAAAATGCTCCACAAAAATGTTCTTCGTAGTATTTTACATCAAATTGTTGAACACATTATATACCTAAAATGTGAGGTTACATGGTTTTCGTATGCCGATTCACCATGAGAATGAGCAAAAAGGGGAAAACTTTGACCCCCCCTAAAAAAAAATTCAGACGTAAACTTTCAAAACGCCGATACACGTATATTTTTTTTTGGTCCTCTCTACCAGAATCCGTTGTCAGAACCTTGTTATTTTTTTTTGTGTTGTACAGTGTAATCAAAAATAATTAAAATTTTCAAATATATACATCAGAAATAATTTTTAAACTTAACCAATCTACTGAAAAATACTAAAATGTCTAAAATATTTAAAACTAAAATTGTAAAAAAAATTTTAAAAGAAAAACAAAATATAATAACAAACAATAAATAACAAAAACTTTAAAAATTTCAAAACCAAATTAATAAAAAAACAAAAACATTTTTAAAAAAATTAAAAAAATATAAAAATAAACGACACAAAACAAAAACACATTGTTTTATTTTAAAAAAATATATATATATTTTTAAATAAAATTATAATTAAAATTCAAAGACATCAAAACTAATTCAAAGTTAAAATTCTTGACTAATCTTCTATATATATAAAAATGAAACGTGGTCCGTTCGACTGCTTATAACTTGAAAACGGCTGGACCAACTTGGATACTTACTTCGGCGGGTTTGTTTGAAATTGTCACGTGAAGGTTTATAAAAAAAGAAAAGTCGGGAAAATGGGGCGTGGCACCACAAGCATACATTTTTAGACAATAACTTTGGAACCATAAGTCGCACATAAATTAAATTTGGTACGAACTTACTCTTTAATCATGTCCTTTAATAGAGGGAATGGGGTGGGTATTGAACAAAGGGGTGTGGCACCGCCCATACAACTCAAATCTTTTAAATGGAATAGCTTCGGAATTGTAAGTCGCACAATATTGAAATTTGGTGTACCGTCGTTTTATAGATGTGTCATTCTACTGTTTTTTTTATGGGCGTTGGACAAGGGCGTGGCACATTTGTTTGACCCAAACTATCCGCATAATTTTGGAACTGTTAGTCGCACATCAATGAAACTTAGTACGAATTTACCATTTAGTCATATCTTTCCACAGAGGGAATGGGGCGGGTATTGAACAAAGGGGTGTGGCACCGCACATACAACTTAAATCTTTTATATGGAATAGCTTCGGAATCGTAAGCCGCACAGTATTGAAATTTAATATGACATCGTCCCATAGAAGTGTCATTCTACTGTTAAAATTTTATTTGCGTTGGATAAGGGGCGTGGCACATTTTTTATGACCCAATATTTCAGCAGAACTGTAAGTCGTACATCAATGAAACTTGGTATGAACCTACCATTTAGTCATATCTTTCGGCAGAGGGAATGAGGCGGGTATTTAACAAGAGGGCGTGGCTCCGCCCATACAACTCAAATTTTTTATATGGAATAGCTTTGGAGTTGTAAGCCGCACGGCATTGAAATTTGGTGTACCGTCGTTTCATAGATGTGTCATTCTACTGATGAGATTTGATCGGCGTTGGTCAAGGGGCGTGGCACATTTTTTATGATCCAACAGTTATGCAGTACACACACACACATCAGTGAAACTTGGTACGAACTTTCCACTTAGGAGCACAATTCGAATAGAAGAAAGATGTGAGCATTGGACAAGGGGGCGTAATACCGCCTCCATTTTTATATACATAGATTGTTTGTCCTGACTGACTGATTGATTGATTGATTCATCATCGCTCAGCCAAACCGCTGAAGCTACAAATATGAAATTTGAACTGTAGGTACATCTTGAAAAATGAACCTCCGCTAAGACCGGATTTTTTTAAATTCGGGGTGAAAGGGGCGAAACATGTGTTAAGTTGTTGTATGAAGAAAAGTGATTTAAGAGACATATTGACTTCGAACTTCCTGAAAATACTCTAAATCAAAAATAATTCGACACGTATTATATAATTTTTCGAAATTCAAAATTTATCTGGACCAACAATGGGTTAAGATTTGTTTAAGGGTAGACTCGGAAAAAACATGAACCGATAGGCCTATTGACTTAAAATATTGTAAAAATACTTGAAATAAAAAAAATTGGACACGCGTTTCTCATTATTTTCAAAATCGAAATCTAACTGGATCAACGACGGGTTAAAAGTATGTATGGAGAAACAAATTTTTTTGAGCCTTTTGACTTCGAACTTGGTGAAAGTACTTCAAATGTAAAATAACTCGATACGTGTTTTTCATTTCTTCCGAATATTAAAATCGGACGGGGTCAACGACCGGTTAAAGGTTTGTATGGCGAAACTGTAAAAAAACATGAATTAATGGGGCCACTGACTTCAAACTTTGTGAAAGTGCTCTTAGTGAGAAATAATTTGACACGTGTTTTTCAGTTTTTGAAAATCAAAATCGATCGAAAATCAAATCGAGAAACACGATTTATTGGTCCTTTTGACTTCAAACTTCGACAAAAAACACTTCTATGGGGAAATAATTAAAATGTGCTTTTCATTTTTTGGAAAATCGAAATCTACCGTGATAAACTAAGAGTTAAGAGTTTGTTTAGGGTAAATGTGAAAACTCATGATTTAAAGGGCTTTTGACTTCAAAATTTTTGGAAATACTTGACATCAAAGATAATAGACATATGTTTTTTTTAAATCAAAATCTGACGGGGTCAACAATGGGTTTAGAATTTGTATCGGGTGAAACAATAGAGCTTGCGTGCGAAGCCGCGGGGCCCAGCTAGTAAAAAATAATTATAAAAATGTAAAAACCAAAATAATTGCCAAAAACCGCCCTTCGGATTCGGCGTTAAACTGTAGGTCCCCCTCCTCCTTCCCCATCCGTTTGAAATGTGTATGCAACACTGTTTTTTCCAACATGTGTTACAACGGATGGAATTTTTCGTATCACAACGGGTCATATATGCCTAAGTGTGTCTCACTGCAACCAACCAAAAACCAAACTAACTAATAAATATTTTCTTTCAAATTAAAAAGAAAACTTTTGTTATACATAACAATACAAAACTATAAAAATAAAAACTAAAAAAATGTTATTGAAAAAATTAAAAAAATTAAATGAAAAATATTTAAAAAGTTTCAATAAATAAATAAAAAATAAAATAAATTATAAGAAGAAAGAAAATTATTTACATAAATTGTAAAAAAAACAGAAACACGTTAATTATTTTTTGAAAAAATAAAATATTGGCTAAAAAAATAAAATAAAATAAAATAAAATAAAATATATAAACAAAAAATTTAACAATAATTTTTTTTTATATTTTTTAAATGTTTTTAATATAATACAATAAAAAAACTATTTAATCAATGAATAGAAAAAATAACAAATTATTTAATTACAAAAAACTAAGCCAAGTAAAATACAGCCAACAACTAACACAATCTTCTTCTATCATCTAACAACAAAAAAACAACAACAATTATGTCTTTTTTAACGGAATGTTTTTGTTCGTGCTTTTTGTTATTCTTGTCATTGTTGAAGTCATTTCACTCGCTCACTGACGCAACTTAGCAGAAATACTTGCAGCAAAGTCGCGTTGAGCAAACAGTTTTTGCACTCGCATTGCAAAAACAAAAACGCCAAATGTTTTTTTACACAATTTATTGTGGAAAATTTTAGCTACTTTGTTGTTGTTGTAGCTGTAGAAAAGTCCAAGGACTTGTTAACATTTATAAAGCAATTAAAATTTAAATGCGCATTTTGTTGTTGGATAGTATGAGCACCAACGGGTGCGTCGTACTCTGTGTGAGTTGGTGTGTGTGTGTGAGGTGATAACCTCTGCTCTGCGACCAGCTGCCACTCTCCGCCACTGTCCACTTGGCCTTGTGGGTGTTTAAAGTCGGGCGCCGCTACCCGATGGCGCATAATGTGGCACTGGTGGCCACTGGCAGAGCCAGCGGACAACTTTCGTTCCCCTTCGAGTGCGCAGAGTTCGGGTTAGCAGCGTGCAAACACCAATTTGCGTTATATATAAAATTTGCCCAATTGTGTCCGCAGCGTGTTGTCGTCCAAATTGTTGAGCCACAATGCTCACGAACTATGCCAGCGAGCGGGCAAGCGGTCAAATCAACGCCAACATTTATGGTGATTGCACTTTGGCAACAACCCCTAAACGCCTTCACCTGCTCCCTCTGCCAGCTTTTCGCTTTCTTTTGCCCTTCACTTGCCACTTGGCCGCTTACTGCCTGCCAGTGGGTGGAGGTGTGAGTTGTGTGTACGCCGTTTACTGATGAAATTTTTGAGGTTAGGGACTGTGCGTTGTTAGAGTTGACAGTGGCATTGGCGGCAAAATATGTGGCACGAGGGCGGCGTGTTAATTCATTATGAATTTTAAATAAATTTGCTGTCCCTAGCCTTCAACTTTTCGCATGTTTCCCACCCTTCCAGCGCTTAGACTTTCCCTCGTGTCGACCAGCGCTCGGGCCCCCCTCCCCCCATTTGAATTCGGTGTGAACATTTTATTGAGCCTTTTAACTTTATAATATGCGACACGTTGTGATTGCCAACCAACGTGTGCGACTGTCGACTGTGCACAGTCCTTAAAGGACACTTGAGCAAAGGTTCTCTGTGCGCTTCTCTCGTTAAAATTTCTCAATTTTTGCACCAGTCCTTGTGTAATTTTTGGCAAATTAACCAAGTTATGGTAATGGCACGTCGTTGACTAACACATACACATGCACTTACACTAACACAGCCTCACACACACACACACACATATTCGTATACACGCACATATATTTTTAATGTGTTGAACTTTTGGCAAAGATTTGCTGGCAAGCACAAACTTCAGGCCGAGCGGTGAGGTCTATTTGAGTACACGAAGAAGTGTCATTCGCCATGAAATGAATTTTATGAGTTTTGCCCACATTCTCGCTGTGCGGCGTGAAGTGGGCACACTTCAACTGGCAAATATCTAAAGTTTTGCGAAAGTCCTTTTAAGTGACCGTGGAGACATTTTGAATTTCAATGATTTTCAAATGGCAAATTTTTGAGCCTTGAGTCGGTGGGGGACGTTGACAGATTTTGTTTGCCGTTGTGCGAGAAAATCTGCTTTTGTCTTCTTAAGTCGCCTTAAACATGGGTCACAGGCGGACGTCATTAGCCGAATAAATATTCGCCAAACAGAATCAATGGGACACTTGTGTTTCGATGTAAATGACAGCTGTGTTGGGAGCTTAAATTGGAGACAGTCGGCATGAAAGACGAGATTGGTTGAATGAACGAATGCTGACGAAAGTCTGAAAAAGTCGTTAAGTGAAGTGGAAACTGTAGCTCAACTGTTGAAATAAATGTGCTAAAAAAGATACATACAAAATGTGTACAAAATGTAATCTATGTGCTTTCAACTTTGATGTTTGATATTCAAAGATTTGTCAGTGGAAATCATGTCCTTTGAAATGTGAGGTGAAAGTGGAGATGTGAAACAGCACACAAATTCTAACGAATCACTACTACAACCAGTGGCACACACAAGGTGGCGGGTTAGGGGGTTCAAACTCCCTAAATATAAAACTTCCAAAAAATTGAGCCTCACATTTTTACGCAAAACCCCCCAAAATGAAATCCTGTGTGTGTCACTGACTACAACTCATAAATAAGTATTTAGCAACCATTTAAAAAAATATATAAATTATTAGAAATATTAAACATTTTAATTAAATAAAAAAAATTTTGTTTAAATTCTGAATAGTTTGTTTGATATTTTTGAGGATCTGAAAGTCCAAAATATATTTGTATTTAATTTTCTACATACAGTTACTGACTACAGCTCATAAATAAATATTTACCAACCTTTCAAAAAACCTTACAAATTATTAAAAGTATTAAAAAATTATAATTAATTTTGTACAAACTCTGAACAGTTTGTTTGATATTTTTGAGGATTTGAAAGTCCAAAATATATTTGTAATTAATTTTCTACATACAGTTACTGACTACAACTCATAAATAGGTATTTACCAACCTTTTTAAAAAATACAAAAATTATTAGAAATATTAAAAAATTATTTGTTATTATTAATTGTTTGATATTT
Organism: Melieria picta; assembly: GCA_964056695.1. Taxonomy (NCBI): domain Eukaryota; kingdom Metazoa; phylum Arthropoda; class Insecta; order Diptera; family Ulidiidae; genus Melieria; species Melieria picta. The sequence continues at coordinate 71,089,974 of OZ057399.1, read as the reverse complement.
TTGAGGATTTGAAAGTCCAAAATATATTTGTAATTAATTTTCTACATACAAGTTACTATTTTTTTACATTCAACAAACCATAATTAAAAAATCTCTTATATTTCGAAAGCCAAGCAATGCAATTGATTGCAATTGAAAAATATGAGTACAAAATATAAAATATAAAAACCTTCTCAATGTCAAGGAATATCTTTATGTACCCAAGCACTAAAAGCCTTCATTTGACTTTCACTTGAAGCTTAAATATTTTGTATAAAGCACAAAATTTAGCACTAATACTTATTTCTTGAAAATCCCACTCTTGCTTATCTCGATATGCATGGAGAAGGCAGCAACGTTGACGGCATAAAGCTGCAAACAATACAAACTGCAACAAGCAAAAAGCAAAGAAGCAACAATTGAACACAACATTGCATTAAATCCCACTTATGCCATGCAGCAACACAGCCCGCCCAGCTCGGTCGCTAGTGTGGCATACAAAATAGCACCAACTGAGTTCCGTCTCCAGGCAATGCACACACACACACAAAGTCAACGTTGCCGTCGCTTCACAGTTGCAACATGTTGCTTAAAATGAGCAAAAATAGTCAGTCAAATCTCGGCATGCACGTATTCACATATTGGTATTTTTTTTTTTTTTTTTTTTTTTTTTTTTTATTATAGAGATGGAAAGCATCGAAAGCCAAAACCCCGTCAGTGTGGGACTTTAACCTCACTAAAACCACCTCTTTCTCGTCCTTTAGCCCGCCCGGTACTACCGTTAGGTGTTTCGTCGGGAGGAGGGTTTAAGCACTAGGCTCAATCGTCTGTCGATTGTTCGACGTTGTCACAGTACGGGTATGATTTTTACTACCTACATCTATTGCGCTGTCTTTCAGCAGCCCGCAGACCCGCGATGACCTCAGCTGCCATATTACAGGCTGCGTCCCATTTCGCTTTTGCTGACGTCATATGGGCAATCAAGTTTTCCGGCGTCGGTTGCTCACCGAGAACCGCCGTTAGTTGCTGTCGATCCCTATTGAACCGAGGACATACAAAGAAGACGTGAAAAGCGTCCTCATCTACATCTGTACAAGTTTCGCAGAATGGCGAGGAGTCCCTTTTAAACCTGTAAAGGTATGCCCGGAAGCACCCATGTCCACTTAGTATTTGGGTTAAGTAGAAGTCTACTTCTCCCCACCTTCTGTTGATCCAGCTTTTAAGGTCTGGGATCAAACGATGTGTCCAGCGCCCGCTCTGCGCCGTGTTCCACTGATGTTGCCACTTCTGCGTACTGCTTCGCCGCAACTCGTCGCGAAGGTCCTTCCGTCGCTGACCCGCAGGAGCTTGCTGCACGGACTCTTGTGCCAAGATGTCGAATGGACACATTCCTGCTATAACCAACGCCGCTTCTTCTGAGACTGTGCGAAAGGCAGAACACACGCGGAGGGCGCACAGGCGGTAGGCTGATCTCGCCTCTCTACCATATGATCTGTGGTTTAGCGCCTGATGCCATATTGGGGCTCCGTACAAAAGTGTGCTTTTTACTACTCCAGCCAGTAGCTGTCTGCATCTTTGCCTTGGGCCCTTTGTGTTGGCCATTAGTCTTGCAAGGCCTGCGGCGGTTTTGGCCGCTTTTTTGCTTGCATTCTCGAGGTGGTTTTTGTACGAAAGCCTTGAATCAATCAATATCCCGAGATATTTTACCACTGGCTTTGACGTGATGTTGTGTTCACCCACCTTTATTGTTACTGTTTCTAGCTTTTTCCGGCTAGAAATCAGAACTGCTTCAGTTTTGTTTTCGGCAAGCTTCAACATTGCGCTCCTCAGCCACAACTGGATTATCTGCACTGTTTCATTTGTGATCCGCACAATGTCGCGTGTGTGTTTTGCCACTATGACTACCGCTATGTCGTCTGCAAAACCAATAATGTTTGCTTCGCTAGGAATATTTAGTCTCAACACTCCGTCGTACATGATATTCCAAAGCAGGGGCCCCAGTACTGAGCCTTGGGGCACTCCACCAGTCACATTGTATTTCTTGCAGCCAGCTTTGGACTCATAGAAGAGCTGCCTGTTTGTGAAGTAACTTTCAATCAGCCTTCGTAGATACTTTGGGATGCTTCTCCTTCTTAGGATTTCCGTGATTTGTGCCCAGTTCGCTGTGTTAAAAGCATTCTTTATGTCCAACGTTACTATTAGGCAGTACTTTTTTGTACCCCCCATCCAGCGTTCACCACTGATAGCTTTTCGCGCAAGGTCCGTGGCTATCTTCACTGCGTCGATTGTGGACCTGCCCTTTCTGAACCCGAATTGCATGTCAGCCAGTCCTCCATTGTCATCGACTGCGGCTGAGAGACGATTTGCAATAATCTTTTCCAGTACTTTCCCAGCCGTGTCCAGCATGCAAATGGGCCGGTATGCGGATGGATCAGCTGCTGGCTTGTCGGATTTTGGTAGGAGAACCAATCTTTGCCGTTTCCAAATGTCCGGGAATACCCCTTCCGCAAAGCATTTGTTAAATACTGTTGTAAATAGCATCGTTCGTTCCTTTGCAGCGATTTTCAGCACGGAGTTTGGGATTCCGTCTGGCCCAGGTGCTTTCCTGTCCTGGAGCTTTCCTACAGCTTCTACAATCTCGTCGTCTGTCACTTCCGGAAACTCCATTTCTTTGTCGCCGAAGTCTTCCCGCACGAAATCCGCCTGGCTAGGAAACAGAGTGTGCACAATATTTGTCAAAAGAGTTGGGCATGTCGGCTGGGCTTGTTTGCATCCTTTCAATTTTTTAGTGACTATCTTATACCCTAGGCCCCACGGGTTGTTTTCTGTGTCATCACAAAGTTTTTGGAAACATTGCCGTTTACTCTCGACTACCGCTTTTTTGAACTTTTTCCTGAGCTTTCTATGCTCAGCTTGCAGCTCGCGGAAGCTGGCGCTCTGTCTTGCTCTTTGACATTTTCTTCGAGCTCGGTTGCATTCCCCGCGAATCTCTGCAATAGACTCGTTCCACCAATAGACCGGAGCATGCCTGTTGCAGGGCCTTTTCCGTTGCATAGAAGCGTCGCAGGCATTTACTAGAGTAGCAATTAACTTTTCAGCTGCTGTTTGCGCTGGAAGAGTTGCATTGAGCTGTGACAGTGAGTCCACAAAGATGTCTTTGTCTAGCGATGACAACTTCCAGCTGATTCTTGCTGCGCTCGGTCTATTCTTCGTCCGATAAGACGGATCGGCTTGGCCGATGCTACAGATTATTGCCTGGTGGTCACTATGAGTGTAGAAATCGCCCAAAGTCCAAGTTGTATGGGGATAGATACCGTTACTAACGAACGTCAAATCAATTGCTGAACCTACCCCATTTTTACTAAAAGTGTGCTTGTTTCCGGTGTTCATCAGGGTGATATTCAAAGTTGAAAATGCGTCTAACAACGCTCTTCCTTTTGCTGTTGTCTTTCTACAGCCCCACTCAATGGCCCATGCATTGAAATCTCCGGCAATCAGTAGCGGCCATTTTCCTCTGGCGTCGCTGACCAGCTTATCCATTGTGTCTTGGAACTCGCTAGTGGTGACGCTGGGGGGTATATAGCAGCTGTAAATAAATATATCCTCCACCTTCGCACAGACGAAGAACCTGCCAGACGTGATTGGCCTTAAATCTAATGGCACCGCACTGCAGTTCCATATAGCGGCCTTAGCTGACGCGTCCACTGACCAGAGGTTATTTCGCTTCACTACATAAGGCTCGCTTAGCAATGCCACATGGATATTTTCTTCCCGTATTGTTTGTTGAAGCAGATCCTGTGCCGCTTTGCAGTGATTAAGGTTGAGCTGAATCAGACGCATCATTTCTTCGCGCTTTTTAGAGCCTCGTGGAAGAAGGGGCATTTTCTACTGCCAGTGAGGTGGTTTACCTCCGCTTTGTTGCTCTTTGTGCACAACCGGCATTTCCGATCCTGCTTGCAGTCCTTCACCTTATGATCCTTACTGCCGCAGTTAAAGCAAGCGCTTGTAAAATCACTGTCTGCGCTGTGGCATGCTTTAGCCAGGTGTCCAAAATCCCGACACTTATGGCATTGGAGTGGTTGCAACTTGGCGCGAATTCGGCACACAACCCATCCGATTCTAATCTTACCCGCCTCGAGCAGCTTGTTTGCAACCCTTACCGGCAGTGAGATACTTGCCGTCTGGGTTCCACCATATGCTTGGCGGATTGACTTCAAAGCCGTTGGAGGAATATTTTGTTCACCCGTCTGGGACTCTAGCGCAATTAGAATTTCCTCTTTAGTTGTCACCTCGTCGATGTCTTTTATCTCGATTTGGGTTTCCTGTGTAAACTTACGCACCACCGCGTCTTCTCCGAGCGCCTTTTGCACCACTGCCTCAAAATTGTCCGCTTCTGCCGATGTCGGGTTTGCCATTTGAAGCAACAGCTCACCTTTGGCCGTTTTCCTGACTTTCCTAACCATTTCGCTCAAGTTTCTGGTTTCAGGCCCGCTTTTAATACTTCGCAGGATGTCCGCATATGAGCACTTTCCGGTAGTTTTAACCACAATGGCATCAGGGCGCACTTTACTCTTCGGGATGCGCGTACGTGGGGGCACAGTTTTCCATTCGCTTTGCGCAACAGAACTGGTACCTCCATCTTTATTCCCAACCATGGGATGCGCAGCTTTTTGTGGCTCTTGTGACGCAACTTTATTTCCCACTTTCACCGCCGTATCTCGTTTCTTTTTTGGGTTCGGTGAAAGTTTCTCTCGGCCATCGAAGAGCGCTCTCGCTCTTTTCGCCCCGTCATTTTGCTTTCTCACTAATGGCGATGTTTGCGATGTTTGATTGCATTTCCGGTCAGCCTTGACCGCCTGCAATTCTTCAAAAAGGGCAGCTATTTCCGCCAACACATCTCGCATCGGCTGGTGAATTGTTCTTCTCTTTGCTCCGTTCGGACCGACATTTTCCTCGAACATGTCAGTTAAGGCATGAATTTTCGCACCGAGAAGCTCAACTACATTTTTAGGCTTAATTACCTGTTTATCCTGCAGGGATGGTGGAGACGATCGTGACCTTACCGGTGGCGACGGGTTTACCAAAGCTTTCAGGGTTGCTTTTTGAGCCACTTCCGAACCGGGAACAGCAACGGGTGCCCCTACATCTGTGGGAGTTAGCACCTCTCGTGGATCAGGACCAGTCGCCGCGCCTGCTTTCGCCGCCGAACGCGTTTCGGCACACCTTCCCAGTGGTGGGGGACTCCTCGCCATTCGCGCACTGCGCGCGAATGGGTCACTATCCCTTTCCATGATCCGCCCTCACTTTTGAAATATTCACTACTCCTGATTCACTAACAAGAACTACCTTTAAAAAATTTTTTAAAGTTCTTAAAAAATTGTTTATGCTGGCAACGCTGTTGCAAACTATGTAACTCTATTGTGAACAGTTGAGAACAGTTCTGATCCGTCGTTGTTGTTTGTTTACATTCGGCGATCAGATGTCACTCAACATTCGCCGTTACCGCACGAGCACTGTCACTATCAGGCTTTTGGATACGGTTAGAAAGCGGGGTAAATAAATTAAGATAAATTTGATTATCACCCCATTCAGTCGCCCAACTAAATATTTTCAGAAATTTGCCTAAGCTCAGGATCCACACTCGAAATAACACCGTGTGCCGCCGGGCACCACCAATCGGACCGCGACGAGAACTCCGCGCGTGTTTTCTAAGCGAAAAAACCAGTGATTTTTCAAAGATTCTCGGGAGCACCCTCAGCGCGACTTTCACTCAGCAGGTTCAGACCGACCCACCTTCACATATTGGTATGTAATAGTGTGTGTGTGTGTGTGTGTGTGTGGCGAGAAATCTGCAATACTTATGTTAGTGTGTGTGTGCGAATAAGGAATGGAATGGGATGCTTTAAGGAGCCCAAAAAATGTCAAAAGAAATAAATTTTTGTGCAAATTTTGTGAGTGAATTAGTGTTGCCAGCTGGAAAAGAAGATAGTTGAGATAAATGAAATATGGAAATATAAAATATATAAAAATATATACATGTAATTCAAAAATTTACTTGAAAAATGCGCACAAAATTAAAAGCAACACAGTAACTGAACCATAAAAATAGCAGCAACAACAGAGACTTTTGCAATGTTGACTGATAATAAAAATGTAGACTGATAATAAAAAACCACTTGCATTTAAAACAATGCAAGACAATAAAACACAGCAGTTATGGCATAGAAATAAAAACCAATACAAACAAGTAACGCAGACAAATGTAAAATTTCAGAAAAGAAGAAGACAAGCACAAAACAGGCAGCAACCCTGGCATTGTAGTTAGACAGCAAAACGCAAACTTTGGCGAATATTTGCGTACAGCAAGAGCGACGAAAGATGGGAGGCGACACATATGCCGCACATTTCCAGACTTAACCCGAATAAGCCCACGTAAATTTTTTTTCGAATTTCAGAAAGATTTTTTAGGAGCATACTCTTTATATGTAAAATAAAAAAACTGCATCATTAGTTTTTTAATCCTGCCCACAGGACGCTCGGAATGTCCTGTTACCATATGGCAACGCTGGGCGGGCTAGGAGACTGGTTTACATATATAAGCAAAACCGCTTTTAGCCTTTGAAAAAACAAAAAAAAAATGTTTTTTGGTGTTCATTCGAAATGGAAAAATAAGGAAATTTTGTTTACATTTGTGTTGAGATAATCTAGATAAATATTTCCTAAAGTTTTGTATGATATACCTTGAAGCATGGCAAACAGAGTCCTAAATGCAATTTACTACAAGCTGTTCGTACATTAGACTTGCATATATCTCCTGCGCATCTTCTCTTCTTTTCTATTAGAATAATGAGGTGATCGATTCTGTCGAATTGATCGAATCAAATTGGGACTTTTTGTACATCTTCCGTAAAATTGTCTATCATGCATAGAAGAAGTGTCACGCAAGTGCCGAATTTTTCCTTATATTTTCGATCCGACTTTGGATTCTTACCTAGGTATATTTAATATATTTCAAATATTTGAAATTAAAACAAAAAACAAGAAAACAAAACAAATACATTATACTAAAAACCAGTCCCCTAGCCCGCCCAGCGTTGCCATATGGCAACAGGCATACAAAACTTAAAAAAAAGTCCACGAAAAGTATTTTCTAGAGTAGCACACTTATGAGACGTTACTCCCTTCCTCAAACGCTTAAAAAAAAACACACATTTCATTACGCGATCAAGATAATAAGTATATATTTTAGACGTACTTACTTTTTCATACCCATTTTTTTTTTTGCACTCAAAATTTTGTCTTCACTTTACAATGCACTATTTTATACAAACAAACACGCACTGTCACCCAAATGATTTTAAGTGAAAGCAGAATCAATTCCGCGTTCAGAATGTGTTTCAAAGTAACGGTATCTATATTCGTTTGTAAGTTATGATCGTTTACAAATATGTCTATCGTGCGTTGCCATATGGCAACACTGGGCAGATTCGGGTTAATCTATATGCAGAAATATAATTTATGAATTTTGACTTACTTTTAACTAGCAAAATTCGGCAGAAAATATTCTGTCTTAGTTGTTCAACCATTGGTTGTGTTGGTGCTGCTGCCTGGCACAGCTAACTTTGGCGCTTCGTCAGCCAGTGTCAACAACTGTGCGCCAGTCGCTGTTATTTATACGACTGTGTCGTAATCAAGTTTACAACTTTACAACACGTTACAACACACTCACACACATGAAAACTCAAACTCAAACACAAAAACTGTAACACAGATAACAAAGCACAGACATGCCGCATGGCCACACTGTAGCTTGCCGCTGCTTTGGTGGCAAATGTCATAAAGCAGTTCCTCGTAGTAGAATTCTCCAACCTTTTCAGTCGGTCAATCTGGTGTCTGTCCTGATGGAGACCCCCAGAAAATCATCAAAAGCAAGTCTACATCAGCGCTGCTACCAGCCTGACTGGCTACGTGTCCGTGTCGAGTGTTATTCTCAAACCAAAAGAGATAGCTGCCCTAAATTTTCACTTTGCCTGTAGAAGAACTCTCCAGCTTTCTAATAGTGGCTCAATCTATCTTGACAGAAAACCCAGAAGATGTACGAAAGCATATTTACATGAGCGCTTTTACCAGTTTGACTGGCTACGTGTCAGCGCTTCTCTCGAGCATGGTTTCGAAACCAGAGAAGATAGCTGCTCTAAATTTTCAATATTTCTGTAGAAGAACTCTTCAGCTTTTCAACAGTGGTTCAATCTATCTCGACAGAAATTTCACAAGATGGACGAAAGCATATTTACATGACCGCTTCTGCCAGTTTGACTATCTTTATAGAAGCCCCAGAAGGTAGACGAAATCTTGTCTACGTGAGCGCTTCTACCAGTTTGACTGGCTACGTGTCAGCGCTTCTCTCGAGCATGGTTCCCAAACCAGAAAAGATAGCTGCCTTAAATTTTCATTATTTCTGTAAAAGAACTCTCCAGCTTTCCAACAGTCGGTCAATCTATCTTCACAGAAACCCTAGAAGATGGACTAAACCATATTTACATGAGCACTGCTATCACTTTGATCGGCTGTAAATACAACAAAGTTTAGCATTTCGATTTTTGTTTTGTTTTATTTTGCAATTGTTTTGATTTTGTTAGCTGCGTAAAACTGCCAGCTGATGCTCTTTTGTTGCCAGCTCTTTCGCTCGACCTGCCTCGCCGTTCAACTGGCACAACGCACACAAGAGTGCATTATTGTTTCTGGCATAAACGACAAGCCATGACTGTCGTGTAACAACGCCTACTACATGTTAGTGCTTGTCCAATCCCGTCCCGTCCCATCCTGCCTCGATGCTCATTTGACTCATTTCACAGTACCTTTTCGACTCGGTCGACTGTCACTTTGGCAGGCAGGCGGTTCGCTGGGCCTGAATTTAAATCCTTCTAATTTTTGCAAAAATTGCACGCCAACATACACAAAATGGCGCAGGGTTGCCAGCATAACTGAACGCTGAACTGTACAATTTGTCGCTATTGTTGTTGTTGAATTACGTATATGTGTGTGTGTGTGTGAGTGTCTCTGCAATATACATTAACGTTGCTTGCTGGCTATAAATTAAATTAAAATTCACGCCCGTTAAAATTTTAATAAATTTCTCACAGCGCTTCTTGATTGCTCATACGACATGTAGTGCAACAACTGCTTTTGTTGTATTTAATATGTGCATGTCTGTGTGTTTGTGTGTTGTCATGCTGCAAGTAGCGTTCGCTAAGGTGTGCCATGTGCCGCTGTGAGCTGCATTAATTTGTCATTGTGAAAGGTTTTTGTTGTCTTGGCTGGAGTTTGAAATTTCTAGAATTAAATTTTAATTACGGGGACGCAAGACAAATGAAATGGACTGCAAGTTTTCAGTTGAGATTTTGAATAATTAATATTTATTTTTTAAAGTTTTTTGACGTTTTAAAGTTTAAAGCAAGTTTCTATATTTATTAAGCAGTTGAGGCTTTTAGTTTGTTTGGTTTATAACAAAAATGAATCTTCGCGCATTTGACTTCACTGTGTGGTAGTAGGGGGAAATTGTGTATCATCTCTTGTAGGTTATGTTTCATACGCTGAAATGACAGGTAAACATTAATTTAAATTGTGATTTTTGGTTTGTCATACCAGCCCATCACTTTCACTGCTCTGCCATCGAACTAAAACGCTCAACATTCCCGTAAAATATTCGACTGCAAAAAGTCACTCAAAGTCAAATGGCAGCAATAAAAGCAACAAAAAATTCACTTACAAGAGTTAGACAAGCAAGCAGCCGTTTAGTCAAAAGAAAAAATATATAAATGAAAACAGAAAATTGAAGCAAGCAGCGACAGTGAAAAGGGCGCTGAAGGTGAAGAAGACGAAAAGTCACCGTGTGCACGAAAAGTAAATGTGTCAAGGTTTTTCTGCGCAACAGTCACAAAGGATGCGATGTGAGGGTGCGAGAATCAAGCAGAAGAACGAATATTATTAAAGTAGAACGAAGGAGTAGAAACATAGGTATGACACAGCGTGAACGATGTTCGCGGCAGTGTGGAAGCGAGAAGGCAAATTCAAGATTGAAGTAAGACACTTTTATTGATGTGTGTGTGTGCGTGAGTTTCAATCTAAAATTGCACCGGTTCAGGATACGCAAGGACACACATGCGCACAAAATAAACTAACAACAATAAAAACAAAACAACAACAAAAACAACAAGCAGCAAGTAAGAGAATACAAAATAAGCAGCGCGCATCATCGAAAGGGTTAAGTAGACAACGTTGGGAGGGCATTGAGCACAGCAGGCAGATATGGCAGAGACGGCAAACGACTGCTTGTATGTTTGTGCCGAGCGGCCGAGCGGCGAAAGTGTGCGCCAGTGAAATGCCGACAACAGTTCTTGGCGTCTAAAAGTTGAAGGAGCTGTGAAGTTGCGCCTGTCGCAGCTGCTCGTTGTCGCACAGCTGTGACCATTGCTAAGCTGATTTATTTGCTGTTGCTGTCTTTATTCTTACTCAGTCTTAGAATTCTTGTTGCTGTTGTTGAGTTTTGTTCAAATGCAAACCTTGAACCTCTTTCGTTTTCATTTGGAATACGTTTTTTTGTCTTTTGTAAATGTGACTGAAGATGACATTGACTGTGTATCTGTCTGTCTATCTGTGTGTTTGTATGGTGTGTGTGTGTGTGTGCGTTTTTTACATTTTTTTTAAATTATGTTCAATGCTTTCATTCTAATTGATTTTTAAGGCTTGAAGCTTTCACCAAAAAATTTTATTGAATTTTTAAAATTTTTTCATGCCATTGAGTTAACAAAGTTCGCTTTCACCAAACATTTTTATTGAATTTTTAAAATTTGTATTGAAATTTAGAATTTTTATTGAATTTTTAAAAATTTTTATTGATTTTTTAAATTTTTTCTGACTCACTGGCATTGAGTTAGCAAAGTGCGCTTTGACCAATAATTTGTATATAATTTTTAAAATTTTTATTGAATTTTTAAAATTTTTATTGAATTTTTAAAAATTATTATTGAATTTTTAAAATGTTTTCTGACTCACTGGCATTGAGTTGCCAAAGTGCGCTTTCACCAAACATTTTGATTGAATTTTTAAAATTTTTATTGTATGTATAAAAATTTTATTGAATTTTTTAAAATTGTTTATGAATTTGTAAAATTTTTTCTGACTCACTGGCATTGAGTTGACAAAGTGCGCTTTCACCAAAGATATTTATTAAATTTTTAAAATTTTTATTGAATTTATAAAATTTTTATTGAACTTTTAAAAATTTTTAATGAATTTTTAAAATTTTTTCTGACTTACTGGCATTGCGTTAACCAAGTTCGCTTTCTCCAAACACTTTTATTGAATTTTTAAAATTTTTATTGAATTTATAAAATTTTTATTAAATTTTTAAAAATTTGTAATGAATTTTTAAAATTTTTTCTGACTCACTGGCATTGAGCTAACAAAGTTCGCTTTCTCCAAACATTTTTATTGAATTTTTAAAATTTGTATTGAATTTATAAAATTTTTATTGAATTTTTAAAAATTGTTAATGAATTTTTAAAAATTTTTCTGACTCACTGGCATTGAGTTGACAAAGTGCGCTTTCACCAAAAATTTTTATCTAATTTTTAAAATGTTTATTGAATTTGTAAAATTTTTATTGAATTTTTTAAAATTATTATTGAATTTGTAAAATTTTTTCACCAAACATTTTTATTTAATTTTTCGAACTTTTTCTGATTCACTGGTATCGACTGGAGTCGACAACGCGCAGCTACGGCAGAACCTGCAACGAATCAAGTCGGCCAGACCAACTTCTTGTTACCATATCGAAATTTCTCTATCCTGGGCCCTTTAAATGAATCCATAAATATTGCTTCTTTCCCGCTGCACTGCTAATTCGCACTTGGAAATCAGTCAAACAGTTCAGCCGTCAACAAGCACGTCGGAATCAATTAAATTCAAATTGTGTTGCAAATCTACACAATAACAACAACAACAACATCGACAATACCAACGCCAACGACAGCAAACAGCTGCTGAATTGCTGAAAAACTGCAGGCAAATTAGAAAAGTCAAATAGTTCGCACTGCTTCTTGTTCCGCCCCCGCCACCCCCTCGAATCCATCGTAATGCTGGCGCGATGTAGGCAAACATTTTGTGCTCAGCCAGGCAGAAATTGTAATTGCCACACATGCAGTCGAGCGGTGTGTGCTGCAACTGTTCTATAGGTTAGTTGTTGTTGTTGTTGTTAGTACTCGAACATGCCACACGGAACAACGGGCACACACACAATCGCACTTGCTGGCAATTTGCAGCAATTCAAAGACTCAAATGCAATGCCAACTATGAAGCGTTAAAAAAGGTGAAAAAATTAAAACAAAACTGAAAAGAAATCGAACCAAAATAACAACAAAAAGGTATGAAAAAACAAAAAAACCAACAGGAAGTAAGTGCAGAGGAAAACAGTTGAAATTGAGCATTGCAAGAAGTGGCAAAGCGCACTCGACGAACAAGCAATGAAAACAAGAAAAAAAACGCCAACTTCATTTGACGACATTAATCTTTGGCAGCAGTAGCAGTTAGAACAATAACAACAATGACGAAATGCTGTTAGCAAAATAATGACACAATTTTCCACACTCAAGCAAAGTAACAAAAAGTTACAAATAAAGCAAAGAGTACACAAAAAAACGTGATGGAAATTTCAAGTCACTAAAATATCGCATGCAACATAAAAGGCACAATTTGCCAGCGGTGCGTTTTATTAGTAGAAAAAGTGAAAAAAGTACTACGGCAGTTGTAGTAAAAATTCTTATAGTCATTGTTGTTGTTGTTGTTGTTGTTGAAGCAATGTCATGACATTTAACAATATTTTAATGGTGTGTTGGTGAGCTGCACTTTTACTGCATCATTCAAATTCATTTGTTTTTAACGTTGAGGCGCTTAAAAACGTGTGACATGGTCGCATTGCTGCTGATGCTTATAGTTGTTGTTGTTGCGTTGCTGAAACTAAAGCAACGAGAGAAGTAAGCGAGAAGTGAGCACTAAGTGAGAAAAACAAACTTTGTGTGGTTGTCAACTATAGAGTTGCCATGTGCGCTTAAACTTACCACAGCTAGTCATCTATCATAACTGCAGCGGATGATGAAAAAAAAACTACCACACCGTAGTCGATTTATTTATGGTTAGAGTGAGTGTAAACCAGCGAGTGTACAACAACAACAGCTAAATGCAATGGCAGCTAACAGAAAATGAGTAAAAACGATTGTGACAAATTGCGGCAAGTGCAAAGATTAACGAGCGGTAACAATAAATGTACAGAAACAACAACAAATATACAATGAAAGCATATAAAAATCAACAGCAACAACAAATGTACATAAACCCAATACTGCCAAATGGGGTTTTAAACACCCATAAAATGGGGTTAAGACCAAAGGTCATATCTCAGTGCTTGTATGAGTTGTCAGAATGTTTTTATTTTTAATTTTTTGCATTACCATTAAGAAAAAATGGCGCAATTTGCTGGCTTTATAAGTGAAGACGAAGTTGCCAGGAGGAAGGCAATATTTCTTTATTTTCTAGTGAGCATTGACTATTGACGATCAGAGATGACAGTTTCATGTTGACTTACAGAGAAAACTTAGTTTTCTTACACTCTCGTTGAAAGTCCGCAGCCTTGTTGACTTATCAGTTTCTGATTTGTTTTTTTTTTAATGCGCCGGAGGATCGCTGTAGCCATGTGTTTTCGTCCAATACGAGGACAGTCCAGTTTTGCTTTAAACGAATTTTACTTTTCTTATACTTTCTTTGAAAGTCCACAGCCATATTAAGTTAACAGTTTTTGATTTGTTCGTATACGTTCGTATGTCTGTCTGTCCAATACGATTAGACAGTCCAAATTTGCTATAAAAGAAATTTCGTTTACTGAAACTTTCTTTGAAACTCCACAGCCAATTAATTTTACCGTTTTTGATTTGATATCCCTGGATTGTTGCTGTAGCCATGTTTGTTCGTCTATCTGTCAGTTGATACATATATGAGTAGTGTCCGACCGAAACCACTTTTTTGGGCCGAAACCGAAACCGAGTTTCGGTTTTTTTTGTAATATTCGGCCGAAACCGAAACTTTCTAGTTAAAATAAAAATCACCATATCAAGCATTTTTTTTCAACAAACGAATTTTACATTAAGTAAATAAAGAACAAACAAACAAACATAACATAAATAAATAAATACTTATTAATAAAAACAATGTATTCATTTCTTAAAAACATAAACATGAAAAAATCAGCCGTTCATACCTTACTCGCTAATATTCAAAATTAAATCATTTAATATTATATGCTAAAAAAAGTTTATTTACATTAGTGGCATCCAAATTACTCCTCCTTTCACTATATATCTGCTACACAATAAAATGTCAAAAAATTTTCTAGAAAGTTTCGGTTTCGGCTTTTCGGCCATTTTTTGGCCGAAACTGAAACCGAAACCACTTATTTTGGCCGAAACCGAATATTCGGTCGGACACTATACATGAGTAATAACCTTGAAGGATGATGAGATATAATGACAAAAATTGGTATTAATTCAACTTGAATTGTCGCTATGATTGCGTTCAGTAAACAGCTTAAGGTCAAGCAGGGTTACCATGTCGAATCAGTTTAAAAAAGTAAAACTACACAAATCAATCCAGAATATCAAAAATTTATTTGTATATATAACTAACAATGGCAAAAGACTCATAAACCAAAAAATCACAAATTTGTTTCTATATCTAACTAGAAATGGCAAAAGATTCATAACAACAACAACAACAAAAAACCACAATGTCCGCATGACATTGCAATTGGTTGCTGTGTGACCGACAATGCACACAATTTGTAGCATTTAATGCTAAATTTACTGTCAAAGTAACAACTGCAAGTGCTGCTACCATAACACAAACAACAACAACAACTACAATAACTTGAGCTGCATAAAAACATGCCAACAACATATTCCACAAAATACTTAAAACGAAAGCATACAAAAGTCAGCCAGGACATTTGCATCCATTGCGCTGCGCTGTTTCAACTGTTCCGCATGCGGACCAAAGAAAAAAAATGTGCCAACGTAAAACAAAAAATTTCATTCTACACTTTCAAAGTGGTTAATTGTCATCCTATTTTTACCCATTGTTGCTACTTCTTTGTTGGCATTTTTCAAGTTATGACAACATAAATGAAATTAATTGTAAGCGACGCTGTTCAACGTGGCGTATGCGTAACTTAAAAATGTAAATATGAAAAATTTCACTTTTAATTATAAATTTTGTTTGTTTGTAAAATCTGGCAAAAACATGACTTTATGTTTGTTATTGTTGTTTTAACACAGACAATAAAACAAATTATTATAGCGACATTGTAACAGAGACGTTGCTGGGGCCAGCAACAGCAGCGTTAACTGCCTGTTTGTACAATTCTCGCGGGGTTTGATTTGCTGCCAACAAATTTAAAATGAATTGCAGCTAAGTTGTCGCTTCTGTATGGGCTGAAGCGTTGCTCTGCTGTTGTTGGCTTTATTTTATGTGATAGAAATATATATTTGAGTGTAAGTTGAATGCCAGTTGGCAGTGTGTCAACAATTTCTGATACCAGCAAAGAGGCGTTCAAGTGAGAAAAACAAGTTTTTGTTTTTTTTAATAAGTAGTAAAATGTGTAAATGAGCATGAAATGTTTGCAATTTGGCCAAGTTTCAAGTATTTTTTCTAAAAAAAAAATTCTGTGTGAACATTTTGGTGAGTGTGTGTTGGGTTTATGAAAATGTTTGCGCATTCAGTGATGACAGACATGGAAGCCACAAGCTGAACTGAAACTGAAAGTCCAATCATTCAGGCTGCTTTATTCACCACACGAATGGCTTATTTATTTATGTGTGTAGTACAGAAGCAAAAGGAAAGCAAAAACGAACTATAAACCACAACAAAAGCAGTGGAAATGAGTGAAATAGTTTCATGAAGAGTTTCAGACGTAAGTGTTTGGTATTTTTGTTGCAAACCTTGAGTTGCTCATGGAGGAGTTTGATGTCTTCATGTAAGCTTTGCTTTCAAATATATTTTTTTCAATCTATGCAAGTGCACTCAAAAAATGTAATAAAGCAATACATTTTCATAGTGTTTGGGCACTTGAAAAATTCCATAAATTCGAAGTCACTAATTCTAAAATTTTCCTTTTTCTTTTCTTGCAGGTAAGCAATAGAAAATAGAAAACAACATTTGGAAAATTCACACATTCTGGTCATTAATAATGAAAAGTCTCATAAGCTGATCTGCAAGTACACAATTCATGCATAAAAATCCTGGCAGCGCACACACTCACAACAACTCTCATAACTAATGAACTGCTTTTGACAACTAACAACTCACAAGCAGCTCTCAGTGGCAACACGTTGTCTGCATAATTGAATGTCGCATGTGTCAACCAACTTCAATGGAACATACGACATTCATTTATGGCAACAACGAATCTATCTGCTTTGCTGTGTACAAACCATTGAAGATCAACTGTTGCATTGCAAAATAAGAAGAAATTTTGTAGTTGTTTTGTTTGTTACTCGTATGCGGCGTCTTGACAGCAAAATGATTGCCTTGACGATGAATGGTTGCTGTTGTGTTGCCTGTGAAGCCCAGAGTCGCTGTTTTTCATTTTGCTCTTATTTTCTTGTTTGCTTTAGTGGCAACTGAAGTGTGCACCGAGCTCTGAATGGGCACAAGTGAAATGGAATAATGTGTATTTTGTGCACGTTGTGCTGGTTTTCGTTTGGGAATTATATTTCAATTAGTGAATTTAAAGCACAAAACAAAACACAAAAGAAAGCAAGACACAAGTTTTCTAATGCACCAACATTTTACCAGGAATTTGTTTTATTGAATTGAATTAAATGCGATTTGGAATTTTTTGTGTTTTAATGTGTAAAAATAGAATTTAATGAAATAAACAGCGTGGAAAAAAATCAAAAAATATTGAAAAAACACAAAAAATGTATACTCTCAAAAAACTATGGTCCAAATATGGTAAAATTGCGTTTTAGTTCTTATTTCTGACGTCAGAATGTTTTTTAAACGGAGATTTCAAGGACTTTGAAGTTTCAGAGACATGAGTATTTTGAAAAATTATTTACAAAATTATTTGAAAAATTTAACAGAATGCAGAGCATCCACACGAGTATGAAATGAAAAAGAAAATTTCCTAGAATTAAAAAAAAAATAATTTTTTTATGCAAAAGGACGAATAAGAATTGAACATATTCTTCTAACACTTTTTGCTTAAATAGCCTTGAAAATTTGCAATAGAATTTTAATTTTTTAATATATCTCAAGGACTACCACATTCTTGGAAAAAAATAAAAAAATATTGAAAACACACAAAAAATGTATACTCTCGAAAAACTAGGAGCCAAATATAGTAAAAATGACTTTTTAGTTTTTTTCTTTGATGTCAGAATGTTTTTTAAAAGGAAATTTCAAGAACTTTGAAATTTCAAGGACATGAGTATTTTGAAAAATTATTTAAAAAATTAATTAAAAAATTGAACGTAATGCAGAGCATCCACACGAGTATGAAACGAAAGAGAAAATTTCCTAGAATTAAAAAAAATTTATTTTTTTATGCAAAAGGACGAATAAGAATTGAACATACTCTCTAAAACTTTTTGCTTAAATAGCCTTGAAAATTTTATTTTTTTAATATGTCTCAAGGACTACCTCATCCTCGAATTTCGTCCTTCTATTTTTATAAGCTTAGGTTACAAATTACTTAATACTTCTCTCTATAGAACAAAGATTTCAAGAAGAAGAAAAATGTAATTTATTTAAAATTAAAATATTTATTTAACGCATGAATAAATCTGTGAAAAATTGTTCATCCTTCAAATCCTTGAAAATTTTCCATAGAATTTTTAATTTTTTCAATATATCTCAAGGACTAATCCACATGCTCGAATTTCGTCCTTCTATTTTTATAAGCTTAGGTTACAAATTACTTAATACTTCTCTCCATAGAACAAAGATTTTAAGAAAATGAAAATTTCAATTTATTTAAAATTAAAATATTTATTTAACGCATGAATAAATCTGTGAAAAATTGTTCATCCTTGAAATCCTTGAAAATTTTCCATAGAATTTTTAATTTTTTTAATATATCTCAACGACTAATCCACATGCTCGAATTTCGTCCTTATATTTTTATAAGCTTAGGTTTCAAAATACTTAATACTTCTCTCTATAGAACAACGATTTTAAGAAGAACAAGAATTCAATTTATTTAAAATTAAAATATTTATTTAACACATGAATAAATCTGTGAAAAATTGTTCAGTTTAAGAGCAAAAAACTGTTTGCTGGCATTTGACTGACAGACAGCATCAATGTGTTGCCTGTTGTGTCTGTTTGCACAGTGAATGATGATGTCAACAACAACTCAATTGTGCAGAGCACAGAACACATAACACGTCAGATGCCAAAAATGCGTTGTTGCGTGTGTGTTGCATTTGTTGCCACCGAAATGTTGTCTGTCCATCTTCGCGAGCAGCGCCATCCTACAAGTAGCCTTTTGTTTTTTACTTACAATTTTTTAAACAATTTTTTATTCACACACACACACACATATATATATATATAAAGTGTCACACGTCCATGCGTAGATGTCGAAATAAATGTGTCTTTGTCTCATTTGTAACTGTAAATGTACAACAAGTTGTAATGAAACCTTTTCATATGCGTTCATCCATCTGTCGGACGAATAGTGTACAAGTTCGTGTAAAACGACATATGTGTATGTACATATGTGCGTATGTATTGTGAACACATACATACTGACCATATAAATGTCACTGTTATTGCTGTTGTTATAATATTTTAAGGCACACAGCGGACATGTAAAGCCAGCAGGCAACAGCCAGAAGCCAGCAGTCAGTCGGCAAGCAGTCCTGTCTGTCCGTGTCGCTGTCTGTCTCTCAGTCGGTCTTCTTGTCCATCCAAAGCACATTGCTTAACATTGCACGCCCACACGTGTCTTTCGCTCGCTTTTCTGTATCTGTGTCTCTTTTTCCCGGCTGTGACTGTGTCTGTGCATATGCGTGCGTGTGCGTGTTAATCAATCCGTGCACAACATGTCTATCTGGCTGTCCGTTTAACTGTGCCTGTGCGCCGCTGTGTCTGTGCGAGACGCGCATGTTGCGTGCCTCTGTTTAGTCGCAACGATTTCCGTTGCGCGCACGTTTGACTGTGCGCTGAATAAAATAAATGAACAAGTTTATTAAATCGCATGTCAGTGTGATGTCCCTATACACTCCCACACACACTCACACACACATGCATACAATCATAATAAAGCATTACAGTAGCCAATGATAAGGCAACATTTCGGGCTGTTTGTGTTTTTTGACTGTTTGGCCTTGTTGTGCCGCCGCGTCGAGTGATGTATGACGCTTCCATATGTGTGTGTGTATGTATGTGCTTATATGCTTGTAGTGTGAACAACATGATGATTGCAAATGTTATGGCCTACCAAGAAAATTGTAAAAAAAGGCAACAGAACAACCCCAACAAAATACTTCAAGTCTTATTTTATTGCATATTTTTGCGTGTTGCTGCTGAAAGGCCGTTTTGTTTTTTTGCCAGTCAACAGCAAAAAACCCGACAGCAACAAGCTAATGTCACGTGGAGTGAGAATATTGAGTGACTTTATTTTCCCAGTGTTGACTTTATTGTCTTTGAATTTATTCTCAAGTATTTATATTTTTCGAAAGAGTTTTAGGTTTTATAAGACTGAATAATAAATGGTTTCTGTGACAGTCTAGACTTCAAATACGTTAGGGAAAGCTTTATAATTTAGTAGACCAATCCTCCAAGGTGCAGATACCTTCTGAGGCTAAGGTTTGCTTGGGAGCTGTAGTCAGTGCAGACTCCGTTACAATCAGATCTCTTGGCTTGCAGTGACTAGAAAAGTGGTTATCTGTTCCTTGTTATTTCGACTATTGGGATATTTGCACATTTCCTTAACCTTTCCTACATCTTTCAACACCTTAAATTCTTTTTTTTCCTATACTTCACTTTCCTCCACTTTCATCTGCATCTCTCATATACTTTTCTACACCTTTCCTACATCTTTCAACACCTTAAATTCTCTATCCTTCCTATACTTCACTTTCCTCCACTTTCATCTGCATATCTCAAATACTTTTCTATACCTTTCCTACATCTTTCAATACCTTAAATTCTCTATCCTTCCTATACTTCATTTTCCTCCACTTTTATCTGCATCTCTCATATACTTTTCTATACCTTTCCTACATCTTTCAACACCTTAAATTCTCTATCCTTCCTATACTTCATTTTCCTCCACTTTCATCTGCATCTCTCATATACTTTTCTATACCTTTCCTACATCTTTCAATACCTTAAAGCCTCTATCCTTCCTATACTTCATTTTCCTCCACTTTCATCTGCATTTCTCATATACTTTTTTATACCTTTCCTACATCTTTCAATACCTTAAATTCTCTATCCTTCCTATACTTCATTTTCCTCCACTTTTATCTGCATCTCTCATATACTTTTCTATACCTTTCCTACATCTTTCAACACCTTAAATTCTCTATCCTTCCTATACTTCACTTTCCTCCACTTTCATCTGCATCTCTCATATACCTTTCTACACCTTTCCTACATCTTTCAATACCTTAAATTCTCTATCCTTCCTATACTTCATTTTCTTCCACTTTCATCTGCATCTCTCATATACTTTTCTATACTTTTCCTACAGCTTCCAATACCTTAAATTCTCTATCCTTCCTATACTTCATTTTTCTCCACTTTCATCTGCATCTCTCATGTACTTTTCTATACCATTCCCTTACACACATTTTCCACCACTATCTGGAATTTTTTGAATATTTCACCTTCACCCTAAACAATTTCATCTCCTTTTCGTTTTGTGTCGACCGTATTTTTGTGATTTTAATTTTAAACTTCAATTATTGTGCTTCAGTGGGTTTAGTTAGGTCAGGTTAGGCAGACAGCTAGGCGATTGGTCAACTAGCAAACTTGGGGTCCTCTAGAACCCATTGTGATGCCTGAAGAGAGTGTGACAACCCCTCTCTCCTCCTCTTGTTCAGTATTCGATAATGTCAACCATTACCAACAAATTTAAGCTACAGATGAACTCAGCTCTATTCTCCCATCTCTACCATCTGTCCAGATCATCAAACGTTTCACTGTCTAGATGCCATTTTTATTCCTTAATAAATGTTTTCCCTTTTTATATTAATTGAAATGAAATTTTATTTGTTTCAGTTTGATTTCAATTTCATATTGTTTTCGCCGCTTCAATTGCATTTTCATTTTTCATTGCATGCTTTTACATTATTGATTTTTTTGCGTTCTCTCTGCCCACACTTTATTATATCTTCTTTTGCCAGCTTTGAGAATATTTTCATTTTTCTTATCTGCCTCTCAATTCATGGCTGAATCTTTGTTGTTCAACTGCTTTGCCAAAGGTCTGCAGATAATTTTCGCCCACGCTTACAATTGCGCACAATTCTTTGCCAGCACTCACACACACATACAAATAGAAAATTGCTGAGTCTATCTTTCTAGCGTTATTTCGCTTATTAATGGCATCTTTTTGTATTATTTTGGATTTTGTTTGTTTCCTCTCGTTCGCATTGCCTATTTGGCGCTTTAAATTGAATTCATCTTTAATTCGCTTTATTATGATTTTCATTGCTTTTGTGGTGCCTATTCAGTTTATGTTTTCTTCATTACCACCTATTGTGACAATCGCTGTTGCCGCCCACTGCGACGTGCCCGCAACGCTTACAGCTATACAGCCACACACACACAGACACACACACGCACACGCATATAAATGTATCTAAGCGCCCATCTCATCAGCCGCACGTGCATTCGTTAGCAACTTTTGTCTGTCTTCCAATTATTTTAAGTGCTCTATTGCCGCCGGCATCATCGCACTCGCAGTCGCCGTGGCTTCATCTTCCATTTGCCAGTTGCCAGTTGGGCTTTTACCCGTTTGCCGTTTCTATGCCGCGCGCCGCTAATAGGTAATTATTGCCAGCGACACGCATCACAGCCAGCAGCAGCAGCTTCAGTGCCAGCGATAAGTAGGCTGCCAGCGATTGATTGCGCGTTGCGTTGCCAGCAGGTGGCGGCTGTTTTCCCTTCGGGCTTTGCTTGCTTGTTGCTTTCATTTTCAAAATCAAATTAAATGATATTTTTATTGCATGTGTGTCTGTGTACATACACATCCCTGTATGTGTTAGATACATTCGGGTGTGTGTGTCTGTGTGTGTCGCATGTGTCGCATGCGACACATGTGTGCAGTGCCAACATTTCGACTTAATTGAAAACGGCAAGAGAAAAAAAAACAACTGCGTAATTGAATTACTTTCGCTTTATTAACTGCATTCTTATGTTTGCCGCCTCATTGTGTATTCTTGCAAGGTGTATAAAGTGCGTCTGACGCCTTTAAGTATGCAATTAATTGCATTTATGCCCTGCGGAATTGCATTGAAGCCCCTTTGCGTTTCATTGCTGAATGTTGTTTTAGGCTGTTTAGCTAAGTTGAGCTGTAGCTTGATTTATATGATTTCAATTTATTTAATTGGAGATTTATGCGAATTAGAAAAACTCATATTAGGACTACGCACAGTGTCGCGAGTAGGGACAAAAATAAAAAAAATGAATGTCGTAAATGTAGAAAAATAAGTTTGTAGTACTGAAGTAAATACCTCAATTTACTAAAATGTGAAAACGAATTTTAAAAATATTAATTTATATACCGAAGGCAGGCCACCAAACTTGCACTTTGTGAAGGTTGGTGACTTGGGTAGAAATTATTGCAATTTGTTGAATCTAATTTCGAGGCCTCTTATTGAAAAATGTCCCATGGAACCTTATGTTAAGTAAATATATTCTATAAATATACTATTTTTCCAACTCTGTGGAAGCTTTCCCTCTTTTGTTTTGCTTTCCATATTCCTTGTACCGCTACTTGAAGAAACGTCAATTCGTAGGAATAAAAGTGCAGTGTCATCAAACTTTAGATAAACTTAAAAAAAAAACTACTTCTTACTACTTCGAGATTTTACAATTTGATATAGCTGATAGTATGTATTAATAGAAACCATGGACTTTAGCTGCACAAACTTGCAAGTTTTTAAGAAATTTAGCATTTTCAGTGCCGTATGCAGTATGGTTGGCAGGAAAACATAGCGACCACTGCTGCGCTTCGATTGAGCTATAAATTTTTGTTTGTAATAATATGCAAACACCACTTGATTTAGAAAAATTACAAAAAAAAGTTATATTCGATGGAAGGCTTCGGTAATACTGGGTGGCTTGCCATCGAATTAAGGCAACTTTCGAAAAGAAGCAAAACTTGTTAATGTCTTCAGAACCAATTATAGCAGTTAATAGGAAAATTAAAGTTAAACATGAAAACCGAAACTCTGATATACTGCAATATATAATATCTGAGGAAGTTGAAGAAAGGAGTTTTTAAATTTTGTCAAAAATAGATGTAGAGGGTTTAATTTCCAATAATTCATGATCGAAAACCGATTATCCTAGCAGTACAAATTAACAAACTGTAATTTTTAATGGAAATATATGCTCTACTGAGTTTAATAAGAGGTGTTATTATTTTTTATTTGGGTTTCAAATTACTTAGTTACTTACTTATAAGTATGCACAGATATTTGTAGTTTGTTCAATATTTCCTTTTTTTATGACAAGCGTATTTGTAGGTTGATCGAAACCATTAGTATACACCTTCATATTGATGATATGAGTTGCTGTACTAAATTTCATCAATATATCTTTCATAGTTTCCGAGATACTGTCAACTTAGTATTTGGTTTGTATGGGAGGTGGGCGTATCCGTGGGGCGATTGAAGTAATTTTTTGCGTATTAACTTCTCTTTATAACAAAATCATTTGTACAAAATTTTATTGTCGTACGACTATTCCTTCTATTTGTATACCTCGCTACTATGGACACGCGACACTGTGCTACGTGGCGTATGAGTAACAATCAATAGACAATTGATTGAGTGGGTTAGATTTGGTAACTTGGCTGGCCTAATCTACCACGCATAGACACTATTGGGTGCCTAATGGTACCAGTTGGAGGTACTACGTGGCGGATGAGTAACAGCGGTGCCAGTTAGAGCTCCTTAGTGTTTTCGATTGACTTAAAAGTGATCGGTGAGAATGTGGGTGTTCGTAGCGAAGCTCAGAAGCGACCTATTGTCATGCCTGGGGATCTCATCTAACCCAGAGAAGAACGGGGCCTCTTAATGGATGGATGGATGGAAACAAAAGCATAGAATGTGCCAGATTTTGTTGTTTAAAAACATTCATTGTCGTCTTTATTGAGGAGAAATGTCGTATTTTCCCTTTGCTGGTGTCCATCTTTGACGTGCGCTGAAACAAAACTGAGTTAAGCAATTACAAAACAGTCTGAACAATATTTTTAGTATGAAATTGTATTTTTCCAACGCCATCTTGTGCGACTCGATTGCAATTGCACAATGCTATATACAGATTACTAAACCCATCTAGTGAAAAAGTAATGGATTTCTTTTTTACTGCACCTTTTAAAATTTTTTGTCATTTCCCAAAGTTTCTGTTTGTGTATAACAAAAACAAATTCAATTACTTTCTCGCTTTTTCATGCACTCATTAAAAACTACTTTCACTACCTGAAAACTGTTCACTTGCTTTTCGCCTCTGGTCTACGGCACGTATGAGTAATTTTTTAATTTAAACTGCACAAAACTTTTTAATTCACTGCGTTAACCAACGAGCGCGCGCTGCCACTTAGTACGAAAATTGCTACAACAACAAATGAAATAGTTGAAGCAAACAAAACAATAACAACAACTTTGTAGATAAATGCGCGCAAAGTGAAAAATGAAAGCAACGTAAATAAGAAAAAAAATCAACAAACAAATGCAGCTGATGCGTCTTAGGGGATTTTAATTTTGGTTTATTTGCAAAAACTCGCATCAATTGCATCACAACGCATTGTGCAGACTTGGCCACGTGTTTCACTCACTCACACACACACACACACACAACTTGAAAGGAAAAAGTCCAAATGCAGCGCATTCGACTGACTGGTGACACTGACTGATTGTGAAGAGACGCAGCGCAACATTTGGTGCATTTAGTGTGTTGTAGTTGTTGTAAATTTTATTTTTTTTTGTTAAATTTTTAATGATTTTCGCCAATTTTCACAAAATTTTACTTTATTTGTAATTTAGTTGAATTTATTTTTTAAACTTACTTTCCTATTACATTCATTAAATTCTACATTTTCAGACAGCTGGCTGTACAACAACCACAACAACAACAACTAAGATTAATGAGCAACGCATTCAGATAAATTTGACGACTGCACTGCAAATCGGACAGCGCTTCATCTTCTGCGAAATTCCCCTCCCCTTTCCCTTCGGTTTCCATTAGCATTGTCGTTGTCACTGACTGACACGTCCATTTGTTCAATGCACGCGTTCGCGTCCCACTTCTGCGCTGCTGTCGTAGACGCAAAATTCGCTGATGTGGTCGAATTTTAATTGTTGCCAGTCGCTTGCTGCCCCACACCCTTCGCCTTTGCCAACGCCTGCCGTCATTCATTTGCGCTGTTGTCACTGTCAGTGTCGTCGTCGTAGTCGTCGTTCATAGTGCACACTGCGCTCGAAAGTTCATTAAACCATAATCACTGGGACTCAGTGGCGGTCCGCTGAACCTTTTAAATATGGTAATTTTTCTGCTGGCACATTTGTGTTGGTGTCGCGCTTCGTCGGCCGAGTGGTGATGGCCTCGACTGGCCGGGCACAGCAATTGCATAATTAATTTTGTCGCAGCATTTCTGACGTTCTAATGAAGTTTATCGCCGCGTCTGTTGCGCTGCGCTTACACTGTCGGCTTATTTTCGCTCTCACTCGCACACACACGAACGCGAGCAGTCGACTTTGCGCTTTTGCTTCATATTATTGGGATTTAGATATTTTTCGGTTTTTGCTTTTGTTGAGTTCATAATATTTTAATTGAATGAATTGTGGTTAGTGCGTGCTGGTTGTGCAGCTGGTAGCTGTTGTTGTTGTTGTTATTATTGTCACTGCTAACGCTGTATGCTGTTTTCTATTAGTGGCTGTGCGGTTTTGTGTTCTCTGCCGGTGGCCACTACATAATTAACAATAACATTAAATTTAGTGCCATTAAAAAATAAATTTTCACATTAATTAAAAACCAATAAAAAATAAAATAATGAATGATATAAAACCAAAAAACATTTTATAGACATTTAATAGCAGCGAAACTCGAAAGATTTAATTTCCTAAGGCTGCAATTCACAACTATTTAGGCTTCACTGCACACTTAATTGCTTCATGCTTTTCTCTTAATCAGCACACAAATACACACAAACACACACACATATATATATATAACAAACTCCGTTGAAATCCCATAAACTGTCAACTTCAATTCCATTAGCTGTCAGCGGCGCTTGCAGCAAGAATTTGCCCAATGGACACAACTGAAATGTCACGTATACGACACGTATGTCGAATATTGAATTAAATCCATGCCAATTGCAGTCGGCCGACAGCAATTGCTGCAACGTTGCAAGTAATTAATGCAATGCCAAATGGCTGCACAACGTAAAACTCTGCCAATGGCCAAGCCAAGTCGAGCCGAGCCGATCCAAGTCAAGTCCAGTCAGGCCATGCCATATGCCACACTTGGCCCAGTTAAGTGGTCAAGCATGCAGCGCAAAGCATTTGACTCGAGCTGCCGCTGTGTGCGCCATAATGAAATCCATTTAGCTGCCAACAAAGCAATTCAAGTGCGATGCCAGTCGGCCATAAAGAGCACAGAGAAAAAAAATTACATTTTCAACTGTTTACTTGCCACAAACGTTTATGGCCCGTGTCAGCCATGTGCTCATGTTGCCATTGCCAGTTGTTGTAATAATAACAATAAAGTTTTACTTGCAACACGAAAACCGAATTCAACAACAGCAAAATTGTAGTCGTTGTTGCGGTGCAACGCTAACTTGCCACAGCTCGACAAGTCGCATGCGGCAAGCGGTGTTGGCTCCCGCAGTTGTAAACAAATTAAATCACTGTTTTCTGTTGGTGATTCATTGCACAAACAAACACAAACTCTTGCCCCATGCTTTGTAATACACACTGGAAAGTTCAACGTGAAGACAACAACAAATTTGAAAAAATTCAAGCAATGACATTGGAAGACGCAAAATAATGAATTAGAACTAAAATAGGAACAAAGAAAGTGGTTGGTTGTAGCTTGGTTAATTAATGGGAAATGAATAAAAAAGGAATAAAAAAGGAATAGAAAAGAAATTGAAAAGATAGGAAAGCAAGAGGAAAGAAATAGAAATGAAAGGCATAGAGAAGAAATGGGGAAAAATTTGAAAAGCAATAGAAAAATAATTGAAAAGGTATAGGAAGGGAATAGAAATGGAATAGGAAAGAAATAGGAAAGGCATATCAAAGACATGGGAAAGGCATGGGAGAGAAATAAGAGAGAAAGGGAATACAAATAAAAAATATAATAGGAATTAGAAACCAATAGAAAAGAAATAGTAAAGGCACATTAAAGAAATACGAAAGACATAGAAAAGCAATGTTAAAAGAATAGGAAAGGAATAGGAAATAAATATTAGAGACATGGTAAAGCAAAGAAATGAGAGAAGAATATTAGGAAAGGAATAGAAGAGGAATTGAAACAAAAAATTTTAAAGACATGGAAAGTAATATAAAAGGAATAGGAAACCAATAGAAAAGGAAAACAAATAAAATATTTAAGAAATACGAAAAATATAGGAGATGAGAAAGAAATATCAAAGACATAGGAAAGGAATGGGAAAGACATAGTAGGAAAAAATAAGAAAGGAATAGGAAAGACATAAGGAGGGATTGGAAAGGGAAAGCAATAGAAATGGGATAGGAAAGGAATTGGAAGAGATAAGAAAAAATGGCAAAGGAATAGGAATAAATGGAAAATGCATAGGAAAGGAATAGAAATGGAATATAAAACGAAGAGGAAAGAAATTGGAAAAGAATAGGAAAGACATAGGAAAGGAATGGGAAAGGAATGGTAAGAAAGTGACATAAGAAAGGAATGGACAAGGAATAAGGAATTGGAAGAGAATAGAAAAAGAATGGAAAATGGACGAAAGGAATGGACAGGAAATCAGGAAGGGAAGAAAACAATATCGAAAGAAACATATATCGAATAATTTCAATTAAGAGACAGAAATAGGAATCGAGGAGACATAGGAAACAATTTTGAATGGAATTGAAATGGAAACAAAAAAACAGAAAACCATAAAAATGGAATCAAACGGATTTTGCGAAGGAACATGAAGAGAACAGGAAAGGAGTAAAAATCAAATATAGAATCAATTCAGCTAAACTAAAAAAACTGATCATAGAATAATAAACGAAAAAGATTAGGAATATAAAAAAATGTGAAATTATCGCATAAATTAGACATTTTTCCTTACGTCTAACTTAAACGAAAAATGAAGAATAGGCGACGCAGTGACAACACACAGTCATTGCCACTCTTCCTCATTTCAGTGGCAACAAACTGGTGCTACCGCTGGTCCCCCCAACCGTCCTTCATATCTGGCGACTTCCTACGCTTACAAATCATTGCTGCTCACTGCTTTTGCCTCACAGTTGCCCCCCAGTTGCTGTGTAAAGACCCAACAGTAGAAAGCGCGAGTGTAGAGCAGAAGTTGGCAATGCAATTAAGCCAAGCGGAAGTAAGCGCCAACGAACACACACGCCACACGACCAGCCCTAACAGCCACACATGTGTTGATTTCCAGTCATACACATTTCTCTGTTTGTGTGTTTATATGTATTAAGTGTGTTGGTGCGCGTGCAAATCATACACGCGCACCGCATGTGGTGGCAAGTGCCAAAACCAACAATAACAACCACAATGACAACTGCTGCTCGCAATTGCATTTCATTTTGGCCAACTCGGTAACTGTGCTTTTGTTTCCTACACCAACTGAGTCTCGTTCTTGTGTGCTTCTTGTTGCTTTTGTTCTACACTTCTTGGCCATCAAGTGTGGCGCTTCTTGTCTCCGTTTGCCCACAATGTGCAACATTGATTGTACACTTTGCAGGAAAAACAAACAAGCAGCCGTCTCCTTCCGGTTTCAACGCGCTGCTTTCTTTCTTTCGTTTGCCGTCTTTTGTATTGCATTCGCTACAATTGTTGTTGTATTATTTTCCTTTTTTTTTATCGCGTCTGCTATCAACACTTGAGTTGCCATTGAGCTACAACTTGTAATGTGAATTGTAGTTGGCTTTTGTTTTCGATGGCGCATATGTTGCAATATTTTTTTTGCGGTGAGTAAACTTTCAAACTTTATTAGCAAGAAATGAAATGAAGAAAAGGGCGAATAATTGTTTTAATTTAATTAAAAATTAAGTTCAGTAAAGTTGCATTAAAACCTAAAATAAAAATGCTTCTCATACTGAAATCAATTCAATTATTTAATTAAATTGTAAAGTATTGAAATTACAAATAAAACAAAGAAGTAGGAGAAATAATATTTGAGAAAATTTGATTCGAGAAAATAATGAGAAATTTTAAGCTTTAAATAAATTTTATTAGAACAGTAATATTTAAATTATAAATATTGAAAGTAAATAAAAAATATTCTCTGATGTTTTTTTATTATATATTTTTTTTAATTTAATTTTAAATCAAGTTTTAAAAATAAAAACATCAGAATTTAACTGCCTGAACTTTATGTCGAAAAAATGCAACAAATTACTAGTTTAATTTTTAAAATAATTCCCTATTTAATGGCACGCTTTGAAATGCCTCCACAAGAAGTAGGAGAATAATGGGAAATTTTGGGCCTTAAATAAATTTTATTAAAACAGTAATATTTAAGTTATAAATATTGAAATTAAATAAAAAATATTCTCTGCGTATTTCTTTTATTAAATAGTTTTTTTTTAATTTAATTTTAAATCAAGTTTTACAAATAAAAACATCTGAATTGAAGTGCAATTTATGTCGAAAAAATGCAACAAATTACTATATTAGTTTAATTTTTAAAATATTTCCCTATTTAATGGCAGGCTTTGAAATGCCTCCACAAGAAGTAGGAGAATAATAAGAAATTTTGAGCTTTAAATAAATTTTATTAAAACAATAATATTTAAATTATAAATATTAAAAGTAAATAAAAAGTATTCTCTACGTATTTCTTTTATTAAATAGTTTTTTTTTATTTAATTTTAAATCAAGTTTTTAAAATAAAAACATCTGAATTGAAGTGCAATTTGTGTCAAAAAAATTCCAAAAAATTACTAGTTTAATTTTTAAAAAATTTCAATTGCACGCTTTAAAATGTCTCCACACACACACACTTACACCGCTGTAAGTGCAGCGTAAATGCGTTGTGTTTCCTTTTCAATTTCCGTATAAAAAGTGTTGCACTTTTTTACTGCAGCCGTTTTCCTTTGCCGTTATTTTTACGCTTTTATTTTGCTTGCTTTTGCTCATTTTTAAATTTCTCATTTTAATTATAATCCTTTATATGCCACTCGACGCACACGCCCGCACATGTCACACCTACACACACACACACACTCAGACATAAACAGAAATGAACTTTTAAACGCGCCCACACTGGCACACTTGAACGCATATAACGCACATAACGCTGCTCTCGTCGACCGTCTGTCTGTCTATCCGTCCGTCTGTCCGTTTGTCTGTTTGCGTATGCATTCGTTTATCCAGCGCTCACTTCACACTGCGCGCTACAACTTATGTCACATCAACGCTTTGTTGCTGGTTATTACTGTTGTTGTTTTTGTCACTGCAACAAAGTTGTATATATGTGCTTCACTACCACTGCCGCCTACTGATGCTGCTGTTGCTGCTACTTTTATATATTTTTTTTATTCACTTGTTGTTGTTGTATTTTGCAGCATTTCTTGTTTCATAAATTTCCGCTTTTGTATTTTAGCATTTCCGTTTGTGTTGCCTTTTATGGCGTGTCGCTATTTCTATTGTTGTTGTTATGATTTGCAACACAAATGTGGGTATTGTTGTTGTTGTTGTTGTTGGTGTCGCCGTTGCCCTCTGCATTTCACTTTATATGTATGTACACTTGACATATGGGATATTACCCCGAGGTTACATTTCTACAGCCATACATCAACATGTGCGCGTATGTGTGTGTCTGTGAGTGTGTTTGTGCCTTAAAAAGAATATGACAACAAATCGTGCGGAAGCTAAAGGAACTTGTCGCTCTGCCATTGCTATCATTTTTGTCGCTGTTCGCTGAGTGTTGCTATTTTTAAATACGCCGCCATACGGGTCGTATGAGTGTTATTATTTGATTTTAAAGGATATATGACTTGAGCTATGGTGGATTTTATGCAAGCATTTATTGTGCTTTGGGATTGCACGTTGCGTGAATTGAGTTTTATATCATATTTTTTTTTATTAAATTTTAAATGAGCAGCATGCGGAGTTTTTCTCGGTGCCAATGCGTGGGTTAAGGTCATACAATCATACTATTTATTATATTTATTTATGTGGCTGTATTTTATATAGAAACATAGTTGCATAGTTGAAGCATAGTTCATAAAAAATATTATAAAAATAATTAATGAATAGTTGGAAGCCAACGATCCTAACAAGGCTCATGTCTTGTTTTGGTTACTTTAATCGATTGGATTTTTTCTTGAATGGGTGATTAGCCTATCGTTTGCGGTCCCAGGTGATGGGGCTGCCATCTGTCTGGATTGTGCGAAGCGCCATCTGTGCATCCGATGCTGCTAGGTAGGAAGTAATCTTGGAAAACTCAGAGGTTGATGTCTTAGGTTGATGATTAGGTAGCTTATTTTGGATGAGGTATGTGCTGCAACACATTTTTGTTGGGCCAAACTGGCATTGGCAGTGATGTTGTTGTTGCGTTAGTACAGCTACTGGATAGGAAAATCTGCTGGAGTTGCTCATCAAAACTGATTGCAGTGACAAGGACAGAGCCTGGCATTGGTTGTGATGTTGTTACTGCATTACAACTGATTATTTATTTATTTATTTAATTTTTTATTTAATATATTTAGCTCAATGTACATTATGACTTACTTATGATAACATTAGAAACAGTAACAGTAATAATAATGAAGTCGTTTAACTCCGACAGGGCTCACGCGAGCGGGCCTGTCGAGCATAGTTCGACCGGCAAAAAGCAATTAAGAAAGTCTTCGCATGCCGCAAGGTCCGGATTAGAACATTAAATCCGATCTTACAGTGATTACAGTGAGAAGAACAAAAGCTGGTCCCAAGATAAAAGATTTGACTGTGTCATGCTGACGGGTTGAAATACAATTAGAAAGAAGGAGGAATTGAAAATTTAGAAAATGCAGTACCAAGTTAAGTAAACATCGAATTCATGGCCTTTGGTACGAGTGCACAGTGAGATTCAAAATATATAAAAAATTTTATTATTACACAAATTACTCATTACGCATTTAAAGAAAATTTATTATTCTGTTTGGAGTAATTTTCACTCTATTTTAATTAATACTGCTTCGTCTTCTTCTTCTTTCAATCTAATGAACTTTTTAGAGCATCCCTTCTTCAAAAGAATTATTTTTACAGCTTCTACTTGTACTTCTTTCTTCAATCCACTGCCAGTCTAGGAGCTTTTTGCTTTCATTTAATTGCTCATAAAATTTCCATAGATATTTCCAAGGCGTCCTTTTACTCTGCTAATCCTAGAAAATTACGTCAGCTAATCTTGGAAATTGCATTATGCTTTGGTGAAAATTTGGTTGAGAGATTTGATGAAAGGCATTAAGCAGCACTTTATGCGCCCACACACACTCACACACACGCTAACAATGCAGGCAACGTTGTCCTTGCAGGCGAATATTGCACAAAAGCCTAAAAGCGAGCGACAAGGTGTGCACAATAAATGTTCGCACAGCTGTTAAGTGAAAATCAATAATTGCCAACCACACATGCAGGCATCACACATATGCATTCAGCTGCACCTTAACTCACACACACAAAAATATATATATGAGAAAAATTCAACTCGGTCGAGAACAGGAAGGCAACTGCGCCATTGAAAACTAATAATAAAAATCCACATGGAAATCGATAATCCGTTTTTGCCATATCAGTAACGGATGCATACACCTACACACACACACACACAAGCAAAGCGGCGTAGTCGTAGAAAAAAATGCCTTTTGCTGCAATTTCACAAATTGTTGCCCGCCAGCAAAGAAACTTGTGTGCTTCCGCAGCATACTGAGTGTGTTTGTGTGTGTGTGTGTGTGCTTAGTAGGTGTTTATCAATACAAATATTGTGCGCAGCTAAAGAATGCGCAATGACTGCCGAGGTGTTGGCTGTGCTTAACGCCAACGATGCAAAGCGAATGGCTGCCGCTGTAGCCGCCGGTGATGTTTTTGTGGTTGTTGTTGGTGTTGTTGTTGCAACGTATTTATTATGCAAACATTGCACACTGCTGCTAAAAGGCAAAATGCTAAAGAGCAACGAGGGTAATAGGCTTAACAACAACAACAACAACAACAAAACTAAGCGAGCAAGCAAAAGAAAGGCGCCGATAAACAGCCGGAAGAGGGGCGCAGGAAGCGTTGGTGCTGCTCTTGGGCGCCGTTGGTGCTGCTAACAACACATTACGAAGACATTAAAAAGGATTATTTACGTTGGGCATTTTTAATAAATGTGCAATGCCCAGGTAGCAGCTGCCAGCAAGTCGAAGATGTAAAACGTGTCAGGCAGTAAGTCTGTCCGTTCGTTCGTTCGTACGTCTGTCAGTCGAACGTGCAACGGTTGGTTGGTGCAATGGCAAAAAATTGCTAGCGGCCAAATGCAGCTTTAAAGTCAACAACACAGCAGCATGCAAACAAGTTTTTTTGTGTACAAAAATTGTGCATAAAGGCAGCACTGAAGTGAACGTTTATGTTGGTGAATGCGATTTGTTTGCATCGCGTTGGCATTGTTGCTGTTGTGAATGATTTATGCTATGCAAAAGAAAGAAAAAATTGTATAGTTGACAGGTGGGTGGGCAATGACAGTTAATTGATGGAATTATGAGCACAATGAAATCTAATTTTCTATGCTCTTTTGAAGAACATTGAGCAATGTTTACTTGAAGAGGTTGACTTGAAGATTTTATGACATGTTTTCGAAGATTAACTGAGTCTTTAGTTAGCTTTTAGTTCATGAAATTTGCACATATTCTAAGAAACAAAATTGCTAGCATTCTAATTTTGCTTTGATCTCTACTAATACTGTAATTTTCCATAAGAAATGTGTGTCGTAACTGAACTTTTTACTCTTCACACAATCAGCATGACCGCTAAATATGTTTAAAAAGATAATTAAAATATTTTGATTTTATAGTAAAACGGTTAATGTCAGCCAATCTTTTACACCATCAATTAAGCTTTAAATTTGCAATGCTGAAAAAAATAAAATAAATCACACCCATGCACACATCCACACTTCAGCCAACGCTTCAGTGGCCATCTCTCATTCCTTATTGCCTCCTGCGCCTTTCCCCCGGTGCATTACATTTGCCCCTCATCTCATATACACCACTCGTATTGTCAATAATTACATGTATACATTCGACAACTGATTTTTTTTACCCCACAGCTGCCTTTTCCTTTCCCAGAGCTGCCTTTTCCCACCTCAACACAGCTGCCCGCTTCGCTCCTTTTTCATACTCACACACTTTATTTATTGTACGTTGCGCGCATTTCGCTCAACCACAGCACGTCAGTCCTTTAAATGCAATTAAACAAAATTTACAACAACAACGAAGCAAGCTGCAAAAAAATATATAAAATCCACCCCTTAATTACAGTGAAAAACGTCTTTTTAATTATTGTTAAACTAGGCGTATGATTGATTTTAAATTTACAGCGCAGGCATTCAGCGCCTGCACTGTAGTTATGTAGTTATATATATGTGTGTGTGTATGTAGTTGCTAATTAAATATAAAAATTTAATTTACCATAAAACTTCAGTAAATGCAATGAATTATTGAAATCCTTACTTAACACGCAGCGAAACCAATGCAACTGAAACGCGATGTTTGATGTGTGGTGCATCCTTGTTGACAGTGGTTTTTTTTTTAAATTTGCTATCAGTAATGTTGTGGAAATGGGTGGTGGGTTCTTTAGTTTTGTTGGCAGTGCATGGAAACTGTTGAGTTTTCATTCATGGACGAATATTGATTTCATTTATTAGCTCGACTACTTATTGACATATTTTTGTAAGGATCTGCATGTTTTAAAGAGCATAACTAAAGAAAATAAAATAAATAATAAATAAAATAAAAGAATCTATCTATACTTTATTATATAAAAACAAGTTTTTGAGCCACAATCAGGCAAAAACCACTGAACCGATTTAGATGAAATAAGCACCAAACATTTTTTGATCAGGGGGAATGGTACATAGGCTATATGAGAATGATCATGCCCCCTTCTTACGCCCACTATGGTAACAAAACTCATCTATGGTATGCTTTTGTAAGGCAATATCGGTATCAAACGGTTCAGCGTGTTATTGCGGGAAACATAGGCTATAATATAATCGGCCACGCCTACTTTTCGCGCCCACTAAACTAACAAAACAAAGTTACGGTACATGTCTGAAAATTAATGTTAATGTAAAATGATTCTGTGTTTCATAGCGGTAAACATAGACTATATAAGGTTGACCACGCCCACCTTTTACGTTTTCCTGCAATGCCCATTATGATGACAGAAATTAATTGTGGTATATTTGTGCAAAACAATATAAATATAAAAAAATTTTATGAGTCAATAGTGTGAGTCAATTTATCTATATATTGTATATAAAAATTAATGTATGTTTGTTTGTTGGTCCCACGACACTATAACTCAAAAACTAGACAGCCGATTAGTTGAATGTATGTTGCTGTATGGCACCTCCCATACAACTTAAATTTTCAATATGGGATATCTTCGTAATGAGAAGTCGGACAGCATTAAAATTTGGTGCGGGGCCACCGTTTAGATGTGCCGTTTCACTGGTAAAATTTAATGGGCGTTGGACGAGGGGCGTGGCTTTTTTTAAATGCCGGTGTAACTTAGGAACTATAGTGTTCAATCAATGACACTCGGTACAAAAGTACGATTTAGTTGTGTTTTTCGATAGGGGGAATGGGGTAGGTTTTTGACAAGGGGGCATGGCACCGCACATACAACTTAAATTTTCAATATGGAATATCTTCGGAATGAGAAATCGGGCAGCATTAAAATTTGGTGCGGAGCCACCGTTTAGATGTGCCGTTTCACTGGTAAAACTTTGTGAGCGTTGGATAAGGGGCGTGGCACTTTTTAAGCGGCCCTATTGTTTTGAATAACTTTGGAACTGCAAATCACACATCAAAGATATTTGGCACAGACTTACGATTTAGACGTGCCCTTCGACAGGGAGAGTGGGGTGGGTATTGGACGAAGGGCATGGCACCGCCCATAGAACCCAAATTTTTAATGTGGAATAGCTTCGGAACAATAAGTTGGAAAGCTTTGAAGTTTTGTATACCATCGTCCCATAGATGTGTTATTCTACTGGCAAAATTTTATGGAGATTGAACAAGGGGCGCGGCATATTTTTTGTGACTGAAATTTTCCGCGTAACTTTGGAACTGAAAGTCGCATATCAATGAAACCGGGTCACACCCTTCGACTGGAGGAATGGATTGGGCATTACATAAAAGAGACGTGGCATCGCCCATAGAGTGTAGTATGAAGAAACTTGATTTATTGGGCCCATTGACTTCAAGCTTGCGTGCAAAGCCGCAGGGCCCTACTAGTGTAATATAAAATAAAATAACATGAAATAAAATAAAATAAAGTAAAATAAAATAAAATAAAAAAAAATAAATTAAAATAAAAAAAATTAAAAATAAAATTGACTTGCTATACCAATTGTTCAGTTAGACTTCTATTTATCTCAGTAGGTAACTATTCGCGCATACAGCTATCTGAACATTAAAATTTAAACAAAATATTCAATCAGTTCAGTTTTTAATCTCAACAAAAGAAAACCTTCAATTAAATTGTCATCCTAAAAACGTACTCTGGATTGTTAAAAAGGGCCCAAATACTTGTAATCGAGTCAAGAAAGGTCAAACAAGAATACCAAATTTTTAAAAATAAATTGAAGCAGAAGAAGGGCACAGCTTGACAAGTGGAAGGATTGATACAAAGAAGTTAAATAACAAAGTGCAGAGCAGAAAGTGGAATGAAATTGTATGTTTGCCTTTTCTTCATCCACACATAACAGCCACCACTCGAGCCTCACACTAATGCAAAGGAAAAAAACAACAACAACAACTGTTGACCTATTCATCACTCACCCACCTTTGCTTGTTGTCGCTATTCCATGCTCAGTGCCATTGTCCGTTTTCGTGTCAGTCCGCCAATACAGTCATTCGCAGTTTGTCAATCAGTCAGTCAGTGTTTTGCAATAAATGAATGAATTTTGTTGCAAAAAATATTGAGTACACACAACACGAGGGAAAACAACTTAATGATGTTGTCTATTCAAATATTACAAAACCAAACTCACTCACTTTAATTCGCTTCTGCCAGTCTGGCCACGTTCTCGGCGGCGAGACTTCATATAAATACAACAACAACAACATGCAAAAATCACTACTGTTACACTTGTATCAGCGGCGGTGTGCTGGGAATTGCAACAATGCCTCATCGCACACTTTTTGAACGATTCTCCTGCCTCTAACTATCCTTCTCGTCCCGCTGCGTTTGGCGAACATGCAACACAGTGTTGGCAGTGTTGGTAGCTACCAGCAAGAGCTCAAAGAGGAGTAGCAATAACAGTAGATGGGCATGTCAGCAGCATGTCGTGTGGGCATGTCAGCATGTGTCCCATTGCTATTGCAAGTACACAAACTGTCCGAGTGTGGCATGTGTGTGTGAGTGTGTTGTGTGCGTGCTACAGTCGAGTGTGCTGGCCTGGCCTGGCCGCTGCACACAACTGCGCCATGTGTCTCGCATGTGCAACAATTGTTGCGCATACGCCCTGGGTGGCAGCACGCGAGCCGCCCCAGCCAGCCACTTTGATTTGTGTCTGTTACAACACACACACACAGCACAACTGTTGTTACTGTTGCTACTGCTGTTGTTATTGTTGCTTAGTGCTGTTGTTGGTTTTGTGTTGTTGCGGTTGTACCTACAAAGTGTCTAATGTCTGGCAAAATCTCATTTGTTTTAAATGTTCACGTCCAAAAAGTTGCGCCCCGGTTTTTCAATCTCTTTGCACTTTGTTTCAACTGAAATTCAGTGATTTGTGTATTTGCAATGCACTGCTGTCATGGTTTGTTGTTTCTTTCTCCATAGCAAACAGTTTTTCGATTCTTTGGTATAAAATCATGGCAAGAGAATCAATGTTTGCCTTGATTTTAGATAGAAAATTGAAAACGTTGGAAGAAGATGGACGACCGTACGCTGTGTGGTTGATGGGTTGCTGTTATGTTGTTTTTGTTGTGGCAACCACTGCTCGGTTGGTGGCTGGGAAAGACAACAGACACTTATAATTAACAGTCAATTTGTGATTAAGAATTAATTTATTTTAATTGCAAAAATTTAAAAGAGAAATTAAAAAATTATGTTAGTTCTTATTACTTAATTTGATAAAATAAATTTTTAAAATTTATTTGCAAAATAATAGCACATACAAATTATTTGTATTTGTGTTTATATATTTAATTATTAAATTTTTATTTAATTTTTGTTACTTCAAAAATATGTTTTTTATTGTACGTTAATATTATATTAGAAATACATCGTTAAAAATTTTTTATTAATGTTTTTAATTCCTCTTATTTGTTCAAAAAAAAATATTTATTAAATATTATTTAAAACTTTATTTATTTAATATTTAAAATTTTAATAATTTTAAAACAAAATAATGTTAATACAATTAATTTTTTAAATTAAAAAACATTGTATAATTTTTTGAATGAAACTAATTTTATAAAATAAAACAACAAAAACAAAGGAAACATTGTTGCAATTTATAAAATAAAATTAATGCAATTTATTTTTGTTTCATGTTTTTATTAAAAAAATAATAATTTTTTTATTAAAAGAAAATATTAATACAACTTATTTTAATTAATTTTTTTTAATACATACGTATTGAAAACCCGCTTTATTTTTAATTAATTTTTTTATTACAAATAAATCGTTAAAAATATATATTTTTTATATATTTATATATATTTTTTTGTTTTATTAAAAAATTAAGTTGTATTCTTTCTTTATTATTTAATTGATTAAATGTATTAATTTATTTTATTTATTAAAGTTTAATTAAAATATATTTTTAATTAAACGATTAATTTAAAAATAAAAATAAATTGTATTAGTTTGTATTTAATATTAGTTTTGTAGGTAAAAAAAATTGAATAACAAGCATAAAAATAAATTTTTGCAATTTATAACATTTAATAAAATTGTTTCAATTATTTTTTTTATTTAAGAAATATTTTAAATAAATGTATTTCAAAAATAATATTAATGCAATTTATTTCTATTTAAACTTAAATTCAAACACAAATTATTTTATTTAGAAATATATTTGTTGTTTTATTAAATTTTTCTTTTATAAAAAGTGTTTACATTTCTATTATTGTTAGTAATTTTTCTTATGGAATATATTGTTTAAAAAATATTTTTAATTTTGTTATTATTTTTTTATTTATTTATTTTTATTTTATAATTTTAAAAATATTTTTATTTTATTGTTTAATTTGTTTTAATAAAGAGAATTTCATTTGTATTTTGTATTTTATTGTTTAATTTGTTTTAATGAAAATAATTTCATTTGTATTCTATTAAAAATAATATATATAATAAATAGATAAATAGATAATAATTTTTTTTTTAATAAAACAGATTTTTTATTTTTTACTGAATGAACGAAATTTTAAAAAATTAATTAAAAAGTAAAAATTGTTTAGTTGTATTTTATGATGTAAAGAATTTTTATTAACTTTTTTTTATTTTATTCTCAATGTTTTTTTTGTATCTGATGTTTATATATGAATGTGTTTAGTACGTATGATTAATTATTTGATTTTTTCTGGTTTAAATCCGACCCTCCCTGCTTGCACGTAATGAAATTCAATCGTACGAAACATTTAATCAGGTCCATCCGATTTTCCGTTTACACAAGTCTGTGTGTTGTACATGCAGCGCTTTGATTTCGTTCAGGGCACTGCTGCAGCTCGATGCGCTTTATGTGCATGCAAAGCACTTTTGAGCCATTGCTAAGTTAAATGGATTCTACCCAAATCCCAGCATAGCTACCGCAATTGAATTACAATCACTGCAGCAGCCTTGCCACTAACTACTTCGGTTGCCTATAAATTGTGGCATACTTTGAGGCTTGCAGTGGCACACCAAACAGGCCAAAGTGAGCATTTGCCATGAACCTATCGCATCCGTATCGAATGCCAGCTAAAT
This sequence comes from Melieria picta, assembly GCA_964056695.1. Taxonomy (NCBI): domain Eukaryota; kingdom Metazoa; phylum Arthropoda; class Insecta; order Diptera; family Ulidiidae; genus Melieria; species Melieria picta. The sequence continues at coordinate 71,049,339 of OZ057399.1, read as the reverse complement.
GTAAATAAATCATTGCCGAAAATAAAATATCACTCATACGCCCCAACACATTCAAGCAAATCTAAATTTCCAAATGTGTACCATGGGCTCCCCGCAAAGTCGTAAGGAGAAATTCTACTCTTTAGTCACATATTTCATTAGCAGAAAATTTAATTTAAAACCCATTCAAGTTCTGTCATTTTACGTTGTCCTCTTTCACCTTAAATTAGTACATTTGTTGGCTATAAATTTTACGCTAAACTGCCGCTTGGCCGAATTGTACCCCACGGAATGCAATTAAACGTATAAAATATGTTGGCAAACTTTATGCTTTGTCTATGGCCGAGACAGCAAAACATTTGTGCCAGGAAATGAGTTGTTTTTTTTTCTTTAGTAAATTACTGAGCATAAAATGAAAAATGCTTTTTCATGCAGCCAACAAAAGTAATGTGGGTTGGGGTCGTGGCTGTGAGCGACCAAACCCTACCGTAGCGTAGATATGTATTTGAATGTCACTTGACTGTGGCAGACTGTGGCAAAATGCAAAATGATGAAGAGTGGCAAAAATGAAATATTATTAAATTACTCACGTTCGCTCGCTCGCTGTGGAGATAAAGTAAAATATGTTTTAAAAAAGTGCCTGAAACTTCGCAAAAGCCATTACAAGAAAAACTTAATGAGTTAAGCTCTAAACGATGTGAATTTGTGGTTTTCGTAACGTCTTAAAATTGAACTTTTTGTAGTTGTATTTAGTGAAACTGGATAATGGAGAAATACCGCAACATTGTTGCTTACAATTTATGCTTTGTGTGAGGAAACTTGAACATATTTTTTGCTGTTCTATTTGTTTTTTATGAATTCTATTTCAGTTTTGAATAACTGAAAGATTTTGTTATTTAATCCTTTGGCAGCAGTTTGGGTTAGTTTCAGTTGAAGGGAACTTTTCATACTTCATAAGCACCAATACAAGACCAGAAAATAATCAGTGAGGCTGGTGATTTCCGATTAGCCTAATTGATCGAAAATTCCCATCAGCCTGAGTGATCAACATGAACCCATGTTATAAGTAAATATTGAAACAAAAAATATCAAATACTGCCTGTTCGTTTCTTTAGCTATTGAAAATCATTGCTAAATACTCTTCTCACGCCCACTGACGTCTAAATCAAACCAAAAAGTATCACTTGCGCATTAAAAATTACGTATACGCACCATTGGTCACAAGCTAAGCAGCTCCCAGTGCTGCCAAATCATGCTCAAATGCACGCTGAAACTTCCCACTGCAAAATTTCGCCACTGCAGCTGCGACAGCTTGCCGCATCACTAAAGCCAGCGTGCTGCCGACTTTCCGCTTGCCTGCTCGCAGCCGGCACCGCTTCGAGCAGCACACTCAGCCCTTTTCATGGCACAGCAAATTGCCAAAGTCAAAGCAATGCGAGCACTTGCTGCGCATATTTTCATGCATTTTTGTTGCTATTGGTGCAGTTTGGCTGCAATCGACTGGAAACATTACACATATGCACACAGCAATGTTTGCATGTAAGCATCGCGCAAGGGAGCCCGAGTACATTTAAAAACGACTAGCAACAAACAATTTATGCAGGCGCTCACTTGCCATCGAATTGCTGACTATAAAGTGAATTTTTTACTGCACGAAAACAAACAAAACTCAACTGGAAAAAAGGAAGCACCCAAAACAAATAAATACACAAATTTAATTCCACTACATATGCCACCAAATAACCTTAACTTGATCGCACAGACACACACGCTTCAACTTTCTTGCAGCGAAATATTTCGTAATGTTTCATTGCATTCGCTTTTAAAGTCTCATACGCTGCATTTTTGTATTTGTGTGTGTGTGTGTTTTTGCTTATGTTGCATGCTGCCAGCGCAATTTCACTTTAAATGCAAAATAATAAAATCCAACAAACTGTTGCATTTTTAGTGCAATTTCAGTGCTGCCGTCTGCCCTTCAACGAATCGCTGCCTTCAGTCGTTGTCCAGCTGTCATTGCTGCCGCCTTTGGTCGCGCACATTTGACGCTCTAAGTGCACAATGTTTGCACAAATTACACACACTTTGCCAATCTCTCTCTCTTAGTTGTCAGCTAACTGCTCCCTTTGGTGTCTGCAATGGCTGCCGCAAAATTTGCACAGCCCCGGCTTAATAAAGCGTTTATTGTTTTTGCGTCGTTGGCGATTTTATGTTTATGACTTTTGTTGCTGTTGTTGTTATTATTGTTTTATTGTTGGCCATTTGCTGGGCTTCTATTATTTCCGTTTTTGGCATTAATAATGGCCACATAAATTTAATCAGTTTGGCGTCTTTGGTAAATTTGCTGCACTTTGACTACCTTCGACAACACGATGAATTCTTGCGCTGCGACTTTGTTGAATTTCTGCTTTTGCTACTCCGTTTACTGCTTCGTCTTCTTCTTCATCTTGTCTTGCTTCTTCTTCTTCTGCTTCATGTTCGTTCGGCCTTTAATTCAGCAGCAATATAACGTTTACACGTAAACATGCAACATTAATGCGCATAAGCGCGTCCATGATTAATGGGCCGGCCGGTCGGTCAGTGCGTGCGTGCAACTTTTGGCCAACGCATTCAGTTGGCCACAGCCTTTCACGCTTTGCTGCTCAATGAAAATTAAATAATAAAAAATTGCCTTAAAATTTTATGCGCTGTTTTTATATTCGTTGCTACTGGCATGTAATGCAACCCTTAAAAAGTGTCACTCATACGCACCAGTGGCTCAGTTTCGTTCTTTTGTTATACTGCAACGGAATGGCATTTTAAGCACTTGATTTACAAGCGATGTATTACATGCTTGTAAATGCAGTTGACGAATTTAAAAAAATTTAGTTTAAGAAATTTTAATTAAAAAAACTTAAAAAATACCAAAATTCGTAATATAAATTTTTTTGCTAATGAATTTTTGATTACGAAATTTTTTAATTATTTTGTATTATATTTCAATCCTTATGAGTGAGATACAGGCTTGAAAATGCAGTTGAAAAATTTACAAAAAAGTTTGTTAAAAAAATTGTATTTAAAAAATTCAAATAATTAAAAAAAAAATCAAATTAAAAAAATCAAAATTCAAAAAATTTAGTTTAAAAAAGTTATATTATTGTATTTAAAAAATGCAATTAATAAAAAAAAATTAAGTTAAAAAAATTCAAAATTCTGGATATTTGTGGATATTCCGGATATTTTGGAATTAAAAACACTTGATTTTTTTTTCTTTGACTGACCTCAAGACGCAGTGCAATGAATGTATTCTCTCTCTGAGTCAGTGGCGCACACAGGTTTTCATTTTGGGGTCTCTTGCATACAACTTTGGAGCCGAAACTTTTTTTTTACCAGCGATTTTTGTTTTTGGTAGGTTGAACCCCCGAATTCCTCCCCCGCCACTGCTCTGAGTGCAGCGTTTGCTAGACTGTTGCGACAAAGGAAAAAGTTACTAAACGCAGCGCTCTTTATGTGCATTCTTGCAGTAATTTTTCTAAATAATTTTACAAAATTTTACAATTAAAAAATATGAAGAAAATGACTTTCACATAAACAGTTTTAATTGTTAAGCAAAAGTTTTGAAGTCTTAAATATGTCTCAAGTTGTAAATATTACAAACTATTCTAGCAATGAACTCAAAGCCTTTTCAAATTCCTTGAATGTTGCTACTATTTATGAACTCCAACTCAACTTTATTCAATGCAATTTTCAGCACATTTTGAAAGCAATTTAATACACACTAGTACCCAAAGTTTTGAGCACATGCCAGCATTCGGCAAACAACTATGATTACAACAACAAAGTCAACACATCTACTAAACTCATAACACTGCATGACTGCTCGAACAATTTCTACTATTTAATTATTGTTTACCAGCACGTTGAGTCAATGAGTAGATACAGCTTTTCGTTTGCTAAGCCAAAAGCACTGCGACGCTCGAATGCATAATTCAAGGCAAACAACAACAACAACAAACGGCAAAGAGCAGCTGTTGCTATTCCCAGACGCAACAATAGCAAAAAATTATATAAACTGAAAAGCGATACAATTTACTGTGTCAGTAACAACAGCAACAACTAATAAAATACCTAAACGCAAAACTTGTTCCTGCAGCTTTTGGATGCGATTGTTGTTGTTGTAAATAAAGTTGCCAAGGCAAAAATGTGTAACGCATAATGGCAAACTAATGCCCAACTTTCGGGCAAAACAGTCTCACACCTGCACAGCAAGAGTTATGCGCCCTTCTCTTTCTATCTCATTCTCTCTCTCACACACACAGCTACCTAGATGTTGCAATTATCATAAAGAATTCATGCCCAGTAATTTTAGACGTTGCTATTTGCCGAAATTCAATACTTTTTCGGCATTCCTGATAAACAGCAACCAGCCAGCCAGCCAGTCAACCAGTCGTAACCAAGAATGCAAAAGCGTAGCATGGCATTTCGGCACAATGGACATATTTTTCAGTTTCAATTTCCGACAGTTGCTAAGCACTTGGCGATGCCATAAATTTTCCACTAGCTGCTACATAGTTGTGTTGTGTTATTGTTTGCTTTTTGTTGGCAACAAAGATTGCAGAAAATCTCCCAATTGAATGGCCAACAAACAATTGAACGTTGATGCCGGCCGTAACGGGTTGCAACACTTTTCACTTTGCCAAACAGTGCGTTTGTGTGTTGCTGTGTCTGTGTTTTGTTAAGTTTTGTGTTTTATTGCAAAGCTTTAAATTTTCCAGCCAATGTATGCAGCATTCATTGGCATTTCATTTAATTTATTGTCAATAAAATTTTTGAAACTTTTGTATGTGTTGCTTGGTTGGCTGCTTATCGGGGCGTATGAGCAACACAACAATGTGAATTTAAATTCAACTTTGAATTAAAGCTATGTAGCGCTGTTTATTATAGACAAGATGGACAATATTAATAGAAAATTTTGAAATATTTTATCAGTTAAATACAAAATAATTAAATAAAAAATAGAAAATTAAATTTTAAAAATTAAATTCCATTGAAAGATTCTGCATACTAATGGAAAAAAGGAAGCAAGATGGACAATATTAATAGAAAATTTAGAAATATTTTATTAGTTAAATAAATAATAATGAAATAAAAAATAGAAAATTTAATTTAAAAAATTCAATTCCATTTAAAGAGTTTGCATACTAATGGAAAAATCGCATAAAAAGACGTCACATAAAGCAAGATGGACAATATTAATAGAAAATTTTTAAATATTTTATCAGTTAAATAAAAAATAATTGAATAAAAATTTGAAAATTAAATTTAAAAAATTCAATTCCATTTTAAGAGTCTGCATACTAATGGAAAAAAGGCATAAAAAGACGTCACATAAAGCGTTGCCACTACGTGTATATATCTAATATATGTACGTATGTATGTATTTCCACATATGTTTGTATGTATGCACAAACCATGAATAACTGCCAACGATGGCGAAATTCCACAGGCGGCCAATAGCGTTGCACATGCATCAAATAGACATAAAAAATATGCTAGCTTCGTTGTTTTTGTTGTTTTTCTTTTTTGTTTGATCGAGCAAAAATTATGAGCGGAAACGGAAATAGATTTTTGCTGTCCGGCCTATAAACATGCCAAATTGAAGCGAAAAGCGGCAATAAACAGAGCATGTAAACAAAAAAAAAACAAAAAGGAAAAGAAGGAACAGAGAGAGAGAGAAAGAGAGGGCAGCATAACTTTGAAATGAAACGGTAAACAGGCCCTTTGCACCGGGCACTGTCATTCATCATATTTTACGAGTATGTGCGCCAATAGATGGACAGACACACACACACACACACACATATATATATATCTAAAAACGCCCATGCCATAGACTGTCATGACTTTTATGACTTTGAAGAGGCTGCTTCCTGGCTGCTTTGTTGTGCTGCCACGTACAAAGGATTGAAGCACAACATTATGCGACATTTGACAATATGAATGGCCAAGCAGGCAGCACAGGACAACACAGCACTGCGGCTGGTGTTATGGCAAATAAAATTGCGCATAAATTCGTTAAGCGACACAGGCGTGCGCCCAGCTGTCACTCTGTCGCTCGTTTTGTATGATTTTATGTGTGTTGGAGCGCGAATAATGCAGCACCCACCAAGGACTAATTTCAAAGGCGTTTAAAGCTGACAAAAACACAAAAACCAAACCTAAAGCTATGCGAAAACTTAGAAAGATGCAAACGTCTGCGTTGAACACAACCAACGCTCACTGAGCACTGAGCGGAAAGCGAAAAAAATAGGTGCGAAATTTATGGGCCTAATAAATGAACGTATGTATGTGTGTTTTTTTTTTTTTTTTTTTTTTTTTTTTTTTTTTTTTTTGTAGAGGGGAAAAAGCATTGAAAGCCGAAGTGAGGGACTTGAAACACCCACTAAAAAACCCCTCTCTCCTAACCTGCTAGCGCGGGACTTTCTGTCAAAAATTACTTCACGTCTAGCAGTTGCGGCGCAGCTAAGCGCTTACCACATTAGACACTGTTCGCAGCGTTTGCTTCAGTTCTACGCTGGCGTTCGATCACGCGCAGCTCCTTCATAATTCGGACGGACGTGGAGCTTACCGCCTCCCATTTCTCCAGTGTGTCGCACATGTGGTTTGTGAGGTTCGCCGCTGTGGGACACTGCCCAAATACCGATCGCAGCGAGCTACGGGCCTCGGTAAAACGCGGACATTCCAACAGCACGTGATGCGCATTCTCTGGCACTCCCGGACAAAAAGGACAAAAGGGGTCTTGCTCGTGTTTGAACCTAAACAGATACTCTTTAAAACACCCGTGCCCACTGAGTATCTGGGTCAGGTGATGGTTGAGCTCGCCATGCTTCCTGTTTACCCAGCGATCTATGTCGGGTATTAGCTGGTGGGTCCATCTCCCCTTGCTGGACTGGTCCCACTTCTGTTGCCACTCTCTAATAGTGGCGTTGCGCTCCGCCGCTTTAGTTAACGCAGCAGGTCTTGCGCCAGCCTTGTAAAGGCGCTGCATTTCTTTCGCCAGCAGGTCTATTGGCGGTTTTCCAGCGATGATACATATGGCGTCGTCCGACACCGTGCGAAAGGCGCTTGCGACGCGGAGTGCGCTAAGTCGGTGGGTGGCTCGGGCTCCTTTTGTGTACGCCTTGAACCTCACGGCGTCTGCCCAGACTGGCGCCGCATATAGCAGTATGCTGTCCACCACTCTCGAGAGTAGTTTTCTCCGGCTTGAGCGAGGGCCCCCCATATTGGGCATGATGCGGCTAAGTGCGCCGTTCACCTTCGTGGCCTTATCGCTGACGCACTTAAGGTGTTCCTTGAAGGTCATTTTTGCGTCCAGTATGACGCCAAGATATCGTAGGTGCGGCTGCGACGTTATCTGGTGTCCGCTTATTGTGAGCGTGAACACCTCGCACACCTTCCTGCTACTCATCAGTACTGCCTCGGTCTTATGTATGTGTGTGTGTGTGTGTGTGTGTGTGTGTGTGTGTATAAAACAAATGCAGTTCATTTATGGCCAATGCGCAATGCTGCCGCAAACAGTCGTAAAGTGCGCACAGCAACCATGAAAACCGACAAAATATTTTTACGTTAGACACTTTTCTTAACTTTGAGGGTTTGTTTTTTTTCTGTTTTTCTCTTGCTCGCACTTTGTGCATTTTTAACATTTATTTTTTTTATTTTTTTATTCATTTTTTTCAAGCGGTTTTTTACTTACTTCTTTACGTTTTGCTTGTACACTTTGCGGTCGCAGCTTCTCTGCCACCTCTGGTGCTCGCATTTTGAAAGGCCATTTCAACGACTCAATAAACCATTTTACGAGCTTTGTCAGTGGCAAACTTTATGCCCAATTTTCGTCCATTCATTTCGCTTCGGTGCTCATCCACCGTATCGCCCTCTGTGGCAAACAGTGCCAAACGTTGCAAAATTACCACTTGCCGCTAATTTATAAATTTTTAATAGAAATCATACCAACATTGCACTGTCCCAAGTTGCTCGCCTTCAGACGGCAGCGACCGTAGGTGTGAGACTAAACTTGTTAAGACTACAAACAGCACGACGCAGCACAAAAATAAAAATTGTGCTAAAAAAAACCAAACCCAAAAAAATGTCGTTGACCCGAAATTTTAGCTAACAATTTGCTTGTTATTAGTGTTTTTGTTGTTGTTGTTTTTCTTATTGCTGCAGAAGGCCGCACACTTGAGCGGCAGTGAGCTCAAAACAATATCAGCCATTTTAGTGGCTCATTTGAATGCAAACGTTGCCAGCCTACAACAACAACAAAATAGCAACAGAAATTTTAGAAACCTCATTGCCACAACAATTACACAAAAAACATGCGCCTGAAAAATAAACAACGTAATGAATAAAAAACAAAAAAAACGAAAAAGCAAAAAACCAGCAAGCAGCCAAACCGCTCGCACGGCACAAATTGAAATTGAAATTGAACACGCTGGCAAACAACAACAACAAATGTGTATGGAACAACCCACTAAAGTGTCAAAGCGCAAAGCGAACACCAGAAGAAGGCGAATCCAAATGAGAACAACGCCAGAAACGTGCGACTGCCACTGGTTGCCGCTGCGGTTCTGCCCATCCGCCCAACTACACGCTCTATGGACTTTTAAGCACTTCCGTCTGCGCGACCCTCCCCTCCCCTCCCACAGCCAAACCAAACGTTACGTGTTTTTCTAGCGGACGCCGTGAAATGGGAAAATGTATGACGACGCGTCGCACTGCCACGTACGGCCCATAAGCGGCCACAACGGACGACAACACACACACACACACTCGCACATACAAACCGGCGCGTGATGTAGTGTAGGCATTTTGGCTAAATCGTGTTGCAATTGCCTGCTGCTGGCAAGTTGATTTGATAGTTTTTTCGTGATTTTCTGTGCCAAATCGTGTGCGAGTGCGACACAAAAAATGGGGCTCCACAAAAGGCTGAGTGGGGGGAGTGGGCATGCACAGAATGAACACTGACAGCGCTGGCTTCAATTATGCACACTGGCAAGTGGCTCGTGCCTGACGCGTCGCGTAAAGGGTTAAGGGCAGTTTTGGTTGAGCGCTTTAATTGGAATTTTCGTACGAAATCTTATAAACGCTGAAAATTGATGAAAAGTTGAAAGCTTTGACGATGCTGATGAATCAAACATATGACAGGTGAAGTTAGAATAGAAACTTTAGTTTCCTTTCTTTGACTACAATGAATTGGCAAACATTCTATTCAAGTCCTTTTTGTAATAAAATTAAATCAAACCCAAAATCTAAATAATAAATAAATCTAAAAATACTAACCTCTCCTAAAAGATATCATTTGATCAGCTTAACTTTAGGTTTGAATTACGTGTAGAAACCGCAGCAAGTTAGGACCCTCTTCAGGTTTAACTTTCAGCTTACATCCCAAAGCAATTTTCCAGTCAAAACTGAAGGAAACTTTAACTAAACCGCAAACCAAACTTAGCTTTGAGCATAAGGACCTTCTTCAGGTTTAACTTTCAGCTTACATTTGAAAGCAATATTCCAGTCAAAACTAAAGACTCTTTAAGCTCTAAGCAGTACTCCAAGCTTGTCTTTAAGTTAACGCTCATTTGGTTAGGCTTTGATCCGATTTAGATGTAAGAGTCAAGTGTCTAAAATCTCTTTCTTCAAAACCTTTCAAAAACCTGCACTCACTGCACTCACCTGCATTCTGTCTCTCAAATCACGCTTTTGGCAAGACTTGGAGTTGGGTTTAGTACTTTTTCGTACTTAATTTTAACCAAAATGTTTACCAAAACTAATAACTTTTGATCTATCAAGGTCACTTATACGCTCCGAAGTTCAAGTAAGAAGTTTTCTGCAGTTAAATTGCATTAAAAAGCAAATTTTCTGTTAGTCTCAGCCTCTGTCCACCTCCACTGCATTCTTGCTCTCAAATCAGGCTTAAGGCAAGTCTTGGGGTTGGGTTTAGTGCTTTTTCTTACTTCATTTTAACAAAAATATTTACCAAAACTACTACTACTACTAACTACTACTGGTCTATTAAAATCACTTATACGCCCCGAGGTTCAAATAAGAAGTTGGCTGCAGTTAAATCGCTTTAAAAATCTAATTTTCTGTTAGTCTCAGCTTCTGTCCACTTGTTTTGATTGTTTTAGCATCACTCATACGCTCCGTAGTTCCTGTAGTAGTTTGGCACTGTCTGCAAGTCAATATTAACCATTGACGAAATTTTTCCAAAGCGCAGCAGCTCATAAAAACTAAATGCGTCCATGTGATTTGCTAAGAAACTTTAATAAAACTAAAATTGAAAAAGTCTAGAAAATGTAAACAAAAGTAAAAATATATTAAAAATTCAGAAGCAACCGCAGCAGTACGAATAGTACACGAAAGCAGATAAAGTAAATAAAAAAAAAAATAAGGAATAGAAAACACAAAACTTAAAGCGCAGTGCTCGTTGTTTTTGCGTTTGTGTTGGTGTTTGCCAAAAATGTTTACTACAATTTCAATTACCAACAGACGGCCAAACAACTAACCAACCAACAAACTCGACGCTTTACAACACACAACAGCGTTACTTGCCAAAAACAACAACTACGAAAAAGTAACAAAGAGTCAAAAAGCAAAATTTCAACATGGCGCTGGACAATTGCGGCAACTGCTGCTGCAGCATTTGCTGCATTCGCCAATTTCATTAAATAAATTTGTGCGCATTTTTGCACAACTTTTTAAAGTGCTGCAGTAGAAAAATTTGTTGTCGGACAACAACAACAACAGCATAAAGCGTAAAGGCAACCAGCTACGTCGTTCTACAGAGCAGGAAATTTAATTACACGTCAATATTCGCTGAAAGCCTAAAAGCATTGAAATCTTAATGACGACGCCTGACAACGGTGCCGCCGCGTCTTCAGACAATAGGCTGCAACAACAATGATAGTAAAAAGTCTGAAAGCCGCGCGCGACTCGCTTTAAGTTTTTAACTTGCTGCACATTGGACGCAACTGGGGCCAATTCAATTCAATCTCCACTTCGGGGCCCAGTGTGACCCTTTGAACTTTAGTCTCCATTGTAGCGATTGGCCGGACGCGACCACTTTGACTACTTTACGATTTCACTTCAGGCCGTGGGTACAGCGAAAACAAATTCAAAAGCTGTCCGGTAGGTAAGGACGAAAGTCCTGGCTGGCGAAAATCCCAATGCGAAGTGCGCGCGCGCACTGTGTGCCAGCTAACTTTTTAATTATGTTTAATTAAAAAATAAAAGCTGCAACATTGCTGCCAACACCAACAACAACAACACCATCACAACAATATGGAAGAACGGAAGCAGCACAAAACGTAAACAATAGAAAGACACCGACGGCCATAATGGCTCCAGTCGCAATGAAAGCGGCAAAAAATTGCACGCACACAGAGTAAAATGGAATATTTTGCAAAAAAAACAAAAAAATGAAAATTGCAGCGCCAAATGTGAGCCAGTGGAAGAAAGTGCGAAAGAGAGAGAGGGCGCGAAAGTTTTCACATTTTAATTAAGTAATGGCTTAAATGTGCTGCGCAAACCAAACAGACGCCGGCCGAAATGCCCCAAAACCGGAAAGGTGAGAAGTGGCGTGCAGTGTGCAATGTGCGGCATGCGGCCGACAGCAGGTAAATAGACAGCGACGAAATGTCGGCTTAACTTGGCAAACATGTTGCAACAGACAAAGGCGGCAAGCGGCGGCCGTACCGCGTTCGCTGCGCGCGAGCTCATTTCCTTTCATTTCTTCGTTGCTTCGTTCTTAACTCAACTCAAAAGCAACCGAACGCAACAAAAGCACCAAGTGCGGCGCAATAAAAGCGATGAAAAGGGTGAAAGTGGTAGCGGCGACAAACGAACAGTGAAAGCAACAAACGCAAAAACCTTGACTGACATGAATTGCGCAAATGTTGCGGTTATGCCAATTTGCCTTTTAACCTTCGGCGCCGCTTCAACTAACCGCTCGCCCGCTCAGTTCGCCTGCACTTCATTGCAGGCCTTTGTGGGCGACGCCGGTGAGTGTGTGCGTGTTGATTGCTGTGTCGTTTACGTTGCGGCTTAAAACTTTAAATGGGCAACTCGACGCTGTGCGCTGTGTGAGTTTCAGTTGTGAGTGAGTGCGAGTGCGAGTGTGGTTGAAAATTTTCTATGCTCATGCTGAAATGTGTCGAATTATAAGTGCGCTGTGCAAGGTAAAACTGGGCCACAGTTAATGAGCAAAATATGCTGCAAATTATATTAGGAAAACAGTCTTAAAATTGCAGCTAACTAACATTTAGGGCTTAAATGGCACACGGGGCGTATGAGTAATGCTTGAGTAAAAGTTGAGGCTACACATTTAGTGTACTCGGTGGCAGATTGGTTTCAACAGCAACTGAATATTACATAAGAGGAGAAGAGAGGGTTTGTCACACTCTCTCCGTGCATCACAATGGTTCTCAGAGATCTGAACTCATCTTTACGAGTATGTTTCCTTGTATGGGAATTGTCCCAGCAAGAATGTGTGTGTTGTTTTCTCTTCAATGCAGAACGTGCAGGATTAATGAGAGCAGATTCCTTCAGTGTCAATGAAAGCATTTCAGATCTTCAGTGGACACTGTTGTGTTCTGTCTTTTATTACTCACTAAAATCACTTTTGGTCTTGAAGCCAAAGTTTCATATAGTTTTCATTAAACTGGTTGACATCTAATCCGACCTAAGGGCATTTTTTAATGCTCTAAAGCTGACAGAGATTTTGGTTCTCAGTAGAACCAAGTTTGCTTAGACTTTGCCATATTTTGAGTTCGAATTTGTTGAAAACTCAAAATTTCCCTTAAAAAACTCAAACTTTTCACTTCTCAATGTGTTTCAATTACTTTTTATTCCTGACCCCAAAATTTCATATAGTATCCTGGCTGCCATCTAATCCAACCTAAGGGCATTTTTTAATGCCTTAAGGGGGTCCTACCATGTAAACGCCGTTTTTCGAGGCGTTTTTTGGGATCTTGCAGAAGGAAAAGTATTCAATATTTTCCAATGCGGTTTTTTTTTTTAATTTTTATTGGTCCTTTTAGTATAAAAAAACATCGAAGTTTAAGAAATAAGTGTTATGCTGTAGCCACAGCACCCCTGCGAAATAAGGCCTACCAAAAGTATGTGGGTTGATGGTACACACGATTTTGCAAAAACTGTTCGTCTAAAACACAAAAGGAAAGGTTTTTTTACAATCTGCAGACTTACCGCTATCGTACGGTAATAATTCACATAATTATCTTTACAATTGTCAAAATGGCGAATCATGAAAAAAAAATCTCATTTTTCGGTTTCCTAAGCAGATAAAAACAATTTTTTTATTATTTGTTTATAACAATTGGAAGCTCTTGTACCGAACGATAGCGACAACATTTACACACATTTAAAAAAAAAATTATCAAAATCCGTCCACTGGTTCCTTAGAAATGCGGGGTACCAGTTCGAAAAAAGTGGTTCTGAGAAAAACGCGTTTAAAGTTTTAGAACAAGTCTCATGTCGGCCTGGCGCGCCGCGAGAACTCAGTGGAAAGCGTGATAAAACTTGCCGTAAAACCTGTTTTCCCTTCGGAATTCAGCAAATTCCTTTTTGTATCTTATTTTTAGATACATTAACTTTAGAAAAATGCAAAAAAAAATGCATTTTTTGAAAGTGTTACATGGTAGGACCCCTTAACCAAGTTCGCTTAGACTTTTGCCGTATTTTAAATTCAAATTTGTTAAAAACACAACTTTACTTAAAAAACTCCAACTTTTCATCTGTTTCGATGACTCTTGATAGAACCTAGTCCGGTATTTTCAATTCAAATTTATTGAAAACTCACAATTTCCCTTAAAAAACTTCAACTTTCCTTTTCTCAATGTATATTCCATCTGTCTCGATGACTCTTGATAGAACCTAGTCCAGTATTTTCAATTCAAATTAGTTGAAAGCTCACAATATCCTTTAAAAATCTCCACCTTTTCACTTCTCAATGTAAATTCCATCTATCTCGAAGATTCTTGATAGAACCTAGTCCAGTATTTTCAATTCAAATTTGTTAAAAACTCACAATTTCCCTTAAAAACCCCAACTTTATTTTTTTTCAATGTATATTCCATACGTCTCGATGACACTTGATAGAGCCTAGTCGGGTAATTTCAATTCAAATTTGTTGCAACATTCTTATTTCCCTTAAAACTTCCAGGTTTCCTTTTTTTCAACAAATATTCCATCTGTTTCGATGACTCTTGTTAGAAGCTAATCCAGTATTTTCAATTCAAGTGTTTTGAAATCTTCTAATTTTCCTTAAAACCTCCATATTTCCTTTTTTTAATGTACATTTTGCAATGGCTCTTGATAGAACCTAGTCCAGTATTTTGAATTCAATTTTATTGAAAAATCATAATTTCCCTTAACAAACTCCAAGTTTTTACTTCCATCCCTCTTGCTGCCGAGTTCATAATTTAGTAATTTTTATATGTAAACAACCCACTACTATTCACCTCAACTTCTATGCAGATTTTAATAGCCATAGTTGCTCACACAAATACTAAAATCTTTCTCAACATATAAACAACCACAACAAACAACAATTAAAACACTTAATGTTGTTTCATAACTCAATTTGGCCTCTTTGCTGTGTGCAAAAGGTGTCGCAGCTGTGCTATTTAGTTGTAAAAGTGAAGTGTCTTATTTTAAAATCGTAAACTTGAAGCCATCAAGTGGCTGGGCTTAGCATGACACTCGTAAAGGTCATGAAATGCTATTCAGTGCTGGTGCTTGTGTGTGTGTGTGTGTGTGTATGCGCCAGTGTGTGCACAGCGGGTTGCAGCATTTTCGGTTTTATGCACTGCTTTGCTAGTGACAACCGACCCGATGCGCTACGATATTTTTCTAGTTAAGAAAATAAAAATTAAATTAAAATTTTGTGCACTCAAAGCCAAGTCAGCATTTAGGGTTTTCATTTTAAAATAATTAAAAATATGTTTTCGTATTTTTAAACTCATCTGCAGCTTTACATTTAAACTATAAGTTTTTCACTGCTATACAATCAACAACCTTTAACGAAAAAGTTACTCATACGCAGTGTTGCACATTATAGGCTGTTAATTTTTTGTTAAGCAAGGCGCCTTAAAGTAATTAATAAAAAAAATTGACCCATATGCGCTCTTCAAACACTCTTCTACCTTCGCCAATCATCCCAGAACGTCAGCACTTGGTCGAGTACGCTGCGCGCAAACGCCCCAAAACGAATAAATTTTATAACATGGCACTGCATGGATTAAACGTGTGTACATTTAATTTCATTATGCAATGCGACACTGTGCCTCGACTTCTGCTCTGCCCTTTGAAGAAAGTATTATGTGCATTTTAAAGTTTACAGCGCCGATGTCGGCCTTAACCGCTGCATGCGTTGAAATCAACCAAACACTCGCACACACACACACACACATACATGAAAATATGCATAAAATAAAGGCGATCACTGCAGCAGCACAATCGTAACACTTTCATATTTTTGCGCATATGTGTTAGTGTGTGTATGTGTGAGTGCGCGCGCGTGTGTGTTTTTGTGTATTTTTTGAATAATTGAGCAGCTGCTTCACATGAAAATTAACTCAAGAAATAAAACCGAATTATGCTGCATATAAAAAATTATAATAACCACACACACACACACACATACATACACAAACGCACTCAAGCGCCCGAGAGGACGAGAGGAGAATTTAGCTGTTTAAAGTCCCGCACTACTTAAAGCTTTCGATGCTTTCCTGCTCGTTAAAAAAACAAGAACAACAAGCACTCATATAGCGACAAATTCGCCTGGCAGCGGCGAGCATATCGCAACACACACAAACACACACACACATATAGAGCCACTTGCATGCACGAACTGGCACAATTCATTAAAATTCAAGCATGAAAAACGAAAATGAGGAAATTACTGTAAAATATGGCAACAAGCGCCAGCACTGACAGCAGCCGCACTCGATATGTGTGTGTATACACACACACTAACATACGAGTACATATGTGAGACGTCAGCGTGTAGAGCTAATTTGATTAAAACGTACGCTTTCATCGTCTGGCCACGAAAACGCAAATGCAGCCAATCTTGGCGTTGCCAGGCAATCTTAAAAGCTTCAAGAGTGACTTTTTGATATTACTGCTCTTGCATTGTGGAAAAGAAATCAAATTAAATGCTTTTCATTCTTGCAGATTTTCCTATCTTAAAAGCTTTGAATGTATTCAAAAATTGCTAGCAGTTTCTTAATTATGTTTTGTGTCATTCAGAAGCTTTGCTTAGGCTTGCATTTTTCTTAAGAAATGAGATTGAATGAACATAAGATTGCCAAATTCTTTCGAAGCTTATGTGGGCTTAATCATTACGGAAGTCTTCGCGTGTACTGAACCTTACAGACCTTCGCGTGTATTAGTAGCACAATCAGCAAACTGCCTGTCTAACCTAGTTTTACCTAATCTACTTTGGCTTACTTTAAGTTGTGTCGAAAACCAAAATGGGTCTAAAAGGCCTTCGAGTGTACAAGTCCAGCAATTGGCAATATGTCTGTCTTACCTCATCAATTCTAAACTAGCTTAGCTTCACTTCACTTCATTTCACTTCACCTAACTGAACCAAACCAACCTAACCGATATTGGTTTACTTCAAGAAAACCCCTGAACCGATTGGCCTATTGACTTCAAAATTGGTGAAAACACATTTAAAATCAAAAATAATTTGATACGTGTTTCTCTTCTTTTTTTTTAAATAAAAAATTAAAGGGGTGAATCAAGGGTTAAAAGTTTGTATGAAGAAACATGATTTTTTTACGCCTTTTGACTTCAAACTTGGTGAACGTACTTCAAGTGTAAAATAATTCGAAATCTGACGAGTCAACAATGGGTTAAGAATTTGTATGGAGAAACAAGATTTTATTGGCTTTTTGGCTTCAAACTTGGGGAAAGTACTCTTAGTGAGAAATAATTCGACACGTGTTTTTCATTTTTTCAAAAATTAAAATCTGACGTGGTCAACAATGGGCTAACAACTTGTATGGAGAAACAAGATTTTAGGGGCTTTTTGACTTCAAACTTGGTGAAAGTACTCTTGATGAGAAATAATTTGACACGTATTTTTCATTTTTTCAAAAATCAAAATCTGACGGGTCAACGATGGGTTAATAGTTTGTATGAGGAAAAAATTGTATGGGCCTTTTGACTTCAAACTTGGTGAAAGTACTCTTGATGAGAAATAATTTGACACGTGTTTTTCATTTTTTCGAAAACTAATATCTGACGGGGTCAACGATGGGTTAATAGTTTGTATGAGGAAACAATTTTGTGGGCCTTTTGACTTCAAACTTGGTGAAAGTACTCTTGATGAGAAATAATTTGACACGTATTTTTAATTTTTTCAAAAATCAAAATTTGACGGGTCAACGATGGGTTAATAGTTTGTATGAGGAAACAATTTTATGGGCCTTTTGACTTCAAACTTGGTGAAAGTACTCTTGGTGAGAAATAATTCGACACGTGTATTTCATTTTTTCGAAAATCAAAATCTGACAGGGTCAACGATGGGTTAAGAGTTTGTATGGGGAAACAATTGACTTCAAATGAGAAATAATTAGATAAGTATTTTTTAATAAAAATCTGACGAGATCAACAAAGGTTAAACAGATTTTGATTTATTGGCCCTGCTAGTTATTTATTTATGTATTTTTTATTTCTTTATTTATTTGTTTATTTTTTATTTATTTATTTATTTATTTATTTATTTATTTATTTATTTATTTATTTGTTTATTTATATATTTATTTATTCATTTATTTATTTATTTATGTATTTATGTATTTATTTATTTATTTATATAAGAGTAATGATTGTTTTGTTTAGATTGCGTAGAATTGGCTAACACATTCAAATTTCGAAAGCCTTTCTCCCAGACAAATACACGCAAATATTGAAACATTTAAGAACAACAACAACAACAATAAGCAAAAAGATCTCTTACATTATTTATGTCTGGCAGTCTTAAGCAGCCAGACAACGCTTTGAATCTGTTTCAGCAGCTACAAAACTTACTTTTAGCTCAGTTTCTAATATCCAGCGTCTTTCATTAACTTTATAAATAATTTATATCTTATGTCAATGCTTTCTAATTCTTCCCTAATCACATAAAACATTTATGAGATAAAATGTCATCACATGTTGACATTTTCATACCACAAATAATTTCTTTTAATTTGAATTTCAATTTTCTAACTAATTTTTACTGCATTTTCTTGTTAAACCATAACATGTAACTTGCTTTATACGCAGTCATCTTTTCTTATTATATTTGTTTCTTTTGTCTTTGGCTGCCACATTCTTTATGCACACTTGAGCGCCGCACATCATTGCGATTTCGCTTTTAATGCCTTTCAACCGCAACCTTTAATCCTTTTTAGCCACATATGAAACATGTAAAGCCGTAGATAAAATAGCTACACGTGAAAGCATTCGAGCGCAGTGTGCGCCAAAGACATGAACAGCAAAAGCGGCCGAAGTAGACGCGACCGCAGCGAACGCGGGCCGAGCAAAACGAATGACCCCTAAAGTTAAATCGCATGATTTATGGCGGGCCGTGCCGGCTAACCGCTAATTCATTAACCGCATACGTTCATAGGCGCACGACTGAAGCGCGGCCATGTGGGCAATGTGTGCCGCTGACATGCCTAAAAGTAGGCTATGAAACGGTGACTAATGACAGCAGCTTCAAATATTTAAATATAACTCGAATATGCTTGGGGCTGCACTCGCGTGCGTTGTAATATAGAAAACGTCTATGATTTTTTCAAAAATAAATAAATATTTGTATTTATAAAAATAATTTTTATAAATAAAAAATTTTTCTTTTTTTTCTTTGTTTATTTTTATATTTTTATATTTGTTTATTTTTTTATAAAAATAATTTTTATAAATAACTATTTTTTATATTTTTCATATTTTAGAAGTTTTTATGTTTTTTTGTTTTTTTTTTATAAAAATAATTTTTTTACTACAAATTTTTCAAATGAAAGCAATAAATTTCAAGAAGTTGTTTACTTTTTTTTGTTGTGCAAAATTTATCAAGCAAAATCAATTTTTTTATATTATTTTATTATATTTTATATATTTTTATTTTTATATTTGTTTATTTTTTATAAAAATAATTTTTACATATACAAATTTTTCAAAAGAAAGCAATACATTTCAAGAAGTTGTTTACTATTTTTTATTGTGCAAAATTTATCAAGCAAAATCAATTTTGTCATATTATTTTATTATATTTTATATATTTTTATTTTTATACTTGTTGATTTTTTTATAAAAATAATTTTTATAAATACAAATTTTTCTAAAGAAAGCAATACATTTCAAGCACTTGTTTACTATTTTGTGTTGTTCAAAATTAATTTTTATGAAAATGAATTCTTATAAAAGAAAACATTTATTTTGAGCAGTTGTTGAGTACTTTTTTATGTTTTTATTAGAAACAATTTTTAGTGAAATTAAATTTTAAATAAACAAAAGTTGTATGAAGGACAAATTTCTAAAAATCAATTTTTTTCTTCTTTCATTTAAACTTTCTTGCCACTAACCTGAAACGTCGAAACAGTAATTAAAACTGTTCACATTTATAACTAAAAGCTCATTTATAACTCAGCCCAAAAGTATGTCACATTCATGTCACTCAGCGTCAGCATTAATTACTTTCAAGAGTGAGTGAGTGAAGAAGAGTGAATTTGTATAGCATACTTTTAGGCACATACACACACAGAGTACAAGTGACAACTGGCTCAAAGTTTGCTATTAATTTCAAATTGAACTCATAAAATGTCAGCTGCAAATACTCTACTTCTAATTTATATGCTAGCGAGTGCGCCTAAAAGGCTGCCGAAATGCTGTGTAAATGCTATCGAAATTAGAAATTCTTGGTGTAATTGCAATTTGTAATTTGAAAAACTTGAAAACGACTGCAAGTTGCAGCACAGAAATTGCATCAAGTCAAGTCAGTTTCAATGCTTCATGGTCACCACTTATGTCCGTATGTATGTATGAAGTTTGGACGATGCGCCAATGTGTGTGTGTGTGTATTTTGGCCACGAACAGCATTTACTGGGATTTTTAATTAAGTTGTAATGAGTTCTTCAAAGACACATTAAAGTAACATTTTGTGGTAATGAGTTTTTCTTGGTCTCTCCACACGCGAATACAATTTCAAACAAATACATATGCACACACGTGCGGAAATGTCATTTGCATGTGTATATGTGTGTGTGTGTGTTCAGTCGTTTAGTTGGCCATTTAATTGCGTTTACAAATGTCCACTAATGTTTGTAGCGAAGTTGACTGTCTTCGTTCGCATTTGTTTCGCTGCTTGTGAGCGAATTTGGGGAATTATTGTTATTGTTGTTGTGGCAAAAGTTTTTGACGGTTATGCGGCACAGTGACTGGCGCGCTCATTATCATTATTATTGGTCATAAATTGTGACAGCATTGAAAGTGATGAAGGCAGCCAAAATGCAAAGACCGGAAAAGAGGCAAAAATTGTATATGAAAACAAACTAAAAAGTAAATGTTTCGCTTAAGTATGTGTGTGTGTGTGTGTTTCCCTATTAAATAAGCACACAACTCTCTCTCTCTCCCTCGCTATCTCTCATCAGCAAATATGATATCAAATGTCTGTTTGAGTGTGTGCTTTTAGGCGTTTAAGTAATGCCGCAATTGCTGCTGCACGCAGGGCACTTATCCTCGTTCTACTGTTCCCCCTCTTTCCCAGCGGCTGTAGTCACACGCTGCCACAGCAACCCTTACAGTCGAACAACAAAAACAACACACACACATTTCACTCCCCTCAGTCGTTCGTACAGCATGTGCGGTTTGTGTGTGTGCGTGTGTGTGTGTGTGTGTGTGTCGGCATGTTGACAGGAAAATATTCGGATATATTACGGCAACTAGCAGCGGATGTTTGTCGTTGAGCAAAAGCGGCCTACGTTATGGCGGAAATGAAATGACAGCCAGCCAGCAGCGCTGTTAAAGTCTGCGCCTGGATTTCTGTCTGTGTCTATGTGTGTGTATGTGCGCATTGACTTAACTTTTCTCGCCTGGCTGCTGCGCCTTTACTGCTGGAAATTTTCAGCTTCATGATACATTGAAATAAATCGCATAATATCCGCAATTTTTCTTTATGGCATTGTACGGATTACCAGCAGAGATTTCGGCCAAAAGAAAATAGTTCATGCATTGGCAATGTCCTTGAGTTCACTCGCGACTGAGCGAAGCGACATGGATTTTAAAATCAGCACACGATGAGACAATATGAACTCGTTGTATGGTTGACTGCCGATGTGTTGTGTACTGTGGGTTCAAGTTTTGTTGTATGGGTTAAGTGTGATGCGGTTGATGTAGGTTGGAAATTGTTGTGCTGGGTTATTCTTAGGGAAAGTGAAAACCTGTAGGACTAACTTTGCTTTGGAAGATATCCTAGACGCAGCCATTAAAGCCTGACTCAGAAAATAAATATATAGTTATATATTATAATATTTATAATATTTTGTCATCTTTGACATATTTTCAGTAAATTCTTCTCAAATCAATTTTCTTCTAAAGTATAAAAATTAAATTTGTGAAAACAATATTTGTATTATTTTTCCACGCCTTAAATAAATTTCAAAAAATTCGTTAATTGTTATCTTTTAACTGAAAGCAGTTTTACTCCCTTTTATTTCTGATTCATTAACATTATTTAATAAATTTCCGCATGGGTAATATAAATGAAATAATCGGCCTACAAACATACAGACAACATACAAAAACACACACAAATGTATATTTATATGTGTGTGCACAACCAGTGCAGGGGGAAATCCATGCAAGCCGACACATTAAATTTGGATCTGAGGCAAACGAAATGTGTACAACAACACAAAGACGCCGGCGCTCGCAACGCTCCCACCGGCACCAGCCCGCGAGCTGAACTTGCAAACTTCTGCACATATACACACACAAACACATATTCTCGTACATATGCTGATATATATTATGTATGTGTAAACATGTCGGCACAGCTGTGTGTGTGTGTATGTGTGTGTCTGCAAGGCGGCGCAACATTTCATGCCCACATGAAATGTGAGCCAAATAACGTTTAATAATTTATGAATGTGCCGCAAATTATACGAATATAAAATGCTTACTTAGAAGCGTAGAGAGAGAGAGGGATTGGGCGCGTCCAGTAAAGCGAATGCAATGAAGTGGATGGGCAGAGCGGCGATTAGGAGGAGGCGACATCAACGCGCATGAAGTGTGGCGAGCTTAAAGCAGCAAAGCGTGTAGTTTTGGTCGCTTCAAACAAAAAGCAGCAAAGAGCGAGAAGAGCGGAACCGTAACGGAGAAGTCGAAACATATTTTTACGTACATAAATGCGCAAAGTTGTGTGCAACGAAAAAACTAAAAGAAAAAAGTATGAGGCAACAGATTTTACTGAATGAATGAATGAAAGTGACAGAAGGGGGAGAAAAAAAGTTGAAAGTTTTGCTGCGCATTGAACTTTGACCAAGGAGGCAGACATAAACAACAAACGCAATGTGAATAACAAAGCAACAAAGAATAGGAAAGGAAAGGAAGCAAAGAATAAGTGGAAAAACTTGACTCAACAAAATGTACAGAAAAATTGAGAGAAAAGAGCAAAAGAGTTGTTTAAAGAGGATGAGAAAAAGAGACTAGAAAACCATAGCTTAAGCCTCTGAAATAAACAAAAAGATAAAGAAAGACAAAGGAGTAGTAGAAAAAGAAGACGAAAATAAAAAGAAAGAGGAGAAAAGAAGACAGAAATGCGAAAGCAAAAAGAAAGAAGATGAAGAGAGGTAGAATGTCGAAAAGAATAATAATAAAGAAAGAAAAGGCGAAAGAGAAGGCGAAAAGAAGAAGACAAAAAAGTGAATAGAAGAAGAAAAAGAAGAAGAAAAAGAAGAAGAAAAAGAAGAAGAAAAAGAAGAAGAGAGGTAGAATGTGAAAAGGAATAATAATAAAAACACAAAGAGGCGAAAAAGAAGGCGAAAAGGAGAAGACAAAATAGAATAGAAGAAGAAAAAGAAGAAGAGATGTAGAATGTCAAAAGGAATAATGTATGAGAGAGCATGAATGTATTAAAGAAAAAGGAAAAGAAACGAAAAGGCGGGAAATAAGGCGAAATGAAGAAGACAAAAAGGCGAATAGAAGAAAAAGAAGAAGAAGAAGAGAGACAGAATGTCTAAAGGAATAATGTAGGGGAGAGCACGAATGTATTGAAAGAACGAAAAAGAAACGACAAGGTGAAAAAGAAACGACAAAGCGAATAGAAGAAGAAAAAGAAGAAGAAGAGAAGGAATAATGTAAACGGGAGCACGTATGTATTGAAAAAACGAAAAAAAACGAAAAGGCGAGAAAGAAGGCGAAAAGAAGAAGACATGAAGGCTAATAGAAGAAGAAAAAGAAGAAGAAGAAGAGAGAGGTAGAATGTCAAAAGGAATAATGTATGGAAGAGTTAAAAGGAATGTATTGAAGTATAATGAGATCATCGACGAAGGAAATTAAGGGAGTCAGAAGAAAAAATAAGCAAAACAAATGAAATACATAAAAAATTTAAATTTAATATGAAGAAAGCTAAGGCAAAAAAGAGGGAATAAAGAGGTTAACTATGAAAACTCAAAGGAAAACAACCTCCTTTGAGTACCTAAGAATCCTCAATGTTTTTGTTAGCTCCTTTCCTCTACTGCCTTGAAGATTTATTAAAGAAGAAGAAGAAAGATGGAGAGGAAACAATAAGAAGTCAAAGGAAAACTACTTGAATGGTCCTCCTTAGAATTCTACGTCTTGTTGAAGCTCTTTTCCTAGACTACTTTGGGGATCTATTAGAGAAAGAAGGAAGAAGAAGAGGAAACTATTAGCTAAGTCGATGAAACAGTACTCGAATTGCTTTTCTTAAAATCTTTCTTTCTTTTTGAAATCCTTTTTCTGGACTACCTTCGGACCATTTAGAGAAGAAGAAGGAAGAAAATTTAGAGGAAACAATACGAAGTCAAAAGAACTCTAATCGAATTGTTCTCCTTAGAATTCTACGCCTTATTGAAGCTCTTTTCGTGGACTACATTTCGGATATTTAGAGAAGAAGAAGGAGAGGAACCAGTAACAAAATTAAAGAAAAACTACTAAAATTGCTTTCCTTAGAATCCCTATTTCTATTTGAAACTCTTTTCCTCGACAATCTTGGAGACCTATTAGAGAAAAAGAAGAAGGGAGAAGGAGAGGAACCAGTAAAAAGTAAAAAAAACCACGCAAACTGCTTCCCTTAGAATCCTCATTTCTATTTGAAACTCTTCTCCTTGGAAATTTTTCGGACTTATTAGAGAAGAAGAAGAAAGAAGTAAAGAAAACAAAATCAAGGAAATACTACTCGAATTTTTTTCTTATAATCCCCATTTTTTCCTGGACTACCTTGCAGACTTATTAGAAAAGAAGAAGAAAGAAATAGAGCAAACAATAAAAAGTCAAAGAAGCACTACTCGATTTGCTATTCTTAGAATGCTACGTCTTCTGGAATTTTTTACTTGGACAACTGGATAGCCATCAACAGCATTGTCCCGTCCATCAGCCAGTCTGAATGGTTGTAGTCTGGCACCAGGTGGTCCCCCTAACCCGGAGGAATACCCAATCTTATAAAATTGTGGTATCACAACGGGGCTATTAGACTTAAGTGAACTCTTCAGGGCTGCCTCTTCTGTTTTTTCTTTTCTACGAACACCCAACTAAGATGTGATTTAAAAAAAAAAACCTCGTCACTTCAGGTTTTTAATGGCGAAAGTTATAATTAAATTTTTAATTCCTCGATTTAGTCTTCTATGTGGCTATGCCAACAACATCTCATAACAATTTTTTTTCAATTTTATTACTGGATCCTGTTTTTTAATTACTTAAACGTAAAATTTTTCAATTTCAGATTTTCAAATTTTTTTCTAGAAACGTGTATACTTCTCTTCTTCAAACAAAAATATTCAGTTTATTAATATCGTATTATTCCTGAAATCTCAAACTATTCTAAGGACCAACAAAAAAAATTTATTCCTGAAACCTTAGAAGGTTCAGACGTCCACAAAGTAGCAAGTTGCCATAGAACGCAATGCAGCAGGGCAACATTAATTGCTACAACAATAAACAACACAATTTTACTGAATCAATTTTGGTCGAACAAAAATGCGCAGTAAATAGTACTCAAAGGAAAGCAACACATTCACACAACTACATAACTAAAATTGCATTGAATTACAGCCAATTGTATTTGTGTGCGTGAATGTTATCCACTTTTCGTTTGTTCGTTTCGTTGGCCAAAGTTTCGTGTGAGTTAATGGCAAAAGACGAGGTGAATATTTAGTTAAATATCAAATTACTGAAGTGTTGTGCAAAATGTTGCAAACTTTGTTTATACTTTTCTGATTGGGAAATTGAATTTACCATTGTGTGTTCGTATAGTAACTGCAAATAGCTATGAGTTTGTGTAGGCATTGTGAATTCAAAACCATAAAAACACATGTGGGGTACTTAGTCCTTTGGTACTTAGTCCTTTGGTACTTAGGTAAAGTGGTCATCTCAGTGATATTACTTAGGCACATTATCTGGCACATTATATTGAAGTGAGAATGTGGAGTTTCGCCATACACTCAGACAAGTATATTTTGGTTTTTGCTTGATAGAAACCAAAAAGTTGAAAACTTTACAACTTCGTTTATATGGCAGATGCTCTCTGGTGATGAATTTATGAACTTTAACAATTTTTGTATTTTTTCTACAAAAAAATTTTGTTCAATATTGTATGAATCGTGTAAATGGGTTAAGTAGTTTCCGAGTTATAATGATTCTTCATATACTTAATTGTAACATTTGTAAGTGTGAGTTAATTTCACTGAAAATGGTCACTTTTGTATGGCAGCCCCTTTAAGAATTGAAGATAGAGGGTTGGTATCTTTGGAAGAAATATTTGAAAAGAAAAATTAATAGGGGTCAGTCTTATATTTGACACGCGTGGGGGCGACTTGGTAGCAGTGGGAGCCCATTTTAGTTAAACCATCAGTTTGTATGGGAGCCCCATGAAGAGTTGAAGATAGAGATTAAGTATGTTCGGAAGAAATGTTCATTAAAAAAAATGAGTGGTGGTGCTTTAACCCTCTCAGAGCAACTTCTGAGCAACTGTGTAGCAATTTGTTGAATTTTCTAGCATATTTGTAAACTCTGACTTTGTAAACTCGAACATGCCAAGTTTTTGGCTTATGCATTTTTTGCTTCAATTATCATAAAATAAAAGATTCCTATAATATCATAAAATTGAAAAATCGCATACTAAATCATGTCTCTTTTGCACCCAGAACTAATGTTCCACTGTATGTGGTCCAAGTTCCCCTTTGCCTGCAATAATGATTTATTTGTTTGTTTGTATGTTTTACTTTGAAATGCCTAGTTTCGAGCGTTGCCATATTAACAAAATATTGTTCTTTTTTTATACTATTTTTAAATTCACAAACGCCAGTTTTAATTGCCTTCATTTGTAACTTCTTTGCTACTAAAAGAACTCTTCTCAAAGCCAAATAATGCTGCTACTGCTTAAGCAAAGCCTAAGTGTTGCCACTTGACGTTTGCTATTTATTTCACTCTCCCATGCCCACTTCAAGTGAAATTATCTTCAAGTCTATTTGTATCGTTTTTCTGTCAACTTCAAAAGCTACAGTTTAATTGCTTCCCAGCCGAATAATACCTAGCAACAACAGTTATGAGTAGTAGAAACGGTTAACTTTACTCAACATTTGCAAACATTTTTTGTTTTTAATAAGCAAAATATTTGCTCTGTTTTGTTTGGACGCACGAAGCTTGTTGAAATTGCATGCATTATGCATGAAGCCCTCACGTTTTAACATGCCTCATTATATTGCAACAACAACAACAATACTAATGGCAACATGCTGCTTCTCAACATTATCAACTTCACATGCTCTCTACTTGCAGTGTTTTTTTCGTTTTGCAAGCTTTTGGTCTAATTGCAATTAAGCAATAAAAATGCAAAAAGAGAGAAACTTTAAAATAAGAAAGTGAAACTTTTCCACCTTACATCCGCACCACCCTTCATTTACCCTTTTGTGCCACAACGAAGCGAAGCAAAGTAAAAGCTAAA
Organism: Melieria picta; assembly: GCA_964056695.1. NCBI lineage: Eukaryota > Metazoa > Arthropoda > Insecta > Diptera > Ulidiidae > Melieria > Melieria picta. The sequence goes on along the minus strand of OZ057399.1, from coordinate 71,022,137 downwards.
GTGTTGTGTTGTTGTTATTATCATTATTGTTGTTACTGTTTAATGAAAACTGGTGTGTGAGGCGCAAAAACAAAAAAACCAGAATGCAAAAAAAGACGAAATATGCAAAGGAAAGTAAAGCGATAACAATGCGTAATTATGTCACACACACACACATGCACATACAGACTTGTGCACAGACACCGACACACAGCTAGACATACATACAAACAGGCGGACAGCGAACGGCAGTTGAAGTCACTCGGGCGTATGAACAACATTTAATTAAATAGCAACAAAGGCGAAAATATGCTTGGCGAGTGGAAAGCGCGGAAAGCAACAGTGAAAGTGGCAACCCAGTGCGAACGGAAAGAAGAACGAAAAGCGGAGACAGCAGCAGCAGCAACAACAGCAACGACAGAGAAAAAGTCGCTGAGTGAGTGAGTGGGTGTATGGATGGGTGAGTGGGTAAGTGGGTTAGTGAATGAGTGAGTGAGTGAATGAGTGGGTGGAAGAGTGAGTGAGTGGGTGAGCACATGCAGTGGCATAAGTACCGGAAGAAACAACAACAATTAAGGCAACTGTAGCAGGCGGAAAAACAGCGCGCGACACGTGCGCTCCCGCAAGTTTATAAAGCAATTGACAACAACAACAACAAAAACAAGTGACAACAACAAACATATGCAAAGCAGAAGCAGCACACACACACTCACACGCACACATGGCATATGGCACATTTAATAAAATTTGTTTTTGTATTTGCATGTCATTAAGCCAAGGCGAGGCTTATTGAGTTTTGCCGCCTTTTCGACACTATTGGGAACATATTGTGTGTGTGTGTGTTTGTGCGTGTATGTGTGTGTGTGCGGCAATTAAACGCTTTAACCATCTACAGACACTTTCCTGCGCTTATTTGCAGCACCATTCAACCCGTAACAATACATAACAATACCTCACAACAACAGCAACAACACACATGCAACCACATCAAGTTTTAATTGAAAGTAAATTCGACTTAAAGAAACAATTAATTGAAACGTAATGTATTTACAATTCCACCTTTATGCATATTTTTTTTTTACTTTCTATGTTACCTTCTTTTGTTTATCATTGTTGCTGTCTGCTTGTGTGCCTTTGCTAAATTTACTTGAACAATGGTTGTGTGTGTGTGTTCGTGTATGTTTAGGCCACACGTGCCTGTCGTCTCATACTAATTTCATTTAATATTCCAACCCACTCATACACATTGGCAGCGCACAAATTGTCTTGTTTTGCATTTATGTATGTAAATTACCCTTAAAAAGGCATCAAAGGTACATTTTTATGAGAAACTTTTATTGCTTAATTGAATGCGCTGGAATGGTAATTTGAAAGCTACAACTGTACACATTCAAATGTGGTTAAAATGTGGAAAGACATGTGAGTTCCTGATGCGGTTCAGGCAGTTGTAATATGAACTAATGGGATGACAGATCGATAGAAGGAATTGCGTGATGTTTAGATTGGGAAGGAAGTAAGTTAAATTTAAAGTTAAAGTAAGTAACAGGTCAACAGTTTTTGTTGATAGTTGCCTATTAAAGTTGTTGTGGAATAATTTATGATGATATTTCATTTAAATAAAAAAATTATTTACCAGAGCTTAAACCGATTTTATGGATTTTTTTTAACCCTTTCGCTATTTTGTTGCTACTTATTTTGCAAGCTACTTTGTGGACGTCTGCATCCTCTATGGTTTCAAGAATTCATTTTTTGTTGGTCCTTAGAATAGTTTGAAGTTTTAGGAAAAATACGAAATTAATAAACTGAATATTTAAGTATAAATATATATTTATATTATATTGATATAGTAAAGGAAGAAGAAGCAGAAAACTTTAGATAACTTTTTAATTTGACGTTTTCTTTCAATTTAGACACCTTTTTTTTTTAATTTTGGCTGAAGTAAATGAAGAAATATTCAAATTTTCGTTATGCGTAAAAAGATTTATGTTTAAGTAATTATTAAAGCCACAACGATGTGGTTGCTCTCATGGAAAAACACTCTAAAATACAGGGTCCGAGTATAAAAATTAAAAAATTTCTTATGGGATGTTGCTCATATAACCACATAGAAGCCTAAAACGTAAAATTTAAAATTTTAACTTTACCCAGTAAAAACCTGTAGCGAAATGGTTAACTGAATTAACTGAAGAAAACTACTCACCCTAGGCTGTTTTTTCTTGTTTTCTAAATAATAAATACAATCAAACATAATCCATTTTCTTTCAAAAACTTGATTTCATTAGTTTTCAGAAGTGGTGAAAATTGTATAATCCAAACTCGACTTTCTAGTACAAATATTCAATCTGAAGTAAGAGAAAATATTTTTGAGAATTTTTTAGTGCATTTTTTTCACCTCAATGTAACAGAAGCCAACCAAGTCTTTATTACTATATTATTGTAGAGTTTTTTAAATGTATTTAATTTTTATGAATTTTTTCAAATTTTGTTTTAAATCAAGTTTAATTAAAATCTTTCAAATTGCCCAGTAACGATCCAATAATATAAAGCACAGTTAATTTCATTCAGCAATTATCTAATAAGCCAATGCCACCCTTTCAATATTTATTTACCCATGAAAAGTACCAGGAAATTTTAATGAAAATAAATAACATTTTGCTGAGCCAACATTGTGGAGCTGCAACTTTAATGAAATTGCAAATGTTTTAATAATTTATACAACAACAACACAATCATCACAACTGACTTCGCTGACCTTGCCCCCATTAATGAACCCATACACACACGCACTCACACACACACATACATCCTCCTCCAGCACCCAACCATAGCAGACACAAGGCACATGGCGGCGGACATGTGACCGTAACATGAAGCTGTCACGGCTTGCTTGACTTTGACACGAGTTCGCTGTGGCAGCGAGTGCAATTCGGTTTTCGCTTTCTCGGAAATATGAATTTGCATAATTCAAATGCATTGCATGTGCATCGCGTCACATGACGCGGCACAAGTTGCATTACTGTTTGAGTTTCCACTGCATTGTTTCAATATTTGAATTTATTTATTTTCATGTATTTTCTTAGCCATTATTGATGTTTCTTTGCCCTCGTTTGCCGCTGCTATATGATGAAATGAATGCCAAAAAAATCGGCTGTGGAATGTTCACGTTTACTTTGCTCGCTTTGAAAGCCTTTGAAGCGTAATCACAATGCCGATGCCTATCGTCTTGCTGCCCTTTGCAATTGAATGGCTTATTTGGCAATTTCAATTGGAATTTAATTAAAGCCTTAGAACTGAATTGAAGCTATTAACAGCTGGCCATGAATGGCACAGAGAGACAGTAGCGTGTTTAAATGAATTTTTAGTACAAAGAGGAGCCAAAACGCGTTGCAGTGTTTTGCAAGTGGAATGTTCTGGTTAGGTGGAATTTTTTTTTACGATTTATTAAACACAAATTTTTAAATTTATTTTTTGCTTATTGAAGTTTAAAATTCCGTACTTTCTGATCTAAAAAATAATAACTTTTAAAAAAAATGTTCATTTTAAAATTTTAGACGCATATATTAAATTTTTCTTAATTTATTTTTTACACAATTATCTAAATAATCTATCTGGATTAAAGTTAAAAAAATATGGAATATTTTTCTTAATTTTTCCTATCCTCTTTCTTTGCTATATGAAGAAATATCATTCAACAAATATTCTCGGTTTCAAACTGAAACATTGGGTCATAATCATGGTCCCGCATAAAAGCCGGCTTTAGTTAGCAAAAGACTAAAAAGATAAAGTGGACTTTAATTTTTCAGTTACCATAGTCAGTTTAGAACATGCTTCTACGTAGCAGCGACTTTTTGAAACAGCAAACGACAAAAACTAGCGATTCGGAGTTACAAATGAGAATTTTTTTTCGGAATTATGCCCATACCGATTAATTTTGTAATCAATTATTTTGCAATATTTGTATTCCTGAACACTAATTAGCAGTTAAAAATGGACGACTATGGTCGACTACTTGTGGAAAGCAGACGGCAGCCTAAAAAAATCGACTGCACAATTTTCCGAGGATTATTCTGCCCATCTCTGACATAAACAAAACAAACAAACAGCTGATTGATTTGAAAATTATTGCTGCTGCTTGGTTCTTGAATGTTCAAAACATCAATTACAAACTGAGCAGCAACTTTATCGAGTTGGTAACGACTATAGAAGTCCTCGTCATCGAACTCGAAGGGATCTATCCGGCTTTTATATACTTTTCGCCGTCTCAGCACAAGGTCGTCGTTCATAATATTGAAATCTCTTTCAATTTCCTCGAAATGAAACATATTACATTTTTTTTCGATTTATTTGGTTTTTTGAGTTTAGAGTATTTTTAAAAGTGTCATTTCTGCTCATTTTGACTCAATGCTAACTGGTTTAGCAACAGCTTTTGCTTGTTTTAAAGTTAGAGTATACTTTAAGCGTTAAAGTATGCTCTAACTCGACTATGATTGACTTAGACCCTATTTTATTTAAAAGTATATTTTATTTATTTATTTCGACTATGCGCCATTCATTTTGCAATGACCAAATAAAAATCGATTTCTCAAACCAATAAAGTGCTATTTTTTCCTTTTTCTTCTTTCTTTTTTTCTCTTTAATTATCTGAAAAATCCATCTGAATTAAAGTTAAAAAATTATGAAATAATTTTCTCAATTTTTTCTCTCCTTTTTTTTGCTATGTAAAGAAATAACAATTAACCCTTTCGGTTATTCTATGCCATATGGCATAGTCTCTTTTCAGTGCCTGTTTTAGGTCAAAAAACTTGTGGATACTATATTTTTGTTGTTCCTTTAGGAAAAATACGAAATTAATAAACTGAATAATTAAGTTGAGAGAAGAGAAGTATACACGTTGTTTTAATGGTATATCTTGAAATAGTAAAGGAAGAAGAAGCAGAAAAAATTAGATAACTTTTTAATTTGACGTTTTCTTTCAATTTAGATACTTTTTTTTTTTAATTTGGCTGAAGTAAATTAAGAAATATTCAAATTTTCGTTATGCATAAAAAATTGTATGTTTAAGTAATTATTACAGCCACAACGATGTGGTTTCTCTCATAGAAAAACACTCTAAAATACAGGGTCCGAGTATAAAAATTTAAAAATTTCTTATGGAATGTTGCTAATATAACCACATAGAAGCCTAAAACGTCAAATTTAAAATTTTAACTTTCCCCAGTAAAAAGCTGTACCGATAGGGTTAAAAAAAACATGTATAATTTTCGGTTTTACACACACAAACCTGTTTCAAACACCAAAACATAATTGATTTTTTTCAACTTTTAAAATGCTCTTCCCTTTTTTTCTTCTTTCTTTAATATGTCAAGAGATAAAATTCAAAACGCGCGTAACTTACCAGTTTTAAACTTAAACATTCAGTTTTTATTTACAAATACACTTGAGACTCCAAGCTCTTTCAAAGACCAAAACAAAATTGATTTCTAAAACCATAGAAAGCTTAGGCGACCACAAAGTTGCATCTTGTCATATGGCAAAAAATTAGCTAAATCGTTAAAATAGCAACAATTTAAATTGACTCACATATATCTCATCTCATTGACTACGTTTTAAACGTTCCCAAAATCCCTGCGCTGTTTCGCTCATGTCCTGCAAAATTGATTGATATCTCCGAACAAGGGACAATGGAAAATGCAACTGATGCAGCTGCAGCATCAAATGTGACCTCCAACCATGTATCAAGAAAACTTAAAGCAAATAAAAAACAAAACCCCGTAAAACGTATAAACGAAAGTGCACAAAAAGTGACACGAAAAGGTGCACACAGAAAAGGCCAAGAGACAATCATGAAAAATTTAAATTACTGAATAAATTAAAAGCCCAGAACAATGGCAACGAAATTAACAGTGTGCATGTGTACACATATACATACACAGTCACACAAACATACAGCTGCAACACACAGATGTATAAGAATACAATGCGTGCTGTAAAAAAATGACAAGTGGAGTTGTTGTAAAGGGCAAAAGTGCAGTAGGCAACCAAATAAGCAAAAACAAAAAAACCAGTTAACTGCATTCAGCGAAAGCGGAAACGGAAATACGGTAAAGTGAGGGCAAGGTTATGTTGAATTTTTGAAAATCCACCGACAGTGCGACATGGCAGCATAAAAACAATTTTACAATAAATATAATAAGAGAGCGTACAATGAAATGTAAAGTGATGGACGAGAAGAAGTAGTTGCAAGGTTAGAGGTAGAACGAAAGCGAGTCATAAATATCGGGAATTATTGATATGAAATCAATATTTTTGATTGACTTTTAAATAATTAGTGTCATTTTAATATTGGATATTAAAAAAATATATAAAAAATAGATAAAAAATATATATAAAAAATATAAATACAAAATATATTTAAAAAAATGTGAAATATATATTTTAATTAATATAAAAAGTTTAAAAGTTTGTCCAATCTTAGTTGATTAAAATAATATTTCTTAATATAAATTACAAAGTTTTTCAAAAATAAAAAAAAGATATAAAAAATTTGTAAAAAAAATATATTAAAATATATACATACATATAAAAATATATTTTAAAAAATGTGAAATGTATATTTTAATTAATATAAAAAAGTTTAAAGTTTGTCCAATCTTAGTTGATTAAAATAATATTTCTTAATATAAATTACAAAGTTTTTCAAAAATAAAAAAAATATATAAAAAATATATATAAAAATATATTTAAAAAAATGTCAAATATTTCTTTTAATTAATATAAAAAAGAAAAGAAAAGGGGTTTTTAATAATTTTGTATTTTATTAAAAATTTCCCGCTACTCATTGTACAAAGTATAAAATCAGCTGCTGTCCACCAATTGCTGTCTCACCTGTATTGATATGTGGTTGTTGCTGTATGTTTGTATCACTGAAAGCAAATGCCAATGTGTCTATTTGTACGTGTGGCTATGCGTGTGTGTGTTTGTGTGATATGCTGACAAAGCAAAAACCCAACAAGGCACACACACACACCCACAGATCTTTGCACATATGACGCCCGAAAAAAGGCCAACAAGGCCACGTCACAAGTGTAAATCTGGGTCGCGAACACAAACGAGCAGACGCACCTCGACGCATTCACCCACACACATGTACACAAACACACCTACACACACACGCTCTGCAATTACAGCGAGCGATTTTCCGTCAATAATGTTTCCGTGTTTTAGCTGCAACTTGCGCTGCCATGTTTGTATGTTTGTATATGTGTGTTTACATGTAGATGCGTGTCTGAGTGTGTGTGTGTGTTTGTGTGCATGTACGCCTTTGTGCCACGCATAACCTCCGCAGCCAAAATTTCGTTACACGTCAAAATTGACACACGAGCACTCAAAGACCACACAGCAAAGCTGATAGGGTCGATTTTTTTGTTGTTTTTGTTGCGGTTATTACATTTGCCATGGCTTGTGTATTGGCAATATGTTTGCTGTTGTTTTGCATTAATGTTGTTGTTGTTGTTATTGGTTATTGCCACTAGCAGTTTTGTGATTTTTTTTCTATGGTAAAAGCGTGTAGTGTGCCTTTGTCTGTGTGTGTGTGTGTGTATTAATGTGGTCAGCTAGTAATCGTACATTGTTTCCAACGCAGCTGTGACCCTAACCTTGCAAAGTGATGACAATGGATTGACCCTGTCACAATGTTTCTCATACTAGAGTTGCCAATTTCCTGTGTAATAAGACTAAAATTTGGAATAAGTATACAAAAATTTTACATAATCCAAAGTAGGGTCTAGTATTCCAGTTTTCTACATAGTTTAGATTATAGGAACGATCTTAAAATCCTAAATCATACTTTTCTTATCATGAAATTAAAATTTCAATCGCTGTTAATTCCATTCGACTCTCTCTATTCTGACTCAATTTGGGACCAAATCATTTGACCTTCCAGCAATGATATGAAAGCATTGAAAACAATATTTTGTAACAATACAACACAATAATATTGTATAGACTTATTGATATTAATATCAACAACAACAACAACGACAAATTGCTGCTTTTGTTTAGCAAACAAAACCGATGCTCACGGGCTGCCCGAACAATATGCAAAACACTTTATTGATGCCAGCAAGAAAGTTAGGTCAAGGATGGCAAAGTCGAGGACTTACACACACACACACACACACAGCCATGCACCCATCTAAATGCAGCCAGCAGATTGCTATGACTACATTAATACGCATTTACATAATTCATTACGAATTTACCTCTTCCCAATACGTGCCACCACCTATGAGCCAACGGCCCCGAAGCCATACATTCTGCCTGTCAGCAAGCCCTGCATGCAGCTGCATATCTTTACGCTCCACGTGCAATATGCAACAAGCAACAATGCAATAATGTTGACATATGCGAAATGCAATTAATTTGAAAGCACAACACCGCCGTCTTCTAAATGGTTGAAAGGTAAAAGCGTAAACCAGGCAGACAGACTGAGAGGCACAGCCTGTATTCGTGTGCACTTATATGTGACTGTGTGTGTGTGTGTGTGTGAATATAGACGCAGCCATGACAGAGCAGTTGACAGCAGTCAGTCAGTGTCAGTTGACGCTGTTCGTCTGACAGATGTGACATTGGCACAACTTGAAATCAAACTTGAATGCGTTAATATTGGTGTGAAAACTTCAGACAAATCTTCAAAATGTATTTTCAAAGTTTATTGTTAAATTTCAAATTATGCTTTTCATCTACCAAATGAGCAAATCAGCAACGTTCTAATGCCTTTGCGGGCGAAGAAAAGGGGCTTGGAAGACAACCTCATAAGAAAGACGCTTATGAGATTCGTTCACTTTTCCCTTTCATTGGTTTCATAGATTTTAATTTCACAGAACATAATTTTTTTTTTTAATATTTTTCAACAAGCATCTTAAACCAGGGACTTAACTATTATTAGTTATTTAAGAAAATAATTGCAATGTAACTAGTACAATGCAACGTAATTTTTATTTGTTGATTATAATTATTATTTGCAACAGTTAATTTTTACGTTACGTAATAACTGTTATGAGAAACAAATTTTTTTTCGTTCTCGATAATTATTATTTTGGGATTTTTTTGGTTTACGTTGCTTTATAACTTTTATTTATGACTTTTTTTATTTACGTTACCGATAACTATTATTTTAAGAACATTTTTTTTACGTTGCTTCATAACTTTTATTTACGATTTTTTTAATTTACGTTGCCGATAACTATTATTTGAAAGACAATTTTTTTACGTTGCTTCATAAATTTTATGAAAGAAATTTTTTCTTACGTTGCCTTACCACATTTTGAGTATGAATTGATTTTTTATTGTTTAGTTGTTGGTGGAAATTAGGTTTCTGCAGTTAATTTTCGTTTGTCAATTTAAAACAATTAAAAATCAATTCATATCCAAAATGAGGTAATTCAACGTACAATTTTTTTTTTCAAAATATGTAATAGTTATCGGCAAAGTAAATGAAAAAAAATCACAAATAAAAATTATGAAGCAACGTAAAAAAAAACTTGTCAAAATAGTAGTAGTAGTATTTTATTTATTATATAGAAGATAATATAACAAGCATATGTATAACAATTCCAACATAAGTATGTATGTATAACAATTCCAACATAAGTATGTATGTATAACAATTCCAACATACGATATAAATATAAATATATTCCATCATCGACTATACAATAAATTTCGGCATTGGCCTACGCCGTCTGCCGATATACCGCAGTTAAATTCCGTGCATTATTGACCTCCTTTAATAATTGAATTCTAAAATAAGTGATTGGCTATGTTTATAGGCATACTTAATGAAAAGCACGAGTTTATCCCAGCACTCATTTTCACCGTTTAAAACAGTAATCAATTTTGGTTCTTCTAGTACCGAATTTCCAAAGATTTGGATTCTATACTCTCTTAGTATTGGGCAGCGCACCAAAATAATAGTTATTGTCAAAATAATAGTTATCGGTAACGTAAATTAAAAAAGTAATAAATAAAAGCTATGACGCAATGTAAAAAACAAAAATCACAAAATAATAATTATCGACAACGAAAAATATACTTGTTACTTGTAACAGTTATTATGCAACTCAAAAATATTTATTACATGATAATAGTTATAGGCGACGTAATAATAATAAAAATTATAGAAATTTCTTAAATTAGGGCAATTTTTTTATTCCCAAAAATATGGATAATAATTATTTTAGGTCTCTGTTTTAAACATTTTGAAGAGTTGTACTTCGATTCAATTTTCAATGTTCACAACTTGACTAAAATTTGCATTATTTTTACTCTTCTTGCCGTCTTAAATACTGCGCAAAGAACTCATTTGGAAGATATGAACGTTTTCTGTATTTCGCTCTCTCTAGCTTGCACACACACACACACACACATACACTGACACACATAAGCCATCGCCTGGCCACTGATGCAATAACCATTAATGTAGCAAAATTTCGTTACTCATTTTGCCAATATTTGCACTTCAAATGTCCCTTGACACTTCGCACTCTCTCCCCACGCCCCCTCCTCACCCTCCCATCAAACACCAATTCGCGCTGACCTCGTCACGCCACACGCTGTCGCCGCACAACACTTTTTTTCCACTCTCAGCAACGTCAACCTGGTCAAAGACTTCAGCAATTTTTGCTCGGCTCTTGCCAGTCCCCGCTCGCTCGCTGGCTTCGCTGCGCAGTTGGCATGCTAATGATTGGCATAATTGCGTGCAAACAACGCGCCAACACTGTCACAAATTGAGTTGTCACAAAGCCCGCCACCGCTGCCGCTGTCCTGTCCAATGCTCCAGTCGACATCGTTGCGCTGCCAACTCAATTTTTGGCCTGTCAGAAGTGCTTAAATATTTGCGCACGACACTGCACACACTCGAGCCTCGAACTTAGCGCAACAACACCAACAACAAAGACATAGCAAAGTTGCATAAAAACGTTCTTGGACTTTGCTTCGACTTGACAGTTGACGCAATTGTCGTTAAAAGTCACCAGCTAAAAGTTGTTGTTGACTTCACACTTTCACACTTTGAAGTCATTGTGTGTCTGGATGTTGTTTTTATTCTTACTTTGATTTAATATTTGTCTACTTTTGTTGTTAATTTGCTTTACATTAAGTTTATATTTTTTTGCTCTTCTAATTTGTTGGGTTCTTTGCTTTAGCTCTGTTTTTCTGCTAAAATAGGAAGCACATTATGACGCTGACGCGCGCAGTATTGGAATTAATGCTTGGCTGTCAAAATCATAATTCAACATGACAGCTGCGTTGCGTTACGTTACGTTTCGTTCCATATTTTGCCGTTTGCTGTTTCTTCAACATTTGCGTAACGAGTTATATGTTTTTTTGTGTTATATTTTATTACTTTGGTTGCTGTTGTTAGGAAGAGTTGTTGCTTTTGTAATTGCTCATTTACTTTTGCGCATATATAAATCATTTTCTAGCGATTTTTGTGTACATTGCTCGTTTGCATTGTTTACATTCGGAATGCAATAACTTTCGGCTGGAATTTGTAAAATATTTTCAGCTCGTGTGCAGTGTTGCCATAACATAACATAACATTGGGTGGGTATCGGGAAAAATCGCATTTTTGCATTCATTCCTTTAAAGAAAAGGTTTATAATTCATAGTAGAATTTTTATTTCATGAGCGAAAAGTATTACTCAGAAAATAATTTTCAGAATACAATTTGAAAAATTGAACTTACCACATGAGGCTTATCTTTGAATCAAAAATAAAAACTCGTTCCGTAATTTTTATTTTGTGTTGAAAAAATAAAACTGAAAAATAATTCTCATTCTGCAAGTGAAAAATAAAACTCACCGCATAATTTTTATTTTTCCCCAAAAAAATAAAACTCAACAAATAATTTTTATTTTCTGATCAAAAAAAAAAAATCCAAAAATAATTATTATTCGGTGAGCGGAAAATAAAAATCGAGAATTTTTTTATTGCTTTTTTGATAACTGCTTTCAAAAACAATCACTTTATTGCACTACATGATATATCTGCAATGCTTCCTTCATCTTAATTTTTTTGATTAAAAATATTGCGATAATAATTATTTACGGTCCCTGTAAATAATAAATAATAAATAATAAAAAATAAACAATAAAGAATATAAAGCAAATAATAAATAATAAATAGAAAAAAATAATAAATAATAAATTGTAAATAATAATTAATAGATAATAGATAGAAGATAAATAATAAATAATAGACAATAAATAAGAAATAAATAATAAAAAAATAAAATTTAAAAAATAATGAAGGAACAATAATAAAAAAATAATAAATTATAAATAATAATTAATACAAAAATATTAAATAAATAATTAATAAATATGTAAGATATTGTTACGAAAATGACTTCTCTAAGTTCGTTTTGGATTGTGCTTGAAAATAAAACAACTTCATTTATTCAGCGCAAACGCAGTCAAAAACCAACAATCGCTTTATTTACAAATTTACACTTGTTACTACTTTACACTACTACTATTGCATGTTTCCCCTTTGCTTGCTCAACACAGACTCGACCCTCTGCGCTGCCACTGCTGCTTTTTATACCTGTTTTCTTATCGCGCCGATGTTTCTTGCACATTCTAGTTGTACACTCTATTGTTCTAGCACAGCCCATCACCTTCGCGAACCATCCTTGCCATATCGGAATTATAGCCAACCGGCCGTACTCCAAAGTGCATGCCTAAAAGTATGCTTGGAAAAGCATTCATTCACAGTACAGAGTGCCTCATCGTTGCAATATTAAAAAATCATCAATAATAAATATTACATAACAAAAAATTCATAATTATAATGAGTTAAATATAACAAACAATTCATAATTAAAAAAAAATATATATAAAATAAAGAAAATAAATAATAAACAAACAATAATAACGAAGAAATAAAAAATAATACATAATACATAAGTATCAGGTGTACAACTTTGCTTCCGCCGTTTTCCGGTAGGTGGCTGTACCGGCTGAGGCTGGTTGAAATACATAGATGGTAATGCCTTTAAAGTGAGTGTGGACAAGTGGAGTGTGCCTAACGAATTGTCATCGCCGTTTCAGTGACAGTTGTTCTTGTTTTCGTATTATTCACGCTCGAAAATGTCCGTTTATGTGCCCAATTCTCGCCATTTGCGGGAAGTTTTACTTTTCTGTTACAATTCGCAAAAAAATGCAGCTGAAGCGCATCGAATGCTCTCAGAAACTTACGGTGATGCTGCTCTGAGTGAAAGAACGTGTCGGGAGTGGTTTCAACGTTTTAAAAATGGTGATTTCGATGTCGAAGACAAACATGGTGGTGGAAGAGAAAAAACCTTCAAAGATTTACTACGAGCTCTTAAAACCGGGTGAAACCATCACAGGAGATCGCTACCGAACGCAACTGATGCGCCTTAGTCGCGCGCTAAAAGAAAAGCGGCCACAATATCAAGAGCGACATGACAAAGTCATCCTCCAACACGACAATGCTCGGCCTCACGTCGCAAAAGTGGTCAAAAAGTACCTGGAAACGCTGAAATGGGAAGTCTTGCCCCACCCGCCGTATTCCCCAGATGTCGCCCCTTCTGACTTCCACCTATTCCGTTCGATGGCACACGGCCTGACAGATCAACATTTTCAATCCTTCGAAGAATTGGAAAAATGGATTGCTTCATGGATAGCGTCAAAAGAGGACTCCTTTTTTCGAGCCGGGATCCGAAAATTGCCGGAAAGATGGGAGAAAGTTGTCGCTAGCGACGGACAATACTTTGAATAATACATCTGTAAGCACTTTTTCGCAATAAAGCTTTTAATTTTGGAAAAAAAACGGCGGAAGCAAAGTTGTACACCTGATACAAATATTAACAAATACAAATAATTCAAAATGGATGAAAAATAATTACTAATACATAATAAAGAAAAAATAATAAATAATAATGAAGTAATAAAAAATAAATAATCAATAACAAATAATAAATAAAAAATAATAAATTATAAATAATAAAAAACAATAAATATTAAAAGAAATAAATAAATAAAAATAATAAAATAAAAATAAAAATAAAAAATAATTAATAATTAATAATAAAAAAATGCATAGTAACAAATAAATAAATATGTTATAACTCATGAAAAATTATAAAAAAAAATAAATTATTAAAAATAAGAAATACAAAAAATTATAATAAAAAATTTTATAATAAAAATTTTAAAAAGAAAAAACAAATAATAAATAATCAAAACTAAAAATAAATAAAGAATAAAATAAATATTAAATAAAAAATACTAAATAGTTAATAATATCATAAAATATAAATAATAAATAATTTGTCAATGAATAGACAATTTTTTCCGTGACATTTTTATTTTTCAAATAATTATTTCTTATAAACTTGTGTCAAAAATATGTAAAATTATGTTATTTTGCTATTCAACAATTCCCCTAAACTCAATGATTGAAGTTTTGAAACATTCAGAGAAGTAAAAGAGTTAATTAATAATAATTTACCAAAAATGATCATTAAAACAACAATCAAGTTAAAAATGCTAACAAAAAATGTTTTGTTTTCCTTTCCCTCTTGCAGAGAGCTGCCAAGGACCACACGAAAAACGCTTACTTAACCACCTCCTTTCCACCTACAACACACTGGAGCGACCAGTTGCCAATGAATCGGAGCCGCTCGAAGTGAAATTTGGATTAACGCTGCAACAAATCATTGATGTGGTGAGTTTCTGATAATCCAAAACTTGCAATAACAAACTCCCAAAACTCATAACTACGAAAAATTTATCTACCTATCGACAACATTCAATAAAATCATATTTTTTGTTAAAAAAATTGCAAAAAAATCATTGAGAAATTCAAATCTAAAATTCAACGCATTATTCGAAGCGCATAACAAATGAAGCACAAAAAAATCAGCCATAAAAATAACAAAATCTAACAATTTCTATATAAAAACAAAGAAAATTCTTCAAAAAGCATAAAAAAAAGAACAAAACTGGAACAAACCATCAACTCAAAAACGAAATAAAATTAAATGAACTGACGAAATTTTTCAAATGCGCAATGAATAAATGAAATTAATCACAGCAAATGTTTTTTGTAGGACGAAAAGAATCAGATACTGACCACAAATGCGTGGTTGAATTTGGTAAGTGACATGTACCCGTCTATAATAATTTGTTTGTGTTCTTTTTTGTTGTTTTTGTTGTTCACACAATGCCATTTACAAAAAAATGCAAACAACAATAACAATAAGTAATAATAATAAATTATCGCGTATATTGAAAGCAAATGAAACGAATTGAAAAAATGAAGAGCGACCCTGATTTTGTTTCTACTTACATATCTGATTTCTAACTACTGGAAATTTTTCATTTGAACTCGTTTAGTGTGTTTTGAGTTGGAAAATCGTTTATTATCTTATTGTGAATTTTAACAAATACAGATTTCTACTCGTTTGATTGATACATACATACATACTATCTCGTAAATGTTTCGATGTGATTGGATATATAACTATAACTAAATACGTTATCTACATATATAATGAACGTTGTTTGTGGAACGAATTTCAATTTCAATTTCAATGTGTTAGTTGACATTTTTAAAAACCAATAAAAAAATACAACTAAAACAAATCTAACTAAAATGGAAATCTAAAAACAATTTTGCAGTTAAAGTTTTTTTATTTTGATATATTTTGTGAAGTTTGGTCATTTGAATATTTTTGAAAATATTAAATTATATGAAATTTTATTTATTTTATTGAAAATTATTAATTTTAATTTTTTTTAATTTTTTATAATTATTATGCCAATACAAAGGTCTTTTTAATTTATTATTATTAGAAAAAAGTAGTTAAAAAATTGCATACTGAAACAGTGAACTTTTTAAGTTTTTTTTCAAGTAAAGCAGAAATAAGATAAATTTTTCAATAAAAGTTGCGTTCCAAAAAAAAAACAACACGACTTTATGAAAATAATAACAAAACCGCTTTTTGGCAAAACCCATTTTTTTATTCCAATCATTCCCCTTCGGACTTAATAAAGTTACTTTCATGTCGAGTGACTGTGTGAGATTGTTTTCGTTGACCACAAATCAACATATAACTATGTCTTCAATTATTTTTTGAGATTCATAAAAGGGTTTTTTATTTACTTTAAATCGCAATTTTGAAACACTGCCCATAAAATGAAGCATAGATCATAATTGTCCAAGAAAAACTAACAGCAACTCAAAGCATACACTCATAAATCACCAAATGGCAAAAGAAATAAATTTAGTATTTGACAGAAAAGCAACAGCAATTTGCATAGAGCCATGAAACGCACAAAAGACAAAACGAACGCACAAAAAAACCAAAGCTTACCAGCGGCAAAGCCAACTGTGGCCCAAAGCCACGCAAACATAGGCAACGTTGCCAATATTTCGGCCACCGTCCTCGCACCACTGCACCGGCAACTGAACTCAATATAGAAGAAGCTGCAAATTTCATTTTGGCGCCAGTCTCTGCCAAATTTTCGATTCATATTTGGATAGTTCAATTGTTGTTGTTATTGTTACCACAGTCGAAGCAATATTCGCGAGAACACAGCTGCGATCATATTAGAAAAAGGTGCAAAAAACAGAGCACAACAATTTCTGACTAACAAAATAGCAAAATATTAAACGGACGGAGGACGGCAGTTGGAATGAGGGCGAACGGACAATGGCGCAGGTCAGTGAAACGAGTGAAACCGATATGAAAATATGATTTCAGGTTGATTTGTTTTTCGGCCGGATTGTTTGTGTGTGGCTGCTATATTTGTGGTTGTTGTTGTTGTTGACGCTGCTGTGGTGCTAAATTGAATGGCCATAAATTTGCAAATGGCCACAACAGCATAACAACATAAAATCACAATAAAACAATGGGAAAGCGGACAAAATGACCGACAAAAAAAAGATCGAGACTGGCAAAAGCGTTCAAAATGAAATAAAATGAAATGGCGCATAGTTTGGCACTAATTGAAATTATGACGAAGGTTGCTGGATCCCCTTTAGGTCAGCCTTATGAGGCCATTTGTGATGAATCCGGCAAATCTGCGTAGAAAAATAGCTGCATTCGTTGTTATTTTTTGCGCGAGGCAAATGTTGAAGCCATCGTTTTGCTATTAGGCTGATGAAAAAATTTCAACGGAATTGTGCAAATGAAGACAAAGACGTTGGTGTGCCGAAAGCGCGGCACATATTGCAGAAATCATAATATTTTTGCTTTTATGACAAAAGTTCAAAGTTCAAAGGATTATTTTTCAAAGAAACCTTTCATTAAACTCTTTTGAATTTTTATTGAGTGGGAAGTTTCATGCCAAACTCAAAAAAAGATACGTTTTCGAAAAGTTGTCACATAGAAAACCACGCAAATAGTTCAGCTGTTTAAACTAAATTTTATATTTCGCATGAATATTTTTTTTTACTATTTTAATTTAAAAATTAATTTTAAAGGTTCCAATTAATTTAGAAAATAATTATTTAAACTTAATATAAAAATATTAAGAAAAAATTAAAAATTAATTTTAATCATTTAACAATATCTTTTTTTAATGTTGATTAAAGAAAAATTGTTTTTAATTAAAATAATTTCAAAAAATTACAAAATAATTTGAATAATTTTAAACAATTTTTTCAATGTTGATTAAGGAAAAATTGTCTTAGTTATTAAAATGATTTCAAAAATATTTAAAATAATTATAAAATAATTTAAATATTTTAAAACAACTTTTTTCAATGTTGATTAAGGAAAAATTGTTTTAAATTATTCAATTCAATTCAATTTAAAAATATTTTCAAAAAATTACAAAATACTTCAAATAATTTAAAAAGAATTTTTTCAATGTTGATTAAAGAAAAATTGTTTTTAAGTAAAATTAATTTGAACAAATTTAAAAAAAAATTATAAAATTTAAATAGTTTAAACATATTTTTTCAATGTTGGTTAAGGAACAATTTATTTAGTTATTAAAAATATTTTACAAATATGTAAAAAAATCATTAAATAATTTAAATAATTAAAAAATATTGTTTTCAATGTTCGTTGAAGAAAATGCTTTTTATTTATTTTTTATTTTTATTTTATTTATTTATTTTATTTATTAAAACTAATTAAAAAATATTTAAATAAATTTTAAAATAATTTAAATCATTTAAAAAGTCTTTTTTCAATATTAATTAAAGAAAAAGTGCTTTTAATTAAAATTATTTTTAAAATATTTTTAAAAAGTTGTAAAATAATTTAAATAATTTAAAATTTTTTGCAATGTCGATTAAGAAAAAATTGTTTTAGTTACTAAGATTAATTTCAAAATATAGAAAAAATATAAAATAATTTAATTTATTTAAAAATATTTTGCTTAATATTTTCTCTTCTTTTCTATTCATTTTTTTTAATTTATATTTAAAAATAATCCACTTCAAATTTGTTTAATTAATAACTTATTTAATTTAGATTATTTAAATTAAATGCCGCTAAATAAAACTAAAACTAAAAGCCAACAAATAAATAAGTGTTTGCACCAACGTTTAAACAGCCTTTATTCACAGCAAATTACTAACAAAAAAACAGCAACAAAGAACCTAAATTGAAATGCAACAAATTTAATTTAAATTATTAGCATTAACTCAATAAAAAACAAAGCAACTTCCAACCAACCAACCAACCAACTAACAACAAAGCAATTACAAAAACAATAATGAATTTGTGGTTTTTGCAAGAATTTTATATGTGTGTTTCGTCTATAGTGTTTGTTGCATTTGTCAAATTCAAAAAATTAAACCAAAAATTTAAATAAAAATGAAAAACAAATGCATAAACTATTCGCAAACTAAAACCAAAAATAAAACCAAAAATTAAACAAAAAAGAAACAATTTAAAACAAAAACAATTTTGCATCAAACTGTCGTTGCTGTACGTGTTTGTGCCTCTAACTGTCAACGTGTCTGTGTATTTGGAAATTTATTATAATTTTTGTAAATTTTTTTGTTTTCAATGTTTTTGCAAATTTTTGCATTGCTTAAATTTTTGAACATAAAAATTAAAAAAAAATTCTTCTGCACCAATTTTCTGTTTCAAGCAACAACTATTTGCAAACAACAACTTTAAGCTATTAAAAAACTTATAAAATGTTTAACGCTGTCAAGCAAACCTCAAAATTTTGCTAGCAAATCGCCTAACAACTGCAAATGCTTGTTTTATAAAAAATCAACAACAAATTATAATTTTTCCTCACTACTTTTTTACTAACCTCAATTGGACCGAAATGAATTATTTTTAGTTTCACTAATCAGCTGATTTTATTTCAACGAAATTCCACTTTGTGCGTCGCTACGTGAATATTATTTTTATATTTACTAAAACATATGTGATATACATTATATATGCATATAGCCTATGTGTATATATAAATATTTGTATTATTTTTTGCTGGGTACATGTCATACAAATATTTTTGCAGCGCCTGAATGAAACTGAAAAAAATTTTAAAAACGCCAACACCACAACAAAAAACTAATAAAAATTAATTAAGCGAATTTTTATTGCATGCACTTTAAAATAAAAACTTGATTTTTTTCATATAAACAAGGTTATAAGTGTTAATAAATAACAGCAGCAAAAAATGTCAACCATTGCAAATAAAGAAAATTTCATTAAACAAAACGAAAATCAAAAACCCTAACAAAAAAGTGTCTAAAAACCATAAATTAAACGGCCCCAAAGTCAAAATATGCTAAAAAAAAAATATATAAAAATAATTTTGCTTTTAATTTTTCTGAGTCAAACGCAACTGCTCTGCTACGCGCTTTGCCAACCCACAATTTACTAATTTATTGCTTCTATCAAATTGCAATAAAACTGTGCACAGCTTACGGCTGACAATGGCGCCAAACATACGAGCTGCATTTTTAATTTTTTAGCCAATCTGACAAAGTAATAAATTTGGCATGCAATTAGCCGAGAGAATAACAATTGAAAAAAAGCAATTGCAAATTTCATCGAAGCTTAAGTGATCAATGAAAATGCTATTAACTGATAAGGTTAAACCTCAATGTGAATACTCTACCATTAAAAATTTGCAAAAAAATAGGAATTTTGTTGGTTAAAAATGCTGTCACAAACTTATCTCAGATATGTCACAGACATGTTAAAGCTTTTTAAAAGCTTACAAACGGTTTGACAAGATTGTCAAATGGCTACATAGCAACATGAATTCCTTAAAATTAGAAACCCGGGATTTTTGTTGGGTAAAACCTCTATCAAAAAAGTCACAATATAGTTTCATATATGTCACAGACATGTTAGAGTTTTTCAAAAACGTGTTAAAGGTTTGACAAAAGGTGGCGGCGTTGCTATTTAATTACCAAAGAACTCAAATACTGGGATTTTATCATGAAACATTTCTCGGAAATTACACAAGCTTGTGTAAACTATGTCACAAATATGCCAACGCTTTATTACAACGTATCAAAAGTTTGCCAAAAGGTATCACATGGCTACATAGCAATATGAATGAACTGAGAATACTAAGATTTTTCTGGTAAAATCTCTGTCAAAAGTGTCACAAACTTGTCTTAGGTGTATACAATTTTTGTTAAATCGTATCGTTTTGTCAGAGGTGTCACATACCTGCCAGATATGCATCACAAATTTTAATACATTCCATCACAGTGTTGTTGCTACTGTAACAATAATTTTTTACTACTTTGACACAAAGTAGACAAATTTTTTACAACTACCTCGCAAACAAGTCAGAAATGTGTCACAAATTTACAAAATCTTGTCACAAAGATTTGTCAAAAGGTGTCACATAGCTGGCAAAAATATGTTATTCATTCCAAAATAATTCATCAAGACCTTGTTGTTATTGTAACACAAATTTGTTCCTACTTTGATACAAATTTGACTCACATTTTCTACAAGTTAGTTCACAAATTAGTCACAAATTTAAAAAATGTGTCACGAATTAACGAATTCTTACCACGAACCTTTGTAAAAACGAAACAAAGGTTTGTCAAGAGGAGTTAGCTGTCACAAATACGTCACAAATTCCAAAATGACACGTCACAAAACTTGTTGCTACTTTAACACAAAATTTTTTGCTAGTTTAGTACAAATTTTGCTACAATTTCTTTACAAATTAGTCATAAACATGCCAAAAACTTACAAAAACTGATCGCGAAGCTTTCGTACTTCACACAAAGTTGTCACACTTGACCAAAATTTGTAGTAAAGTTGTCACAAATAGTTCACCTGGGATTCTTGAATGGTTTTTTATAATATAAATTCTCATCTTTTCGAATAGGTTTTTAAAGTGTGAAGCCCAGTGATTTTGTTTCTTACATATATTTAGAATAGCTTTTGGACAACTCTGCATTTGATCTCTATTTTTCTCTTCAAAATGAGTTTCAAGAAAAGGCTCAAAGAATAACTTTTTCTTTACTTTTACAAAATAAAGTTTCACCATCTTCGAAGCTTCACAGCCGTTGCAACACTCTTAAGTGTTACACAGTTTTGATTAAAACCTATGCGTATGGCACATCCACTGTTCATCATCGTCAAATGACGAAATGTCAATTTTAGTTCGATATAACATCAAAAATTTGGCACCTAACTTTCAAGCACGTTTCGATTGCATCGAAACTAATATTACACTTACTTTTATTTTGTAACAAAATTAAATTTAATTGGAAAAGTTTTACAAAAGCTTCACACAACAAAGGCGCATGCAAGAAATGCAAGAAGATGAAAAAGAAGAAGACGAAGCCAGCAAAAGCCTTAATTAGAAAATGCTCTCAACTAGCGTTGTAGTCCTTTGAGAAATTAACCTTTTGGCTGCTGGCAAGAATTATCCAATGACACACACACACACACACACACACGCACACACACACGCACAGTGAAGGCTGCAGCTGCAAGGCACTTTGCAACCTGTTGGCAAAACTTTACAACCGGAAGCGAGTCGGTGTGAGTGTTACACTTCCGGCCCACACATGTTGCAGCTGCCGGAAAATGGAATGGAATGGAATTTGGCCCATGTGCAAACATGCGACACGTTAATGACACGCCAAGCTGACAGCAGAAAAATGCACTAGCAACACTTGCAACTTCAAACATTTTGCAGCACACCCACAAATTTCTGGCCAAAACAAAAAGCGAGGCCAGCGAGAGAATGAAAAGTGTGCGAGAGATTTGATGAACGAGTAGCAGATTGAAGGTTGAAAAAGTGGTCGGGCAACAGGTAAGAATGCAGGAAATTATCAACAGAATGACAACAACAACAACAACAAGGAGAAAACGGACCAACGGTGACCAGAAATTTGATTGAAATGCTTAAAGTCAAAAAGTGACAGTAGACAATTGCAGCATTTTTGAAGGCATATGAGCGATTATGTCTGTCATTTTTAAGTAAGTGCGAGACTTTAAAACTCTGAAACTTCTACGAGCACAGTTTCAGAATTGTATGTTTGTGTGTGTTTGTCTGGATTGACAACGCTCTTCAAACCCAAACAAATAAGCAACTGTAAAGCAATTACCACACATTAAAGAGAATAAATTCTGCTAATTTCACAGATATGGCAACTATGCACAGCTATAAGGATGCAAATTGTTGTTGCTTCTATGGCAAAGTTTGTTGTTGTTGTCGTTATTGATATACCTGTAATGTTGATTATGTGAATATTTGTATGATGAGAATATGATGAGAAAAATAATGAATTCGCATAATGTTGACAATGATTATGCTGACAATTCAATAATGAATCTTCAATAATGACAATATTGACGATTATTAGCTGATTACCATAGCAACAGTGCTGTAGCAAAGTGTAGAAAGACCACACTTGGGGTTCAACTGTCATTAAAAATCAATGCACCTGCCTTACACACACATACAAGCATGCACAGACACTCTACAACAACTGAACTAACACCATCCAAGTGATAAACGAAAGGAAGTAACCAGAAGCACCAGAAGCAGCGGAACCTTGTAGCACAGTGTAGCGCAAATGGCTATGCCACGCTATCGGCAAATTCGACAGGAAGTGAGTGACTATAGATGGATGAGTGAACGAAGGCGCTGCCATTGCGTCATACAACACTATTGCACGTTGCCAAGGCTTACTCCATGCAACTGATGCTGATGATTTTTGACAATAGCGCCAAACAAACACACATACACATACATACATGCATACATACATGCATTCTTAACTAAGGATGCTCACACACACACCAGCCCACAGGATCCAGTCGTTGTATAAAATAGTGAGGCAGCTGTTGCCATATTTTGGGCCCAAACCAAGTCATTAGCATGTCAACGCTTTAGATAAGCAACGGAAGCTGGAAGCTAAACGGAAGTTGGCGACTACTTTGCGCATTACATAACTGAGATCTTTGAGCAACAAGATTACGCAGTCGCTTGTTAGTGTTTAAAACTTCACAATTTTGAAGGGTATAAAAAATTAAAAAATTATAAAAATTACTTAACCTCGTTAGAATATGGCAATATGTATATCAAATGAAAGAGGAAAGGCTCAAGAATTTAAATAAAATTTATTTTTTTTATCTATTTGTAAAAAAAGGATATGAAAAAGGATGATTTGGAAATTTTAATCCTTTATATCCTTGAAAATTTATATAGAATTTTCTTGAAAAGTATGTATATTAAAACCCAAAATCTCCTTGATCACGTGTAAAAATGTCATTACTTTAACTTTATTGCTTCGAAAGTTATTTAAAAAAGGCGGAAGCTGAAAGTCTAATAAAGTACAAAAATTCTAATTTATTTGAGTATCAGTATTTTAAATAATAAATAGATACAAAATGAATGAAGCGAGAATAATGAAATTTTGACACGTGATCAAGAAGATTTTGGTTACTTTTCAAGAAAATTCGACATAAAATTTCAAGGATATAAAGGATTACAATTTTCAAAGGACCTTTTTTATATCCATTTTTTACAAATAGATAAAAAATCAATTTTATTTAAATTCTTGAGCCTTTCCTCTTTCATTTGATATACATATTGAAATATTCTAACGAAAAAGTGCACTTTTTTAGGATTTTTTTTGAGAAAACGGTTAAAGATACAACGCTGATATGAACTGGATATGAACACACATTTATTTAGAGAATAAAATTTTTCAAATTGAATGAATCAAAAAAGGGGGGAGGGGGCGTCCATCAGTGGCGGCATGTCGGCGAGGAGGTGTCCCGCTACCGGAAGTGATTCCGTCAAAACCCGTGATCTGAAACACAAAAATCGAACACATTCTTAATGTGTACCGTATTATCTATTGAGTGAACTAAGATCATAAAAAAAATCAAAATTACAAAAGTTATGATGTTTTGAAAAAAAAATTACGATTTTCGTTTTTTTGTTCACTTATTATTTTTTTAAATAAACAATTTTCAATATTTTTGGCTGATCGTAGTTCGTTTATTAGAAAAAAACCCTAAGGAACATTTTAAAACAAATTTGGTGATGATTGGTTCATTCCAGCGCCTTCAATCACTTCCGTTAGGTCCGAAAATGTGGTTCTCAGAAAAACGCGTTTAAAGTTTTTGCTTCGCTCGGCCGGTGCTCGACACTGCTCTATGTAACGGCCTGTAACTTTTGTAATTTTTCAGATTTTGATCTGAAATTTCTGGAGCACATTTCTGAAACATATACATATCTACACAATAAGGCAAAAAAAAGGTTTTTTTCCCACAAGGTGAGAACCTGCCTTAAGTATTTTTTATATTTTTTTTATTTTTTAGCCCCTTTAAAATTTTGAAGTCCTTTTAAAAGGACAAAGGATGTAGAAATGAAAAACTGATTACGCAGTATTACTATGTTTGGTCTCTAGTTTCACGCCCATATGGATTTTTTCCGGTGTGAAACAACATTGCGCTGACAGTGATTTATGTCATTTGGCGGTTGGCTCATTATTTCTCACAAAATTCTATAAAACCAAATTTCTGCATAATTGCAACGCTTACAAAAATTCATGCTACACAAAAACTTTTTAATAATAAAATAAATAATTTATTGAGTGAAAAAAAGCGCCAACAAATGATGCACATTCGGATGCGGTGACATATTTAGGCTTAAATAGTCTAAAATAAATCAATTATGAAGTTACTAGGGTAATTGAATAAGCTGTTTAAAGGTAATCGAGAAGGATTTTGAAGTGTGAAGTGCACTGGACTCGCATTCCAGAGTGAAGTGTGCATTGGGCTCGCATCGTAGAGGTCATGGGTTCGAGTCCTATCTGGTTCCTCACTTTCCTTAGTTTTCAATTTTGTCTTCTTGTTGATTGTTTCTCCCTTCAGCCTTCAGGAGAACAAGTTTCTCCTATTCTTGCCGCTCCCATCAGTTGTGATGAGCAGTTTGAGCCAATTTTCCTATTCAGTGGGCATATTAGCACAACAACAACACTTCTAGCAATGCCGGAACTATGTTGTAGCACATACATCAACCAAACTAAGCTCATCAAATACACCAACCTCTGCGTTTTGCAACAAAACCACCTAAGTAGCAGCAACGAATGGGCAGAAGGCGCTCTACACAACCCAGTAGTAAACTTTTACACACAGAGACACTTCTCCCAGGGCACAACAGATGGCCAGCGCCATAACCTGGGACTGCCAGCAATGGGTCAATCAGCCACCCAGATAGAATCTTCAATCGATTAATGTAACCAACACGAGGCATTAGCCTTATTGAGACCTTTGGCTCCAAGTAAAATGAATAAGGAAAAATATTATATATTCACATGAATAAAAAATTTTACATAATTTGTTTGGATCATTTCCGCCTTAACACTGGCAAGCAGAATTTTTCCATTTTGCTTATATCTTTGCCACATCTCAATCAGCTCATCTTAACTGAAATTAATTTATTCCATGGAAATTTGTAAAATTACCGCCCATTTACCGCAAAAAAAAACAGCTTTGTGTTAATGCAATTTTTATATTTTCCCCAAGCCCGCAACAGCCGCTCATAACAATGTGTTACAGCTGTAAATTCGTCAAATGGCCAGAGTTGCCAGCAAATTGTTTGCATATATTAGCACAAATTTTCCAAAACAACGTCAAAGCGCTGCACACAGGAAAAAAACCAAAAAGGCAAAAATTCACAACAAGAAAAATTGCATGCAAATTACGCGGCAATTTGACGCCGCCAATGTGACACACACACATTTCACTAATTTTGGCAAAATGCTCATTTGCACAATTTAATCTCATCTCTCATTTTTTTTTTGGGTGGGTAGAGGGGATGTTTTGTTTCTACGCACACACCCCACCTGCCGCACAGCGCTGTGTGCGTTGCCTTCACTAATCTGCAATCTGCATAAATGACACTAAACGACACTTTTGGCAGCACACTTTTTGCTTGCTTCAACGCTTCCTCTTCTTCTTCTTCTTCGTCGTTGTTGTCTTGTGCTGCGAATTTCAATTTCTGCTGCTACTAGTTTTTGTTGTGCTATTGCTGCTTCTTCTACGCGTACTCTACTTTTTCTTTTTCATTTTCTTCTTCGTCTCCGTCGTCATTGTCGTATTATGGCCGCTATGTCGCTTGACAGTCAAGTTGTTTTCGTATAATAAAATAAGCACGTGAGAGAAGATAGCAAGCGAGCACCGTATGACATCAAAAGTCACACATGCTGGCGTTCGCCATACATAAATACATACAGACAGAAATAAGTACAAGCAGACAAGTGAGTGTTATGCATTTGACAGCTCAACTCGCAGTGGCAACACTCGCCGCTGTCACAATTTTTTCCCCTTTGCCAATTTTTTATGCCGGCATTTGATGCCAAGAAAAGGTGACTTAATGGCGTTGTGTGTCTATTAGACGTCTGCATGGCTCCATTCACTTTCTCTCCCACAGTGTTGACACTTCTGCTGAGTGCGCATTTTGTGAGCATCATTACAATGTGAATACAGTAAATGCTGTAATCAAAGCAAAAGCTGTGCACAAAAAGAATGATTCACAAAATTGAGAGAGTTATAACACACCACGTTAAAATGAGTCATTTTATAGTGTACTCAAAGAGAAACTGTATTCATTTCATGCTATGAATACAGCAACATAAAATGAATGCATTGAGTCATTCATATTAAGCAGTGTGTCTCAAAATGAAATAAAATGCTTCTTTATCAAATTTTGGCAACATTTATTGAGAATATAACAATTAACCCTTTCGCTACAAGTTTTTAATGGGGAAAGTTACAATTTTAAATGTATAGTTTTATACTTCTATGTGATTAAATTGGCAACATTTCATAACAATTTGTTTAAATTTTAAATTCTGACCCTGTTCTTAGAGTGTTTTCATGTGAGAGAAAACACATTGTTGTGGCTGTAATAATAACTTCAACATAAATTTGTTTACGCATATCTAAAATTTTAATGTCTCTTCATATACTTCCGTCAAAGTTGTTTAAAAAATATATCCGAAATTGAAAGGGTCTTTAATTTAAAAATTTACCTTATTTTTCTACTTCAAGAACAATAACCGTGTACACTTGTTTTTTTTAACTTAAATATTCATTTTTTTTTCGTATTTTTCCTAAAACTTTAAACTATTTTAAGGATCAGCAAAAAAATTTAGTTTTGCAACCATAGAAGAGTCAGATGTCCATAAACATCATGTATCCATATGGATACCACATAGCGAAAGGGTTAAGTAAGTGAAATTAAATACAATTCTGTGTAATAAAACTTATAATTAATAACTACAATTCATTGTTAACACTATCTAAGTCTAAATACTCTGATATCTTTTCTTTTGGTATGTTTGAGTTTAAAAACATAATTTGATTAACCAAAACTTGGTTTAGTCCAATTAAACACCTCTTTTCTGAAATGAGTCCTCTTGCGAGGGAAAACGCCCTTTCTGATGCTGCACTGCTTGCTGGTGTGGCTAAAACCATGCAGCTCATTTTGTACATGAGTGGAAACTTTGATTTGTTTACCGACCACCACTCCAGGACATTAAAATTTTCACTGTAAGGCTCGTTTGTGTTTTCATAGACTTGTAATTCATTAATTACAGAATCTTGTCTACTTAAAATTGGCATTGGCTGGATGAAATCAGAAAAGGGGTTTGCTGGAGAAATTACTGAGGAAATACTTCCTTCATTCCCCAAATCGGAATCATTCAAGTAGCTTCTCATTATTTGAATACAGGTTTCTTTGACCAAATCTTTCTCACTTTCATTAAAAAGAACTAACTTATTAGTTGGAGGAAACAAATATAAAGCAATTTTATGATAAATGGTCAAATTTGGCAGCAATAAAGTATTTAAATAAAAATTAAGTTTATCTTTAAATTTCCGTATAGGTTCAAAATTGTCTGTCAGAGTTCCACAAAATTTCTTTAAGTTATGAATATGAACTAAGATCAAATGTAGTGTAGGGTGGTTAGAGCCTTCAAGCTTTTTTGATGTTTCTTCAAAATTTTTTAAAATTTGCACCATAGCACTTACATAATTTATATTAATGTTGGCTATCCTCATTAGCTCATTTCTTTCTTGCAAAACATTTATAATATCCGCCCAATTTACTTCGATTGAATTTAACAAATAATAAATTGTATTCCATCTTGTGCAGGAAAAGCTTTTAAGTGACATCTTTAGTGTTGAATTGACAGATGACTTTTTGAAAAACTTTACAACTGCAGTACATTGAGTACAAATTTCAGAAATTTCGGGTATGTCTTTTATAGATTTTTGTACTACATTATGCAGTAAATGGTTTGCACACGCAATATGCCGATTCTCCCGAAACGCTTTAACCATGTTAGCTCCCCTATCAGTAACAATTAAAACTTTATCATCTAGCTCGCCACCAAACTCATTCAATATGCTTTGAATTTGCAAGCGTATATGGTCACCTGAAATACAAAAGAGGAAGATAAAAGTTGACGTTGGAGGTGTGAAAAAGCAGTCTAACGCCGTCTAAGGAAGTTTGTGTTTACTATAACAATTGTGTGGCACAGTCTTAAGTAAACTTAAGCGGTTATCGTTTTTGACCACAGAGTTTATATTTACCTGTGCATGAAGTTCCCTCCATAGATTTGATTTTAAGAAGTCTACTCGTTATATGAGAATTTTTAATGTAATGGACAGTACATGACAAATAAGTTTTTCGTATGAAGTCGTCTGTCCATAAATCCGTAGTGACACCATATCCGTCTGCCGTATTGCTTTTAAAATCGTCGTACACTATTTTCTTGTAACGTTCGTAAAGTTTTTCAATATTTCTGCCAATCGTGGTAGAATGCGGCAGTAAGTCATCTACGTCAACATTTTCCCCAAATTTCGCTCCGACCGAAATCAAGAACTGCGCATACTTTTTTAGGCCACTATCTTGTATGAGGTTAAACGGTCGACAATTTTCCACAACCCATTCTGTCGCAATTCGAATTCCGGCCTTCTTCGTTTCAGAGTCAACTAAAGCTTGGGGTTGGATTCTGCGACTATTGCTTAAAATATAACATCGATGTCGTACTAAGTTGGAGGTGCTTCTTGAAAATTTTTGCACACTAGAACATGTTCTACATGCCACAAAATTCTTTATTTCAACGCCATTAGCATCCTCTACTGTTCCAAACGTGTTCCAAATCTTGCTTCTACCCCTCTTATTGGTAATTTTGTAGTCGCCAGATTGAATTTTGTTTTTGATTAAGGCATTAGTTAGTGATTCACTAGTGCTTGCCATTGTTTGATCCGAAGCTTCTGAATCATTCGTGGATTCCTGATAAAAGTTATAAAACAATTTTAACATATACATACTATATAATAACTTTTTACCTCTTGCAAATCCATTTTTTTATTTTAAAACCCTCGAACGCAACAATATTTTCCAAAGAATGTTATATATGTAATATGGTAGCTAATAATGAAAAATTAAATACATATTTTTAGTTTTTTTCATTTATTAATTTTTTACTTAATTTATTGAGGGCGTTCTAAGAAAAAAATAATTAAGTTATTTCAGTAACTAAACAACGACTTTATTTTTTAACATTAAAACTGTGTTTGAAATGCAATACAATAAATAAAATAAAATTAAATTAAATTAAATTAAATTAAATTAAATTAAATTAAATTAAATTAAATTAAATTAAATTAAATTAAATTAAATTAAATTAAATTAAATTAAATTAAATTAAATTAAATTAAATTAAATTAAATTAAATTAAATTAAATTAAATTAAATTAAATTAAATTAAATTAAATTAAATTAAATTAAATTAAATTAAATTAAATTAAATTAAATTAAATTAAATTAAATTAAATTAAATTAAATTAAATTAAATTAAATTAAATTAAATTAAATTAAATTAAATTAAATTAAATTAAATTAAATTAAATTAAATTAAATTAAATTAAATTAAATTAAATTAAATTAAATTAAATTAAATTAAATTAAATTAAATTAAATTAAATTAAATTAAATTAAATTAAATTAAATTAAATTAAATTAAATTAAATTAAATTAAATTAAATTAAATTAAATTAAATTAAATTAAATTAAATTAAATTAAATTAAATTAAATTAAATTAAATTAAATTAAATTAAATTAAATTAAATTAAATTAAATTAAATTAAATTAAATTAAATTAAATTAAATTAAATTAAATTAAATTAAATTAAATTAAATTAAATTAAATTAAATTAAATTAAATTAAATTAAATTAAATTAAATTAAATTAAATTAAATTAAATTAAATTAAATTAAATTAAATTAAATTAAATTAAATTAAATTAAATTAAATTAAATTAAATTAAATTAAATTAAATTAAATTAAATTAAATTAAATTAAATTAAATTAAATTAAATTAAATTAAATTAAATTAAATTAAATTAAATTAAATTAAATTAAATTAAATTAAATTAAATTAAATTAAATTAAATTAAATTAAATTAAATTAAATTAAATTAAATTAAATTAAATTAAATTAAATTAAATTAAATTAAATTAAATTAAATTAAATTAAATTAAATTAAATTAAATTAAATTAAATTAAATTAAATTAAATTAAATTAAATTAAATTAAATTAAATTAAATTAAATTAAATTAAATTAAATTAAATTAAATTAAATTAAATTAAATTAAATTAAATTAAATTAAATTAAATTAAATTAAATTAAATTAAATTAAATTAAATTAAATTAAATTAAATTAAATTAAATTAAATTAAATTAAATTAAATTAAATTAAATTAAATTAAATTAAATTAAATTAAATTAAATTAAATTAAATTAAATTAAATTAAATTAAATTAAATTAAATTAAATTAAATTAAATTAAATTAAATTAAATTAAATTAAATTAAATTAAATTAAATTAAATTAAATTAAATTAAATTAAATTAAATTAAATTAAATTAAATTAAATTAAATTAAATTAAATTAAATTAAATTAAATTAAATTAAATTAAATTAAATTAAATTAAATTAAATTAAATTAAATTAAATTAAATTAAATTAAATTAAATTAAATTAAATTAAATTAAATTAAATTAAATTAAATTAAATTAAATTAAATTAAATTAAATTAAATTAAATTAAATTAAATTAAATTAAATTAAATTAAATTAAATTAAATTAAATTAAATTAAATTAAATTAAATTAAATTAAATTAAATTAAATTAAATTAAATTAAATTAAATTAAATTAAATTAAATTAAATTAAATTAAATTAAATTAAATTAAATTAAATTAAATTAAATTAAATTAAATTAAATTAAATTAAATTAAATTAAATTAAATTAAATTAAATTAAATTAAATTAAATTAAATTAAATTAAATTAAATTAAATTAAATTAAATTAAATTAAATTAAATTAAATTAAATTAAATTAAATTAAATTAAATTAAATTAAATTAAATTAAATTAAATTAAATTAAATTAAATTAAATTAAATTAAATTAAATTAAATTAAATTAAATTAAATTAAATTAAATTAAATTAAATTAAATTAAATTAAATTAAATTAAATTAAATTAAATTAAATTAAATTAAATTAAATTAAATTAAATTAAATTAAATTAAATTAAATTAAATTAAATTAAATTAAATTAAATTAAATTAAATTAAATTAAATTAAATTAAATTAAATTAAATTAAATTAAATTAAATTAAATTAAATTAAATTAAATTAAATTAAATTAAATTAAATTAAATTAAATTAAATTAAATTAAATTAAATTAAATTAAATTAAATTAAATTAAATTAAATTAAATTAAATTAAATTAAATTAAATTAAATTA
This sequence comes from Melieria picta, assembly GCA_964056695.1. Classification (NCBI taxonomy): domain Eukaryota; kingdom Metazoa; phylum Arthropoda; class Insecta; order Diptera; family Ulidiidae; genus Melieria; species Melieria picta. The sequence continues at coordinate 70,989,821 of OZ057399.1, read as the reverse complement.
AATTAAATTAAATTAAATTAAATTAAATTAAATTAAATTAAATTAAATTAAATTAAATTAAATTAAATTAAATTAAATTAAATTAAATTAAATTAAATTAAATTAAATTAAATTAAATTAAATTAAATTAAATTAAATTAAATTAAATTAAATTAAATTAAATTAAATTAAATTAAATTAAATTAAATTAAATTAAATTAAATTAAATTAAATTAAATTAAATTAAATTAAATTAAATTAAATTAAATTAAATTAAATTAAATTAAATTAAATTAAATTAAATTAAATTAAATTAAATTAAATTAAATTAAATTAAATTAAATTAAATTAAATTAAATTAAATTAAATTAAATTAAATTAAATTAAATTAAATTAAATTAAATTAAATTAAATTAAATTAAATTAAATTAAATTAAATTAAATTAAATTAAATTAAATTAAATTAAATTAAATTAAATTAAATTAAATTAAATTAAATTAAATTAAATTAAATTAAATTAAATTAAATTAAATTAAATTAAATTAAATTAAATTAAATTAAATTAAATTAAATTAAATTAAATTAAATTAAATTAAATTAAATTAAATTAAATTAAATTAAATTAAATTAAATTAAATTAAATTAAATTAAATTAAATTAAATTAAATTAAATTAAATTAAATTAAATTAAATTAAATTAAATTAAATTAAATTAAATTAAATTAAATTAAATTAAATTAAATTAAATTAAATTAAATTAAATTAAATTAAATTAAATTAAATTAAATTAAATTAAATTAAATTAAATTAAATTAAATTAAATTAAATTAAATTAAATTAAATTAAATTAAATTAAATTAAATTAAATTAAATTAAATTAAATTAAATTAAATTAAATTAAATTAAATTAAATTAAATTAAATTAAATTAAATTAAATTAAATTAAATTAAATTAAATTAAATTAAATTAAATTAAATTAAATTAAATTAAATTAAATTAAATTAAATTAAATTAAATTAAATTAAATTAAATTAAATTAAATTAAATTAAATTAAATTAAATTAAATTAAATTAAATTAAATTAAATTAAATTAAATTAAATTAAATTAAATTAAATTAAATTAAATTAAATTAAATTAAATTAAATTAAATTAAATTAAATTAAATTAAATTAAATTAAATTAAATTAAATTAAATTAAATTAAATTAAATTAAATTAAATTAAATTAAATTAAATTAAATTAAATTAAATTAAATTAAATTAAATTAAATTAAATTAAATTAAATTAAATTAAATTAAATTAAATTAAATTAAATTAAATTAAATTAAATTAAATTAAATTAAATTAAATTAAATTAAATTAAATTAAATTAAATTAAATTAAATTAAATTAAATTAAATTAAATTAAATTAAATTAAATTAAATTAAATTAAATTAAATTAAATTAAATTAAATTAAATTAAATTAAATTAAATTAAATTAAATTAAATTAAATTAAATTAAATTAAATTAAATTAAATTAAATTAAATTAAATTAAATTAAATTAAATTAAATTAAATTAAATTAAATTAAATTAAATTAAATTAAATTAAATTAAATTAAATTAAATTAAATTAAATTAAATTAAATTAAATTAAATTAAATTAAATTAAATTAAATTAAATTAAATTAAATTAAATTAAATTAAATTAAATTAAATTAAATTAAATTAAATTAAATTAAATTAAATTAAATTAAATTAAATTAAATTAAATTAAATTAAATTAAATTAAATTAAATTAAATTAAATTAAATTAAATTAAATTAAATTAAATTAAATTAAATTAAATTAAATTAAATTAAATTAAATTAAATTAAATTAAATTAAATTAAATTAAATTAAATTAAATTAAATTAAATTAAATTAAATTAAATTAAATTAAATTAAATTAAATTAAATTAAATTAAATTAAATTAAATTAAATTAAATTAAATTAAATTAAATTAAATTAAATTAAATTAAATTAAATTAAATTAAATTAAATTAAATTAAATTAAATTAAATTAAATTAAATTAAATTAAATTAAATTAAATTAAATTAAATTAAATTAAATTAAATTAAATTAAATTAAATTAAATTAAATTAAATTAAATTAAATTAAATTAAATTAAATTAAATTAAATTAAATTAAATTAAATTAAATTAAATTAAATTAAATTAAATTAAATTAAATTAAATTAAATTAAATTAAATTAAATTAAATTAAATTAAATTAAATTAAATTAAATTAAATTAAATTAAATTAAATTAAATTAAATTAAATTAAATTAAATTAAATTAAATTAAATTAAATTAAATTAAATTAAATTAAATTAAATTAAATTAAATTAAATTAAATTAAATTAAATTAAATTAAATTAAATTAAATTAAATTAAATTAAATTAAATTAAATTAAATTAAATTAAATTAAATTAAATTAAATTAAATTAAATTAAATTAAATTAAATTAAATTAAATTAAATTAAATTAAATTAAATTAAATTAACTTAAATTAAATTAAATTAATCAGCAAAAATACTGCACTACTAAGCTTGTCGGCACATCTGGTATAAGGGCTTTATTGTATTTAGCAAGTACTTTGCAGCCAACCCATACTTTCAGTAGATAATATAAACTTACCTTTACAATATATCACTTTATTAAAATTTCGGTTTTTTTACCACAAAATTCAACTTTTTTTATCGTTAACTTATTATTTTGGCACTCCGACACTTGCAATTTTGCGAAGGGTTTAGAACATAATGTTTAGATCTAAGTGAATAAATTATCAACGACTACCAGCAATGGAAACAAAGAATGTATATACCGTTGTCATATATAAATGATGCTAAAGAATGTTGATAAACTTACGTACAAGTGAGTATTGAATATTCACTAAAGAGAGTGCTGTTTTACAAGGCCGTAGCTAGGGGGCAGGGGTTAGAGAGGTTCCGAAATAAGAGTTTTGCAAACGGCGAAGAATGTATATACCGTTGTCATATATAAATGATGCTAAAGAATGTTGATAAACTTACGTACAAGTGAGTATTGAATATTCACTAAAGAGAGTGCTGTTTTACAAGGCCGTAGCTAGGGGGCAGGGGTTAGAGAGGTTCCGAAATAAGAGTTTTGCAAACGGCGAAGAATGTATATACCGTTGTCATATATAAATGATGCTAAAGAATGTTGATAAACTTACGTACAAGTGAGTATTGAATATTCACTAAAGAGAGTGCTGTTTTACAAGGCCGTAGCTAGGGGGCAGGGGTTAGAGAGGTTCAGAAATAAGAGTTTTGCAAACGGCGAAGAATTCTTATTTTCTCTTTCATTTTATATTCTTATTTTTATCATTGTATGAGCGCGGCTATTTGAACAATTTTTTTTAAATTCTTATATCATTGCAATACTAAAACCCTTTCAGAAAATCAAAAATCAGAAAATTAAGAACTGAGTACGCAAGATGATCAGATGATGATCAAGATGATGGTGGCTTTGTATGATATCTAGTTTCACGTCTATTTTATGGATCTCGATAAAAGTCGTCTTGTAGTGTTTTAGTATGTTTTTGATCTTATTTGTTAAATGTTACCGTGCAATGAATGTTTTGTTTTGTTATTTTTCGGAAATTTTTTTTTAAAAGTTGTATATTCACACCATGTGAAAGTCAACGTTACACTTAGAAATAGTAAGAAAAGTATTTTTCATAAAAATCTTATGAGGACACAAAAGAGAAACTTGATTAATTGCTTATGTTGACTTGCGTGCGAAAACCTGTTAATAGTTAAATATAATTATTGTTATAGTTCGATTTAATTTAACTTATTTAATAGTTTTATTCTCAACAAACCTTGCTAAAACTTGATAGAGAAGCATTTCATTTCATTTTGGGACACACTACTCAATATGAATGACGCGATGCATTCATTTGATTTTGCTGTATTCATATCATAAAGTGAATACAGTTTCTCTTTGAGTACAGTATAAAATGACTCATTCAATTTATGAATACACTCAAAACTGTATTTTACTCTGTGCTGTCTGAGTGAATCTCTCGCTCGGAGAGAAATTATGACTCATTCATTCCCATTCACAAAAATGAATGTGAGTGAGGGAGTAGGTAATTTCAGAGTGAATGAGTCAAAACACGTTTTGAGTCCATTCATGCAGACGTCTAGTGTCTATGATGTTTGTGTGTGTGTGTGTGTGTGCGACAAAACTTCAAACGACAAACTGCAAGTGAACGTTTTATATAAAAACAACAACCACCAACCATCCAACCAATGCACACAATCACACTCACACATACTCACAGACACAGGCACACATCATCGGAGCAGCGCGCGTGGCAAATTGTGCGGTGGCTTTGAGTTGCGTGTTAAGTTAGAAGGGTGAGGGGGAGGGGGAGGGGGTGGGGCCACAGCTGAAGATGTTAACGTAAACTCATTATAATGGAAAAGTGGTTTAGTTGGGCGTATGCATGTGTATGCTATAGGGTTGCCAGACCTTACTATTTTTTATCTTCATATTTTTTTTTAGTTGCATTGTATTTTCAAGAAACGTTTCAGTCATCACATCTGGCAACATCAGTGCGCAATTATGTATGAGCAACGCTTGACTTTTCTCGCCCCCAAATTTGCATGGGTGTTGGTGTGAAAGTGACTTTTATGAAGTTGTGCCTTGATTGAAAGTATTTGAAGCGGATCGTTGCCAAAAGCAAAAGATTGCAAGTGTGCGATTAGTTAAAGCAGCACTCGAGTTCAAATGTGGTGTCCCCTCGAAAAAAAAATGGAATAAAATAAAATAAGCAAATTTTCACTCTATGGTCCGCATAAAATGCTGCTTTACCAAGCCAATGATTTATGAATATTTCAGCGCCGTTGTCAGGGGGAAAACAGTGACAGTGGCAGTGATGCAATGCTGCTGACAGCATTGAAGTGACAGTTTGCGCGGCGAAGCGGTGCCAAGAGTGCACTCTATAAGGTGTTAAGCAGTGCTTGAGAAGAGCCACTTGTGCATTTTTTATGCGCTGCTTGAATGCTTTTTACAGCAATGTGGAGCACGTGACAGTAATGCCGAGAAGGGGAATTGAATGTTTGATGTTTCTAGTTAATTAAGAGCACATTTTGCCAAGTGAAGGCTAAAGAATTGGGATGTTATTGCATGTGGAGATTAAATTAATAGTCAATTTGTTTCTAAAGAGAGAGAGAATTTGGAAAGAAATTTAAAGAAAATAAATTCCTGTTTCAGTTTAAGAAAAAATAGTTGAAGATAGATGAAGAAGAAGTAGAAACGATACAATACTTTCTATGCCACAGCCCGACTCTGTAGGAACGTCAATCCCTTCCCAACCTAAACTAATCTCTCCACTGCTTTTCTCCTTATTTACTCCACTTGGTAGCAAATACTGGGAGTTTTTTCTCCTTTTTCAGTCCACTTGGAAGCGTAGGGCCTCAAAAAGGCGAATTCATTGTATTGGTTACGTTAATCAATTTAAATTATGTCAGGATGTGTGATTAACCCATCAATGCTCACTGCATGCTAACACTTAGAGCACACATAAGCCAAAGAGACCCATTGTGATGCCCAGTGGCGCATGCAAGGGTGGTTTTGGGGGTTCAAACACCTCTCAAATATCTGTTTATTATAAAAATGATGGGTAACAAATATGATTTCAAATGGCATTTGCCTCAAAAGTTGTGTACAGAACCCCTCTCCCCCCCCAAAAGGAAATTCTGTGTACGCCACTGATAATACCAAATTTGTGTAACTCAGATCCTCCGATTAAGGCGGAAATTTGACACACGCAAGGGTGGGTTTTCGGGCTTCAAACTCCTCTTAAATATCTGTTTATTACAAAAATAATGGGTAACAAATATGATTTCAAATGGCATTTGCCTCAAAAGTTGTGTACAGAATCCCCGCTCCCCTCAAAGGTAATCCTGAGTGCGCCACTGGAGATACCGCATTTTGTTGAATTTATATTCCCCACTCGAAGAACCATTTATGTCCCAAAAACTATTCCAAAATAGTTGCAAATTTCCCTCTTCCATTCTTTTGTTAAAATTTAAAATATCTCAACCCTTCTCCATTCTTTTCTTAAAATCTCAAATATTTCAAGCCTTTCCCATTCTTTTGTTAAAATCTAAAATATTTCTAAAAGAATGAACCATTTCCGTTTCCTTGCCGACTTGGAGCAATAACATTTCGATATAAGCGTTGCCACTTAGTTACATTTCTCTTTTTTTTTTGCTCAAAGTATTTACATATTTTTTTCATTAAACCCTCAACTACTTTCTTACAATTCTTCATTTTTTCCTTTTCCTTTTTGCTCCAATTTTTTTCTTTTTTGTTTTTTACTAAAATTTTTAAAACTTTTACAACATCTTCTTTCTGTTACTGCGCGTAAACATTGCAACTTTTACAACAACATTTTATACATTCGCGCTACAATTGTCGCATTGTTGCTGCTGGCATGGCCAACTAATATAAAAAAACACACACATATAAACATTCTTGTTTATGAGTTTTACGCTGCAACAACAACAAACATATTTCGTTTACTTGCATATCAAAACGACATACAATGGCCATGACAGCTGAGGGCGCAGAGAGCAAATGCGCAATGAGCAACAAATGTTGTCAAGCAGGCGACATTAAAATGTCAGAGCGAAGTTGAATGTCGGCGCGCATAACTCGCAGCAGCAGCAACACTGAACACTGAAAATAAAAAGCAACGTCAACCAGACTAACAACAATGACGCCCCCACAAAACGGCGCACCAACAAATATGAACGACATTTTTAGCAGCAACAGCAACAAACACAAAACAACACAACAACAACAACAGAGACGCGAGCCGTCATGTCTCATCAAGTTCAAAATAAAAATGACTACAACAAAAACAAAATTGTTTGCTGCAGCGCTAAAAGGCAGACAAAAAATTGTGACAAACGAAAAATTGAAGAAGGTGTCACACACACACACACACAGACTAAGTGTGAATGTCAACAAGAGTTGACACAAAGCTCAAATGCAACATTACGCTAGATGGCATTTAGCCAAACAACAACAACAACAATGTTTTGGAAAGTGGATAATAACTGAAAAATGTGACATGCAACACTAACGTTTAGTGTAATGTGAAGCAAGTTGCCGCCGGCTGCGTTTCTTGCCACCAACGATTGTGGCAGATATGTGCACATTATTGCTGTCGCTGCTGGTTTTTAAATTTTTTGTATTTTTTTGTATGACATTAGTCACACCAGCGACCATAAATGAACAATGCCTGCTGATGACAGTAAAATTTCGAGGCTCTTTGATAGAAATCAACGAAGGCGCACATCGATACTTGCGGCATCAAACAGCAGTGGGCAAAAAAATTTTAAATCTTTTCAAAATTCGTTAGTCATTAATGGACGAACAAATACCTGGACTCAGAAGCTTAAAAGTAGAAGAAAAAATGCCTAAGAAATCAATCATAGAAAAGGTGTTTTGACTCAGAAGCTTGGAAGCTAAAGAAGAAAATACGTTAGGAATCAATCGAAGAAGAAATGTTTTGACTCAGAAGCTTGAAATGGGAAGAAGAAAATAATAGAAATCAATCAAAAACAGGTATCTCACGTTGTAAGTGCTTTACATTACACTTACCCCTAAAATAGATCTTAAGTTGAAACTTTAGTCAGGAACCCTAACTCAAAAAAAATTTTCAAAAATAATACATAAATATGAACACAAACAGACATAAACAAGCAGAAGACGTAGGCAAGTAACGGGAAGATCTCGTAATTGACAAGTTTACTGTTGTAAGATCATAGTGGGAAGACTTGAGATGGTCAATATAGAAGAAAGTAATGGAAATCTAACGCCGGAAACATTCATTTAGAACATTTAGACTGAGCCGCCCAGGCTTTCAGAACGCAACGCAATGATCCTCAAACTTTAACTCGAGCAGACATTCTATCGAAAGAGCATGGACAGCAAAGTCCTAAGAAGACATAAATACCAAATGAAGAGAACATTGAACCATAAACAAACAAAGCACAAAGGCAAGCAACGGGAAAATCCTTCCAAGAAAATTAATACAGGCCATAGGTCAAATGGAACCCATGAGATATCATCATCATTGTTGGTTCACTGGTTCCACCTAACACATGATTTTTTATTATTTGTCCTACATATTTCTTATCTTTGGCGAATCAAGTAATAAGGACCTTCTCCGACGACTCTTATGAAAAATACAGCCTTGTCCTGCCTAACTTAAAATTCTAAGCCACAGTTCAAATTTCCTACTGTGTGTCAAATCAAAACCACTGACGTCTTCTGTTTTTTTTTTGGCAATTTTCAAAAATTTCAACAACAGACAAATCAAAAATTCTCCTCCCCACACATACATACACACTCACATACCAATAAACCATTTAACCGCATGGAGCAAGCAACGAAAATGCACTTCATCACTCGGCCAAATCAAGGAACCAGCGTTGCATTTGCATACGAAAACGAAATGTCATGTGCGGAATGCTGTCATTAATAACTGACATGCTGTCGCTTTCATACGTTCCAGCTTTTCGTGTTCCTGTGTGTGTGTGTGAATGTGAATGTAAATGTGCCGCAGTTGTGAAGGACACTAAAGCGCAAAAAGGAACAACAAGGCAAAAAAAAAATATACAACAGAAACGAGTGGGAGACAGCAAAAAAAAAATTACGAAAACAGCAGCAAACCGAAAACGTAACGACACGAGTCATTAAAATGTCATAACAGCTTTGACAATACATTCCAACCCACTCACCCACCCACACATACACACACAGACGACATGCAGAAGTTTTGTTTGTGCTTTTTTTTTTCGTGGGAATGACATATTTTTGATGTTCCCTTATGCAGCTGGCAAGTGCCTCCAGTGACATTTCCACATAAGCAATTCAATAAAACGCCGATATCGATGATGTGTCACAATTTGACACTTGAACGTTTAACGGTAAACGCAGCAGCGGAGCAATGCCAGGCTAAAGCGATTAACAGTGAAACATACTACATACAATTTTTTCCAAGATTTTTAATTTGACAGGGAACGCACTTTTTATGGAACGGCTTTTTAATTATTATTAAGTAGGCTGTGCTGTATCATTCTGTTTAAAAATATAAATCATTATAGCCGTGGCTACACAGTATGAGTGCCTTCTGTAAGCAGCTTTTTGCAAGAATTTGAAAAACCAGTAAATGACGATGCTTCTGCGGAGGAATTTTTAAATATGTAATACTTTTTAGTAGCAAAAAGCTAAACAATTTCAAAGTTTGAATCTTAGTTGACTTATTAAATTTAACATTTTTTGCGTCTAAATATTTTTCCCGAGCCTTAAAAAACATTGTACGATATATCGTACAAATGACTACAAGGGTTGCAAAGCTTTGTACGATATATCGTACAAATGGAAGGCAAAGGTTGCAAGTTGTGTTTGCATTTTTTTAAGTTATGGGTTTGGTAATAGAATTTTTGAGTTTCCATGCATGCCACGCCCATCTGTTAACCACGTGACTAATAAAATTCGACTATTCGGCAATTTTTGATTAAAAATAAGAATTACTAGACGATTTTGTGTTTTACTGAGCAGACACAGGTTATGTAAGGTTATACATTCGTACTTGCCACTCCCACTACGATAATAAGAATCGGCTATATTCAGTATTTTTCTGTAAAGCTATATGAATTTTAATTGATTCTGTGTTTTATTGAGGGTAAAAGGGCTTTGCAACAACAACAACGGCTATAAATATAAGGCCGAATAAATGTGGATCAATTGTTAATATATATAATTTATATAATTTTCGCTCAAAAAAAAAATGAAATCCCGTTTTGATTTTTTGTTGTTATAATTTATGTTTTCTACCAAAAAAATCAATGAATTATTCATAAAACTTAAAAAACCGAAACCAAAAATTCATGATTTTTTACTACTTTGCGGACCATTGCACGATATATCGTACAAAATTGATTAAGCTATAATTCTCAACCTAAATAATTTTTTTGATATTTTGTTGTATTTATTGCTAAAATGGTCAATGAGAGTTAATATTTAGAAAAAAACATTTTTATCTCAAGAAATGCGGAAATTGACCGGAAAGGGTTAATTGTCATGAAAAACTTCTGATTTGATTTTAGTTTTAAAAGTTCATTGAAACTCAATTTCGTTTAAACCTTCTAAAAATAGTCTTTAATTTAATTGTATGAGGACAATCAAAATAAATTTTTTTTTAAGATTTTTAGATTTTTATATAAAGATTTTTGCAGATATTTTTGTAAATTTTTTTGTAGATTTTTATTTTAAATTTTTTTTAAATTTTTTCATATGGTAGAATTTTATTACATACTAGTAGGGCCCTGCGGCTTTGCACGCAAGCTTGAAGTCAATGGGCCCAATAAATCAAGTTTCTTCATACTACACTCTGTGGCCGATGTAACGCCTCTTTTATGTAATGCCCAATCCATTCCTCCAGTCGAAGGGTGTGAACCGGTTTCATTGATATGCGACTTTCAGTTCCAAAGTTACGCGGAAAATTTCAGTCACAAAAAATATGCCGCGCCCCTTGTTCAACGTCCATAAAATTTTGCCAGTAGAATGACACATCTATGGGACGATGGTATACAAAACTTCAAAGCTTTCCAACTTATTGTTCCGAAGCTATTAAGAATTTGGGTTCTATGGGCGGCGCCATACCCCTCGTCCAATACCCACCCCACTCTCCCTGTCGAAGGGCACATCTAAATCGTAAGTCTGTGCCAAATATCTTTGATGTGTGATTTGCAGTTCCAAAGTTATTCAAAACAATAGGGTCGCTTAAATATAGCCACGCTCCTTGTCCAACGCCCATACAATTTAACCACTCGAACGACACGTCTAAGCCATGATGCTGTATCAAATTTCAATGCTGGCCGACTTATAATTCCGAAGATATTTCACATTAAAAACATGGGTTCTATGGGCGGTGCCATGCCCCTCGTCCGATACCCACCCCATTCCCCATGTCGAAGGGCATATCTAAATCGTAAGTTTGTGTCAAATCTCTTAGATGTGTGATTTGTAGTTCCAAAGTTATTCAAAACATTTGAGTTGCTTAAAAACTGCCACGCCCCTTGTCCAACGCTTACAAAGTTTTACCAGTGAAACGGCACATCTAAACGGTGGCTCCGCACCAAATTTTAATGCTGCCCGATTTCTCATTCCGAAGATATTCCATATTGAAAATTTAAGTTGTATGGGCGGTGCCACGCCCCCTTGTCAAAAATCTACCCCATTCCCCCTATCGTAAAACACAACTAAATCGTACTTTTGTACCGAGTGTCATTGATGTGAACGCAACATACATTCAGCTAATCGGCTGTCTAGTTTTTGAGTTTTAGTGTCGTAGGACCAACAAACAAACATACATTAATTTTTGTATACAATATATAGATATTTGCTGCAATGACTCACAAAATTTTTTTATATCCATATTGTTTTGCACAAATATACCACAGTTAATTTCTGTCATCATAATGGGCATTGCAGGAAGGCGTAAAAGGTGGGCGTGGTCAACCTCATATAGCCTATGTTTACCGCTATGAAACACAGAATCATTTTACATCAGCATTAATTTTCAGACATGTACCGTAGCTTCGTTTTGTTAGTTTAGTGGGCGCGGAAAGTGGGCGTGGCCGATTATATTATAGCCTATGTTTGCCGCAATGACATGCTGAATCGTTTGATACCCATATTGCTATGACAAATATACCATGGCTGATTTGTTATTATAGTGGGCGTGGTGAAAAGGCATATCAAGTGGGCGTGGTCAATCTTCTATATCCTATATTAACATCAATGAAACACGAAATCATTTATTATTAATACTGATTTACCGACATGTACCGTAGCTTCGTTTTGTTAGTTTAGAGGGCGCGGAAAGTGGGCGTGGCCGATTATATTATAGCCTATGTTTGCCGCAATGACATGCTGAATCGTTTGATACCCATATTGCTATGACAAATATACCATGGCTGATTTGTAATTATAGTGGGCGTGGCGAAAAGGCATATCAGGTAGGCGTGGTCAATCTTATATATCCTATATTAACATCAATGAAACACGGAATCATTTATTATTAATATTGATTTACCGACATGTACCGTAGCTTCGTTTTGTTAGTGTAGTGGGCACGGAAAGTGGGCGTGGCCGATTATATTATAGCCTATGTTTGCCAGAATGATACGCTGAATCGTTTGATACCCATATTGCCTTACAAAAGCATACCATAGATGAGTTTTCTTACCATAGTGGGCGTAAGAAGGGGGCGTGGTCATTCACATATAGCCTATGTACCATTACCCCAGATCAAAAAATGTTTGGTGCTTATTTCATCTAAATCGGTTCAGTGGTTTGTGCCTGATTGTGGCTCAAAATATGTCACACTTGTTTTTATATAATAGTATAGACAAAGTTCATTGAATATAAACTGGGGAGTGGCAGAATACGAGTAGTGGTCGAGATGGCAAGAAAGAAGGTCATTGTGCTCTATACCGAAGTGGATAACTTCGTGCTTTCTCCGATATCTGCGCTGTATTTGAAGGTAGACAGGTTGGTCAATAAAGCTATGAAGTCCTCATGGAATAGTAGATAGGTGCCTCTGCGGCACCTATCGGGCAATATGGCCCTCTCTGTCTATGAGAAAAACTCTCTTTGTATTTTACCTAAATAGAAGTTCAATCCGGCAGCTCCTGGAGTACAGATTGCCCTAACCTGACCTGACCTGAGTCCTAACTGGTTTGCTTCGAATTCAGTCCAGTCCAGTCACTGCTGATCCAGAGAACAACAAGCAAGAATCGCCAGTGAATCGAAAAATCGCCAGAAGAACCAGCAAATCGTCCATCTGGCAACGCTGGCGGTCGCACTTAAACTCCGCAATGTGTTTAAGACAGAAGCAGCGAACGAAAGTACGATGATGATCGCCTTTTGCAGTTGACACCATACAAAAATGTCTGCCCATAAATAAACACACACAAATACACTCATATGCCACATGCATGTGTGTGTATGTGTTGCCAGCTTTGTGTTTATGACAGCTGCAGGTGACGGCAACTGCACACACGGCCCACCGACAGCACTAAGCGCCGCTGCGTGAGTGTAATGACAAAATTTCGTTAGCATAAAAGCAGCAAAAAAAAACAAACAAAAGCATAGCAACAAAATAAATGTGCGACAAAACTGTGACAAAAACTTTGGCAGTTGGGCAACACTGTGCACCGACTGTCAAATTACACTATTCGCTTCGCGTGTTGCTTTTTATTTTTGGCTATTTAGTCCGGCCTGACTTGGGGTCGTCGGATCGTTTGGGGTCGTTAGTGTTGCGTTCAAAGTTGGCTGTCAATTTGTTTTTACCACTCATGGCCTTCGTTTATCGTTAAACTGTCGCCGACATGCAGCATAACTAATGGCGGCCGCTATGTGTCGCCTCATACTTTCTCTCTATCCTCTTTATTTATTTATTTCTTTGCTGATTTTATTTGCTCGCTCAGCGCGCCAAAAATTGTTATTAAAAAAGTTTTGGCCACTCGGCATTGATGGATTTGCACGCAACGCAGCTCGCAATTTTATTGGCGCACATTTGCATAAACAGCCAAGCTTTTAATGCAATTCTCTCATTTATTTATTTATGTTTATTTGTGTTTGGGCAGGAATTGCGCGAAATTTCATTTCGCGGATGGCACTTTCACTTAGCGCGTTCGTCGGCTGGCCACTTGAGTGTGCGCGCATTTGACAAGTTTCGAGTGCACGTTGCTGTCATTTGTCACAGCGTTAACCGCTACTGCGTGCGTCAGCGAGTTGGCAGCACTGGCCAAATTGTTTTTAAATGAGTTTCTAATGCTTAGGTGGCTTGGCAGATTGGAACCTCTGTCTAATGGATATTCACATGAATTTTCCATAGCATTAAATGCGATTTGCAATAAATTTTTTTGAAAGCACTAATGGCAGCAAATTGTTGCCTCTAGTTGGTAAACAATTTCAGAAACAATGTTGCCTCGTAAATAAGTAGATGAACAAAAAATAAATGGTGAATTCAATCACCGTTTTGTCATTTTTTTCTTATTTTTTTTATTAAAGCCAACACTCGAGGAAATTTCCATTAAAAATGCGGACTGGAGGTTTCAAACTAATTTCTTTTTCAATCATCCTCATTTGTTTAATGGAATTGTTCTAAAAATTGTAAAGTTAATCACAGTTTCATACCAATTTTAACCGAAAGAATCACTTCAAATTACTTCATTTCTCACGGTTGGCCGATTCGTCAAAACAAAACATTTAATCGAGCTTTTTTCGTTTTTTAGATGAAAAAATTTAACTATCCAGAGATTACTTTAGTCATGGAACTAATACACTCTCAGAAGAAGTCCTTGTTGGTTTAACATTATTTTATGAAATTTTATAATTGGTAACCTATCATGTAATTTGCTGCATGAACCTGATTTCTTAACAAGTCAAAAATAATAAGTTGTCTAGAGGCTTATTGTAGTCATGCATCTGCTTCCTGAAGACAATTTCCATCGTTAACTCGGATAGATCCAATCTGATCCTTCCTTTTCGTTCCCTCGAAACGGAGAACAAGTTGTCCATGGAGTAATCATGGATCTCCCTCCTGAAGACTATTTCCATCGTTAACTCGAGTAGGCGTGTTTTTGTTTTCTAGACAAAGAGAATAGGATATTCAGGAGCTTACTGTAGTCATGGACCTGGCTCGTGATGATCATCTGCTGACTATTTCTATCGTTTATTCAAATAGGTCCAATCTGACCATTTTCGTTCCCTCGACTAGGAGAACAAATTGTCCAGGGGTTTACTGTAATCATGGACCTGTCTCTTGAAGACTATTTCCATCGTTAACTCAAGTAGGTTCAATCTGTTTTTTTTTTTTTCCAGACAAAGAGATTAAGTTATTCAGGGGCTTACTGTAGTCATGGATCTTCCACCTAAAGACCACCTGATGATTATTTCTATCGTTTACTCGAGTAGGACCAATTTGATCTTTTTCGTTTCCTGGACAAAGAGTTATCCAAAGGTTTTATGTAGTCATGGATCTCCCTCCTGAATACTATTTCCATGGTTAACTAGGTTAGGTCCTTGTGAGAAATCGAATCTAACTTGCACTTTAAACAACAACATACAGACACAATCCCTTCGATTTAACCTACATTCGACCAATTTTGTGATGGTTTTTTTTCAATCCAATCCATTTTGTAATTTGCTACAGAACCCCGTTTTTGATCACGAGTCCCTTTTATTAATTTCAAAAAATTAATGCCAATTTATTGCACTTATAGTTCGAAACTTAAACTTTCTTCGAATATGCCTGCAATTGCACCCAACTAACAAATTGTTCACATATTTTCCCCAGACAAAAGTGAATGCCCGCATAATTTGGCAGCACTGCTGAAAATTCGCTTCCAGCCAAACTGCAAAAGGAATGTTTGAGCTGTGAAACTTGAAGATTTTTGGCGCATCTCTCGCTGTTGCCACAGTGGTGGCCATGCCAATTAAATTGTGTAATTAGTAAAGGAGCAACTTGACTCGACTTGAAGTTAGATTCCAAACAGATTTCTCGCAGCAACCGCCCAACAAAAACAACTAACAAAACACTTCAGCGAAACTGCAACCTTAATAAGTTTGAATTCGAACAATTAAATTGCGGTCATTGTGGTAAGAACAGCAAAGCTGCTCAATTGAATTAAAGTAAAGTGAAAAAAAACCTTTTGAGCAAAAAAATTCGGCAAATTTTGATGAATGAATGGCCGCCGAAGAAGAAGAAGAAAAAGCGCCAAGCAAAAAATATTGCTTTATTCTGGATTCTACAAATTTCAGCAGCAAAAAAAAACAAAAACATTATAAATTATTAAAAAACACCATCTGAATAAATCCCGCTTTGAGTGCCAATTTAATTTTCAATTTACAGAAAATACAAAAATTCTTATAAGCACCAAAAGTTGCTCGCACTCTGTTACGTTCGCACACATATTTGCTTCGCTTAAGCGCACAAAGCTCGAATTAAAATAATTTAAATAATTTTCGCAGAGAGATTTTCGCAAAGCGATACAGAAAATGTGCGTTCGCTCGTTTTTTTCAAGCTACAGTTGTGCGAACTTGGGCTGCTGGCTGCAACAGCCAAACCAGCTAAAAGCATTTGAAAGCAATTGTGGCCCATTGGGGGAAAACGCAACCGACCCAATGGCAACACCAGTTACACTTGAGTAGAATTAATTTAATTGGCAGCACTGTCGCACGACAAAGCCAACTGTTATGCTTTATTATGTTTTAAGTAAATAAGATTGCAATGCAATGCATATAAATTAACAGTAAATTTTACAAGAAATCCGCAATAACAATAACGAATTCAAACAATGCACCATTCACATTTCAATGAACGACAACAGCAACGTTGATCTGGTTAGGCTGCTGTCGCCGCGTGCAGTGGCAACACTCATCGCGCGGCCGACTGCAGTTCATTGTTGATGCAAAGGCTTAAAGGATTCGCGTATTGTTGCAGGCATGCGAAATGCCGCAACTGTCTGACTGACTGTGTGCGGTCGAATGTGGCCAATGGGGCCAGACATTTTGGCAGAGGAGAATTGTTGGGGGATATAATTTTTTTCCCAAGTACTAAGGACTCATTTAGACGTTTTTGAAATGAATTTTTTCTTGTTCACTCCGCTTGGGAGCTTAGGACCTCAATAAAAGGTTTTCCATCAGACTCGATTTGGATGTGACGGGATGTGATGTGATGTGATGCGATGCGATGCGATGTGATGTGATTTGGTGTGGTGTGATGTGATTTGGTGTGATGTGATGTGATGTGATGTGATGTGATTTGATGTGATTTGATTTGATTTGATTCGATTCGATTCGATTCGATTTGATTTGATTTGATTTGATTTGATTTGATTTGATTTGATTTGATTTGATTTGATTTGATTTGATTTGATTTGATTTGATTTGATTTGATTTGATTTGATTTGATTTGATTTGATTTGATTTGATTTGATTTGATTTGATTTGATTTGATTTGATTTGATTTGATTTGATTTGATTTGATTTGATTTGATTTGATTTGATGTGATGTGATGTGATGTGATGTGATGTGATGTGATGTGATGTGATGTGATGTGATGTGATGTGATGTGATGTGATGTGATGTGATGTGATTTGGTGTGGTGTGATGTGATTTGGTGTGATGTGATGTGATGTGATGTGATTTGATTTGATTTGATTCGATTCGATTCGATTCGGTTTGATTTGATTTGATTTGATTTGATTTGATTTGATTTGATTTGATTTGGTGTGGTGTGGTGTGGTGTGGTGTGGTGTGGTGTGGTGTGGTGTGGTGTGATGTGATGTGATGTGATGTGATGTGATGTGATGTGATGTGATGTGATGTCATGTGATGTGATGTGATGTGATGTGATGTGATGTGATGTGATGTGATGTGATGTGATGTGATGTGATGTGATGTGATGTGATGTGATGTGATGTGATGTGATGTGATGTGATGTGATGTGATGTGATGTGATGTGATGTGATGTGATGTGATGTGATGTGATGTGATGTGATGTGATGTGATGTGATGTGATGTGATGTGATGTGATGTGATGTGATGTGATGTGATGTGATGTGATGTGATGTGATGTGATGTGATGTGATGTGATGTGATGTGATGTGATATGATGTGATGTGATCCGCGGCTAGTTCGCGTAGAATTGATCGGTCAAGCACCATTCTTGTGATACTAGAAGTCGATTTTCTTAGAGTTTGACCTACTCATAGCCATTTTCTTCGCTTAATCTGCTTCAGTAAGGGTTCTTCACTGTTCAGTGTCCGGAGCCTTTAGTTTCTGATTGTGTTTAGGCCTAATAATCTGTAAATAATTCGCGCAATCACTTGTTGACGAAAACTTATAGCCTCTGTGTGGATAGTTTCACTCTCAAATAAGCATTTAAAGATTATAAAATTGCAGTCAACATTACATTTGAACTCCAAAGTGTTTAGGTCTATTAAAATTAATAAATGCACACTTAAGCTTCGAAGAAATTTTCTAATTATAACTTAACTCATATGACTTGATAAAACTATTCCATTAAATAAAAAAAATTATAAAAAATATTTAAAATATTACAAATATTTTTTTTAATTATTTAGATATATGTATGTAAAAATTTTTATACAACCATGGCTAAACCATTGTCAGCGCCAACAGCTCACGAACTGCACTTTAACACTGGCCAACTTGCACCTAAAGTGTTGCGCGTCCACTCGCAGCCGCTTTAGTACACCAAACTTTCTGCGCCACGCCCACATTGACTAGAGCGTGCGCCGCCGCTTTCGCCCAGTCATAGCTTTTAAGTTTACCTTTTAAAAGCTAGGCACATAAATTAATGACATAATAGTTTAAAACAAAAATTATTAAAAAAATATAAATTTTTTAACCCATATTACTAAACAAAAAATTCTAAAAAAAATCATAAGATTAATGTCCGTAATATGTTTGTTAAATAAACCAAAATGTTATTTGTGCTCTCTGTTCTTTTTTCGTCTACTCTTTTGCCTTACAAAAAAAACAATAAAAATAAAACCAAATATTTTTGTAACAATTTTTCTTTTTATACTTAAAATTTTTGCAAATTTTGTTTTTAATTTAAAACATAAAATGTTCATCTTTCGTTTGGCTTATTTCTTCTACAATTTTGATTTAATTGTTTGTGAAATTGATTTTGTGTTTGTAGGACGAGAAGAATCAACTTCTTATAACCAATCTTTGGCTTTCGTTGGTAAGTTTCAAGTTAAAACAAAAATGCTAAACTAAAATGAAAATATTTAAATATATATCACTAAATAATCATGCATACTTAAAAAATATAAAAAACAACAACAACATTTTCTTACTATTGGAAAATGCACAAAATCTAAAAATTTACGATTGCTTATTGCAAATTACAAAATTACAATTACTGCAAATACAATTTTTTGTAATAATTTTTGTGCATTTTCTGTAAACCTAATTTACACACACGGCATTTTTACTATCTTGTGCCTTTAGTCTTTTACCATTAAAAATTCTTAGCCTTCTTCTTCTCTAAAACCTAAAACCTAAAACCTACTCTTTGTATGATACGTTAATGGTACTGCAAGTTTTCTTCAACTTCAACTAATCTCTTTAACTAATCCCAGCTCCACTTACATGGCAACTGTCTCAACTTTAAGCTTTTGGTTTTTGAAAAACTTGAATAGTTAACTTGTTAAGGCTGGTTTGAGCTATGAATATGGTTACATATATTTAAACAATAGACATGCATTCTTTCCTACTACATATGGTCCCAACTCTACTTTGAAGCAGTGAATCGATTTTGAAATATTGTTGTAGACTTCTACTTGATAGTCGCTTGCATTTGTGTATATCTTTTTTCATGCATTTTTGATCTGATTATTCAGTTTATTTACATCTTTTATTGCAAGCTACTTTGAATACCAAAACGAGTATTCAAAGTAGATGCAACTACTTTTAATTTTTACAACTATTTACTATACTTTTTTGGTAATCGATTGACAGGAATAGATACGCAGTTCTAGAGAGTAGAAGGTTTGCTATTGGGAAAGTTGTATAAAAGTTGATAAAAATTGCTTTCGATTGGGGCAAACTAGCTTGAAGTGTGGGTATTGTGCACTGCAACCCATGATTGATCTATTCTGCCTAAGACGAATCAACTAAGACGCACCCTAAACAGATAAGTCACCTTCACTGCCACTGCTCGGTTCTCTCTAGACAAGGTTGGAAATCTATTTTTCAACAACTTGGATAACCTCAGATTAGTCAACATCTGAGACTTGAGACTTAGGACTTCATATGTCACCGTCAAATTATTAAATCTGTCTGAGCTTAATAGACTAAAGGGGATTGAGTAGAGAAGGAAGAGTATCAGCTATGACGGAGAACTTTCAAAGGTCTGACTACAATACAAGAACTTCAAACGTACCCTTAAATGATTTAATCTGGCTATCTATAATAGACTAAAGTAGACTGTATCTGGCAGAGACTGAGTGAGTTTATTGTATATAAAGTCGGTTGCCAGCTTTGGCGTGGAAGTCTAAAAGATCTGACTGCATTAAGTAAACTTTAAACGTCAACTCAAATGACTTAAACTGGCTGAAGATAATAAACTAAGGAAGGATATGTCTGGCAGAATCAGTCAACAGGGACAACAATTCATAGACGTTTTCCTACTTTTAAATCTCTAAGTTATATTCTTTCCCCTAAAATTCTGATCAAGCCAATGATGAATGCGTTTACAGAAACAAAAGTTAATGACTATGACAGACTATATAACCAGATCACATTGCTATGGTCTCCTTTCATACCCAAATACGGGAATCTCAGCTCACATACAAACCACCCATAAAAGGTTGAAATTTTAATATTGAAGTATTTTTTTCCTTTTACAAATACCCCATCAATGTTCTTGAAACTTCAAAGCTTCAGAGTAGCAACAATTTAAGTAAATAATCATCTATTTCAAGCCTTAGGCCGTGTGTGCTAAATTATAATAAACACAAAACGAAAAACCATTTTAAACAATGAAATCATTAAACTTCACACATACTAAACTGTCATTTTAAATAAAAAACAAAACTCAAATTTAAATACAGTAGATTTAGCTTTGTTCTTCACTTCTTAGTTTCGTCAACTTTGAGCTAATGGTTTCCTCCAAATAACTTTTCATTTAATTTATTGTAAAGTTTTGTGCATTTTTTTCTTTCAAGTATGATTTCATATCAATCATAATAAACGCTTTGCTTTAGTTTTGTAAAAACAATTTATTGCCATAATTTTTGCTAAGCATTTCAATTGTTTTGGGCCGCTTTCAGCTTATGAAAAAATTATGTAATTGCTCATATTTACAAAAACAAAAACTGCACATTCAACTGCAAGAAAAACCCAAACATTTTCTATAATACAATTAAAAACCACACTTTTACACTTTGAAAAAAAAATAACCAAAACTCATTCAAAGTTTAGCGGCAAAAATCAAATGACAATTGTCATAACATTTCAACATTTTCAATATCACAAATCTGACTCCCCTCTCTGATCAATCGCAGCCCTCAAACGAGGCCAACTTTCACTTGTGGCACTGCGGCCCGTCCACATCCTGTGCGGCGCCATGGCACAATTAAACATTAAAATATATTAACTTTAAATAAATAAATATGCATGCGGCACGTTTTTTGCAACATTTTTTGCACATTTTTTTGCTGTGACCTCTAGCTGACGTTTTTTTTTTGGCACTTTTTGCATGTTGCAACACCCGCGCGCACTTAAATTCCCATCAAAAATTGTACACATGCAGCCAACAAAAAATTTACACACACACACACACACACACATACATGAACGCACCTACACACACACACACATTTGCAGCGGAAGTTGTGAGGAAATTTTACATAAACAATTAAAGCCGCCTGGCGCGCCCCAGTCGTCCTGCTTGCTACCTGTTCTACTTCCCCGCACCTCTGCCTCCCACTCACTTTTCCTCTTTCTCTCACTGCCACCTCATGCACCCTTAAGTGCGGTTTTGTACTTGTAAAAGGGGCTGATGAAATTATGCGCCCAAATGCCAACTTTGCAAAAATGACTGAAAAAATACACAACAACAACAACAGCAACAAGAACCGCATGTAGCATTGCGCAAATTTGTGTCAACGCAAAAAGTAATTCAATTATTTATTTAAAATTATATTAAAATTGGTTGGGCGGCAATGATAAATTTTGCTATACAAAAGAAAAAAATATTGCATGCGCAAAAATATTGCATGCAATATTTTCATTTATTCTCATACACTGCTGAGTGGCATTGCACTGTGTGCAAAAGTGTGACCAATAATTTATGACAGCAATTATTTTTTGCCTTTTTTTTTGTTGCATGTTTATAGGTTTTTAGTTGTTGTTGCTAGAGCGTTGTTGTTGCTTTGATTACTATTATTATGCGCGTTGATAGGTAACAAGTGCGCTGCGCTTGTTGTCACTCGCTGCTGTGCATCGTTCAGATTTATGCGAACGTGGTATTCATTTTATTGTTGTTGTTGCTGGCGCATTTGGTTCAGCTTACAACGAGTGTTTTGGGAATTAAAAAATTAATTTAAAATTTTGGTTTTTATTTTCACACATCTGCCTTGACTCGCATTTGTGATGGACATATGTCATGTGAGCGTTTTAATTTTGTCAACGGTTTTTGTCACACTGACAGCTGATTGATGTTTTTGAATTATTTCAAGTTGAAATTTT
This sequence comes from Melieria picta, assembly GCA_964056695.1. NCBI lineage: Eukaryota > Metazoa > Arthropoda > Insecta > Diptera > Ulidiidae > Melieria > Melieria picta. The sequence goes on along the minus strand of OZ057399.1, from coordinate 70,967,462 downwards.
CAGCCAGCCATTTTCCATACACATACACACACATATAGTTTTTTCTTCCATGCATACAACGATTCGAGTTTTTGTTTTGTTTTTTGGCTCACTAAAAATGGCAAAGTAACTGAAGGCTAAAAAGTACTAAGCGGCAGTATTACATGAAATATTGCACGTACACATTGCTGGAAAAAAATTGCAGAAACCTTTAAAAAAGCAATCGCTGCATCTGCATGATTGACAGTTGCAATATTTGCTTAATTTTTTCACGTCATATTTAGTATTTTGTAGGAAATTTGAGGTTAATTTGATTGAACTAAAAGTTATTACAGCAGCGCTTTGATTGAAGATTAAAAGAAAACAATTTCATAAAAATTAAACAAAAAATTCAATGAGAAAAAAACATTAATGCTGCGTTCTAGTGAAGATTTAACATATATTTTGACATTAGGTTTGGATTAGGTTTAGCTAAGGTTTAGATTAGGTTTTAGTTAGGATTAGCTTCGGTTTAGGTTAGGTTTAAAGGTAAGGTTTAGGTTAGGTTAGGTTTAGGTTAGGTTTAGGTTAGGTTAGGTTTAGGTTAGGTTTAGAGGTTAGATGTAGTTTAAGTTAGGTTTAGGTTAGGTTCGGTTTAGGTTCGGTTTAGGTTAGGTTCAGGTTAGTTATTTTAGGTTAGGTTTGGGTTAGGTTTAGGTTATTAAGTTAGGTTTAGGTTAGGTTTGGAGGTTAGGTTTTGGTTAGGATTAGGTTCGGTTTAGAGGTTATGTTTAGGTTAGGTTTAAATTAGGTTTAGGTTTACGTTAGGTTTGGTTTAGTTTAGGTTAGGTTAAGTTAGGTTCCGGTTAGTTATTTTAGGTTAGGTTCAGGTTAGGGTTAGGTTAGATTTAGGTTAGGTTTAGGTTTAAGTTAGGTTTAGGTTGCAATGAGGTTACGTTTGTTTCGACTGGCAGCCTTCTTATGAAATCTCACTTAAGCACAAAAAGATGAGTTTTTGTTATATCACATTTGGAAGGCATATTTTCCCTATTTTGGGCGCTAGAATCCCTTTTTCTAGGCATTTCATAGTTTTTTTTTTGAAATTTTGATACATTGCGCTCAAGAGTTCTGTCTGTGTTACAAATACTTTGTGCTTTAGTTCTCTTAGAAAGCATGACTTAACTCTTAAGAGTGCTAGATATCTTTTCCTAAACATTTCATCATCTTTTTTTCAAAATTTCCCAACTTTCCAAAACTCATCTCTAATCTTCTTCTCTAATTCCATGAAGCTTTTTCTAACCATTCCATTTTAAGTCTAAACAAATTTTGTTCTAAAATCAAAACCATTTGCTTAATCATTTCTAAATCATTTCTAGTCCAAAAAATATTGCATTTAATTTGTTAGAAAAAAGTAAAGAAACTGTCAACAATTTTCATGTTAAATAATTCTTATATTCCATTAAAAGATTACCTAAAATATTGAAAACAAAAATCGTTTGGTTTAGGATTTACTCGCATCTAAAATCCTTTGTAAGACTGTGGGAGCTCACTTTTCTGAATTTGGATCAAGTCTAAAAAAATTTTATAATAAAACCAAAGCCATTTGTTTAACCATTTCTAGTCAAAAAAAAATATTGCAATTTAATTTACTCCCAGCCAGACAATCGGGCCGGACTTGAAGTGGCAGCAGAGTCAAAACAAAAAGGAAAACGCTTTCATTCGCCAACACAAAAAACTCATAAAATCCTAAACTGAAGCACCCGGGCTTTTATGTTGTGTGCTCTATGCTATGCAAATAAAACACAACAAAAACTGCCCACAGAAAACGCGTCGAAAGGGCATTGCGTATGTAATTCTTGCTTTACGGACTCACCTTTCGGCGCCTCACAGTCCTCCACAGCGCCACTAATTCTCCCAATGCGCACTTCTCAGCTTGCTTACTGTTCGAAACGTTCACCGATAACAATAACAACAATAATAACAACAACAAAAATAGCCAACTGTGAGAAAATCAGTCTTGCATATTTTAAGGCTTTATTGTAAATTGATGCCTTTTGTGTTTTATTTTTGCATTTCATTCGTTCAACATTGGGAAAAAATTTTAGTATGCAAAAATAAAAAAAACATGTATTAACAAAGCAAAAAGAATTGGAAGCAACCAAATAAATGTAAAAAACAACCATGAAATAACAACAAAACACAACAACAAATCTAACCGTGTTCCCATTTTACTTGTTGTTGTTATTGTTATTATTATTGGTGTTGATGCTGCGGCATGCGAAGGCGAACGCATTTTTAAATTGAATTGTTGTTGCTGTTGTTGTTATTGCCGCTATTGCTGCTGCCTTTCGTTTATATGCAATTTGGCAGCGAAAACAGCAACATTCGTATGAAATTTATAGCATACAGTTGGCGCACTCAGTCTCACTTTTATTTTGGCGTTTGAATGTTTTGTGTGCAGAAACAAAACCAAACATTAAATTAACTTTACAGACTTTTTTATGTGTTTTCGGTAAAGCACTGCACACAACAACAACAACACGAGCAACATCGCCACCAAACCCAATCAAACCAAAGCAATATACAAATGAAAAGGAATAATAAATAAAACGGCACAAAGTGTATGGAAAATTATCAGACGAGCAAAAATGCGCAGATATTTATGACTTCGCGACTTTGTGTCTGTGTGTGTGTGTATGCATATTTAGAGGCATACTTATGGGCGTTTAAATGCGGCAAATTCAATGCCGCCGCCGCCAACTGGCTAGAGTTGCCAGCAGGCAAACGAAATACAACAAATACTCAAACAAAGCGAGACAGCAAAAAGTGAACGTAAGAGCTAGAAAAGGTCAAACTTTAAGGCAATCGGGACAAAACTTTGTTGTAATCAAAAGTGTAAACAATTTTTAATGCAAATATTTTTACTTTTCAACAAAAAAAACTGAATTTATGCAATTTTCACGTATAAATTGAAACTTAACATTCTAAATGTGAAATAATTCGGCATCATTACAAACAGTAGACAAAATTTGCATAATGTGATAAAAATATGCACAAATTAAATGTCATGTGATGACAGCTGCTGTTGACAGTAAATGCTTTGCAGTTTTATAAAAACAAAGCTTAAATTAATGTTGCATATTTGCATAAATTTTGCAAAGTTCAAATTATGTCAGATTACAAATTTTAATTAAAATTAATTAATATAAATTTAAAAAAATTATTCAAAGTTAAAAATTAATTCAAAATTTAAATTTTAAAATGATATTAATCAATAAATTTAATTTAATTAAAAATTTTAATTTAAGGGGACCCGGTGGTCTAGAAATTTCAAAAAATCGATTTTTTGTCGCTGCGGATGAAAACAAAAAAACTATTTAAATTCGGTTAAAATTTGGAAATTGAAAACTTGAAATTTGGATATGTTGTTCACAACATGTATGACTATCGTCGGAACTAGAATCATAATTTTATTTAAATAATTTCTTATTGTTTACACTAAAAAACTAGTGAAAAAGACCCGATTTTACGAAATTTTTTTTCAAAAGCGCGCCATTTTGTCAATTTTTAATTTTTTCGATTTGTTCTAGTTCCGACCATAACTGCACTCTTTCTGATTAAGAGTTTTCTTGAATTTTGTGTTTCAGATGAGTAGAAGTCTCGAAATCACGTACGCCGTCCGGGTCCGATTTTTCGAGAGGGTCATCTTTAGCAGCATTTTTCACAAAAAAAAAAATGTTTTGTATGCTCAATAAACGTAGTAATAAGCCCAAAAAGTTGAAACATCGTTTTTTAAATTTTTAATGGCAAAAAAAATCGTGAAAACAGGTGAAATTTTCGTGCTCTAGACCACCGGGTCCCCTTTTTAATTAATTAAAAATTGTTCCAATGACAGTCGCCTTAAAGTATGCAATATGTTAATTTTATTTTATTATTGTAGCTGAAAATTAAGCAAAGAAATTATTCTAAAAGTATGCCAGCTCTAATTTTTTTCTTATCTCGTGCTTTTTACTGCTGTTGAAACAGACAGACAACACAAGCTTGGCTTAGGTTAGGTTACAGAAGTCACTTTTACTTCCACTCGAAGACCCTGTTGGGTTCATTGTGAATGGAATCTTAATCATTTGTCCTTAATTTTTAGCCTAAAAATAGGCCATAACTCTGTAATAAAAAGTCAATGCAATACTCAATTCTATCAAATATTGAAACAGTAGTTTCAGCAGTAAAAGATTATCAAATTTGGCCAAAAAACTTGCAAACGTTGAGGAAATTTTGTCTGAAAGCTAGTAGATCTACTTAACTGCTGATACAACAATTTATCAGTCTTGGCCGAATCCAAAAAAGCATGGCAGTCGCTTCTGTTCTTTGCTAGTTGACACCAATTGAACCGATGTTCTGCGACAGCTGGTCCTTCCAATGCAGATGTGATTGTCCTCTGCAATGCCAGCCACCTGAAGGCACCGTCCCGTAGTCCCGTCTTGCCAGAGCATCTTCAGACATTTGGAAAACATGGACAAGCCAGCGTAACCGTTGTATTTCTGGATTAAGTCGACACGATACCTATACGATCTCCCACGCGCAGAGGACCAAAGATGTTGCGGAGTAGGTTAGGTTAGGTTAGGTTATGGTAGCTTCCTCTGTAAGAGACATACTCGGAGGCCTATTAAGAGGCCTATTGTGATACCACATATTTTACCCGTTTTTGGAATGTGTAAGCAACACTGTTTTTTCCAACATGTGTTACACACATTTCAAACGGATGGGGGAAGGTTGGGAGTGGACCTACAGTTTAACGCTGAATCCCAACGGCGGTAGGCAGTTTTTCTTTCACACTTGGAGGATGGAGAAGTATCTTTACCTCAAAAAATTTTCATCTTTGGTCCACCAAGTCCAAGATTCTGTATCACATAAGAGAACGGGAATTATAATTGCCTTGTAGAGCATAAGTTTTGTTCGTCTAGAGAGACGAAGTGATCCCAAAGTTTATACCAGCTGGCAGGAATTTCAGAAGATTTTCAGAATATCTTTATTTGCATTAAAAAAGTTGATCCAAGTGCTGTATTAAAATTGTTTTTATTGAATTCAAATATTTTAAATTATAAATTCTCTCGAAACCGCATCACGCAGTTTTTCTGTAGCTCAGAGTCACATTTGAGTCTAAATAAGACAACTCAATCATGAAATCCTCACTTACCACTTTCACCTAATATTTTGCTATTCCACATTTAGAAGAAAAGCACCACAACATTTAATTTCAAGTTAAATTAAAACAAAATTTTTTTGTAATTCAAATTATTATAAAATCAGTAATAAACAATTTTATTTTATTTTTATTTTATTAATTTTGAATGAAACAAATAAATTTATTTTCTGCATTTTTTCACAAATAAAATTTTGCTACTCACATCCTTTGTGAAAGTGTGCGCTCAGCACACATTTTGTGTTCGCATTGAAATTTCGCTTTAACCACTCTTTTCGCCACTTTGAACCACATAACCTTATGCAAATATTTGGCAACTCTGGCCAAACTCGCTGCAGTGCAATGACCCCGCCGTGTGCGCATTATGGCGCCCGGAGTGCTGCTGCCTTCCTTTCTTAAACAAATTTCATACTCATTAAATATGGTTTCGCCAGCGCCAACCGCTCACACATATTTACCCGTTAAATAACGCCGTTATGCTTTGCAACGGTGCCCTTTGCAACGGTGCGTGTGTGCCGCCCGGGGCGCTTTGCTGCCGGCCACATTCATCGTCAGACTGTAATGTTTTCCCATTTAAAAACCCATACAAAATTTAATTGCAATTGATAAAAGCCGAAGGCTGAAAGAGAAAATTACTCACTCAAGTGCATTAAAAGCCAAAGGCCTCCATTTTGGTTTTTATTTTCTTTCTTGTTTATTGTTTTGCCATTTTGCACCTTTTAAAACGCATTTCAGCAATTGCATGAGTTTGGTTTGTCTTAATGAGCGAGCGCCCCATAAAGTATGCTTTTAAATATTTACACATTATTTTTGTGCTCAGCACAAAACCCAAATGGCAATAAATAAGTATATTTTTTATTTATACAAAAAATGTGTGGCTGGTACTGTTTGCCAAATCAAACCACAAATCGTTGTTTGACTGCGTCCGTGGGGGATGAGGGAGAACGTTTTCGTTTGTGCATTTCGCATTCCAACAACTCTGGCACACTTTAAATGAACCACAAAAACGTTTTACGAGAGCGTGAAATCTTTTTCTTGCCCGCCGCCTGTCAGGCTTTTACACATACACACATACATATAAATGTGTTGTTGTGACACTTTTTGCTCAATTTAGTCCCCGGACACCCTCATTGAGGCATTGCCTTCTCTTTGGCTGTTGCCTATGTAGTGCTGTGTTGTTTTTGTATTTGTCGTTTGCATAAACAACTTGTTTACACAAGTAAAAAACAAAACCACAAATGACACCAACACACACACACACGCAGAGAAGTTAGAGAGAGCTGAAGTGAGATAGGAGGACGGCACGCAAAACCGCCGAGATGGCAAAAGCTCCTAAAACTATACCACAAATTCTTTGTGCAAACAAAAGATACAAAACCCCAATGAAGCAGAACACAAAGCAAATTGTATAGCAGACAAAAGTGGAAGTGAAATAAGAAAAGACAGAGAAAGAGTAAGCAAATTAGAAATAGAGAAAGAGAGTAAGGGAATCAGAATCAGAGGCTCGCAATTGATGGGAAAGATTAAGGAACGAGACAAAGTCAATGACTGGAAAGATGTGGGAATGGGAATGATACAAGTGGATACAGAAATTTAAAAGGGTAGGAGAGGATAAAAGAGGATACTAAAGCGATAATTAAAGCAAGTAAGAAAGAATTTATAAAGTAGGAAGGATGTAAACGTAGGTTGAAGAAGAATAGGTAGAAAAGGCGTAGTAATAAGAAAAGTGAGGAAGAATAGAAAATAAAAAATAATAGAAAATAGAAAAAAAATAATAATAAGAAAAGTAAAAGATTTGAAAGCAACGAGTAGATTCCAAGGATTTAAGACGATAAGCAAAAATCAGAATGAAAGGAGTAGTTGCGAAGAGTTTAAAAAGTAGTGACGAATCGAAAAATATAGGAAAGAAAGGGATAATAATATAAATAATAGGAGAGGATGTGAAAAAGTAAGAAAACATATGAAAGCAAACAAAGGAACAGGATAGATTTGAAAAGAAACTAAAAATATGGATTGAACCGAAGAAAAAACAAAGTACGGAAAGGTAAAGAATAAACGTACAAAAAGTTATGGAAAAGAATATCAAAGTATAGTAAAGGATGGAAAAATGAATGAAAGAATAAAAGGAAAATAAATAAAAAAGGAAGAAAGTACAAAATTTAAACGAAAGCAAAGGCATGGATTGGACAGAAAACAAAATACGGAAAGGAAAGAAAAGTATAGTAAGGGAAAATAAAGGAAATTCAAAGAAAGTAAAGAAGAATAAAAGAAATTAAAGGAAAATAAAGAAAAGTAAAGAAAAATAAAGGAAAGTGAAGGAAAGTTAATGAAAGTAAAGAAAAGTAAAGTAAAAGAAAATAAAGGAAAGTAGAGGAAAGTAAAGAAAAGTATAGGAAAGTAAAGAAAAGTAAAGGAAAATAAAGGAAAGTAAATGAAAGTAAAGAAAAGTAAATGAAAGTCAAGAAAAGTAAAGGGAGGTAAAGGAAAGTAAAGAAAAGTGAAGGAAAGTAAAGAAAAGTTAAGGAAAATAAATTAAAGTAAAGAAAACTAAATGAAAGATAATGATAAAGAAAAGTAAAGTAAAGGAAGGTAAAGGAAAGTAAAGAAAAGTGAAGGAAAGAAAAGAAAAGGAAATTCAAGTAAAGGAGAGTAAAGAGCAGGAAAGTAAATGAAAGTAAAGAAAAGTAAAGGAAAGTAAAGAAAAGTGAAGGAAAGTAAAGTAAAGGAGAGTAAAGAGAAGGAAAGTAAAAGAAAGTAAAGAAAAGCAAAGTAAAGGAGTGTAAAGAAAAAGAAAGGAAAGGAAGAAAAGGAAAAAAGGAAAGGGTTAAAAAGAGTTAAAAAAGGAAAGTATGGAAAATACTACGAAAAATTAAAAAATAAAACAGAAATGGATAGAAAAATGAATTTGAAATGAAAGAAAAAGCAAGGAATAGACAGAAAAGAGAACAAAATACGGAAAAGAAAAACATTTTTAACACTAGAAAGACCGCAAGTTTTCCATACCAAAGACTACATATCATAACCGCTGATATCTCGAAAAGTACACCTCGGATGTCTGCTAATTTTTCACAAAATAAATTTTTTAAAAACTAGAAAATTGTTAAACAATTAAAAATAAAAGTCACCAAAGCAAAAACTGATAGAAATAATAAAGAAAACACAGATATTTAAAAATTAAAAACCGTCAAAATGACCGTAATGGTCTAACTAGTGTTTAGAAGCAATGGAAAAGGATCTGAAAGCAAAGGATAAAAAATATAGAAAATATAGAAGGTGCTAGGAAAGTACAGTCTGCCACTTCAAAACCAGGAAACCATACGGAAGACAAGAAATAATAAACGGATAGTAAACCGTACAAACGAATAAAAAATATTGCAAAATACAAGAAAAGGCAGTCAAAAAAGCCTATAAAGGACTTTAAAAACTATTTCCATTCTAAAGTAATTCTTATTTAAACACTATTCATTTTTGTTTTATTATCTGCCTTGATTAACCAAACATTTGGTCATTTAGCATCATGGGTGCTGGTGTTCAGATATGCTCCGCCGTTCACATATCTCACACATACATACCACAATATACGCACACATGCGTGCGTGCGTGCGCTGCGTCTACTGTAATAAAGAAGCTATTAAAAAGTTTTTAAAAAGCAATAAAAATCACAATAAACTTTCATGCATTCATTTCTTACTTGTTTGCTTTGTTTTTACTACACACACACACACACACTCAAACGCCCACTTGTCGTTCATGTGAGTGAATTTCACTCTTTTATGAGCGGCCAATAAAATTCGCTCGCCACTTGAGCGCACAGCCGGCTGCCGCTACCAGCACAAATCAGCACGAAGTCTGCGCTCCATGCTGGCCCACTGTGCCACTGTCAAACGCAAATTAACCGCTACCCGCTTTCACACACTCTACACACACACACGCACACAGCGGTCGCACGAAAACAAATACACTTCTAATAAAAACTAATATTACCGTCATAAATCCCAAAAAGTATGCAAAAGTTTTTCGTTTTCAGCATTCATTGTGCACGCTTTTCGGTTTTCAGTGTCTATAAGTTTGTATGTTTGTATGCCTTGTATGTATCTGTATGGTTGTGTGCTTGTGTATTAGTTCGAAATGAAATTTGTCTGTTCGGTGCGTTGCGGGTTTTTGGAAAATTAAATGTAAGCATTTTACTGCAAGTCTTTTGCAAAACTTTTCTACTGGTCGTTTGATTGTTTTTAAATATTTATATTTGAGTAGGTGGGCGCGTTTGCTTGATGGATTCCGTATGAATTTATTTGCTAATGATTCGTGTTTTACCAATTAAACTAAGTAATTCGAACTTAGACAAATAAAGTGAGACTTAAGTCGAATTCTTTGTATGTTTTACATTTTCCTTTCCAATTGAATGTTTTTCAGCTCTCTTAAAAGTTTCTTAAGTATACTTTCAAGTTTTCCATTTTATATACATTTTTCATATCTAAGTTAAAAATACTGTAAATTCGTTGAACGCTTCTTAGGGTTTTCTGCTAACTTTTATTATTTTCTTTCAACAAAATCATACTATACTCTAATACGTATACGAATAATTGTCGCAAATTCATTTTTAACATTGTATTTTTACTATTATCATAACTGTAAAAACGCATTTGTACAAAATAAAAACTCGTTTTCAAACAAACAAAAAATAATTGAAAGTATTCAAATTAAATATGCATAAGATTTCTTGTGGAACTAATATATTTTGAATGTTAAAAAAGTATTTAAATATTGAAAATTACATCTTTATGTTTCTGTCTAATTAGAAGTAATCATTTGGTGTCAAATCTGGGCTACAAGTTTGATACAACACCCACTATCGATGTAAAGCTTCAGCTTCAGCTGGCCAGTTCTTAGTGACTGCTCCAATTCTTGACAGTACAGGTCCGAATTAAAAGTTCAACCACAGGAGAGCAGCTCATAGTCGATAATTCCCTGTAAATCCCATCAAACACACGCCAAAACCTTCCTGATGACCGTCAATCCTAGCTTGACCACAGTTTGTATCGGCTCAGCGCAATTCTACACCGACCATTTTTGCTTGAAGTGGTTGCAATTGATCCACTTTTCATTACCAACCACCATTCGCTTTAGAAATTTGATTTTAAAACGATCGCAGAGGCTGAATCGATCCATAATCCACTCACACAGCGAGCTTCTTCTTGTATCCAACCTCATTCAAACCGTTCCAAATGGTTCAAATAGTTTATTGCCTCCTTACACGATGGTCAGACTTGACTATTGTCATGATTCTTTAGACATTTTCAACACTGGGCCTTCCAGAGCGTGCTGCATGTTTGACATCAAAATTAGCGGAACAAAGTCAACAAAACCAAAATTTTGTGTGATTTTATGTTACGATGTCAGGAAAATAAACACAATTTATTTCAGACATCTAGATTGAGGTTCGTCTTTATTGAAGAAACAGATTTATAGTGTATTTTCTCTTTTCTGGTCATCATCTTTCAAACAAACCTGAGTCAAGCAATCCCAAAACTGTCTCAAGCGTTCTTTAGTAGGAAATCCTTTCTTTCTAACGCCATCTGGCGTCATCCAATGACCTGCATTGAGGTTCGTCTTTATCGAAGAAAAGTTGTTATAGTGTATTTCCTCTTTTCTGGTCATCATCTTTTAAACAAACCTGAGTCAAGCAATCCCATAACTGTCTCAGACGTTCCTTCCTTTCTTTCCAACGCCATCTGACGTCATCCAATGACACTTGTGCAACTCGAAATGCAGAATACTAAATTGTCTTTATAAAACAACAGAAAATTCTCCTTTGCCCCATGCAAGAGGACTAAACTCTCTATTTCAAAGTATTTTAATATATTTCATATTCATTGAGAATTTATTAAAAAGTTAATTATTTAAATTCTACAAGAAGTCTTATGCATTCTAGATCAATTTTATGTCAACGCTGTAATTTTTAATTTTATTTATGAAATTTTAAAAATTGTTCTTTAATAAATCAAAAATATTAACAATCAAAATTTTCTCTTCCTTTAAACCTTCGTAACTTCATGAAAATCACAACGTAACTTTTAATGAACGCAACAACAACAACAAACACTGCTACAACAACAAAACTTTATCAACCAACCAATCAACCAATCAACCAACAACCAACACAGGAGTGGAACGACTACAATCTGCGCTGGAATGACACCGAATACGGAGGCGTGAAAGATCTGCGAATAACACCAAACAAACTGTGGAAGCCGGACGTGCTGATGTACAACAGGTGAGCGATGAGGGTGATGCAATTGAATAACATAGGAGCAGCATAGGGCACACCTGACATTTTTACAAAAATAAAAACAACAATAAAATGTTTACAAAATAATTGAGGTCAAACAGTATGTGAAATGCTCTCTCTTTCTCTCCATAAGCCAATAACGTTTCAATATCACATAAAAAACAAAGCTTTTTAGGTATTTTTACTGCAGTTACAATGTATACAAAATGTTTCAATATTTTATTTTATAATATTTTTAATTTTTTTGCTGGTGCAAGGGGCATTTTAAATGTGTAGTAAATCCATGGAATTATTTACATGTTTCAACAAAAATATCCACATACCTGTGCATTTAATTGTATATTTAATTTAAAGGCTTTCGAAACGAAAACACTAAATTCATACAAATATATTTACAAAATATATGAAAACGACAAAAGGTAAGCTGCCGTTATGCAATTTTCATTTGAATTTTAAGTCGTGCGAATTGTTGTAGCGTTCGCCAACGAATCGTTTTCAGTGTGTATTTGCTGCATTTTTACTAAATACAATTTTTATTATTGCTACCACTGTTATCATTTCCACTACTAACTAACTATATACTACTATATACTATCTGTCTGCAACTACTTAACTGCTGCTAAATGCCGCTTTCTGTTATGATTTTCGTTACTATTACTGTAATATTTGCCTAGTTATGATTTCCGGTCGAGTTAGTGTTTCGTGAGTGCACCCTGTAACATAAACAGCCAAGTACAGTGTTCGCTCGCTACGAGTGGCTTTGAGCGCTTAGCTTTGTGGGCCGCTTACTGGCGAACGTGCACTGCTTCTGTGTTGCCAATTAGCTGCTTTGAGTTCATACGTTAAAATTTACTTAAAATTTGATAGTGTAAACTTTCAAAAATTTTCATTTCGTTTTCATTTCTGTACAATTAAAATTAATTAATAAACTATCTGCTTTGCAACTATAATAACAATTTTAAATATTAAAATAATTTTCCAACAACCAAAAAAATGGCTCTAGATGCCTTAAAACTTAACTAAACTTAACGATGAAAACACAAATGAAACATGCATTTGTCATTATCCACTCGCTATTTTTGTACATAGAACTGAATCAAGGAAAAATTGAAGAAACACCGTTATGATTTCCTTTCTCAATACCGTTCTGTGTATATCTATGATTTCTGTCTATGTCTACTTTAAATTTATTTGCATTTTAAATATTCATTGTGTCGTATTCCGATAAGGCTATATCTGGTGTTGACACAAACTAATAGTTAACAGTTCAAAGTTAACCTTCAAGCGGTCGTTGATACATTTTTATTACAAAAATAATAAACAATCAGTCAACAAGTGCTCGTGCACTTTCTGGTGTTAGAAGCTGTGGCGGCTTGAACCCAAATCTAAAATTTCAAATTCAAATCAGAGGTTAAATTCAAACCGTTACCGCCACCAAAGGCAGGTTTGGTTTTTAAATACTTCTCAATTATCAATAAACTCAAATATTGTCAAGAATAACCCTTGGAAATACTAAATATTTTAAAATAACGAAACATTTTCTTTATTATCTCACATTATTTTGGCATTATTAAAAAATTAAAATCACAACAAACACAAATAATAGTAAAAACATTAAACAATTGAACTGCCCTCATAGCTGCTGAAAGATATAATGACTGATAAAAGTTTTACACTATTTTTGTGCAAATTACCTCGAAACTAAAAATTTCCCTCATTGTAAATTTGTTCTAAATAACATAAATCTGCCAAAATCATGAAATTTGACTTAAACATAGCTGATATAAAGGTATTAGAAAAATTTCCCAACATGGGAAATTTTTGTTCCCTTACGGAAAATATTTTCTAATACATAAATTAAACGTTTTCCAACTTGTTTATCATAAATTATTCATCACTTAAAATTTCCCTCTAAATAAATGGTTATTTGTTGTTCTCAAATATGCGCAATTTAATGTTTGCCATCAGCTATTAACTACCAACACCAAATGTAGCCTTCTTTATGGATTTTTCCTTATGTGAATTTTTCCTTATGTGTAGTTTTCACACCTTCCACTAACCGCATTCAAGTGTATTATTTTTCAATGTTTGTGTACAAATTTCATCTGTGTACTTCACTTTCTTCCCTTTTCTATGTGTGCTTATTCAACATTCTTTTCTCAGTTTACTTGTTAGCCTTCTTTATGATTTTCTGCAACGATATTTAAAACCAATCTAGAAGAACATACAACATCACCAGCCCAAAAATATTACCATACCCCTTGTAACTCAGCTGTTTTGCGTCTGACACCAAAACCAACAAAACGAAAACCCCAAAATCGAGACATTGCAGCGCAAAACAGCCAACATGCGTCGATAATTTGTTGATTTCAATAAGAGTAGTTTACATGCAGTGGTCTAGTGGGAGTGTACATTGTCAGCTTGCCGTTTATGTGGGCCTCACATTGTAACAATTGGATTTTGCAAAGCAAACTAAAAACCATCACCCGAAACCAAACGAAACACCAAGAAAATAAATACATAAATAGCTTTTCATATAAATGATAATTTCTTTGATTAAATTCACCTTTTTGAAAATCGTACATTTACACATTTAAATGGACAAATCTTAAATCGAAAATATTTAAACACTTAAACCAACCAGTTAAAAATGAAGCTTTTTAAAATGCCAACCAAAAACTTGTTTAACCAGAATATTATGCGAGTTGTTGTTTTAAGCACAAGAACAAAAAAAATATATATCAAAAAACATAAACAATCTTTCGAACTCTTCGAACACACTTTTGAAACTATCAAAAATAGAACCAAAAACAAAAAACGAAACTCCAAGAATTTCATTGATGAAAACAAATGAACAATTTTGAAATTTTTAAAACAATACGCTGGTGTAATATAACTGGTTAAACAGTCAATACTTGAATTTATTTACTCGAGCAGCCAACTGGGCGAAATAAATTCCAAGTATTGCACATGTTAAAATCAAATCCCTCAAATCTATGGAAAATAAATGCCGACCGAATAAACTGAAAAACTCTTTAAATCCAAATATTTTAAAGCCAACAACACACCGAACCCCACCCACGCACTCGCACCCGAACACAGACTGTAATTAAACACGCATTCGCAATTAAATTAAATTAAATTAAATTTCATTGAATTGAATTAATTTAAATTTTATAGCAAAACAGAGCGAAAAATACCCAACACAACACAATTAAAAACCCAACTGGAATCATTCGCCAGTGCGTAATGTAATTTGTGCCAGTTGAACGTGTTAAGGCTTCTTGTTGTTACTTGGTTTTATTGTATTTTCATTACGATCATTATGGTTATTATTATTATTATGTACAATTAACGTATAATGTATTCTTATAATTGTTGTTGTTAATTTTAATTGTTCCACGGTGAGCCACAAAGTGGCCCGCCGCGCCCACACATATGTCTACTAACCAAGCAATATGTACGTAGAGATTTATGTCTAAATAATTATGAAGTTTAAATTACAACACTTATAATTAGCATTAAATTAAACGCCAAAGCAAAACAGAAAAACATGGAAGCGATAAAATGGATATGCGAATTCCAACAATTATTAGCTGTGCAAAAAAAAGATATACATTTCGGTTGATTAGACCACAAGTGGAGTTCTTTTATTAAATGTGGCTTAAAAAATATATAGATTTGAAGTTGATAAGGCTGACGTGGATTTTTTTCATAGGCTTAAAAGACAATGGGGTTGGAATCACAGGCATTCAAATTTATTTAGATAGGCAAGAAGAAGGAGCCACAACTGAAAGGCTCAAAGTAGAGGAATTTGGAATTGAATCTCAAAGAATAATTTCTCTTCTACAACTCAAAGCTATCTACAATATATATCTTTCATATTTTTCTATTAAGAAATAAACACTTTATATGTGGTTTCTTGGCTCTGAGACTGATATCTTCTATTGACGTTTGAAACGTGACTGAGCATCAGAAAAGCGGAGATATCTTTTTTAAGGTATCTGCCATCTTCCCTTGAGAAACCATGTCTTCAATGCTGGTTTCTTTGTACTTCTTTTGTCAAGGAACTAGTTTTTCAGAGATGGAGATATATTTTTAGTTTTCTATTGAGAAAGTGTCTTTCCAGAGCGGGTTTCTCAACAATATTCTACGTGTTTAACTGAGGAATTTCAGTTCAGAGCTTCCTAACTCAGAGCGCTCTTGTGGTATCACAAGGAAGGAAGTGTCTTTCGGCAAAGTCCCATGCCCAGCCACTTTAACTTAACCTAATCTAACCTAACTGTCTCTCCAAAGCTGGTTTTTCGACACCACCTTCTATTTAAAAATTTGAGAGTTCGAACATTTTCTAATACTTATCTTATTTTCGAAAGCATAACTGACACTCAGAGGTGGCTTCTTGGTTCCCCTCTTGTCTTTTTAAAGACCTTTCTTAGTGCCTAGGGATCTTCAATCTTTAATACTTATCTATTGGAAACCTATGTCGCCCTCATATCTAACATCTCTACAACAAAAAGAGAAGAAATAGAAATATCTTTTACAGCAGTTTTTTGATAATAAAAATCCTTCTGCTCCCCTTCTCATACTTTCAAGATAGCATTTTACTGAATTAATTTTCTTTAAAACCATTTTTTTCACTTACCCCCGCTGGAAGTAGAAGCCCAAACGTTTAGATGGGTTCCACACTACTTGACAACAGGCTACCTATTTGTTGTTGCTTTCCCCGCTGCGGCTCTATTAAAAACTTAATTAAGTGCGCCATTAAAAACTTATCAGAGTGGAAATTGTAAGAAGTATTTTTTATAGGCATAACTTTTGTTGTTGTAGCTGTCGACGTTGGCACCTGCAATGCCCACAAAAACAAACAACTTACGACAAATTTATGCATTCAACAACAGGCAACAGGAGAATAAAACTTAAAGGAACGTGTACATAGCAGAGAGGTGCCACCATATTTTAAAATAGCAAAAAAAAAATATGTTAGTGGCCCACGAGGCTGACATTTTCAACATTCTTTGTTTAATTTCGTTTTTATAAGAAGGAAAGGTTAAGAAACAGCAAAAATCATAAACAAAAGAAAAGGAAAACGCACTAAAAAATCTAAAACAAAACAAAAATCGAAAAAACACACAAATATCTTTAAACTTAAAACGTAAAACTAAATAGATGTTTAAACTTAAACGTAATAAACGTAAACAAAAACGTATTCTATATAAAATGTGTGTGTTGATGTGCCGCTAAAATGTTTTAAAACAATTTTTTTGATTTCATAACGTAATTTTCACAGTGTTTGTTAGTTGAAAACCGTTTACCAACCAGTTGAGTAGTCAACATTTAATTTATTGACACCGTTATACAACAGTTTTGTTGTCCACGTTTGTGTTCAGTTTATGATTTCGTAGTTAACTGTTGCGTTTCCTTGCCTTCATTCCTGTCCGGCCGTCTAGTTTTACAGTGAAGCTTTACGCTGAATTGTCGTGTAGCATTTGCACGCCAAGCCATTTCCATTTCTCACAATGTCCATCACTCAAACGAGTTTCATTGCGTTCCACATGCCATTCCGTCTCTCCTTTGTTTCGTAAACACGAAATCACATTGTGTGCACCTTTCAAACTGATTTATTTACGATTTAGTTATCTTATAACAATTAAACATTCGAGTCTAATATTCCCTTCTTATTTGCCTTTCTCACTCTTTTAAAAAGAAATTGAACTAACAAATACCGTAAACAATAATGCAACGCAAATTGTCACTGTAGCTTTCACTGCCATTTTATTTTGTGGTACTAATCAATTTAACCATCGTTGACATGTCCTACTAACATCTAAATTAAACAATATTTTTTTTGGTTATAATTGTTCAACAAACAAAAATAAAACACAATGTTTGCTTTTGAGTTTCAAGCAATTTGAGTTTCAGTCAGGCAAAAACACTGTTAATTTACAGTCAAAATGGCGCTTCAAAATTCACACAAAATGGCGGTAAGCTGCATAGATGTTTCTCACTGTTCATATTATTCATTGATCTGTGTGCGTGTTAGTTTTTTTTTCTGCCAAAACATATAATTAGTTTTTTTGTATAAGTAATCAAAAAATTATTAAAAAAAATTCAAGTGCTGGCAAACTAAAACTTATAGCTTTTCTATGAGGCTGTAAAATTAATTTTTAAAAAAATCAACATTGTCATTGTGAGTGTGAAAATGTCATTGTCTCGTGCTGTTGCGTGTATACCAAACATAACTGTACTCGTACATACATAACTGTAAACATGCTTAGTGTCTATTCGCATACGTTTTCCATATGTGTCGATAATAATGAGTGTAACTATTTTTTTTCTGTGTGTAAGTATGTAACTTATGAGTGTTAAGGGTGCGAAATTTCTTTTGCGTAAATACATTTTAAAATTTTTAATTAAATTAAATTTTCATTTACTATTTAGTCAAAGAGCAATTGGATGCTTTAAGACTAATAAAAAACAAACTGAAGTACCACAAAATTTAATAAGCAGAAAGTATATTAGCACAGTGGTGGCGATTTCAGTAGGATATTGTCCACTGTGGTGGGGATTTCAGTAGGTAACAGTCTACTGAAAGTTCAGAAATGGTGACTGTAAGAAGAGTAAGAGGTGACTGTAAGTCATCTTTTCTGTACTGTCGAGCTCTCTCCAGACGCAGGTGTCAAGTTGACGGCTTTTCCTCCTACAATGACTGATGCAACATCGTTTTAAACAACATTAGAGTCTTCACAATTCACACTGGTTTAGGCTCTCATAGAGCTAGTTAGAGTCTCAGTAGACTTCCAAGAAGCGCTCGTTCTTCACTCTCACTCAGTGTGTCTTTTGGTAATGTCTGCACCCTGTTAGCCTCTTAAGCTTGATTTCAACTTGTTTTTCTTGCTGACTCTACTTGAGACCATATTACTTTACAGGGTCTTAGTTTCATTAATCAATTAAAGTTCTGCCAGAATGAGTAATTGGGTGATACTCGTAGTTGCCAACTTGGTAGGTGGTTATAACAGGTTGGCCACAAATGGCTACACATAGACTCTTATTGGGTCCTTATGCCAGATGGAGATCCGTTTATAAATTGTAGTACCGATCTGTGAGAAGACGAGTGTTTTTGGCACTTTAACAACGTGAAGAAAATTTTCAATAAATTTTGAAATAAAATATTCATAATAAATAAGATGAACATTTTCAATATAAGTGGATACAAGTAACTCATACATGAATCTAAATCCAGAGGGTCAATGAACCTCTTTTATGTCCTAATCGATGTCAGATTTAAATCCGTTTGTGAGTTGTAGTAGTGATCCGCTGGAACACGATTTTTTAACAATAAGGTTTTGGCAAACCTTAGTAGAGGTTTGAGTTCTAATGCCGAGACCTCTTTCCGCCCACTGAACTCACTAACTATGGAATTTTTACTTAACTCAATTAATTAATTCAATTAATTTAATTATAAAACTTTAGAACTGACTGCAAAATAAATATTTAGCAATACAACACAAAGAAATTTCGTGCCTCTTTTTTTGCTGATTTCTATCAGCCAGCCAGGTATTCCTGCCAGCCAAAATAGCTGGCAGGCTGACAGAAATCAGCCAAAATGTTAACAATAAATTTATTAATATTATTAAAAAAAAATTACTTCAAAAAATTGGCTAGACCCAGCACTTAAAGTCTCAAAATTTTTTATGAGATAACACTTCAAGCTAAAAGTAAATGTGTAAATTTTGAGATTTATGTTTTTGATTTGAAATAATTTTTTTATCTAAAAAACATTATTTTAATTTTTTTATTTAAAAAACATTATTTTAGAATATTTTTATTTTTATTTTTGTATTAATATTTTTATTTTATTAGAAAAATTTTATTATATTAAAAAAGTTATAATTTGTTTTTTTATTTTTTATTAATTTTTTAAATTGTATTTATTTTATTAATTTAAATATTTACTTATTCGGTATTATTACTTATTATAATTAATTTAATTATTTTACTTAATTTAATTATTACTTATAATTATTAATTTATTAATACTTATTATAATTAAATATAAATATATATTTTTATTGAAAAATAAATTTTAATAATGAGTATGAAATGTTCATTGTTAGCTTTGAATTTTAGGCAATCAGCACATGCCCCTTAAATCAATTGAGAGATATGTGAAAATTTCTTTCAATATGTTTACATCTATGTCTATTATTCATACTAAGCCTGCATGGCTTCATGTTTTCGTTAGGTATTTGTCAAACTTACTACTGCAAATTTAGATATAAGCGTGTTTTTACGACACCTTTAAAAGGAACTATGACCACTGAAATCATAACTAACACATAAACATTTCTGGGAAGCGCTATTTGTTGGAATGTTAGTGAAGTTCATAGCAAAAAATATGGTAAAGAAATTTTTCATAAAATAAATATTAATCAATAAGTCAAGTACTGCAATCTTAAGAAGATTGAGACAACGCAATCACAAAAAATTTGAAAAAACTGAGTGTGACATTATAACACAGCCTTGCATTTCAAAGCAGTGATAT
The DNA here is from genome assembly GCA_964056695.1 of Melieria picta. NCBI lineage: Eukaryota > Metazoa > Arthropoda > Insecta > Diptera > Ulidiidae > Melieria > Melieria picta. The sequence continues at coordinate 70,947,473 of OZ057399.1, read as the reverse complement.
CAAAGTTCTTACTAAAATTTTGCTATTTGAACATCGTTTTGCCCGGAAGCCTCTTCAACTCCATCCTGAGCTACAGGGTAGAAAAAATCCAACCAAATCACCACAAGTACAAACTGAAAAACAAAAAGAAGAAAACTTCATATGCATAGCACACACACACACACACACAATCACCCTTACACTTACACAATTTCGGTTACTTTGAGCATCGCTCTCAGGCCGCCTTAAGTACAGCGGCCGCACAATGTGTTTTGTGTTTTGTGTTCGGCCGGAAGCAACGCCTAATGAGCTTAAAATCACACAACTCTCATGGCAGCTGCTTGTGATGTGCATATTTATCTGGTTTATTTGTTTGCCTTGCGTAGTACTTTTTACATTAATTTCGGTGTATTCTTTTGTGTTTGGCAACCAGCGCACACCCAACCAAAACTTGAGCCAGTTAAATGCACTTTTGCGTAGAACCAAAGTCGAAAAAAACGTAAAACAACTCGAAACACCGAAGCAGAAGGCAAAAAACATTGGCAGGAAGAGCGCAAAAAACACAACAGTCCAAGTGGCGGCTGTGCATATGACAGCCGACTGGCTGGCGGGCTGGCTGGCTGTGTGGTCGGTTGGGTGTTCACAAAGCGACAAAAGTGGCTAAAAACAAGCGACAGCAGCGAAAGCGCAACACAACTGCCAGCTGTTTAACGCGCACAAATACACGCACATATCTTATAAGCGTGCATGTGTGTGTGTGTGTGTGTATGCTTTTTATGCTGGCAACGTAGCCGGCAACATTTAAAGGCACACAAAACGCTCCCAGCGGCGGAATTTTTTTTGTTTTTGTTTTTAGGTGTATGAAATAGATAACAAGTCCAACAACAAAAAGCATGAAAAGCTAGCAAAAAGAAGGAGTGGCACAAGCAAAAAAATGAACAAAATGAGCGCTAAAAACTGACAACTGCCACTTGCGCGTAAGTCCGCAAAAAATGTTGCAGCTCCACTTAAAGCGTTGCTGCCGTTACACTACAACAACAACAACCTCAAGTGCTGCTGCCACACATATTTACTTAGTACTTTTTCAACTCTTAAGCCCTGTAAAATACTTTCGGTACACTTGCAGTCCCTTAAGAGCCAACGAGCGAGTCCGGCCAGAGCAATGCGAGCTGCAGCGGTCAGCACCGTTGCTTGGCTGCAAAAACAAATGCCGCATGCGAACAAACAAAAAACAACAACAACAACTCACTCTAAAACATAGTTCAGCAAATGTCACTGCAATCCAGCAGCGGCCGCTGTGTAATCGCATATTTGTGCAAAACGTTGGCAACACTCACAAGTCGTCCATTGCCGCCAGCTGGTAATTACGAAATAATTTTTTTTCATTACTTCTTCATTGTCGCCGCAGCTGCACTGCCACCAGCGTCTGTTGCATTTCTTCATTTCACACGCTGCACTAAGCTGCGTTGCGGCAGTGTTGCCAACTTGTTTGACTAAAATCTGCACACCGCATGGATTTCGCTTGCAAGCTGTAAGCGCAATGCTGTGCGTGTGAATGTAAATGTCTGTGTGCGTGTTTACTTAAATTGTGATTTATTTGTTGCCCTTAACCACACACAACCACATACAAACAAACACTTGGCAACACCTGCCCATTTAATGCCAGTGTTGCCATGTTGCAGCCGCTTAAACATTTGCTTGGCACAGCTCACTGTACCGCTTTGTGTTCATTTCTGTTGCGCTTTTGGCTGACGCTTTTTTTCACATTCAAGTGGCTTAGAGCAACTTAAATGCATCGGACCTTAGCTGAAATTGAAAAAAAAAAAATTAAATCCTTTTTTAGATTGACGCTTTTCTTCTCTTTTGGTCGGCATTTTTTAATTAGCCGCTTAGGCATTTCTCAGTCTTTTTTCTACTGATGGGTATTTAGTGGGCAAAGTGCAGTCACAGTGGAATTTTAATGAAAGCATTAAAATGTTTATTTAGTAGCTTCGAAATCGGCCGTCTCCGTAGGAATTTTTCATTCTTCTATGGAACGCTGTACAGATTAGTGCATTGTCATCTGGGCGATTTCAAATAATTTTTCTAATTGATTGCAGGCCGTAATAGATAAATCGTGAGTGAGTGAATGGATGTTTGCATTAATTTTTTTTATTGGAATTGAACTAAATAAAATTCAATGGAATCGAAACGAATGGATAGAATTTAATGGCAACACAAGATAAAATGAATTACGTTTTTAAGCCTTTAATGTTTGTTATGAAAAACTCCAAAAGTGGATAAAACCCTATTACTTACTGCATTATGTAGTCTCTTATATAAAATTCAGCCGGCCTTGATACTCAAACGAATAGCGCACTGGCTTCTACTATACTAGAGGCCCCAGGTTCCATTCCTAGCTCGAGCTACCAATCAATTATCATGAAGCAAATTATTAAATAAAAGACTTTGGCAACTCAACAACTCCATTACTTGGCCTTTTATATAAAAATTTACATTGGATCTGTACTTAAGAATGTAGCCGTCAATGATTCAGAAGTAAACTACTGAAAAGTAATTGGCAACCCTACTACTACATTAGAAGTTTTCTTACAAAAACATAAAATGTTGTGTTCAGCATTAAAGAATGATGATGTCATCAGTGATCCTGAAGTGAAAAAAGTGCTTGGCAACCCTACTAAAAAATTACATGACCTCTTATAAGTATACAATTTTATATTCAACATAGGTTGATCAGTGGTCCTGAAGTGAATTATTAAAAAAAAAAGAATTTGTCAAATTGAAGAATTTGAAATTTTATATCCAACAAAAATTGATCAATGCGTTACAATGTAGTAGTATGTGATCCTGAGGTGAAGAAAATTGCTTGGCAACCCTACTACTGTATTACTTGGCAGATCATATAAAATCTTACAGTCAACTAAAGTCGATAAATAATTCAGAATGCAGCGTTCAGTGAGCCTAAAGTAAATTATTAAAAAATATAACTCGGCATTACTCTACATTACCATACAGCACTTGAAGTGAATCAACTACAGGGATCCTGAAGTGAAAAAAGTGCTTGGCAACCCTTCTAAAACATTACATGGCCTCTAATAGGTATACAATTTTATATTCAAGAAAGGTTGATCAGCAATTGATCAGAATGTAGCAATCAATTAATCGGAAAAATTACATTATAAAGAAATTTTATATTCAACAAAAGTCAAGAACATATTTTATATTCTTGAAGTGAAGAAAAGTGCTTAGCAACCCTACTACTGTATTACTTGGTATATTATAAAAAATTTTATATTCAACTTAAGTTGAAAATATTTCAGAATATAGTGTTTAGTGAGCCTAAAGTAAATTGTTAAAAAAAATACTTGGCAACTCTACAGTACCAAACATCATATGCCAAAAATATATACAGCGAATGCTGACATAGCACTGCATTTTCTTAGTCAGCTTTTAGGCTGAAGCGTGCATTCCATACGCATCAAACTAAACTTGAAGTTGGCTTCCAGTAATCACTAAATTTCCTACTATAAGCTATTCAACAATTCTACGCATATGTAATCTTACTAAACTGTGTTCAATTAAGCACCCACATGTTCTCTCCATATCCTTTTTCTCACTCAACTCAACAACACTATTCAGTCGTCGTTTTCTCAAGTTATTCCTGACCCCATTTTACTTTCTAGATTTTCCACAGCAACTAACACCTTCACCTTCAGCTGCAATATTTTTCGCAGAATTTAGTTTCTAATCAACCTTCACGCTCGGCACCATTAATTAGCCCGTCATTGATATTCATGCGACAGCCGCGTAGTGATGGCGAAAGCAGTCCTTGGACGCCCTCGTGTCATAGTGCGCAGGCTCGACCCGTTGCCGCTGCTCGTGTTTAATTAAGCGCCATGGCAAACATTTAATTAAACGTTAATAGCTTTTGGTGCACCAATACTTTGAAAGTTATTCATGGCAATTGATCGCGCAGTGTGCCGATAATGCGGTCGATGAGTGGGCGGTGAGCCATAAATTCCGCATAGTTATGTGTATGTGTGTGCGTGTGTGTGTGTGAATGAAATGTTTGAATGCAGAAGCTAATCAGTGCTTTCGGCACTGGGGAATTGAATAAAGAAGACAAATGCACAACAACAACAACAACTATTACAACAACTACTACTACTAACCCAATGTCAATCACAACGATAGGGACAGCATCAACCACAAATTTTCGGCATATTAATCCAATAGTGGCAAGCTTGTGCTTATCTATGTACAACTACAAATATTTATATGTACATCTATATTCAAATGTATGTACATATACATATTTATGTATGTAGAACGTGACGAGAGTAATAGCAACAAATTAACAGCCACCGCAGTCGTTTTCTCTCATTGTATCTTTGGCCATGTTGCACGTTTTGTTGCCCCGTCATGTCGCCCAGTTTCATCAATCACTTTGTTACATATAAATGTTTATCAGTCAGTCAAATTGTCGTTTACGCTTACGTTTATTGCCTCAAACTTCATTGCCGCAAACTTTTATTTGATTAAATTGCATACATGAATGCCATTACCAATTGACTTGGTTGCATACCTATAAACACACACATGTGTAGTGGTGTGTAACTACAACAAAAAATATTGCCTCATAATTTATGCGCCTCCACCCACACAACCACACCAACACTTGAACGAATAAATTTGCCCTAAAGGCCAAAAACGCATTGAAACCAGTTAGAATTGCCACCGAGACACACACATACATTCACACAAATAAGTGCCCAGAGTTACATATATTCAATATGTATGTGTACAAGAGACTTTAGACAGATGTGCGCCCACACACGCACCGTTACGCCTCTTTTTCCGGCACAACTCAAATAGGTTCCTCGGTGCTGTGAGGCCTCTTAGAGTTCATTACTCTCGATGTCATCAATTGTGCGTTTATGCTGCGTACGCTGTCAGTCTGAAGCTGCCTTTTTTCTAATTACATATTTTTCAGTGATGCCACATAGTTTGGATTGAATATACAACAAAATCAGCATTAACGAATTAACAACCATTTTTTTTTCTTTGAATGACAAAATCAATTAGGTAAAACCTTTCAGTTTTAAGCCAAAATAATGCATCTGGCCACTTGGACATAATTTCTTAAGCCCTTTCAGGCAATTGAGGACCATTGACAAGGCTTCCACTTTAGTGCATTGTTGACATTGTGGTGGCTTAGTTAAAGCCCCAAGACACTGCTTCAACCGCAACACAGCCGACGACGAACGACTGTTCCCAGCACCAGCGGCCCAAGCGAGAGGCGGAGAAAGTGCAACAGTAAATATCCGCCGGTCACTTTGTCGCACTAATTCCAGCTTTAATGTCACACAGCTTAAAGCTGCACAAGTCAGCCACCCACACACTAACACACACTCACATGACAATAACAACAACAATCACACAGTCGCACTTCCGGCTCATCAGCGGCATCAATGGCCGACGCGCAGGAAATGCCAAAGACCAGCCGGCACAAAAACAAATTTATATTGATTAGGTTTGTGCTTTGTACGGACGCCTAATGAACTTCCATCTATTTGCGCTGCTGTACGGGCAGATTTCTATGCAATGTTGCAGCACCCTCCAACAGTGTTCCACGCTCTCAACGGCCCCAATGTGCTATTCTATACAATTTGTATGTGTGCGTGTGTATGTGTGCGTTGTTCTTTGTGTGGCTGTGTACTTGCAATCAGTTCGCTTATCTCATTGAGGTTGCCACCTTGTGTGATTGTCGGCTTACCTATACACTTAAACACACGTACGCACACACATACAAATACAAATAGAAATCTGTATTTTGCAAAATTCTTGTATGGTTCGCTTTCAGCGTTTCTCGGTTTGTTCCAGCATATTTTATTAATTCTATTTCGTATTTGTTTTTCTTTGGCCCAACACCTGCCAGCACCTCCCCTCTTCTCCTTCCCTCTATCGCCTCCGTTTCATTTTATTAACATTGTATTTGTTTCCAATGTTGCCGCCAACAGCGACGATTTTTCTTCCTGCAGCTGTTACCCAACTTTGCCGGCGCCTCTCTCTTCCGCCCCTTTGCGCGTTCGTCGTATTTCTTTGCATTGCGCCTTCGCTGACTCGTTGCTTTGCCATTCACATTTGAACATTTCCGCCGTCCGTTATACGTCGGTTTTTGTATTCCTGCTGGCACAACAACATTCGTTAGCCCGCACTTCCTGTGCATCTTCCCCTCGGCTAAGCATCCGTTCCGCTCGATATCAATCTTCGCTGATCAATTTCTGTAATTTGTTTATTGAGATTTAATACACCGACAGTCAGCGCCACTGACAAATGTTGCCGGCGTGACGAAGCGCAGTGCAGCGTCATGTCCGAGCAGGGCACAGATCTTAAGCCAATTTCGTAATGCGGGATTTTTTTCTCTCATTCCTGTTTTGGTACAAATTTCACTTGCAAACTTTATGTGTTGACATAAGGGAATTGAGCAATGGAAAATTTCCAGTTGATAAAAGCAACAGAGAATTTAACTTCATTTGAGTCTGAATATTAAGTTTGAAGTGAGACAATGCAGAGATTTAGACAACTGGAAATTAAACACTTTAAATCATTTCGTTTCGTATCTTGCAAAGTTATTTTGGAGTTCTAAAAATCGGCCTGTCTAAAAATTAAAATTAAATGATTTAAGATATTTGAAAGACCTAAACAGTGTTTAGAAACTTTTTATTTTGAGTCCGAAAATTCGGAGTTTAATAACTGGGTTATTAGATATCAAGCTGCATAGGCATCTTGTTTAAAAAAGTATGATACATATTATCCATGAAATAAAAAAAGTAAAAAAACGCTTCGAATATTTTAAAACTTAAAAATAAATATTCAAACTTTTTTGTAAATTAAAATTTTACAAATTTTTTTGTGAGGTTGGACTACTAAAATTGTGTATTTTATGGAATTATTTAATATTTTAAAAACCAAACTCTTCTTCTCTCTTAAGACTAAAAATTCGTTTAATATTTAATATTTTCATAATCAAACTCTTCTTCTTTTTTAAGACTAAAAGTTTGTTGATATTTTGAAGTCATAACATTCCAAAAAAATTATAAAGTCCTAAATTTTCGTAGTTCCTCTACTTGAAAATGTTTAAACTTTTAGAAAAATATAGTTTTTGGAGTTGATGTACATCAGAATACAAAGAAAAAATACACATGTTTGCATTTGCATTTATGTCAAGAAATAAAAAGTAAAAACACAAAATGGTTTTAGAAAATTAAAAACAAAATTTTGCCAACATTTTAGTAAATATACATTGCAATATACATCTGACCTCTTTTTAGCCGCAGTTTACCAGTATCGTTACTCCCAGAAACAAAAAACTACTCCGAAAAACTTTTCCGAAATTTCGGAGTAGGTCTCAATATTAAAATAGCAAATTTTAGATTAAGAAATTTGTTTTAAACTTTCATTACAAACATTATTGCATAAAAAAATAGAGCAATGACTCATAAATTTATTATTTTTTCCACTTTTTATAAAATAAAAATTTTAAATTTTAATGGAAAATATGAACAAAATTCTGAGTAACTAAAATTCAACTGCAATTTTCTCTTATACGACTAGTTCTTCAAACTTCTTTCTTCACTTTTAAATAGCTGAAAACTCAACAGAAATAAAAACTGCATTGAAACTTTTGCCGGAAGCATTTAACAATTTCAACATTTCAACAATTTCAGCTCACAACAACAATTTTCAACACTACCAAACGTTTTTTCAAGCATTTTCAACTCACTTTGCCGCTTTCACTTCGCTTCATTCTCTTCATTTCCGTTCCCTATCGCCACACCATGGACTTGTGTCACTTTGCACCACACTTGTCGCTTTCCTTTCTACTCAGCTCACGGTAAAATGTCGTCTTCTTTTCCAAAATAAGTGTAAAAAATCGTCAACCTTTCGTTCGCCATGTCCATAAAATAAAGTCACTGCAAGTTTATTAGAATTAATGGCGGTTTCAACTTGACCAAAAACACCGAACCATAGAAACAATGAAAGCGTTGGAGAAAATCCAGCACGCACAAAGCATTGACAACTGAAAAAACTCAAATGAAAGAAAATAAAAAAATAAATCGCGAAAATTGCTTGTGACATTTCCGCTGCGCTGCGAAATAGTCATTTTTTACTATTTTCTACTTTTCGTTTTTTCGATCGCAATTGTGATTGTTGTTATTGTTGGAGCCAGAACAGGGGCCGCTGATTTGGCGCTTCTGAAAATGCTGTCTTTGGGTGCAATTTTTTCGAATCAGTTTTTTGTTTTTTTTTTTGAGCAATTAAACTAAAAGGTTTTTCAACCGTCTTTAAATTTTACTATGGCCATTTGCAATTTTGTATTGAACAGCTTTGCGGCGCGCAATTTTTAAGAGAATAAAAGGCACAGCCAACGAGGCGAACTAACAACCTTCAATCCGTCAACTGCCGGCAATCGCTGCGGTTGGTAACGCCAGCTGACCTTCCAATGCGGCCGCTTGGCGGTTTTACAGTTTCATGGGTGAGGCAAAATGCGCCGAGCTGTGCTGCCCGAATGTGTCGGAAAGGAAATTGAAACCGCATCTTTGCGGCTTCAGCGAAATATAAAAACCAAATTGAAAATCCGATTTTCAACCTCAATCGCGAAATTTTATAAACCTTGCACCTGCCGGTTATTGACCGACTTTTAAGCCCGTCAGCGAATATCCAACTCAATGTGGCGCATTCAGTGCCATGCTGTGGCGCCTCAAAGCAGGCAACGTGCGGTATGAAATATGCGTCGCAACAGCTGAACTCACTTGCTGTACGCAGCCTAAAAGTATGCCACCAATGCCAATTCAGCTGACACTATATGAACGACTGCTCGTCGCACTTTGTAGCATACTTTTGGGCAAAATATTTAATTTCATTTTCACTTTATTTTTCTGATTTATTAATTTTTATTCCGATCGAACACTTTGAACCGTTGACGCTGTGCTTTCAACAACTATTTTCTCCATTACCTTTTGCAAGCACTCAAACAAATACATACATACACACATACCACTGCAGCGACCAGCGTAATCGCCAGTAAAATGTGTGGCATTTAACCACAGTTACTCGCCGTTCGCATACTTCGTGCACCTCAACGCCAACGGCCAACGTTATAAATCGCAGCCATATCAACTTTAATTCCGCGCTGCATTCCGCTGATAGGCACTCAACGGTTTTCCCCTCTGTAGCCCATTCATTCTTTCTGTGTGTGTAATTTTACTTCGTTTTTCGTTTTTTATTAAGTGCACCAAATTGTTTCGTACGAAAAGGATTTTCAAGTTTCGCTTTCGCTCGCTCACTCTTCGCCAAAATACTCCACACTCAGCTGCGTGTGAGAGTTGTTGTGTGGGTGTACTTACGCCTTCTACCTCATTTAGCTTCATGCAAATTTAATTAAGCATCGCGGCGGCACGCATTGAACAAAAATCAACAAAAGTGCCGAAAGAAAGCAAAACAAACAACACACTGAATGAATTCAAGTTAAGGCAATTTAACTGTAAATGTTTAATGAAAGGCGCCAAACAGAAGTTCAGCCCCTTTTCAATATTGGCCTTCAATAATGAAAGCCATTTTTTATTATTAGTATTTGTTGTTGTTGTTTTGCGGATGATTTCACTGCTCGTTCAAATAAATTGCTGTACAAATATGCCAACAAATTGCAATCATTTGAAGTGTGAATGAGACTATGCAATTTTGCTCAGAAATCTTTTGTGTTGGGGAAATATTTGCAAAATTAAGTAAAGTGAAATGAGAGAAAATATATTATATCAAATATATAAATAAAAAATTATTGGTCTAAGAATGAAGCTTCGGAATTTCACTCAGATTCATGTGTTGTAAAGTTTATCTCCATTGTAAAAGGTTTAAAAAATATCTTTAAAAATAATTGAAAACGTAAACCCAATACCAATTCTCATTCCACACCTTCAGGACGCACTCCTATGCAGCCTTGTGCTCTAGCTGACTGCACCCTAGTGCTGGCTGAGGTCCCACGAAAAGAGTCTGCAAGCCAGCTCTAGTTAGTGTATGGGTTTCTTCATTTCGTCTTTCATCATGTTACCGAATTTTCCAACCAACAATTTTGAAGGCCACTTACAGAGCACAACAGGCTTTAATAGCTGCGATGAGGACTAAAAAGAGGATGGTTGACCTTCCTCATGAAGTGAAACATATCTATCATGTACATCAACCATCAGCGAGTATTCCAACCATTGGCGGCATTCATCGCCAAACAGCATCAACTGAATGCACAGATGGCGCTTTTCAAAACACAACACAAGCCACGGTTAACATTTTTGGTCTCGGATATTTTTGCTTCACTTTGGCCTTTAAGCCGCTTTTGTTAAGTTTGGGCCTTTTTTGTAAAAACAGGAGTAAGAAAAAAAAACAATTCTTACTTTTTGAATATTGTTGGAAAAGTTGCATACAGTTTTAATATCAACGTTATATTTTATTTTTATATTTTTGTAATAATTTCTTCTCTCTCATTTTGAGTCTTTTTAGTAAAATCCTATTACATAAAAAGTTTAGTTGAGCGGCAGCCGTGGCCTCAACATTCGGGGGCATTGTTCATTGGCGCCAGCAAATGGCAGTCCTATGAACATCAATCGGTTGTTTAGTCCAACCAGCCAACTTATCAACACGAGAATGCCTAAGTGGTCAAAATGATCCCATGGATGCCTTTAATTTTTATTTTTCACCCGTTTATGAAAGAAATTCTTCGGTGACTTTAATATATTTTGAAGTCAAATTAAATTCAAAAACTTAAATATTGTTTAACCCGATTTTGTAACATGATTTCATATGAGATTAAATTGGTCTGACATCCCTTTTGTTGCTCTGTACTTCTCAGAGAGCCGAACAACAAAACCAAAATCAAATCAATTTAAGCAAATTTAAATATGACACCTTTTTTTAAACTAATTCGTTCGAAATGCAAAATTTAAAAATTAAAAAAATTAAAAAAAAAAACCGAATGTATTCAATGAAACCAACAGCGCTCTGAGTTGAACAAACTCTCAAGTTTGCGCCTTTGTCTGACCGCAAAATGTCATTTGCCCTCGTTTGCTTCGGCAGCAAAGTATTTACTGCTTTAACAAAAAAAAAACATAAACAATTTAGAATAATTAAAAAATATGCAACAGCCACAACGTTGCGAGCATAAATTGGCGCCAACACCAAAAGTGCTAATTATAAAACATGCGTTTCACATGCGTACAACAGCTCAAACACATACATACATACATACATATGTATGCATATAAGTACATGGCTATGTACATACGAACACTGTCACGTGCATACAAACACGTGTAGCGCTCAATAGCGAGATTGCATGACAGCCCAGCGACAAAATGTCTGCGGCGGCGGCGGCGACGGCGACGGGCAGTGGTCGCCATAATTGCTTGACGGCCAGAATTAAATCGGTCTCCTGTGAAGTGTTTGCACGTGTGTTAGTGAGTTTGTGTGTGTGTGTGTGCGTAATGCCATGTTTGCGCGCATAATTATAATGTCAGCAGCAAAAACATGTAAGCCAACAACCAGCCAGCAGCCAACAACCATTATTTAGATGTACACGACGTGGTCAACAAAAACGGCGGCCACAGGATTTAAACTCTTGAACGTGTTGCAGTTTTTGTTAGAATATTGAAAAAAAAAATTTTTTATTTTTTGGAATTAAATTTTTTTTAATTTAATGAATTATTTTTTTGAAGAAAGAAACATTCAATGGATTTACAACACCGTGCGACAGCATTTTTCACACCGGGAAAAATCCATATGGGCGTGAAACTAGAGACCAAACATAGAAATACTGCGTACTCAGTTTTTCATTTCTACATCCCTTGTCCTTTTAAAAGGACTTCAACATTTTTAAGGAGATAAAAAATAAAAAAATAGAAAAAAATACTTAACCTCGTTAGAATATGGCGATATGTATATCAAATGAAAGAGGAAAGGCTCAAGAATTTAAATAAAATTGATTTTTTTATCTATTTGTAAAAAAAGGATATGAAAAAGGTCCTTTGAAAATTTTAATCCTTTATATCCTTTTTATTTATATAGAATTTTCTTGAAAAGTAAGTATGTTAAAAGCCCAAATCTCCTTGATCACGTGTTTTGAGCCTTTCCTCTTTCATTTGATATACATATCGCCATATTCTAACGAGGTTAAGTATTTTTTTCTATTTTTTTTTCATTTTTTATCTCCTTCAAAATTTTGAAGTCCTTTTCAAATGACAAAGGATGTAGAAATGAAAAACTGAGTACGCAGTATTACTATGTTTGGTCTCTAGTTTCACGCCCATATGGATTTTTTCCGGTGTGAAGAATTTTTTTTATTTTTGTCGCACGGTATAATTAGTGTTACTTTAGAATTGGCAAGGAGCAAAATATTTTCTGGTTTCAATAAATCATTGTCTGTGGAAATTTATATCAAGAAAGGAAATTTTATGAAAAATCATTACTTTACAAACTTTTCTCTTGTTTTTCTTGTGTTCTGATATTAATTAGAAACAATTTTAACATATTAAATAAAAAATAATATTAATAAAATAAATAAATATTTAATGTATTTCATAAATAATAAAAATTAATGGATTTTTCAAAATATTTTTCCACATAAATTTACTGTTAGTCAAAATGTTTTCCGTTGAAAAAAAAATATTTTTTTATTAAGGAAAATCCTATTCATATTAAAAAAATTACTGTCAAAGGCTTTCAATGACATCTTCTCAAGTTATATGTGAAAATACTTTGTCCATTGTCGAAACTAAATGTTAAATTTGACAAACTTTCGAAACCACGACAAAGATCTGCTACACGTTGAAATTTACACCAGACTGCGGGAAAGTGATATCTCCTTTTGTGGGCTGTTTGAATGCGAGCGAAACGGCGAGCGAAAGTTGGCAGCAAAATGAAAATTGTTAAAAACTTTAGCTTTCAACAAATGTGTGCAGAAATGCCAGCGGACAAGAAAAGCCAGAGCACACACACACACTTCATGAGAGCGCACAGTGATTCGACTCCATACAACCGCGGGACAAAATTAGAAGGAGTGGTCCGTTCTTCATAAAATTTGGTATACTAGTTAATCATGGTCTGCTGAATTGAAATCTCCATTTTGTTTTTCTTAAACTTTTGTAGTTTGGCAATGTCTGAGACTTTAATTTGCAATTTTCGTCATTTTTGGTGAGCTATAGCAACGAGTGTGTTGGCTAGATTTGTCAGATTTTACATTTAATCGGTAACGTCAACATTCATAATTGCAAACAGTAACAGAAATTGTCTTAGGACCCTTTAGTTTTGCAATAAAAACGATAATAATAGACGTATGTTTTGCTTTTTTGCAGTTTTCTCAATTTTACATGCTGATTGCATACTTTTAGGGATAAAAAAAATAAATTTTGTCGAAAAATAGGTGTGGTATTGCTGCATACTTTCAGGCAGCAGATTAATTAACAATTAACAATTTGGCAACAATTTGGCAACACAATTATTTTTTTGGCAAACACATTCAAACACACAACACAATTGTTGCCATTGGTAACAATATGGCAACAATTTGGCAACACAACTTTGGCTGCATACTTTCAGGCAGCAGATTAACAATATGGCAACAATTTGGCAACAATTTGGCAACACAACTTTGGCAACAATATGGCAACAATTTGGCAACGGAATTTTGAGTTTTGTACGGACGGAGTTTTGTACGCAAACTTATTCTGCACCGTTTTGTGGGGGCTATTCAGTTATTCAAATTACTTTTCAAATAGAATTATTTTCTGAGATCGGAAAATATCGGAGGATTTAATTACATTATCCGACAAAGAAAGAATGCTTCTTAAAATTAAAAAAAATCCAGGAACATACTTTCACATACTTTTTAGATAGTTTCCTCTAAGTTTTGCTAATTTTCAAATTTTTAATTTTGAAAAATATTTTAAATTAAAAGTGAAGTAAAAGCTTCAGCTTTGTAAATTTTAAAAGTAAAATGTAAAATTAAAAGCAAAAATGGCCACATCATTTCTTAATCTATATTGAAAGTTTTAGCAACTTCTTGGTAACCATGTATTTTTACAATTTTTTTTACTCAATAGACTAAAAAACAGAAAATATTTGTTTACAATTTTTTGTGAAAAAAGTTTCAACTTTTAGCTGCTTTTGCACACACACTAATTAATTTTTTGCACAGATTTTTTGGGGTTTTCTTAGTTGGAGTTTTACCTTTCAAATGACATCAAAATCATTAAATTCTGAGACTATACATTTTTTAAATTTTGTCTATGGAGCGAATCACTGTGGAGCGGGTTGATTTTGAGTCTAAAAATTTTGGGAAATTCCATAAAATATAAATGAATTGTTTAGTGTTTAGCGTGAATTATGTATTTTTATTATATGTTTTCACATATCTTTATCAACCATCAGCAATTCTTGGGCCAAAAACCGTTTTTATTTGACTCTAGCGGGATGTTAACACCCAAAACCCACCCCCTTGGCTGCACCGCTGAAGTCAAAAACATTATATTTTCTATGGGTGGGCGGCAATTGGCATGCAAAGCAAACGGGAAAAGAAAGTGCAAGAAAGTTTGTATATATATACATGTGTGTGTGTGTGTATGGCGGTGGCAAAATCGAATGTGAAGTTTGCGCAGAGGATGTAACTTGGCAATAATTTAGAAAATAGGACGGACCAAACAGTAGAACGATGTGAACAAAAAGCAAAACAACCAGCAACAGCAGCAGCAGAAATTGACAAAGTTTTTCCAACTGCAATGGCAACAATTGAACACACACACACACACACACACACACACAAAGGCACACACAATTCAAAGAAAGGCAACACATATGCAAATGTGATGCGCAAAGTTGCACACAAGAACCGGCCACACACACACCCACACACAGGCAGGAAAACTGCATATGTGCGATTATGTAGAAAATGTGCGACAACTTGGTGACATTGCTGCGAGGCTAAGGCAAAAATCAACAACAACAACCAAAGCCAGAAAACATAGTTAGAAGTACGAGGGAGTCAGTAAGCCTAAAATAACAGTATTGTAACCGCAAAATAAAGATGATTGCAACAATAACAAACAGCCGAACGATGCAGGCAGCAACAATCACCGCAACTGCGACTTTAACAATGGCAACAACAGCAACAAAGCAGTGTTAGTGAGACTCGTAATCCAACAAAAACAACAAATACATATACATACAAATACTTATATATGCCCTGCAGGAAATCGGACTGGTCCAAAAGTAGTTTTTCAACTGGTTGCTTGTCAGTCATAAGTGACCTCAGAACCGACTCGTTTTCTTGGAGCAAACTCACCCTTTTAACATGGCGGTGTCCTAGGCGACAGTCAATTGTCCCCGTCTGCATCCATTTGCAACTAGTCCAAGGTTAGTCTGAAGTTTATGTTAACAGTTTTCAAACCAGTTGCGAAGCGACTAGTTTGCAAACTAGTTTATTCTGGATTAGTTTTCTAACCACTCGATTTTTATGGGGAAAATAAAACAATGCTTTTTTTAAATAATTATTTTATTTTAAAAATATTGAAAAATAAAAACAAAAAATCATCGCGAATAAAAAAAATTTTTGGTGCATTTAAAGATGAACCAAGATGAACTTCGACTTGTTGACACACTTCTGCCGGAACTGTTTGGGGGACTTCGCCTGCAATTAATAAATAAATAAATGAATTAAAGAATAATTTCATAAATAAATAAATAAATATATTAATACTGCTGCAATTCGTTGCTTTACGCAACCACGCAAATGTGTAACTGAAATCATTCAATACAAAACGTGCAAGTCGAGCAAATTTCGTGTCATAGGAACAGAAAGTTCGAAAAATGCAAACATTTCTACGTTGTTGTTGTAGCAGAAGAATCGCAAGATCAGCCTTAACAGTATTTTTTTGTTTCGTTTTTCTAATTTTTATGTGCTCTTCTCGCATATGAACGCGCACACAGAACGCGAACGATTGACGCGAACTGACTGACTTCTGCATTCGCGACAGCTACTTTGACAACTAGTTGTCCAATTGACTTACAAAAAACCAGTTGAAAGACCAATGAATTTTGGGAACTAGTTGTCTCAGGTCCGACAGGGTGTATTGGTATATTTGCGTGTTTTTGTTAGTGTTTGTGTGCATTGGTGCCTTGTGCAATAATCCGCTTGTACAATTTTCAATAAACTGCAATTACATAAATTCTGTGGGGCACAGCAAATCTGAGGATAGAGGTGGGAAGAGGGGAAATATATAGTGTTGTTGCAGTTTCAAATGACAACAAAGGCACAGACACAAACATTTCTTGGCGGGCTATTACGACAAAGCAGCAACTAAACAAAGCACAGTGCAAGTAAATGGTGTCTTGTTGTTGTAGTTATTTGCAACAAAAACACAAACAAAACAAAGATTCTAACGCCCTTCCACTCTTCTGCACTTGGTTTAAATGTAATTGAAATTGTATCTGTTGCTGCAGCGTTGCCATATTGACAAAAAGTTTTCGAAAAGACAAAGCAAAGCTTTAATGGGTTTGGAAGCGATTTGTGCAACAAAATATAAAATGGTTGTTTACTACAAAGCGCCATTAAATACGAACAAATTTAAATTCATTTCTGAAAAATATGGCAACATTATTTGCACAATTTTGGTTCCACGTAGTTTCAGCTGCACGCCGCTCGCTTTTGTGTTTGCTCGAATTCCTTGCGGGAAAATACTAAAGTGAAATAGTTTCATTGTTGGCAGCGGCAGTTGCGGGAATTTAATTATATTACTAGTTGTTATTGTTGTTGTAAGTTTTAAAAGCGCCATAAAGTGCAACATACTAAGTGACAAACACTGATAAAATATTCGAATTTGCTGCAAATTGCCAGCACAAAGTCAGTGCTCGGTGGTGTGGGGGCAGTGGTGTAGTTAAATTATGGCTCAGACACACAATTTGCCAACTACAAATGCAACTGCAACTGCAGCTGTGACTGTAACTGTAATGCACTAATGCCACTAAAGATTATGCCGTAATTTGGCAAACCTCACCTGCGTCGCCTCGCCTAATGTCATGAAAGTTGCAATAAAATGGCGCCCATGCAGCTACGACCCACACCCACACATATACACACGAACACGCGCGCGCCCACGCTCGAAACGCCGCGAGCGCATTTAATTTATGGCAACACTGGCAACGCCAATATGCACACCCACACACACACACACACACACATCAATTACATAACATGATTAGTGCCAGCGCGGCGTGTGAAGCCGGCAAATATTTATGCGAAAATGCAACTTGTGCGTGACGGGAGGTGAGAGGTCGGAGGTGAGATGGCGTGCAAGCATTATGAATGGCAAAATTTACAAATGCAAAAGCCATTTAAAGCCGTTAGCCGAACGGTTACGGCGGGGCGTATCGAGTGAAGGTTTAAAAACCGATTGCGGCATTAAGCAATTCTGCCGATTGAAATGTGTTTTATAACAAATTACATGTGATTTGTTGTATGTGTATGTTTGTGTGTGTGTGTGTGAATGTGTGCACAAAAATCACATAAATCCTTTTTATGAATGCGTCAAACAATGCACATCAAATGGCAATGGACAAAGTCATATGTCAAAGTCACGTCAATTGATTGATCAATGGGGCGAAAGAGTAATGCCGGGTTGCAAAGAATAGAGTGTAAATGGGAGAGTAAATGAAAAAAATGGTGGTGTGGTGTATAGGCAAAAATAAGTAAATTAAAAAATAGTGTGGGAAACTAAAAAGGGATATGATCCCTTTAACATTAATTGAGGATAAAATAGAAAAATTATAATAAAACATTTAGACTAAAATTTAAATAGAAAACATTGGAAAATATAAAAAACTTAATATAAAAAGTAAGTAAATGAGACAAAACTTAATGAGAAAATACTGAGTAAAAAACTAAATAAAAACAGTTTTACAAATTCATTAAAAACAATAAACAAGTAAATAGGCAAAAACAAGTTAGCCAAAAATTGTGGGAAACTAAAATGGAATCATAGAAAATAACATTAATTGAGAGAAAATAAAAAAAATTATAAAATTTCAAATTTAAATGAGAAGGAATTAAAAAATATGCAAAACTAAATGAGACTAAATTAAATGAGAAAAAATTTAGCAAATTGTTACGAAACTAAGAGAAAAAAATTTTACAAATTAAGTCAAAACTAAATGAGGTAAATATAATTAAAAAAAATAAATACAATAAAATGAGAAAAATTAAAAAAAAAATTAATACAAAACTAAGTGAGAAAAAATTAGGAAAAAATACAAAACCAAATAAAAAAAACATTGAAACAATTAATACAAAATTGAGGAAACATTGAGAAAAAAATACGAAACTAGATGAGAATATAAATTAGTGTCCGACCGAAACATCTTTTTTGGGCCGAAACCGAAACCGAGTTTCGGGTTTTTTTTATATTCGGCCGAAACCGAAACCGAAACTTTCTAGTTGAAATAAAAATCACCATATCAAGCATTTTTTTCAACAAACGAATTTTACATTAAGTAAATAAAGAACAAACAAACATAACATAAATAAATAAATACTTAATAATAAAAATAATTGATAAATTAATAAATGAAAAAATCACCCTTTCGTACCTTACTCGATAATATTCAAAATTAAATAATTTAATATCATATGCTAAAAAAAGAAATTAATTTACATCGGTGGCATCTAAATTACTCCTCCTTTCACTATATATCTGCTACACAATAAAATGTAAAAAAATATTCTAGAAAGTTTCGGTCTCGGCCGTTCGGCCATTTTTTGGCCGAAACTGACACCGAAACCAAAACCACTTATTTGGGCCGAAACCGAAACCGAATATTCGGTCGGACACTAATATAAATAAAACTAAATGAAAACAATGCGTTAATTTTCAAAACAATCATCGTAAAAAAGAAGCTTGTATTCAAGCTCTGAGGCTAGCAAAAGTTGGCGAATTTAAATGCTCAAAAATTACCCCATCATGCGAAAATCTCTCTAGAATTCTCCAAGAAAAACAAAGTCTATATTCCCAAGCCTATCTTCCAGGCCGTAGCTCATGCCGACATATTATACTATTGGAAAGTCAAGCGCCCTAAACGCTCCTCTCCTCTAAACTTGTCTTGATGTTCTAAATGAACTGGAAAGCCGTAACTCTATAGAGCTACATTAGATCACAAGATATGAGAGTCACTTAGGCAGCGAACGAGTCGACTGCCTTTCTAAATACGTGCAATACGCCTACTGATAGGTCCTGAACCATTCTGTGGACTTCCCAGGCGACACATACCAGATTTTGCCGAGCAATGGACCAACAGCACGAAATTACCCCAGGCAAAAACGGTTCTTAACCCCAGACAGAGGACTATGCAGAAAACTCGAAATGCTTAAAACTATGCACCTCACTGGATACCTAACTGACCACTGCAGACTGGGGTATCATCTCAATGAAAAGGGAATTTCCTCTTCGGATGTCTGCAGTAAATGCAATCAAGAACCGCAAACTTCTCAGCAGAAAAAGACATTTTCAACTTTAGCTCCGGAGATCTCAAACCTAGAACCCCAAAAAGTGCTAAAATTGCAAAAAGCCTCAACTCAGAGGATTAAATTACAACTTCCGCAAAAGATCAATACTGGCCGCGGTTCTTAATAGCCTCAAACAATAATAATAAAGAAATCACACATACATACAAATCTATATAAATGCATATGTCCACTCATCAATAGCTCAACGAGCACTAAGCCCAAAACTATGGCAAACATAAACAATGAAATTGTCGAGAAGCGAATAACTATTGACGCGATTTATGAAGCTTAATAATTGACAGCGTAGGAAAGTCAAGTCAAATCAAGTCAATTGTGCGGCACAAGGCGAAACGACCGAACGACCAGAAATGGCCAAAAACCAATAGCACAAATCGGCCAACCAGCGAGACAGCAAAGCGTACTGATGCCACGAGCTTCTCGCCCTCTTTCGGTTATATGATGACCGAAAAAGAGCAACTCAGCAACTCAGCAGTTCAGTAGCGGCGGCAGCAACACCAAATGAGCGGAAACAATATGGTGGCAACAAATTGGCTGGCTGACGCGCTCGTTGGCAACCATGGCCGGTAATGGCGCCGGTGGCGGCTATGGCAACGTTATGGCTGTGTGATTTATTTGATTTATGTGCGAAAATGCGATGTAGGAAACTGAAAAGTGAGATTATTGAAAGAAATTATTAATGGACTGGCACATAACGAGCGGCACGTGATGTCGACGATCGGGGCCAGCGTGTAGTAGACTGACTGAGGCGTGAAGTGCATTTAATAATTGGAATGGCAGCGGCCCAGCAACTCGGACAGCCATGTACAAATGGAGAAAAGTTACCCCTACAGCAAATAGCAGAGATTTGTGTCAGTTGTTTGGATTATAAATATGGATTTTTGTCAGTCATATTTTATTGCTCTTAGGTAATTACTCAAACATTGACATTGAGGGTGTGATGAGGAGAATTTAATGGATGAATTAAGAGCGAAGAGAATGTGTTGGGAAAAAAATAAGGAAAAAGCATAATGCTAAGCCTGTTTTGTTGGGCATATAATGTGATGAATTTTTGTAATGAATTTGTAATTCAAATTTGCATTTTGATTAGTAATCATCAGTTTGAATTTTTCTGGTAAATTTAATATATATTTATGGTAAAGTAATAGATAACGGAAAGAACTGATTGACTAATGGTTGACTAAATATTTGATTAAATTATTTTTGTAAAATTTATAAATAAATCGTATAGTCTACTCAGACAGACAGCTAAATTGAGCAATTAAGACATTTTCTCAATTTATTCTCAATTTAGCTCTTAATTGAACTCAATTTGTCATACAAAAATCACTATTTAGCTAATTGCAATTAGCGCCAAATTGACCATAAATTGAGCCAAATTCACCATGCAACCCTGTGTCGTACTGTTATCGATAAACAAAATCATTCAGACTTGACGAAGCCAAAGCAAAAATGAGAAACTAACAGCAGCGAAAGACGTTTGTTGTTTGCTTTAAAATTTCATTGAATTGCATAGAATGTTGAATAAATATTACAAAATGTTCAATGAATGTTCTCAAGAACGTTTTTTTAACCTTAAAGGGAAAACAACTTTCATCCGATAAAACAAAAACATGTTCGATAACAATATCGATAACAGCTTAATTGAGGTGTAGGCTAAATTGTGTGTGAACAGCAAAAGCAACAACACAATTAAGGACAAAATTACCTCAATTTATTCGGCTGTCTGAAGAGGTCATTATCTAGTTGACTAATCGACTACTGAAACAAATTGAATTCATTTTGATTTCGAAACTCAAATCAAAGCATCCAATTCAAGTACATCCAGTAATGACTTTCTTCTGACTGTACTCAGCACTTTGGGCCGGACAAATTCGTGTACAGACAATTTGTTTTCCAGGAAATGGCCAAACGTTAATGAACAAATCGTTAATGTTGCCAGCACTAATTAACCAGTCACGCCAACAATGCGCGCTTCCCACAAAACAAAACAAACAACAGCATTAACATTACAACGCATTAAGTAGGCATTTACTTAGCATTTCAAGTATGTATTTTCAGTACATTTGCACACAAACTCATACACACACACACACACACACACACTCACCAATATGCTATATAAGTACGTGTATGTATGTCTGTGTTAAATATATTTAAGTAACGCTCACGTTTCACGCCCATAAGTATGCAATTAATTTTGTCTTAACTATCAAATCACTATCTACATACAATAATAATAATAACAACAACAACAATAACAATATTGGCCTTTATGTGTATGCAAGAAAATAACTTAACGCACACATCAACCACCCACACACACACACACACTTTGCTACGGAGAGGGTCTCTATTCACACGTCCCAACTACAGTTAACTCGCGCCCACTTAATGTAATTTAATGAGACATGCGAAAATTCAGTCCAAATATTAGCAAACAAAATACAAAATAACCCCAACAATGCAAACACACAACAAACAAGAATAACATTTAAAAAAATAACATAACTAAACAGAAAAGAGAGAACAAAACATATTAGAGAGAAATGAAATCAGAATCCAAAAAAAAATATATAGAGTACAGTAAAAGTAAAAACGTTATAAACGTTATCAATAAAACAAAAACAAAAACCTATGGTTATAATTTAGCGCGGATGAGGGATTCGATGGCACGTATCACACCAACATTGTGGTCAAACATAACGGCAGTTGTCTGTACGTGCCCCCTGGTATCTTCAAGAGCACATGCAAGATAGACATCACGTGGTTCCCATTCGATGACCAACACTGCGAAATGAAATTCGGTAGTTGGACTTACGATGGAAATCAGGTAAAGTGTAATCACAACACATACTTACTCGTACATACATACAAACACATCATGTACTACTGCGTACATGAAAATGCACACATTCACATCACTCACAATCACATAAATACACATAAATAAATTAGTTCAAGACTTGTCCAAAAATTATAAATTTATGTGAAAAAAATTAGAAAAAAATTTGTGGACAACTTGAAATAATTTTTTCAACAGTCAATCGAAGCGCAGAATAATAATGAAATTATTTTAATTAAAACTGATTTTTTGAGAAATTTTCTACTGTTCGTATGTACAATGAAACGAGCTAAGAATACCAAAATCATATGAAATTTTTTTTTTAAATATAGATCAATTTAATACGCAGTTAAAACGGCACAGAAGTGAGCATTTATTTTAATAACTGAAGAGTTGATGCTTTATTTTAATCCATAATAATTCTTGCTAGAGTCGAAAGTCGTAGAGCCATTTGAAGCTGGAACTTCAATATATGACTTATCTTTTTTTCACGGACAGTGAAAATCTTTGGGAAGATACCCAACAAAACACAAAATCAAAAATAAAAAAACACACTCTCCTCCTATTGGGAATATGCCAAAGCAGGCTACTTAAGTAGGTTTACTTTTATATGATTCATTTGATTCAACAAACAGAGATGAATCCTTATCTCTTAAACTTTGTTCGTTCCACAGATGAATCCTTAAGCTAAAGGAAAAAAGATGAGTCATATAATCTCTGTTCCTCTGCCCCTGAAGCTAAATAAGTCATTCTCCCTTCGCACAGCATAACAACCAGAAAATTTACTTAGCAGAAAAAGATTACATCTTATAGCTTATTACAACATTCCGATCAATTCATGTCAATTCAAACTTCAAAATTATTTCTACAAAAGCAACAAAGAAGTATGAACCCATCAGCTCCTATTAGAAACAACCCAAGGCCACAACTGGATACTTGTTCTACCCATAACATTGTCTATAACTCAACTGATCACACCAACAGTCTAGAACCATCTACAATTCCATGTTTTCCTCTGGAGCCAACCAACAGTCTCAATCCGGGACAAATCAGTTCAACCTCTGAATGAAGTAGAGCTGATCCGAGATTTCCAGATTTTAGCAATCCTAACCCCCGGTTACGAAGTCCTGAAGAGTCGGTCAGTGGCACAGAAAGTGTTTTATCGTTTCTATCACTTCTTGATATCCACAGCTTCCACAAATATCATTGGTGATGCGCATCAAGTGCTGGAAAATTTAAAGATTCGAGCTCTAAAAGTTCATTTAAAACTTTCAACATCCTTTTAACCTAACTTCACTCAAAAATTTAGACTTAACATAACGTTAAGGAGATGGCAACGAGCTCCCCACCCAGACACTTTTTGGGGTTCTTATTCGCCATTTTGTAAGTAACCTTAACAAGAAGACTTAGTATAAGTTTCAACAAAGACTTGAAATTTGACTGCCTTTCATTCTTCTAAAACTATCAAATGCTCAGTTCTTTGCATTTCATTTCAACATAAATTTTATTAACCCTTAAATGCATGATTTATTCTGACCTCTTGAAAAAAATATATCTTGTAGACTTGTACATTCTAATGCAGGGAGACATAGAAAGAAATAAGTAAGTTAGTGGTATGTTGCAGTTTTACGTCAATATGCATTTAAGGGTTAAAACCAAATTAAAAACTATGAGTAGAAATTTCTGTCAATTTAATTCCAAACCAACTTAAAGTTTCGCTTTAAAAACCACTTTATTCAACTCATTCACAACATTTCCAAAAAGTGCGCAGTTTTTGCCAAGGAACATTTACATTTTACTCATAAAAACATGAAATTTGTTTCTCTAAATCGACTTACTATGACGCTTCCATACATCGATTTACCAGTTTTTAGTTATTTTCAAAAAACCCCCTTTTCTTTTTTTTGGTTTTATTGCCTTTTCAACCCAAAATTATTGCTGCTATTTGCATCTCCAACCAAAAACTATTTTACTATTAACTTCTGACTTACTTTAACTTATGATTTCTTCTAATGAAAAACCTTCAAAAATAAACAATTCACTGCGTTTTTGTGAATTGCAAAACCAGATTACAAACACAAAACAGTATAATTACTACCAACGAAAAGAACAACAACAAACAAAATGCAAGTGTTAACACAAAACGTGCAAAAATGTTTGAAATTTTTGAATGTTTTGTGACTACACTAAGCTAAAAAAAGTAGAACTTACCGAAAAACAAATACAAAACAATGAAAAAAGGAAACGAAAAATATCCTTCGACGATGCTCGTCCTAATTGGAATCATGTGTGAAATGAGTTTTTTTCCGAACACTATGAAAATTAATACATAATGACACATACTAAAGTGTCCTAGAAATGGTTGATTGGTGTTGAATTTTCAAACCAAAAACCTAAATATAACGTGAAGGAAAAAACAACAATTTCAACTATTTTGCATGGAGAGAAGCCATACTAAACCACGCCCAAATTTTCAAAAGCGCTTTCGAGAGAAGCGCGCCACCAAAACAGGAGTTGGCCAAAAATTTGGACATTTGTAAAGACTCTTAATGAAAGACAAACAAAACCAAAAACGTTACTTAACGTCAATTTTATTGTTGTTCATTTGATGGAATTTTTAGAAATTTTTGAAAATGTTGAAATTTTCAATGTTAGGAATACGTACTTGGTTGCATAAATTTATGAAAATATCTTGGTTTTCGAAATTTGCAAAAAAAGAAAACCACGTTTGAATTAAAACAAAATGACAATTTTTAAATGTTTAATGTTTTTGTTTTAAAAAAAATATTATTTTGTAGAAAAAACTTCGATTCAATAATTATTTTAAAGAGATATTGATGAATTCTAGGATGAAATTTATAGGAATTCTAATTAATTACATTTTAAAAATTCATTAAATCTAAAAAGTACTAAACAATTTTGAAAATGTCAAACAATTATCTTGTTTTAAAAACTCTTCGTAAAAAATATTTTTTCTCAATAATTTAAATCCTAACAAATTTTGACTGGATTAGATAAAAGTTCGTATTTTAAACCGTATACAACATTAAAATTAATTTAAAACTTTTTTCACAAAATCTATTTTTCCAACAATTTAAACCGCAACAAGTTTTGAAACCACTTCAAATTGATTAGATAGAAATTCATATTTTAAACCGTTTACAACTCAAAAATTAATTGTAAAATCTTTTTCACAAAATCTGTTTTTTCCAACAATTAAACATGCAACCAATTTTAGAAATACTCCAAAATTATTTACTGGAATTTCAAATTTTCAAACATTTTACAACTTTCAAATTCATTGGAAAATCTTTTTCCCAAAATATTTTTTTAACAATAAAAACAACGTAACAAATTTTTTAAACTTCTCAAAATCATTACCTAGAAATTTCAAACCTTTTGCAACTTTAAAATTCATTGGACAATTTAAATATCTTAAAATCAAATGAACATCAATAAAATGTAATTTTCGAAATTTCACTTTAGCCAGTTAACACTAGTGTGTTGTTGTGAAATTTCGAAAATTATTGTTTACCCACGTCTCCCCAAAAAACACTTTGAAAAACACTTTTACCGAAAACACCCACACAGACTCACGTTGCATACGTGTATTATACAAAACCTACTTGCCACAAAATTGTTTTTTGTCCCTACATACTAAGTGTACGTTCAATAATTAAATCACACAAACCACCCTGTACATAAATGTCGTTTCAGTGTTGTTTCGTTTTCATTTTCGTAACGTCTTGCATTCAAATGCTGCAAATATTTCTAATGAATATTAATTCAATAATGTTTACAATTCTTTCTTTCCCCCTTCCTAACAACAACAACAACACCACTACTACCAACAACCAAAAACAACAAACATACGTTAAACAATAATGATAACTTGCTCCTAAATCAATATTCCTTCTGTCCTTCCAAAAAACAAAAACATGGAATCCTGTTGTACACATTTTTCGCTAAACAAACATTTTGTTACTCCAAACAACAAAATGAATACACCAACTAAAAACATATATATATGAAAAAAAAATACAGTTGGATTTGGTTTTGAATTCCGAAGATGGAGGGGATCTTTCCGATTTCATAACAAATGGCGAGTGGTATTTGCTTGGTTAGTAATTATAAACTCAACTACTATTTTCTACTACTATTTCTATATACTATATACTATCTGTGTATAGCTATAGTCTGTGTGTAAATAATTATTTCAATATTCTTCATTTTAAGTTGAATTTCTACTTGATTGAAGTTTGTAGTGTTTTGAATTGTAAAATTTTGGTTTTCAAGTGTAAATAAGTAGTTTGTGCTTTAAAAAAAGTAGCAACGTATACAAGTATGTAGTTATGTAAAGTTGCTATTGACTTTTGAATATAGAAGTTTTTGCTATTACTGTACAAAAAGATTCTATAATCTGGAGATTGTTTGAAGCAGTTCTGTTGTGATCAAGAGGCGCTAAACTTTGAAAACAAAATTTATTTATTGTGGAAATAATTCCGGCCATAAGTTTTGG
Source organism: Melieria picta (assembly GCA_964056695.1). NCBI lineage: Eukaryota > Metazoa > Arthropoda > Insecta > Diptera > Ulidiidae > Melieria > Melieria picta. The sequence continues at coordinate 70,920,515 of OZ057399.1, read as the reverse complement.
GTTCTAAGTATCTAAAGATTTGTTATCTAAGCAAATGCAATTTTTTTATTTTATTTAAAATGGATTTCAATGTGTTGTTTATGATTCAATAGCAGTTGTTATTTATCTACTAAAAGTGTTAGTTATTAGAAATTTATTTGAGGTGGAGCAGTTTTCAATTTCTTACTGTTCAAAATAATAGTTACACATTAATAATAAATAGATAAATATTTCTTCTCTTGTCAATATTAAATTTTTGCTATTCTGGAGACTAAATTAGTATTTCACATGTATACAATCTATAAAAAAAAATGATCATTCTATAAAAAAGAATTACTTAACACATTTTTCAGTTTTAAATAGACTAAACATTAATATAAATTTTTTTATTACATTAGCTACCAAATGGCTTAATTTAAAGTTTCACTCAACCAATTATTCGAAAATATTAAATATTGAAATTATTAAATGTCTCTAAATTTCATTGAAAGATTCGAAAAAGCAAGTAAAAACATTGGAGGTAGATTGTACTGCATTTTATTAACACTTTGTAGAATACGTGGCCATTGTAGAATACGTATTCCACAGAATATATAAAGAAAATAGTTGTAGGAAAGTTTTTAAAGAGATCTTTGTAAAATTTTTAACATTCAACATTTCAACATTCAAAATTTTAAAAAATGTTCCTTTTATGCTCACACAATCTTCTAAAAAAATGCTTCAGCTCTGGTTAGATACATGACTCAGTTATTTAAAGCAAGCAATAAATTATTACTTAGGGTTGCCAACTGTTTTAAAAATGTATTTGACATTTCACAAATAACAAAAACTTCTATAGTAAAATTTTCATAAAAATTCAAGTACCTAATAGAAAAATTTATAAATTGTAGAAATTTTTAGAAATTATTAAAAAAAATGTATATGAACAATTCTAGTAGCAAACTTTCATTTTTATTAAATTTTCAGTTTCATTGTATATATTTTTCGTAAATGTGTCTAAATGCAACTCATTACAACTTTTCACTAATTTTCTACAACTCTTTAAATTGTTTCTTTTGCAAAATAAAAAACGAAAAAAAACAAAACTACAAATTCCAAAATTTTCCCCAAAACAAAAAACTGCGTCACAGCAATGCCGGGCAAAAAGAATACCATTGTGTACGCCTGCTGCCCGGAGCCGTACGTGGACGTCACATTCACGATACAAATACGTCGGCGTACGTTATATTATTTTTTCAATTTAATTGTGCCGTGTGTGCTGATATCATCGATGGCTTTATTAGGATTTACACTACCTCCCGATTCCGGCGAGAAATTAACATTAGGTAAGTGCGATTCCAACAATTCTAACCACTCACACTCTCTTGCAAATCTACAACAATTAATCTATAAGAAAATGTTTATCTGAAAAAACAAAACTTTTTTCGAATACTTAATATGTGAAACTCTCTAAAGTAACATTTACAGGTACAAAATTCAAAATCACTGGTGGAAATATGTAAATTTTTTTTTGTAATGAAAACTATTTTTTTTATATTAGAAATATTTAAGAGTAGGTACAAAAGTTTTAAACTTGCGCGTTAAACAAAAATTCTTCTGCACAACAACGTCTACACATGTTGGCTCAAAATCGAAAAGTATCGAGTGAAATTGTAGTGAAGAATACCAAATTTTTTTTTAATGCAAAACAAAAGCTCTTTTTCTCTCTCTCTCAAAACCAGCGCAGCTCTATGCAGCGGTAGCGAAATGAGGAAATGCTGGATTTAAAATATTAGATAATCAAAATTTTTTGCTTTTTTTAACTTAACAAATTTCTAAATCAAATGTTTTTGTTTAAAAATAAGTGCTTTAAAATATAATACTTGCATGAAATTAAAGTGAAAACATATTTTGAAAGTTAAGCTGGAATGACAGAAAGTCGAAGACAACACTTCAATTCGCTGAACTGAAGCTGGAGGTGAAAGATTTTTTCTAAAAGTTCTTTTTATCACAAACATCTATAAATGTTTCACATTTTACTGACTTGTGTGGCAAAATAGAATTTGTTTCTATATTAAAATAGTGTGGAAAAGATTAATGAATCGTCAAATATTTAAAAGTAAAGAAAACAATACAAAGAAATAAATTGATTTGGAAGCTCCTAAATAAAAAACTTGAAAGATGCGCTTCGAACCCATAACCGCATGGGTGACAGATTAATTGATTGTTGAATTAGAGGATTACAGTGGCGGATTCAAGGGGGTTGGGGGTTGAAACCCCCCAAATATTATGATCGACTTTAAACTACACACAAATTAAAGGTATTTTATTAATATTAAAGAATTACTTTCTGAACCTCTCTCCCCCCAAAATATTTTTCTGAATCCGCACTTGGAACATTAGGTCATTAAAATATCATCTTTGCTAAGTTTTCAAGCAAAAAACTCCTATCAATAAATTTCTTAACTTACATTTAAAAATGAAAAAAAAACTTGACCAAGTTGCGTTTCGATCCCATAACCACAGCGATAATAGAACAATTGATTGCTGAATTGGAAATGTTGGGTCATTAAACGATCATCTTTGCAAAGTTTCCAAGCAAATCATTCTACTTCATGAAATTAAAATTAAATTTAACAATTGAATTGCAATGAAGAAATAAATTCATTTGGAGGGTGCAAAATAAAAAAGCTTGACTTAAATGCGCTTCGATGGTTATAATGAAATTGATTACTGAATAGGAAGATTACGTCCAAGCAAACATTCTTGCTTCATAAAATTTGTTAAATTGCATCTCAAAATAAAAAAAAAAGAAAACACAAAAAATTTGTGTGGCTGCGCTTCGAACCCAAACCTTATGGGTGGTAGTACAATTAATTACTGACATGAAAAATTAAATCATTAAAGTTTGCTTGTTTACCTGGTCTTAAAAACCTGTTACTGGATTCTAAGTTGATGAATCTTGACTTTTTAATTCTTTGATACGAAATTTGCTGGTTTTAAATTCAAAATGAATACAAAAACATACGAACAAAACCAAGTCAGATGGCATTTACTTTCATACTTCTTAGGCTTCTTACGTTCTAAAACAAGACAACTTGAATGCCTTGAACCACGATTCAACTCTATAAAAAACCCCCATAATTAGTTGAACTTGCAATAAAAATATGAAAAAAAATATACAAAAATCGCCATTACAGCTTAACCTTTAAAATCATCTAAATAAATAGCACTTGACTAAATATTGTTGATTCTAAAGCACAATTTTGTGCAATATTTGCATTTTAAATAAAATAGTTTAAAACAACCAAATCTAAATAAAACTCCAGACCACACTACATAAAGCAATGACCGTTCGAAAAAAACAATTTTTTTAAATACAACAAAAAATATTAACTACGCTACGTTATGAAAACAAAAATTAAAACCGAAAACAAGTCCGAATTGCCGCAACGACGCAACACCCAAAAAAAAAACAATACGCAAAGCTTATGCAATGTTTACGCAATTGTTCTCTTCAATTTATTTTCAGATATTTTTCCCCAATTTTATGTAATTTAACAAATACTTAATTTCCATTTCAAGTGGTTGATTTCATTTTCCGCCTCAGTTGTACAACTCTCTCATTTACGTATGTGTGTGTATTTATTGTCTCTTATTGCAGGCGTAACTATACTTCTATCATTAACAGTATTTCTAAATCTTGTTGCTGAATCCATGCCGACAACGTCGGATGCTGTTCCTCTTATAGGTACACAAAAAACCAACTGAAAAATACCATAAATAGAAAAAGAAAACCAAACACAGAAAACAAAAAAAAAATCAAAATAAATTTTTGTGACTATTGAAATCATCGAATGAACACTTTTGTCCAGCCAATTACTGCATACTAACAAACTGACCTACTAGCTTCTTGTAACATAACAAAAACAATTAAACAAAAAAAATATATAAAGACATACACATGTGTTATGGTCTATGTTCTGTTTTGTTTACACTTTGCGTTGTCACTTTATGGTTTATTTTTTTTTTAGAAAATACACTTTTGGTTGTAGCGTAAGAAAAAATCTCAAAACCGGAATGCCAACTGATGAACATTTCTTTTACTATACTTTTTACAAATGTTTTGAAGAAAATACCAATTATTTAGCAGAAGAAGGAATGATGATAAGTGTGAATGAAACTTTAACATCTTAAATAGAGAACGCCGATAACGTACTGGAACTAAATACTTAGTGATTGCTCTGTCGCTCTACGAAATTCAATTAGGCTTTATTTCTAACATTACATTATATACTTTTCACATATTTAGTAGTTGGATATGAACAAGAAATTCGGCTAATGCAAGGTTGAAGTGTCAAAAGGGTATAAAAAATAAATTTAATTCATTTCACTAAATACCTGAAGATAGAGAAGATACCACAAAATAGTAAAATTCTAGTACTAAACTTTATAAAATCATAGCACTTTGAAAATTTGAAATTTTAAATAAAGATGATGATGAGATGAATATGAATGCCGCCTTCTGGTGGTAGAAAAAGACATTAATCTTCCAGATCTCTGCAGTGTCTTTCGAGCGATTCTCCTACAGCAAAACATTCGGGGTGGGCCGGGAATGGTCACAATGGTCCTTAGCAATGCCAGACGGAGACTCGTTTATGAGTTGTAGTAATGATCCGTAAGAAAACGCGTGCTTCTGATGAACTTATCTACTAGTACGGTGCCCCAAGATTGTCAAGCATTGTCCTGAGAGATTTTAAATGGCAGTGAGATGGCGAAACAAAAGCCGAGAACATGTTATAATGTCTCTAAAGCTTCGTCGTCCTAGCACATTGTGTAGCTTTCTCTACATTCGGGTGGCCTTCGGACCATGAAGGCTTGATTGAGTTGCATCAAGTCGTATCTGGTTTGCTTAGTAATTCCTTGCATGTAGTGAAGATCTAATAAAGGAAGCGACAGCAAAACGGTACACTAAACAAAAAGAGAAAATAAATCATTCATTTTAGAATGACTATGAAAGACTTTCTAGGATTATCCATAGGGTCCCCAAAGACTTCAAGTATGAACCATATCACTCTTTCTTAACCCTAATTCCCAGAAGTGAGCCTCACAGTCTCACTAAAGATTTCAAATGGTGATAAATTCAAAAGATTTTCGATTCCTTTATTTTATGGTATCCTCTAATGGAATGTTAGAATTATATTGCATTTATTAATTTAACATTTTAGACAGTTTTTGTACTTTTTTTAAACAAATGTTTTCAGTAATTTTGCTCATATAAGCCTGACAGTCTCACTTCTGGGTTTACGTTACTTTTAAAATTCTGGGAATTAGGGTTAATGGCGCAATGAACTCATTTATACAGTCAGCGCCATCAATTCGACTCTTACAAAATTTATTGAAATTAGTTAATAATTTTTTTCTGCCAGTGGCACTTCAACCTTTTAAAAATGTATAAAAAAAATTCTATAAACATTTAAAACGAACATTTGCAATCAAACTTATCCAACATAACAATGAAACCCGAGCCCTTGTGAGCTCTTTCAATTGTATAATTTCACATTTTTAATATAAAATTTCAAATCGAGCATATAAAGTTCTAGACTTTTTTGCGCGTATGAATTTGTTAATTTTAAATTTTTAATAACTTGCCATCTTTATTAGTAGCATTTTGCCTCAATCAACTAAAACTGCCTAAAGAAAAAACAGGCAACATAACAAAATTTAATGAAACAACTACTAAAATGACACAGCATTTTGCCTTGACGCTATTCTCACCACTACCGTTAGAATGCAAATTGTGAACAATTTTGTACAAAACCAAACCAAACTAAACCGAAAGCATAACCAGTCCTCTTTCTCTTCTTCACTTTCGCTCTAAGTATGTGTGTGTGTGTGTGTGAGTGCGTGCATTTGTCTAGTTTAGTTTTGATCAATTGTCATGCGCATCATGCAAATGCGACCAAGGCAAAACGCTGTGTCAGCCCAAAATCTGTCATAATTGGTATTTACAAGCAGACACGCATCACAGACTGTCACACACATTGTCACATTGTCACATATTAAATGCATTGTCAGTTAAATGACACTGCAAAAAATTCTCTTAGATTTTTTTCTGTTTGTTCAACTCACACACGCACACGCACACACACCAAACCCTGCATAACACTCCAAGCACCATGACACGGCATTCAAAAATCACAACAACACCAACAACCACACGACATCAATTTGAAATTCTGTATATGTACAAAGTATGGTCTATCTTTAGTTCTACTGTATCTTTTCGTTTCGTTCTCCGCCCCCCTACTCCCTACCACTCTACCGCTATTGACTATGGTTATGCCAATAAAATCAAAAGGAAACACACAAAAAACCAGCCAAACCAAAACAAACAAATCAGCCAGCAATCAAACAATATCAAAATCTTAGCTGACACTCGACATTTTGCTCAATGAGGTGTTTTATTGCCCACTGCTACTTACTTGCCGGTTATTATTGTAATTTCATTTTGGTTATTGCTATTATGGGTTTCCGTTTGAGTGTATTTCGTATTTGTTCGAACTAAGAGTGAACATACCGAACGGCTTTCGAAATGGCGTAAGAAAGTACATAAAATGTGTCTGACTTTCTATTTGTTTGTTTCTTATGTTCACATTTTGATTGGATTTGTGTTGTGCGCATTTGATTTATAGAAAATTGAAAAGGGTCAATCAGCTCGTCAATCAGCTGAAGGTTGATGGTTGAAGGGTTAAAAATTTATGTAAATTAAATATGATGAATCTGAATGGATTATTAAAAATTTCGCTGAGGTCAACATTGATAAATATTCTTGCTAAATATGAATGAATGTGACATGGTGTGACAAATATCTGTGACAATGTTTATAAATTTATAAATTAATGCGTAAATTTACATTAAAGTTTTGAGAGCATAGAAATGTTGATTAAAATAAAAAAAACATTAAATAAATAGCAAAAAATGCCTTTAAAACACGATTGTCCCAATATGCACACTGACACTTTATATGTGTGTATGAAACTGTTAGATTTTGAAGCACAGTCAACAGTTCTGGATGTCGCCTGAAGTTTCCTATAAATAATTCCCATAATTAGTGCAATCGATTCAAATTCAATTTCAAATAAGCACCTTCTTGGCTTCACTGTCTTATAAGAAAGCTGCTTTAACACTAGAACGCTCAGCAAATCTAAGTTTTTAAGCTTGTTAAACGTTTTACATGAAATTCATAGGCAATGCTTAAGAAATTGTATACAAAAATTTCCTCATTAAAGGTTAGTTTATGTTATAAAGATTTCAGATTAAAAAAAGGTGTAACCAAAAATTTACCAAATAAAGCTGTAGTCATTTGAAAGTGTAATTTAACACTAGAAAGACCATTGCGGTCATTTTTCATTTTTTAATATCTGTATTTTCTGTAGTATTTCTATTAACTTTTGCTTTGGTGACTTTCATTTTTTTTGTGAAAAATTGTATCTTTTTTTAAAATTTTTTTCATGAAAAATTAGCTAAGTCCGATGTGTGCTTTTCGAGATATCAGCAGCTATGATATGTAGTCCTTGTAGGTATAGCAAACTTGCGGTCTTTCTAGTGTTAAGTCAACATAAGAGAGAATTGAGTTATACAGAAGTCAAGGTGCTTAACCCTTTCGCTATTTTGTTGCCATATGGCAACATGCTACTTTGTGGACGCCTGCATCCTCTATGGTTGCAAGAATACATTTTTTTGTTGGTCTTTAGAATAGTTTGAAGTTTTAGGAAAAATTCGAAATTAATAAACTGAATATTTGAATATTTAATTATTACAGCCACAACGATGTGGTTGCTCAAAAACACTCTAAAATACAGGGTCCGAGTATAAAAATTAAAAAATTTGTTATGGAATATTGCTAATATAGCCACATAGAAGCCTAAGACGTAAAATTAAACATTTAAACTTTCCCCAGTAAAAACCTGTAGCGAAAGGGTTAAATGTATTTTATTCGTTTTGAAAAATTCTTTTTTTTCAACAATATTATTTGTGTTTACATTTTAGTTAAAGTCTTTTGAAACCACAATCTTCTTTCTCTTTTGGTGAGAAAATCTTTTGTGCACATATGTAGTTTTCAAACTTAAATTTTCAACTTAAGCTACTCTTCCATATAACCACTGAAAGAAGTCTCAACAGAACTAAAGATAGAACATAACAAAAAATGTTCCCTCACTTCATTTTATTAACTAATCATAGCAATTTCTCAACTTTCCCTCAACCAACCATCGAGCTGATTGACCAGTCTGCGTTACTATTAAATGCTAGCTTTGAGTTATTTTCCATATAATTTCTGTACGATTTATTTGTTATTAGCTTTTACATTTTGCTCACACATTCTTTTGCCAATCAGAACCTCATCCAGCAACGTATAACTATGCAAAGTTGTATATATTTTCACGACAAACAAACGACCGCAAAGAAAAACACAAAACCACTTTGTGTAAATTAATTAGCCAATAAAAAAAAATACAAAAAACCAACATAAAAAACTTAAGACAACAGCCGCTCAACTAACTAACCAACCAATCAACAAACAGACAAACATCATTAAAATTGTATATATAAAAAATATTCATCCAAAAGCCTTTATTTCGCTACCAGCCACATGAACAACCTCCAAATAGTTTACAATAAATGCCCCAATAAACATTTAACGTAGAAAGCAACAACAACAACAATAACTCGTATGCAAAATAATGACACAACAATTTGAAACTCGCAAACAACCAAACAAGTCAACCAACCAATCAATCAACAAACAACTGCAATGCAATATTTCCACCCTTCAAAATCAAATATCAAGTTCCCTCTCACGCCCCCTAAAAAAAAATGAAGAAATCGAATTCACACACAACTTAGCTCACATTTCAGCCATTTGTAAATTGTGCGTACGACAATCATAACAACGGTGACAATGTCATGGCAAATGTCCAATGTGACAAGCGAGCGAACGCGCGTGCCAGTCAATTCGAATCGCTATCGAATGAACGAACAAACGGTCCCACCGTAGGCGACCGTAGCGATCATTTGTAGAGTGGTGTGTCATTTGATACTTGGTACTTTTGAGGAACAGAAAACCGTAACAGAATGTAGCAAAATTTAGCAAAACCCATACAGTTGCGAGAAAAGCGAAAGCAAAAAGAAAAGACATTGAAATTCATCATACAAGCAGTGTAAATATGTATCAAGCAGAGTTTGTATCTAGAGCACATAACTGAACAATTCGTACCACTCATGTGTAATGTACTCGTTAGTCGTATTCATGTCTCATCGTCGCACCGACACAAACACACACTAATCGTCAGTGTTGTGCAAGCTGCGTTGGTAGGTATGCAACGGTTTCGGTGTTGTGCGCCCAGCCAAACTGGGTGCACGCTGAAACTTCTAATGAATTTCTCTCTAATGAGATATAAGAATGATATATTTTTTTTTATATTTTAAGCATTAATAAGATGACTTTTTGCGCAGTTGTCAGCATGTTGGAGTTGTAATTTGGAGCAATTGAATTGTGTAATTACCATAGATTGTGGAATGTGTTGATGTCTTGTTTATAGACTCAATTCGAGCTAGAATCAGTAAAAAGTTTTCTTAATTGAAAAAAAAACGTTTAACTAAAAATATTTAAAAATAAATAATGTACAAATAAAAATTTATAATATAATATTTATGCATTTTCCAAGAAGAATTTGAGTTCTTGTTTAAAGTAATCTAAAATTGAACTTCAGCTTTAAAAACAAATATAAATTTTGAAGATTTAAAGTTGACTTGGAGCTGTACGAAGATAACTATGATATTTATGATAATTAATAAAAATGATTGTGGTAATTTTTTCAAAAAAAGAATTTTACAAAGACCCTTTAAGCCTCAATATAATTTTTGTATTGGCAAAGCATTCCTATGAACGACTATTTGCCTTTTTCTGTAAGTACTAATTTTGCTCTCATTTGTACTTAGGAATTTATTCGGAATCTTTTCTTTTACTTAAACTCTCTTAGAAGCTTAGTTCTATTCCTCGATCTCTTAAGAGTTTTATAAAAATTTTTAAGAAGATTCTACAAGTTTATTGAGGTCTACAAGTCATAGATTTTCTTATAAAATCGCTAAGAAATTAAATATTTTAACTCGAAGCTTCTACAGGTTTATTGAAGGGATCTCTTTTTGATTCTTGTCGATATGTACAAATCTTAGATAATATCTTAAAATCACTTAGAAATTTGGCAACAAATATTTAAATTTAAGGCTTCCAGAAGCTTATAAAAAGGAACTCGAACCGATTCCCATTGATCTGATATTCTTTTAAAAACACTTGGGAACTCAGCAACAATTACTTAAACTCCAAGCTTCTACAGGTTTAGGTAGTGGAACTGCTTTTGGTTCCTGTTGTTCTATGCAAGTCTTGAATATTCTTTTAAAATCAGTTGGTAATTCAGCAACGATTACTTAAATTTTAAGCTTCTAAAAGCTTATAAAAAGAAACTCATTTCGATTTTCATTGATCAGTAGAAGTCTTCTACTCTTAGATATTCTCTTAAAATCAGTTAGAAATTTGGAAATAAATATTTGAATTTTAGGCTTCCAGAAGCTTATGAAAAGGAACTCATTTTGATTCCCATTGATCTGTAGAAGTCTTAGGTATTCTTATTCAGTTGTGAATTCAGCAACAATTACTTGAAATCGAAGGTACTTCAGGTTTATGGAAGGAAACTTTTTTTGATTCCTGTGGATCTGTACGATTTCTAGGTGGCTCTTGCCATCAATTGATGCACAAATATTCCCCCGACCTCCTAATCTGGGTCACACGATGTTCGTGCGCAGTAATTAGTCTCAAAGAGATCTTCTGATCTTCAGGAAAGTTGGCAAAAAAAAACGTCAAATAACGCCCAGACTAGAGCTTTTTATATTTTAATGCCTTAGAACTCTTCAAGCTGAATATTCATTTAAGTAGTGAATTGATTTTAAATCTCTAGATGATTTTTGTCTGTCCTGATTATAAACTTTGTACAAAACTATATATGTACTCTAGACTGTTTTAAGGACTTGAATTCCCATAGATGAAACTTTAAAATATCTTTCAGTTTAATTTTCGAATAAACCAAGTTATAAGTATATAAGTTAATGTTAGGTTAGCTTAGCATGGCTCTGTATGACAGGCACTTGGGTCTATATGGGCTATTGTGATACCATAATTCTATGCATTTTAGATGTGTATGAAACACTGTTTTTAAGTGCTTTAACACACATTTCGAACGAAAAGGGGTAGCGAGAATTTTTATATTTTTATTTATACTTAAAATCAACTAAAATACAACAATTCAATACTAAAGAAAATATTTAATCTTTAAATACTTTTTCTGAGTATATGAAGCTCTTAATTTATCCCATTAGACTTTGATCTTTATTGAAGGTCAGGTCTTCAAATGCTGAAATATTTATTTGTACTTAAAATCAACTAAAATTTAGCATGTTAAGGAGTCCAAAACTAAAAAAAAATTAGTGTCCGACCGAATATTCGGTTTCGGTTTCGGTTTCGGCCCAAATAAGTGGTTTCGGTTTCGGTTTCAGTTTCGGCCAAAAAATGGCCGAATAGCCGAAACCGAAACTTTCTAGAATATTTTTTACATTTTATTGTGTAGCAGATATATAGTGAAAGGAGGAGTAATTTGGATGACACCAATATAAATAAACTTCTTTTTTTAGCATATAATATTAAATTATTTAATTTTGAATATTAGCGAGTAAGGTAGGAAAGGGCGATTTTTTCATGTTTACGTTTTTAAAAAATGAATAAATTGTTTTTTTTTTTTTAAGTATTTATTTATTTATGCTATGTTTGTTTGTTTGTTCTTTATTTACTTAATGTAAAATTCGTTTGTTGAAAAAAGTGCTTGATATGGTGATTTTTATTTCAACTAGAAAGTTTCGGTTTCGGCCGAATATTAAAAAAAAACCGAATATTCGGTTTCGGTTTCGGTTTCGGCCCAAAAAAGTGGTTTCGGTCGGACACTAAAAAAAATATATATATTTAACTTTTAAATACTTTTTCTAGGTATGCAAAGCTTTTCATTTATCCCATCAGACTTAAATCTATATTCAAGTTCAGGTCTTCAAATGCTGGAATATTTATTTGTATTTAAAATCAACAAAAATTCACCATTTTAAAAATTCCAATAGGGAAGAGAGGGAGAATTTTTATTTTCTTTTTTATTTTTATCTATACTGAAAATCTAACTAAAATTTAAGTAAAAAAAATATTAAATCTAAATAAATAAATCTAAATAAATAAATAAATAATAAATAAATAAATCCAAATTAAATATTTTCTGGATATGTAAAGCTTTCCATTTATCCCATTAGACTTTGATCTATATTGAAGCTCAGGTCTTCAAATGCTGAAATATTTATTTGTACTTAAAATCAACTAAAAATCTAAATTTTAAGGAGTCCAATAATAAAAAAATTATTTAATTTTTAAGTAAATTGAAATTTTTTAATAAATTAAATTTTTTTCTAAGCTAACACGCTTTCCATTTATCGAATCAGACTTTGATCTATAGTCAAGCTCAGGTCTTATAATGCTGTTATTTTTATTTGTACTTAAAATAAACAGAAATTCAACAAGTTAAAAAGTTCAATAATCAAAGAAAGAAATTAATACATTTTGTACTCAAAATTAATTTTTTTTTTAAGTATTTTTTCTCACTTTATACCTACAACTTTCCACTTATCCAATCAGATTATTGATTGATGTACGATTTTTTTTCACGCATTCTTCTTGCAACTCCAGCTCACAACTCCAACTCAAGACGCTGCGTTTATGTAAAATTAAATAAAAAACACACAACAACTACAACAAAAAATAATGCTAAACCTTTATAAATTTTTGATCACATAAAAAACACACTGTAAATATGCAAACACCCATTAAATCACACACGAACAAATTTCAATTCAATTAAAACACAACAATAACAAAATGGCGCCTACGTAAGTACTTCACGCCCACATACGAAATGCAAAAAAACAATACACAAAAAAACAAAAATGACAAAAACCGCAAATGCAACTCTCCTGCCTTTCTCCAAACTAAACTCAAAAAAATAAATAAATACTTTTTACAAAGACAAAACGCATGCAAAACGCTCACCAAATGCTTTACGAAACAAACTTGAAAAAAAACTACACAATAAATAAGAGTTTTTGCGTTGCTCGCAACTACCATAGACCACCACTCGTCAGCTCACCACGTCACTACTTCACCACTTTCACACACAAACGCCATTCACCACGATTCACGCAAAATCGATCACCACAAACGTGCTATTTGTAGTACAATTTCCAAACTTTTCCAAATATGAAATTTGATTTTTACTTATTTTGATGAAAATTGTTTTTTGCAATTTTCAAAACTAATACTTAAAAAAACTATGCACCTACCATTTCGCAACATTAGCAGAACAACCTAATTGTTTTGTTTTACTAAATAGCATTTGTATAATTTTTTTTTCCAAATTAAACTCAAGCCAAAAGGCTTTTTAAACTCCGCAAGCTAAACCGAAAATGTACTAAATTAAAAACCAACAACTAAACAAGCAATGCCGTTATTTGTTTCTTATTTAAATCACCACTGTGCGTGCCAACAGCTAAATCCACACGAACTAAATGCTAAAATCATTTAACTAAATTCAACAAAGTTTAACGACTTTCGACTTGTTCGTCAACTCATAAATACAAACACGAACGAAATTGAATTTTGCCTTCAAGATCACATCACAAGATGGTAGAGTTGCAACTCCACATAATATGAATGTCATTGCGATCATATTATGTCATTGAATCGAAACAATTTTTAAATCCAGAAAATACAATAAAAAATGTAGAAAACATTTTTTATCTAAACACTTCCAACTGCAAGTGCGATAAAACAAGTTGGCTGATTCCTTGTATGATTGAAATTACCTTAAAAAGTGCCACTTTATGCCCAAAGAAGGGCATAAATGCAGTATAGCGAACCCTCGTGAAAAAATAAATGAGTACGCTTTTATATAGAGGGTTGGCTCCTGAATCTAACAAACTAAAAATTTTGCCAGGGAAACGCCCACAAAAGGCGTGGCTCGGGATCAAAGTTCAAAGTTTTTATCAAAAAAACTCAATTAATCTCCAACTGATTTACACGATATGGGTATCAAACGAAAGGTCTTTTTCATAACTTTCTACTAATGTACAACCTTAGATACAAAAAATGCACTAATAAAAAGTTTTAAGCAAAAAAAAAATAATTTTATAAAAATTTTTTAAAAACCGATTTTTTTTCTCGAAAAAATCCATAATAAAGGTGCAATAAGTTTGTTACCATGTTGTTCCCTTTATAATGAAATATAAAACATTTGATATTTTTGTGATTTCACTTTTAAATTTAAATTGAGTTAAAAGCATCTGCCTGCAATATTGAAATGGCGTTTATGAAAGTTATTGCTTAGGCGCGATCTTTTACAATCATAGGAATTGAATATAAAAATACTGTACGCTCCTTACTGAACCTGATCCCCTAGTTACTCCCATGAGGGTTATATTTCAAGCAGCCCGGCCGAAGGCCGGCCACTCAAAAGGTACTTTACCTCCTGTACCTCCTGGAAAAGTACCGTTGAACGGTAAACAAAGAATATAAGTGTGGAAAAGTACCGTTGAACGATAAACGAAGGATATAAGTGTGCTCTTTAGTTCTAAACTATCCAAAATTTTCATTTTTATTTCAATATGGACCACATGAATCCCTTCAAATTGTACCAGCTATTTGAAAGTGAAGAGGCTTTTGAGATCAGCGAAAATGTCCTTGAAAAGTTAATGGAAAGGAAATTAATACCCCGCGAAGGTAGTCATTGGTGTGCTAATGGCCATGTTTTGCAATTGTGCAAAACTTCAGATTTTGTCGATGGCTATCTGGCAAAGTTTATGCTTCTTAAAGAATGTAAAGCTAAAAATCAGGATCTTTTGAAAACGTTTTTCAATACGGCAGGTACTTTGTACAACCCCTACAGCCCTCATTGTCCGAAAGTGATGGCGAAGATGGCTACGAAATTACTTTGGACCAAAGGTCAAGTTAGAAAAAATATATATTGAAAAACCACAAAAGTACTACTAAAGTAGTCCTCCCCCGATGCAATGCACTTATGCCAACGGATTTTCCAATCTTCGAAGCATGCCAAATAGTCACCTTCCGGTATGGCCTTCAATGCGCGCGGCGATTCACGTTGAATCTCTTCAATCGATTCAAAACGGTGTCCTCGAAGTGGTCTTTTGAGTTTGGAGAATAGCCAGAAGTCACAAGGAGCTAAATCAGGCGAATACGGTGGCTGTGGAACGATATGAGTTGGCGAAATGCTCACGAAGAACCAATGCCGTGTGAGATGGTGCATTATCGTGATGCAAAAACCAAGAGTTGTCTCTCCATAAATCCGGCCTCTTTTTGCGAATAGCTTCACGCAAACGACGCATAACGCTCAAGTAATATTCCTTGTTGACAGTTTGGCCCGGCGGAAGGAACTCATAATGCACAACACCACGATAATCGAAAAAATCGAATTCCGGGTATTCTTTGTACACAGTAGTATACATTTTTATATTTCAATGTAAAGGGAATTTCACAGGCTACAATATGGTAACAAACTTACTGCACCTTTATTATGGATTTTTTCGAGAAAAAAATTCGTTTTTAAAAAATGTTTATAAAATTTTTTTTTGCTTCAAACTTTTTATTAGTGCATTTTACGTATCTAATGTTGTACGTTAATAGAAATGTATGAAAAATACCTTTCGTTTGATACCCATATCGTGTAAATCAGTTGGAGATTAATTGAGTTTTTTTGATAAAAACTTTGAAGTTTGACCCCGAGCCACGCCTTTTGTCGGCGTTTCCCCGGCAAAATTTTTAGTTTATTAGATTCACAAAAATTCGCTCTATATGGCCCAATTTTCAGTTTTTTTTTCACGAGGGTTCGCTGTACTGCATTTGTTCCCAAAGAAGATTCCGAAACGAAAGCGACTGTTGTTAAAAAGTGCAAACGAGCGTAAAGTGTATGGGTGAGTGATAACTTCAACTGAATATTTTCCAACTTGCTTCATAGTAGTTTTTGTACTTTGCTGCAACCAACTGCGAAAAATTAAATTCAAATTTTGCAAAATATCACGTTTACAACAACCAGTGGTTCGACATTGGAATGCTGCACACACACTAATACATACATATATAAATTTGTAGTATTGCGCTGCCACGAACGCTGCATTTGCACGCCAAGTGCAACCAAAGTGAGCGGCACGTAATTCAACATCCGCCAAAGCCGGACAATGCGCGCGCGCGCCACGGCAATGGCGGATCAATGTGGCGCATCGTAGCGAAAACGGAAAACGCCCGAACGGCAGCTGGCAAGTGCTGAGAATGATGCAAAGTGCCAAATGCTGTAAAAGCAGCACGACGTACAACTAATGGACGTACAAGTAGATAGCCAGACAGCCAAACGCATAGACAGACCGAGGCGCGAAAAGAACGGCCATTGCATGACAAAAGAAATCAAATAAATTACGCAAGCGGGCGTTCGTTTTGAAGCAGAGCAGAGTGAGGCTGGAAACGACTGCAAAATTGCAGTGCCGCCAACGTTGACAGCAGACCGACGCAACTCAACGTGGCTCAACGTAGGTGTTGAGAAAATGAAAATCTGCATTGCAGTCGCTGTCGATCGCGCTAACCCAGCCGTCAGTCAGCGAAATGCTGCAGCAACACACAATGCGGTGGGCGCCATAGCAGTGCATAATGTCATGTCGTAAAATAAAAAACAAACAAAAATCACGTAGTAAATTAAATGGACGCTGCGCCCACACACAGCAACCAGCCACCATGCCGCAGTTGCGAATTTGCATTGGCGACGGGGAAAAGTGCAGCAGAAATTTATTGGTGGTGCAGCACACGTCGGCAGGCCGCATGCGGCATAAAAATGGTTTGCCGCTCTGTTCCATGCGAGTGTGTGTGTTTGTGTGTTGTGTGCGTGCGTGCTGCCGCCATGGAGTCTTTGGCAAATACGCCGGGATTTGCTGGATTTCGTTTTAATGATATTTCCAACTCAAAGCGCACGCTTCATGCAACAACAGCACCGCACAAAGCCGCCATGAAATCAGCCGCAGCTCAACAACTTCAGCTGTAATGCAGCCATGCACACACACACACATACACACAGACAGACAGTGCCGTAGTAGGGCAAAGAATTTTTGAAAGGGTGAACCACAGCCAAAAACAAAAATTCAGCTGACACTTCAATCTAACCTAAAAATTCACATGGTTTTCCACCACATTTGCAACCAACTTCAGTCATGCAAAATGTGCTCTTCATTGATTCGAACTGACGCGTTTTTCATGCCGACACATACATATTTCCGCCCAAAGCAAATAAATTCGCTTCCTGTAAAGTTTCGAAGCGTGTTTGGAAGCGTTTTTTTCACATGTGATTACCCTAACGCTGTCTGACGCTGCCAACCCAATAGCTCGCTGCACAACTACGCCCAGCGGAAATATGTTTGCAAGTTATTTTTTGTTGGTGCCTCCTCCGCTCTTTTTTGGCACTCGCCGCTCGTTGCCACTCGTTTTTCACATTCCCCCCACATACTTTCGCTCCTTTGCCGCTACATACAGTGCGTTACGTTCCCCTACACTTCCTTTGTTAGCCGCTCCCATTCAGCTCGCACCCGGTCCGTGTTTCCCGTAAGCCGCTCTGTTGTTTTCCTGCGTCAAAAGTTGGAAGGAAGTGCGCCCTTCGAAAGCCTTTTAAAAGTTGGAAAAGTTAATTTTGGCGTGTTGTGAAAATTTTAAATAAGCATTCGCTGCGCTTCAGACGCACTAAGCCGCCATCGAGCACACAATATTAATTTTCATGTCGTGCATTGGCTAATAGACGAGCGTTGGTAACTATGCTAAAGCAACAAAAGATGAGCCAACTGTCAACTGAACTGATGAAGTTCAAACGCAAAAGACATAACTAGCCTCTAGGGTGGCCATATCTGTGCTGAAAATTGACCTGAATAATTAACATGTTTTATATCAAATATTAAAGAAAAGTATTATCTACCTAAAAGTTTTCTTCTACGAAAGTGCAGCTGCTATGGAAGGTTGGACCGAAATATATAGAACTCTCCGCAAAATTAAATTTTTGATAAAACGGGATGCCAAAGAGATCAACTGTTTATACAGCCATTTCACCCTCTTCTTCCTTCAAGTATTCAAGAAAATGCATACAGTGCTAACATTTTGGCCTACGAAAACCCCGGCCCAGGCGAGATCTTCTTTAGCTCGTGCCTCTCTTTAACTCATTTGACAATTTTTCACTAATTGTCAGCAGTTTTTAGTGCAAAAAGTCAAACTCTATCCTCCACTACTCATTGCCAGAGTGACCACCCACATTGACGGAGTTGTAATTGCATAAATTTTCGGTTTAAAACCAAAAAAACTTAATGAAATGTAAATTAATGCAAAATATCGCCAACTTGGTTTCATTTCCCCATTTAAAAAGGTTTATCTAGCAAACTGAACATCTAAATTCAAGCTTTAAAATACCTACAGGGTCTTACTTCACTTCTTCGTACAAAAATAATTTTTATGAGTTCACCAATTTTAGGTTTAAAACCAAGAAAACTTAATTAAATGTAAATGAATGCAAAATATCGCCAACTTAGTTTCATTTACCTATTTAAAAAGGTTTATCTAGCATACTGACCATCTAAACTCTTGTTTTAAAGGACCTACAGGGTCTTACTTCACTTCTTCATACTCAAATCATTTTTGTGAGGTTATCAATTTTACGTTTTAAACCCAAGAAAACTTAATGAATTGTTAATTGATGCAAAATATCGCCAAATTGGTTTCATTTCCCTATCCCATCTAAATTCAAGTTTTAAAGTACCTACAGGGTCTTACTTCACCTCTTTGTATACAAATAATTTTTGTGGGTTTATCAATTTTAGGTTTAAAACCCCAAAAAACTTAATGAAATGTAAAGTAATGCAAAATATCAAAGCCAACTTTCTTTCATTTATTATTTGAAGAGGTTTATATAGCAAACTGACCGTCTAAACTCATGTTTTTAAGGACCTACAGGGTCTTACTTAATTTCTTCAAAGCATTTTTGTGAGGTTATCAATATTAGGTTATGAAGCCAACTTAATTCCTCCATTTAAAAATTTTTATCTGGCATACTGACCGTCTAAATTCAATTTTAAATTCAAATATTAAAGAGCATACAGGATCCCACAGAGCCTGAAGAAGTGATTCTTCATAAACAAATCATTTTTGTTGCTGAATTTTCAATTCTTGTCAAAATAACGTTTCCCAACACGTCAAAATTACAAATCGTTCTCGTTGTTTTGCACAATAATTGCAACTTTTCAAAGGCCTTCGAAACAAGTTTTTGTCATTGATATCCACATTAGTCACAACTCTTTGTGTCCACAATTCAACAAACACACATTACATCAATTCATCACCACTGCCACCACTTTGAAAACCATACACATGTACATCGTTTTACATACTTACATATCACATGTAATGAACCAAGTTGTTGCTAAACATTCTTCTCGCATATGAAATCTAACGGTTTTGTCTTGACATATTTTAAATAATTTTTTTATTATACTAAATGAAATATGCCACTTTTTATAGAAATTATTCATATTTCTAACTAAGCAACTGCAATGGCAACAAGCTTTAATAGTAAAAAACATACAAAATACTACAAAAACAATACATAATAAACTAAAAACAAAAATTAAATACCAACAAAAATACTCGACATACATTAAGACATGCAATAAATATCTCTTAAAAATTCGTTAAACAAAACAAAACATACAAAAAATAAAAAAAAAACTCAAACACAAAAAATATCAATAATATAAGCAAACAAAAAATTTCCAAAAATACACCAGAAACCCTCTAAAATATATATACATACAAAATAAATTACACATGAAAATCCAAAAATACAAAATATACTCGACAGTTTTTTTAAACTACTATTATTGTTTTCAAATGGTTTCTTCTTTTTTTCTACGATATCTTTTTTTGTTTCAGGAGTTACAATTCTTCTATCGCTCACAGTGTTTCTCAACCTTGTAGCTGAGACATTGCCCCAAGTATCTGATGCAATCCCCTTGTTAGGTAGCGATTGCATTTAAAATGCAAATATTCAAATTTTATACAAAAAATTAAATTAAACAAACAAAATACAAACAATTTACCGCAAAACAAATTAATACCTACTACTCTTAACATTATTATTGTTGTTATTTACCATATATTGCTAAACAAAAAACTTTAAATCTTAAACGAGAAACTAATCTAAAACGAAACGTGCAATTAACTGCCACAACATTTAAATGTTCGTTTTTGTCTACTACATACTTACTACTCTCCTACTGCCGCTATTATTACTACCACTACTACTACTACTACTACTACTACTACTACTACAACTACTACTACTTTTTAAACTACTACTACTACTAACTACCAAAATATTTATAAACGTTGCCATTAAAATAAAAATTAAACCCAAAATTTTTGCCTACATGTCTAAATTAAACAATTTGCAAAGAACCGTTCAAGTATTCTATATTTTCGTTTAGAGACGGTTGTCTATGTTGTTTTTGTTCTTGGTTCTTATGCTCCTCTTCGTTTACTGCGTATTACTATAAATGTGTATGTGTGTCAAAGAGACCCGAACGCTTATCCAACACCCAATCTAATTTCATGTTTTTAACTTGATTTGCCAACAAATCGAGTGCGGATAGAAGAGTCGAGAAAGAAGAGTTTTTCGTTTGGGTGTCCTAGGCCCCAAGCCAAGAGCAGACAGCCGAGTACATAGTTCTCGTTCCATTCTAATAGCATTCTGTCTATATTTTCATTGTTTCACTTTCACATTGTTTTTCATTGTTGAACAAAATAAAATTGATTGTTGAGACCTAAAGACACCCGATTAAGAAGGGTTTATATAGTTGGTTAGATAATATAGAGATAGATAGATAATATAGAGACAGATAATATAGAGTTCTTAGATATATAGAGTATGTAGAGTTTATAAGATGATAGAAGTTATATAGAAATTATGCCAAATCAGAAGATCAGGTTTTTGTTTAATCCTAGCCATACTCGGTCGAAAAAACGATGATTCAACGATCTCTTCCACGTGGTAATGATGACCTAAAATAAATGTGAGTGTCTCTGAAGAACTACTCAACCCTAACCTTACTCTAAGGCCACTAAGTCAACAACATGATCATTCAGCAACCTCTTCCATGTTGATGTTGAGTTCATAAGATAATAGAAATTATATCAAATTGAGGCCAATATAGGTCAGATATCGAATTTTTGTTGAACCCTAACCTAACTCTAGCCATACTAAGTAAACAAAACCCATCATTCAGCGATCTTTTTCAAGTGTTTTTAATAGTAGTATTTTTTAATAGCTGCTAAATCTTCCTCATCGGAAACGATATAGAATTTTTGTTGAACCTAACCTAACTTTACCCTCACTAAGTTAACAAAACCGATCTTTAAGCGATCTTTTACAAGTAATTTTGATTGACGACTTAACCCTTTCGACCCCAAAGTTGCCTGAGAGCAACTTCGCCTATTTGTCATCTTATAGCAAAAGCTACGATTGATTTATGGGTTTAATTTAAGTAGGCACCAACAAATTAATATTTTTAGAAGTGAATTCAAAGCAAATTACAAACATTTTACTGTTATCCCCAAAATAATTTTCAATAATTTGCAGCGATATCAGGGAAAGTTTGTGAAGTCTACGAATTGGGCGCGTTTGATCACAGCCCTGTTTCTTTAATAATGGTTAAATAAAATCAAAACGTGATAATTTTGTATTTTTCCATAAATATTAAATAACTTTTCTGTAATTAAAAAATATTTATACAAAATTTATTTAACCCATTTTAAACTAAAATTGTTCAAAAGTAAACTAGCTCTAAAACTCTAACAAAGAGGCGTGGCGACTTCCAATGTTGTGTGCACACTTCTTAGGAAAGTGTTTCATGATTTAAGTACCAAAAAGTAATATCGCGGCACAGGGTAAAATTCGGGGTCGAAAGGGTTAAAATAAAAGAGTGTCTATGAAGAGCTGCTCAATCTTTTTGATCATAAACGGCAGTGTTGCTCAGCTATGCTCAGTGTTTATCAATTTGTATTCTTCCATCAAAAGCTTTTCACATCCAGAACCAATGCAATGCTTAGCATGAATAGCGCCAAATATTTCCTGCGGGTTGTATTATATTAACAAAAAGGAAAGTTAGAGCTTGAAGCTCAATGTTACTCTACTAATTTCCGACTATTGATTCCGTTTGTCAATCCTTTGTCAAATCAAGTCTAAATAAAATTTATGAAGTGAAAAATATCAGCTTTTAGAAAAAACGAAGTCTTAAAAATTACGAAAATCTCAAAACTATCCAATTTTCAAAATGAATAAATCAATTTTCACATCTTTAAAGTTCTTTAAAACATTTTCATAAAGTTTTTATAGTTCATTATTGACAATCTTAATCTAGTGTCTTTAGCATTAAATTTTGTATTCTGTTCTTAGACAACTTTGTCCAACTACTTATTTCAACTCATACTTTAGTAAGCCTCTTCGACCTTATGACTTTGTCTCAATAGAAGCGCCCAGATCTTCTCGTATCTAGCGCTCTCTCCCTCTCTCTCTGTCCACTGTCTGTCCCTCTACCTTACCGTCTTACATGCTCTTACCGCTCTCTCATCGTAATTCTCGCTATCGCTCTGTAATAATTTGCGCCCATTCTTTATTTTTAAATGCTATCGTTATCTATACTTCTATAAAAAAACTCTCAAATCCATGAATTGGTATTTCATATAAAAGAAATTCAAAAGAAATTTCCACACCTTCCTCTTTCGGACGTTAACAGTGAGTATTACTCACCGTTTGCGTCATATTTCATCCCATTTTTCCATACGTTTTCCTATGTTTTTTCAAATTTCTATCTAAAAATTCCACCAACAATTCTTTAACAAATTCCACTTCAATTCAATGCAATTCCAATATTTCAGCAATTACAAAAGATACTTATGAGACAGATTTCAATGCAAGTTGATTTGGGAATATACTTGTGATCGAATCGATCCTTTTCGTATAACTCATTTCTTTTTTTTTAATTACTACAATTTACAAAAACAATACAACGCTCTTGCTCTCTTTCTTACAAATAACTATGTCCTTTTAGTACGTTTTGTACTTCGTTTCACTACAACTTTATTACTCTTCTACTTCGAGTATAGCCTTAGGCTTTTACAGTTATTATTTATTTCCTTGTCTACGCTCTCTTACAACACATGCGTCTCACTCTTTCACGATTGCATACGCATTTGCTCACTCTAACTCTCTATCGCGCTGTCATTCTGTCGCTCTCTTTCCTTCTTACATTCTTTCGACTTTACAAACTTTCAGTTTACATTGAAGCTTTCACTGATTTTTGGTTCGACGCGCTTTGTTCTTTCGTCTCACACTTTTCACCTCACCCCAGCCCACTGTAACTCACCGGCCAACACTCCTTCACACACGTTATATGCATTATATACACGTTATATTTACTATACTCGTATATATATTTACTCTATATATCTAAGCGTATTCAAACTATACTTTGACCCATTTTCGGAATGATATTTTTTGATAACGAACCTTTTTGAAAAGTCATACAGTTATGCAATCGTAAATTCAAATCCAATTCGCTTCATAAAAAATTAGCTACTTATTTATTTTTAAAATAAAAATTCCAACAATAAAACTATGAAAAACTAGCTTCAAAATCGGTTCACAAATATAGCAAGTATTACTTTATCATTTCAATATTAAACTAAAGTGTACATTTACTTTGTCGCAGCACTGTACACAGCAGTTCGTGAACATTATCGGAGGGTAAAAATATCATTTCATGGCGAAAAGGTGTCTGTCACACACACACACACAGTGTCACAAACACTTTTTCACCAAAACGAAAGAAACAAAAATGGGTCGACTGTATGTATTTGTGAATCGTGTGTCAGAGTTTTTTCTTGTGTTAAATGTCCAATGTTGCGTTATCCAACCGCGCAGCTCGAAACGAAAATGTCAATTAATGAAATTGTATCCGATATTTGTTTCGAGTTGTTGTGCCAGTTGTAAGCGTTTTACTTTTCGCTCTCACTAACAGCGCTTTTAAATGATAACTTTTCTCTTAAATATATTTATATATATGTGTATATGCATATACCATATATCAGTTATTTGTGTACAATTTTTTTTACAACCACATTTAACCGTTAAACTATGTATTAACACTTTTTGCGTCATCGTTGTTGAATATTAATCGTCATCACCATATCCAAACTATTTACTACTTACATATTTATGTATGCAATATTTGTATAATTTATTGATTTCGTTGTGTGGAGTTTTGTTAATTTGAAATAACAGCGGTACAAATTAATTATTAACATTTAAGCATTTTATATTTGAGTTATGAGAATTGTGCGATTGCTTCCAATTCAAATGCTGGCAAATAACATTTTGAACGACTATCAAAAAGGTTCAAAAGCAAAAGGTTCACAACGAAAATATCACCACAGAAATTTGTGCCCATCCTTCACTCATACATTTACTTGGGTTATTTGTGGATAAAGTTCATAAATAGAGCCCAAAACTACACAAAATCATACATGATTTTTATTATCATCCCTAAACCATGTTCTATTCCTAATTCATTCGGACATATTAACTACTGCAGACTGATTTTTACTTAAGTGTTTATAAAAGAGTTTTTTTGGTTTTGTTGGAATATGGAACTGAGGGCAGCACTGAGACATTTTCAAGTCCATTGTAGCGCAATCGACATATATTTGAAATTGCGATCTTCGGCAGTTCGGAGTAGTCTTATTAGTGCCAAGGTTAGAAAAGTTGTCTTACTTAACTGGCCATAACCACCCATTACCGGGTTAGGTCTTGCCGCAAAAGTTCTCTCCAGTTCTCTCTATTGACCCAAATAGTTCAATTTTAGTTATAGAACCTCAGATATTTTATAACATTCAGACTGTAAGATTACAATTCTTGACCAATACTCTTCATAAATCGAAGAATCTGAAGTATGTCATCCGGTTTTAACTCATCAAAAAAACTCTGTGGTTATTTCTGGAACAATTTATATGTCTTCCCTTCTCTTTTTGTGGAGATTCTCTATACCTTGAGTTTTCTATCTCACTTATGCTTAATTTTCCGTTGATAAATGTGTAAAATTCTGCCGCAATCCAAAGCTAAGTTTCACTCTACCCTATAAAAAATGTTTGGAACTTTAAACTCACCCATGAGAAGAAAGAAAAAGAGGAGAGAAACAACATTTTATAGGTAAATTGTTCTTTTAGCAAACCCTACTTGTCTCAAGCAGTTCTCTTCTGAATTTATAGTCCAAAATACTAGACATATGTCCCCTTCTTTTACAATGCTCTCCTACTCCTCTTACTTTAAACTACATGCTTCACTGTTATTACTAAACTCCTTCAAATCTTTATTTCAATACTTGATTACTCTCTTTTTACAACAATACAAACATAAAAAAGAATATGCTAAAACCCTGATTAAATCATTTTGCTATACAAAATCAAACATAATACCCACAGTTCAACTGAATTTTCTAGTCTTGCAATTTAAGGCTAACAAGTTATTAACCCAAAATGCAGTGTTTTCCGTATACCTTCCTGCTTCGTACCCTCTACTCTACACAACCATGAACAACCAGTGCAACGGATGTCCATTGCTTTCTAGCAAACTAAACTTGGCTAAAAATTTTATTGAAAATTTAAACATATCATAAATATTTAAAAGAAATATTTAACATTTCAAATTTTATGATTATTATTTTTTTAATTTTTAAAAATTTTCCAGGTGTTACCATACTACTATCACAAACAGTTTTCTCTTTATTGGTCGGTAATGTTATCACAAAGACGAGCGAGGCTGTGCCATTGTTAGGTAGTTACCCTACCCCCCCAAAAAAAATATGAATAAAATTTCACATTTAGCTAAACTATTAAACAAAATTTGCATTAGAACCCCAAAAACTCATACAAAAAGCGCTTTAGCACGATCTCAACAAATATACATAACTATAAATAATTAAGAAACTAAAGCAATAATATGCATTCAATTGAATATTTCTTCTCTTCTAGATGCTAAATCTTAACTACCGGAATGTACTTACATTTCTCATTTCCTAATAAACCGTATTAACGATAACAACTAACTTGAAGCCGTAGTCTCAAACTGAATTATCCACTCACCAGCTGCTACTCTACATACTGTTGCCTACTACTGCATCATGCCAACAAAAAACAAACAACAAACAACAATCCATAACTAACTGCTTTCATAAGACTAGAAACTAAACTAAAGTTCTTGAACTTGTTTTAAATAGATTTTTGTACAGAAATATCAAAACCGATATAAATGTACGAAAGGAACTCACAATCCAATTAAAAATTTACATCTAACTAAATACTGAAAATGTAGTAAACCTGGCTTTGCTCCAGTTGGTTTCCTATAGTATGTTGAGATTTTTGCGCATGCCTAACAGCTCTCTTCATCCACCCAATGTTCGCCATATATCCGTTCATATCTACTGCTCATAATAACGCCACAACTCATCGAATAGTTTGGTAGAAGACTGGCGTCTGAAAGCATTTAGTCGCTTCATTAGTTTTATATTGAATCATACATGGAAAGTGTAATCGAAACATGTGACCAAGTCACAAATTTTACTTGTGCAACCAGTGACATAATGAAATTTGTATGGGAAATGTTATCACTTGAAAAAAGTCAACATGCTTTGAATTGGAAGTAAGCGTGCTTGAAAAAATATTTTCATTTTAAATATTACGAAATTTTAATATTAATTTAGTTTTTTATTGTTTGAAAGACTGTAAGTAAATGTAGGCTTTTAAGTACTCAAAAAAACTGAATTTAGCAAAACATTTTGAGTCAGTTGATACCATTTAGTGACAGTGGTGACTCAACGGTGAGTGCGTTGAAATGCAAAAAAGAAATGCCTCCACTCAACACAACATTGAACACCCACACGCAACGGATGTTCATTGCTGTCTAGCAAACTAAACTTGGCTAAACATTGTATTGAACATCTAAACATATCATAAATAGTGATATAGATTGCCTAATGAAATCAAAGCATAAATTTATTTTGTTGGAAGCAAAATAAAAAGAGTGGAGAAGTAAACAAGTTTTCTTACGTTCTATAAATCGATCTACCGTGTTTCCCAATTCCCAATAGCGGGTGGAAGATTCCAAAATCTGACAGCCTCTACAAACTGATCTTTTCAAAGGAGATGTTTTTATGCCATTCATATGCCATTTTCTAGCCAAAAGTAGAGGCAAAGAATTGCTTGCTGAGAGGGCAAACTATGAGTTGTGCTTCCACATGAGTTGCTTTTTTTGGCTCTTAAAATTCCCTGAACTCTCTTTTAAACAATCAGTCAGTCTTTACCGAAACCCCTAAAGCATATCAGTTCCTTCTTTTGGTACTTGCTGGCATCAGTTGAAGTTTCCAAGTGTCAATTGGCAGTTCTAAATGCTTTTGCAGTACCTATTCCTTCCAGAAAAAAAATCGTAGGCCTTTTTCTTGCCGCTCACTTGCAGGTAACGCTTTGAGAACCAATCTTTCCCATGCCAGAACTTTTTCTGACATTTAGACAACCTGACCTGATGGTATTTATTCTTCTCCATAATTATACCTTTAATTCTTATATAAAACAGCTGCCCTACAAAAACAAATACTTAAGCTAAACCTAGTCCCTGCCAATTGCAAAAGTTTTCTTAACTTTCTCGTGTCTTGTAATTGATCAAAGCTTCTTCTTTTCGGTATCAACAATGGCTCAAACCCTAACAAAATTATCTAAGTATACTTCAATTTTAATTTATGACAAATTTTTTTTTCTTTGCTTTCACTGTAAAAGTTTGATAGATAACCGTATAACAGCATTTACAAATGCAACTCTGCAATGCATTCGAGCAACAGCTTCCGTTGAAATGTTTTGGAAAGCAGCTTTGCAACACCGAAAAAACTCACAAACCATTAATCTACAAAAAAAATAAATAAATAGTTAAAACTCGTAGCCTCAATTAAATCATAGCGACTCATTAAAATCATCGCATTAAAAAGCCGCAACATTAATGCTAAAATTGTATGTTAACCAAACGAAAAACGTACAACCTAAAATTCACCCTGTAAAAGCATAAAATTAAAATTTTGCCTGATAATAAATTCAAAAACGACTTTAAACTGCAAATCCTAAACCGTAACACAGTAGGACAATCATATAGAAAAGTATGCGTACGCTATATACTTGAATCTTAAATGTATGTGTGTGTATGTGTGTGTGTGTGTGTGTGTGTGAGAATAGTATGAAGACAAACATTCGCTCACCTAAAACATGTAATGCCAGAACACACGTATTGTTAGTAAGCTTTTTGCAATTCCTCTCTTCCAAGTATCAAATATGACTTTTATGCTAAAGTTTATGACAACAGAAAAAACCAACAACAACAAAAAATTCCAAAAATTTAACTAAATCGAAAGATGACATTTCATTAAATAAATGCAAAGAAAACTCAATCAAATCATAACAGTAAACCAGCAACAACTAAAGCATTACCTAATCATTAACCAACGTTGAAATCGTAGAATAGCGCCAATGCATTTTATTTTCATCAACGCTTTCACTCCACTCTCAACGCCCAGTTAAGCTAGTTACAAGTTTTTATAAAATCATTTATCCAAAATTCCCCAATCTAAATAGTGTTTCGAAAAGAAGCAATAAATCTCGTAGTTTCGCAGTTAGTCACTTTTAGCGAGTTTAAGTCGTAGTGCTAAAAAATATATAAAGTTTGATATTCGACATCACTGAATTGCTGAACGAAACAGTTGAAATATTTCATAGCACCAGCATCGCTCATATTTGTTTACAATTTCGCTTTCATTTGACTTGATTCGACCTTAGTTGAGTATTTATTAATTGAATTTGAAAGTTTTCAAATAGTTTTGATTTCAATTGAATTTTTTATAATTATTTAAAATGGTTTATATGATTTTTAATGTTGCAAGCAAAAGGTTCAACAATTCAATGTTGCATGATTTCTAGTGCACTTGTCATATGTGTAGCATAGTGTTGGATGTTACACTGATTTAAATAAAACATTGCCACTGCTAACTGTTAAGTATTTAGTGTATTATTACCAATCTTGTTATTAGTATCCACTTGACACCAAAGACCCACTTATTACATTTTTAGTTTTTTTTTTAGTTTAATATTTTAATGTTATATGCCAACCAACCAAACTTTGCCATACGTCCCGTTGTTTTGGAGAATTTGAATGCTACTACGTAAAAGAGAGAAACTAATGCATTTTTTTCAATGACTACATTTCTTGATAGCAAAATCAATGCTTTGCAGTGATGCCTGTCCGATTCCAAGGATCAATTTCTTATGAGATTTTCTTACCAAAATTTACAAACTATCATAATCAATGCTTTGCAGTAAAATTTCCAGTCAAAATTTCAAAATAAAAATTCATGAATTTCTTCATAGCAAAATCAATGCTTTGCAGGGAAGACTGTCAAACTTTAAGTATCATTTCCTATGAGATTTTCTAACCTAAGTTTAGGACCAAAAATTAATTAATTTTTTGACAGTAAAGTTAAAAATTGTGAAGATTGTCAAACTTTTACAAAGATTTTTGAACAAAAATTTACAAACCAAGAAATCATGAATTTCATATTTTAATACAATATTTCTTCGTTAGTATTTCCAAAACTGGAAGTTACCAATTAACCTGATAGAAGTCAGCAATATATTTTGACCCAAAGCAAAAAATTCTTTCTGGTCTGGGACAGTATTTTATATCGAAAGGATTCGTACATAAGTTTTGAGCCCAATACCATTTCAAATCCTATTTTCAAATTATATGGTATGACTTACAATTTTTGTAACAACCCGATTTTTTGGTGGTTTTGGAACCCATAAGCCTCTTGTGTGCAGCATTGATTCTGGCATTCATGTTTGAAAATGTCCAAAGACCTATTCACGTTTGTAACTATGGATGCAAATCTTCAGAAAATTACGCCAGAACACATTAACTCTATGAAAAACAAAATTTAAAACAAATTTAGATTAAATTAAAATGTACATCCTCTTTGGAATTTCCGGTGCCTAAATATTATCTTTTACGAGTAGCTAAAAGAAAAGATAGTATTTTTGTTTTGTTAAAGTTTAAGACAATTTGAAATATATGGGATTTTGAAAATTTTGTTCAGATATTTTTTATTTACTATTATTTTATGATATTTTTATTTCATTATATTTTATGTTGATAGAAAACATATTTAATATCCATATATAGTCGTGTCTGGGCATAGTGAACACCCTATATAGTGAACACCCAAATTTTGACATGGAGCCTCTAAATCATGAACAAAATTTTGAAACAATTTCAAGCAAAAAGTAAGAAGTGTATTTTGAGCAAATAAAACGAGTTTTTGAACAAAAATGTTAACCTTGATATAGTGGACAACCTCAATACTGTGAACAGGCCTTGCAATAATTAGTTCACTATATCCAGACACGACTTTATAATTTTTTTTTGTGAATTTTTTATTTATTTTTATTTTGTTTATTTTAATATAGTTTTATTTTTGCTTCAATTTATGTATTTTGTTAATAGAAAAAATATTTTCCTACTTCCTTTTTTATTATTATTATTATTATTATTATTTTTATTTTGTTTTTTATTTTTTTTTTATTTTTTTTTTACTTTTTTTTTATAGAAAATATTTATAGAAAATAGAAAAAGAAAATATTTTATTTTGAAAACTTTCATGTATATTTTTGTTATTATTTTTTTAATTTTTAATTATTAACTGCTTTATTTATAATGAAATTTAATTAATACAATTAGTTCTTGCACCCTACAAATTAAATTTATAACAATTACAATTTTTCTTATTTAAAAAAAACCAATATTAAACCAAACTAAACTAAATATCCAACTGTAAAATTCCTTTAATAGAAAATCCTTTAAATGCCAGATAAAAAAATTAATTTCTTAAAAAACAGAACACAAGTAACAGCTTATGAAACCCCTCAATATTTAAGCAACAATAACTGAAATAATTCGTTTAATTTGCTTTTGACTTTCTTCCTCCATTTCTTTCTTCCACCCCCTTTGATTTTAATAGTGTGCACTTAGATAAAATTAACAAAACAAAATAACAATTGTAACACTCTACAATGTTCAATGTACAAGTATATTAAAATGTGTGCAAAGCAAACGTACAACAACACCAAATACTGAAATGTTCAATGAAAACTTCAATAAACACTTGAAAATAATCGTTGTTAGCATTTAAGCAACTAAAACTAAGTGGAATGTATGGAATGTTGAATGTCCTGTTGTACAATGCAATACTGTGCAATACTCTCACACACACTCACACACCTATTAGCTATTCCATGACCATTGCATATTCTTGAAGCTAATTTAAATAAAAACGTAACTAACCGTTCAAACACACACAATAAACACCTGTAATGGATGTGTCTCTACTTCGGTGTATTGGTAAATGTAATCACTACTTAATGCTCGCTCACTCTTTTGAACTTGTTTCGTCATAACTTAATTCAACATCTTTTACTTCCGTCTACACGTTCTTCTTGTTGACTACTTTGAAAAACATTTTGACACGTTTAAAGTTTTTACAAGTTTAAACGATTTTTAATTAATTTGAATTAATACTTTTTTGTGCACTTTATATACATAAGTTAGTTACATAAGTTTATAGAGGTAAATTCTAATGACAAATTTGGTTATATTTGAGACAAAATTAACTCCAATGGCCATTGTCCATACTTTTGAATTTTTAGAATATTTTCAAACATTTCATTTATTTTCTTTCACTTCACTTTAGGTAACAGAGCTATATACCAAGTCACTATGAACTTTAAGAAAGTTATTCCCAGTTAAAAGGACTTCTCAGGGCAACTTGATTGAGAACCTCTAAGAGGCAATGGGAAATGATTTAAATTTTTTTATAGTTTAGCATTGAAGTCAAAATCAAATTAGATTAGGTAGGAGTGGCTGCTTCAAGGCATAGCCCACTTGGGCCATTAAGGCCCATTGTGATACAACAAACAATCGAGTATAAGACTGAGTTTAATTGAAGCAGTTGGAGCTTCTGACGAAGCCTGTAAACTGTTAATAGCCTTGCCGGCCAGATCTCCTTGATTGTCGAAGAATAAGATCCAATGAAAATTATTTTAAATTCCTTGAACTTTGTCAAATTTAGAGACAAAGCCACAAAAGGATTAAAATACGCTTTTTTGCAAACCTTATATCAGTGCCTATAGTTCGTACAAAGAGAAAATTTTTTTAACAAATCCTTTAAATCCTTTTAACTTATCATAATTATTATTATTACTTATTATTATTATTAATATAATATTTTTTTGCATGTTTATAAAAAGCTTCTTCTTCAGTTTATTCAACACAAGTTTAAATGAAATATAACGAAATAAAACAAAAAATATATGCTCGCATATCACTGGTGTTTCCATGTGATAAGAAATTTTGAAATATTTAAAACACATTTAAAATTAAAAAAAAAAATTATGTTTTTTTCTTTTACTCTCTTAAATATTGTATTTTAGTAATATTTTGTTTTGAATTTTCATCCACAACTTAACACTTGCACGTGAGCTCGTACAATTTCATAGCTATTTCACTTCTTTTTGTATTTTCCGCACGATTTTCAACAGCACATTTGCATTCATGTGTAATCAATTTAGCAATGTATGTATGTTAATTGGCATTTGTTTGCTATGACACCTCACACTCACGTAATTTTTCACAAATATTACTACTACTAAAACTACTACTAATACTACCAACTACTACTACTACTACTACTCCAACTACTACTATTACTACTTACTACTCACTTTAGTATAAATATATTACAAACTATTCAATCATACATTAAACTAAATATACAACACTTAAAAAAATCAATTTTCGTAATTTTCTATGTAATTTGTTTCTGCTGTAATATCAATCATACAACAATTACTAATAAATTCTTTTTCATTTTTTTTTACTTTTAATTTTGAAAATACAAAAAACCTAACAAATCAACAAACACTCCACCCAAATTCAAACCACTGCCAACTGTAGGCACATATTTCAATTGCATCATGTTTATGGTGGCATCGTCGGTGGTGCTAACGGTGGTCGTGCTCAACTATCATCATCGCACGGCGGATATACACGAAATGCCGCCATGGGTAAGTCCCCACTCAACTCGCACGAATGTCGCTAGTGTTGTTGCTGTATTTGGTGTATTTACGTAGCCCGTTTTTAACGGTGCCGTACAGTGTGTGTTGTAAAACTTTCTTCCGCATTGCATTGAAATAAATTCACTCTTCCAACTTCTCTTCGATGAAACACTTTCAATGCAGATAAAATCCGTTTTCCTGCAATGGCTGCCATGGATCTTACGTATGGGTCGTCCCGGACGTAAAATTACACGAAAAACAATACTACTAAGCAATCGCATGAAGGAATTGGAATTGAAAGAACGTTCTTCCAAATCACTATTAGCCAATGTACTCGATATCGATGACGATTTTCGGCATACAATTTCCGGTTCACAAACGGCGATCGGCTCTTCAGCGTAAGTTTCAAATATGTATTACACCGTGCGACAGCATTTTTCACACCGGGAAAAATCCATATGTGCGTGAATCTAGAGACCAAATATACTAATACTGCGTACTCAGTTTTTCATTTCTACATACTTTACCCTTTTAACAGGACTTCACAATTTTGAAGGGGATAAAAAATAAAAAAATATAAAAAATACTTAACCTCGTTAGAATATGGCGATATGCATATCAAATGAAAGAAGAAAGGCTCAATAATTTAAATAAACTGATTTTTTATCTATTTGTAAAAAAAGGATATGAAAAAGGTCCTTTGAAAATTTTAATTCTTTATATCCTTGAAAATTTATAACGAATTTTCTTGAAAAGCAAGTATGTTAGAACCCAAAATCTTCTTGATCACGTGTCAAAATTTCATTACTCTAACTTTATTGGTTCGAAAGTTATTCAAAAAAAGGCGGAAGCGGAAGTCTAATGAAGTACGAAAAATCTAATTTACTTGCGTATCAGTATTTTAAATAATAAATAGATGCAAAATCAATGAAGCGAGAATAATGAAATTTTGACACGTGATCAAGGAGATTTTGGTTTTTAACATACTTACTTTTCAAGACAATTCTATATAAATTTTTAAGGATATAAAGGATTAAAATTTTCAAAGGACTTTTTCATATCCTTTTTTACAAATAGATAAAAAATCAATTTTATTTCAATTCTTGAGCCTTTCCTCTTTCATTTGATATACATATCGCCATATTGAAACGAGGTTAAGTATTTTTTATATTTTTTTTTATTTGTTATCCCCTTCAAAATTTTAAAGTCCTGTTAAAAGGGTAAAGTATGTAGAAATGAAAAACTGAGTACGCAGTATTAGTATATTTGGTCTCTAGTTTCACGCACATATGGATTTTTCCCGGTGTGAAAATTTTTTTTAATTTTTGTCGCACGGTGTTACAGGCTGAGTATTTAGTTACCATATTTATTGGTTAAAAAGAAAGAAATTAAATTATATAAAATATATATAAATGTATTAAAAAACGCTCAATATATATGAATCAAAATGGCCCAAATGTAAGGACTGATACAATTCTTAAAAATTCTTTTATTTTTATAGGAGTTTTGGTCGTCCCACAACGGTGGAGGAGCATCACAATACAATAGGTTGCAATCATAAAGATTTGCATTTAATTCTTAAAGAATTGCAATTTATAACAGCGAGAATGCGTAAAGCCGACGAAGAAGCGGAATTGATAAGCGATTGGAAATTCGCTGCAATGGTTGTGGATAGGTGAGTTATAGACTATACGAAATTCCTTCAAACCCTAAAGGGTTACAACTAAAAGGAGAAAAGATTCTCAAGAAGCTGAGGGAGCAAAAAAATTAGCTCCAAAGTGCAATTCAATAACACCAACACAACAAACAGAAAGAAAGGCTAAATAATTTTCATAGTTTTCAAGCCATAAACTTTTTAAAAATCTCCATACTGCTAACAAAAACTCAAAAAATCAAAAGAAGAATATATTTTCTCACTTTTCAAAACTGTATAGCTCTTATATTAAATTAGAAACCTACAAAATCTTTAGATCTCAGACTCGAAATTGTCAAAATCCCATCATAAAATTTAAGAATTGAAGTTAAAAGAAATATCCCTCATAACACTTTCATGGTCTCAGCGCACTCTTACTCTCATCAACATTAACAGTCTTTGCAATTAGCACGAAATCCCCATGTAAACGGCATCCAAACAATATGAGCCCATCCAGCGTCTTTTGCTTCGGTATAAATAATGCTTTATGCAATGAAATACAATTTCCAATTCTCTCAATTTTCTTCTTCTGGAGGCACATAAACGTTTATGCTTAATACCGTCCAATATTGCCAAAGTGACCATGCCGACAGGTCACAAGTACACACAAAAGCGTTGGAACAGCAACTGAAAGGAATTACCGCCAGCAGCCAACCCAGTCATCCCATCTACCACCCACAATCAACCACAATCAACTTCAGCATTGTAAAAGCAGGCACAAATCCCATTTTATCGTTTCGGCATTAAAGACTCTGAGACAAATGAACAAACAAACAGACAGACAGACCGAGAGACAGACAGCATACAGAAAGTGTTCTTAGTGAGTATAAAAGCTGCATTTGAGTTATAAAGGCTGACTGTATGGTAATGGGGCCCGCTGGGCATAAAAAGTATGAGGAAGAACTTTACAAATTCTCTGATAGTTGAGCGCAACACTGAGCCCACAAAGCCAAGCAGAGTGAGTGGTTGAGTGAGTGAGTGCGTAGGTAGAAACATGACAGCAGCTGCTGTTGTTGGTACAAAAATAGTTAGCTGTATGCTTGTTAAACGTTGTCTTCAAAGTGGCCATGGGTTAATATTGCAACAAGCTTTATTTTTGTGGGGTTTTTCATTCGAAATTTGTATTGATGATGATTACTGTGAAGATTATTGAAAGTGAAAGATTATTGATGAGAAATAAAATTCTTACTTTTTCTCAATACTTTTTTTATAGAAATTGGGTTTTTACTTAAAACGGGTCCATGGTCGCTTTGGCAAATCTACGAACGGACGATAGAATGTGCAAACAAACAAGCAGTTGGAACGCAGTTTGTTATACAAATAATGAACATAGCCAAAGGGTTTTCAGATATGGCCTGGCTTCAGGGGCGTAGCCAAGGGGGGGTTTGGGTGTCAGAACCCCCCATGGCTTATAATTTGTCAACATTTGCAATCACTATGCATCGTATGTACGGTCGCACATTAGTAAAAAGGTCTTTTCATCTTTAAACATTTAAAAGAATAATAACAAAAAATTTGTTGGGCGAAACTAACTTGTTTTTTTAATAGTCCCGTTTAGGCTCAATACAGCGATTTGTATGTTCTAAAAACATGTCTAAAGAGTAGTTTAGTTCGTTGACCGGATTGTCCTTCAAGATGTCGGTACAAGCCTTTTGGATGGTTTCTGCGTTCTCAAAACGGGTTCTTTCATCGGCAAATGCATTTTTTGAAAACGTGAAAGTCGCACGGCGCCGCATCAGGTGAAAACGAGGAGTGGTTGATGGTTAAAAAACAAACAAAAAAAGTCAAAACAAGTGTCGATCGATGAGATAGCATCCTTCGATAGTCAACTCTTCAGTTAAAGTGCTATTGATAAATGTATGCTATTGAGATGCTTAACCTTCGCCTTGCCAAAGATATTTGTGTACGTCGTTTACCAATATCGTCACCCGGATGACCCCAGGCACTTACGCCGCTATTTTGAGTAAAACTCACAATAAAGATATAATAATATATATATATATACATTTTTTTCATACCTCAGTATTTAGTATCTTCCTCTGGCGACAGTTCGTTTTTCGAAAAAATGCCTAACTTTAATGATTTATTTTGCAACTATGGAAAATATTAGAAAATTTCGTTCCAGAGGTTTTATTGAACACCTAATGAGGTACGCAAAAAACATTTATTGTGAGTTGTATTCAAAATGGTAGCGAAAGCGCCTGGGATCAAGTTTAAACATGAACAAAATTTCTAAAAGAAATATTTCTTCATGTTATTGAAAATTACTAGTGTCCGACCGAAACCACTTTTTTGGGCCGAAACCGAAACCGAAACCGAATATTCGGTTTTTTTTTAATATTCGGCCGAAACCGAAACCGAAACTTTCTAGTTGAAATAAAAATCACCATATCAAGCACTTTTTTCAACAAACGAATTTTACATTAAGTAAATAGAGAACAAACAAACAAACATAGCATAAATAAATAAATACTTATTAAAAAAAAAACAATTTATTCATTTTTTAAAAACGTAAACATGAAAAAATCACCCTTTCGTACCTTACCCGCTAATATACAAAATTAAATAATTTAATATTATATGCTAAAAAAAGAAGTTTATTTACATTGGTGGCATCTAAATTATTCCTCCTTTCATTATATATCTGCTACACAATAAAATGTAAAAAATATTCTAGAAAGTTTCGGTTTCGGCTATTCGGCCATTTTTTGGCCGAAACTGAAACCGAAACCACTTATTTGGGCCGAAACCGAAACCGAAACCGAATATTCGGTCGGACACTAAAAATTACCTTCAAATTTGTGCAGTTATTCGAAACAGGGACCGAAAATAACTGTTATTTTACAATTTTCATACCATTTTTTTCGTCTCAGCAGACCGCAAATTTTGAGATTGAAGACTTGTGCGACGAAAAAAATTGTATCAATAGTTTTTTAGTCGGTCAAACGGTCTTTGAAAAAATTCAAATTGCCTGATCGATTTTACCAAACAAATAAAAGTCACAAAATAACTGTTATTTTTGACCGATAAAATAAAAGTAAAAAGTAACAGTAATTTTTGCCTGAAATGATAAAGAGGCACAAAATAACTTTTATTTTTGTCGGGAAAAATAAAACTTAAAAGATAACAGTTAAAATCTGACCGTTTTGATAAAAACCATAACCGGTACGGTCCTTGATTCGAAATCATAGCTAAATACTCTGGCAGATATTAAACATAAGTAAAGTAAAGCGAAGGTTAAATCCAATTTCAAGAATTTCAATGAAGATTTTGGCTAATCTTTTATGAATTACCGCCCAGTTTTGATGGGCGGTAAATCAGTTTGCTAACACGTTGGTCATCATTTATGTCCTGACAATCGTTTTTATATCACGTTTACCACTTATGAACTCCACCACGGTAAAAACAATCATCACCATAAACTTGGTTCATCAATTTAAATGCTTCGGTTAAAGTTTAAACATTTGTAAAACAAAAGTTAATATTGGGTCTTTGTTCGATGCTTATTTTTGTACGAAGACACAAACATACTTTCATTTCAGATGCAATAACTTCCAGTGCACAAAATTTCATGAAATTTTTACTAAAAATCGGGAACAAATTTAATTTTTAATGCATTAGGTCACATAAGCCACCACAAAATGCTCTATTTGGAAAGTGCAGTTTACTTTAAAAAAAACACGTAATACTAAACTGGCAAAAACAAATTTAAAAACCCCCCCATGACCAAGTTCTGGCTACGCCCCTGCCTGGCTTGACCAAATCCCAATCAGTTGATAGTATTTTGTACAAACAGAACTTAGTGTGTTGTAGAGCGATGAACATGGCCAAAGGATCTTCAGATATGGCCACCTAGATGCTCTCATTAGCTTCAGATATGGCCAACTAGAGGCTCTGATCTCGTTGGCCAAGTCTCAAGTAGTTGATCGATGCTTATACAAACAGGCAAACGAACAGAACTTAGTGTGTTATAGAGTGATGAACATAGCCAAAGGATGTGTAGATATAACCAACTAGAAGCTTCATCTACATTACTTCTAAGTCTAATCCACCCATATCGTAATTCAACACATTGAAAACTTACAAATATCTGAAAAATTATTCCAATTAAACACATATAATAAAAGTGCTCATAAATTGGTTTCTTGAGTGTATAAATTCATATTTTTCTTATTCATAAATGGCCCTAATTTCATATCGTTTTGTGTTGTGTGCCTCGTATT
Organism: Melieria picta; assembly: GCA_964056695.1. Taxonomy (NCBI): domain Eukaryota; kingdom Metazoa; phylum Arthropoda; class Insecta; order Diptera; family Ulidiidae; genus Melieria; species Melieria picta. The sequence continues at coordinate 70,881,163 of OZ057399.1, read as the reverse complement.
CATAAAGAAAGCTTGCCTTATTCATCATTGGCACACTTTGGTCACTTTAACATAATGTAAAGTGGACAACGTCTTAGCGGATGTAATCTTTGAGTGGCAGACAAGTCCAACTCGAGCACAATGTTGCTCATCGTCAGGCATAAGTTTTGTACGAGCATATGCCGTGTGTACATGTGTGTGTGTGAGTGTGTGTCCGCATGTGTAAAGGTGAGTTCATTATTTTAAGTGTAATCTCGTTACGAGCTCAGTGTCTCTTTACGACACGCGCCGAGCATGTGAACACGTACACTCCACAGCCGCGCCAGCACATGACCCCACAAGTATAATATTGCCAATAATATTAATCCCGATAATGATGATGCAAAGCGGCACCAAGTAAAGTGGCTGCAGAGCGTGATGTTGATTGCAGCTGAGTTGAAAGACTCTCATCGAAAATCCACTGCCTTTGGTTTGCCATATGTTTGCCGGATGTGAGTCTGCACTGTCCACTACGGTTATGAGCGCACGTATTCCCCTAAAGACCGCTTCTATCACTGCCAACAAATGCAACAATTTGCACACTCACACACACACACACACCAATACAAAATGGTGTAGGTGCTGTGATATTTGCTCATAAATTCGCAGTGATACCGAGCTCAGCGGGCACATGTTGTGTGTGTGTTTAGGCGCTGGGAAATGGATGCATTACACTGATAAGCGCACAACATATGTGCGTTTGTATACGTTTGACAGTGTGTGTGTGTGCGCGATAGTATGTGTGTAGCGCGCGAATATTGTCGTTTTGGGAGCCTTTGTATCGACATACGGTGCACTGCTAATGCCAACAATTAATATGCAAATTTTCAAATATGCAACATTTTCAATAATTTCGTATTAATTAGAATTTAATTTCTAATAAGATTTAGTGCTATGCCAATGATGGATAAACAATATTTAATTGCATTTCGGGTCGTTTGTAAATTATTTGCTCAAACACATAACGACCCGAAAGGGAACAATTAAAATTGTCATGTGTGCATGTGTGTGTGTGTGTGTGATTAGCAACGGGAAACCGATAGAAATCTACATGAGCAGGAAAATGAAATGAGTTTAGCGGCCTAATTTAATTGAATAGATAACAATCAAAGCCATTGCTTAGGCATTTTTCACAAGCAAATAACAGGAAGCTTTAAATATGAAACAATTCAATGCTGAGAACGGGAAATTGGCCATTAAAATTGTTTTTGATTCAATGGAATTTTAATAAAAGTCATTACATTGTTGTAGGAAATATGTATAGAAGTTTTTAAGAAGCCCAGTAGTCTTAAGGAGTTTGAAGTTAGGCAAATCGTATGTGTGAGGTTTGACTTGGGCGCACCAAATTATTTCACATATCTCTGTTCAGGCGAAAAGTTTCAAGCACAAAACTAGTTTCAAGTATGTTGTCTACAAAACACTTAAGCACTGCCAAAGTACAGTCATATGCCAAATTTATCAGATTTTTTTCATCAACTATCTGTCGACTTTGCATTTCAACGCCCACTTCAAATATGCATCATGCATATTTGATGCTAAGTGCACTATTGCCCTCATGCATTCGCACAGACACATTGAAAAAATTGCAAATTCATGCGCGCTTTTAGTGTTAAAACACCAAAAAGCTCCCATCAGCGGTTGCATCCAAAAACCAAAGCGCGCACTGCTCGGTCGAGGCGGTTACAAGTGGTGGCCACATTTGAGTGGTTTGAATGGTCGATTACCAACAAAATTTTACATTTCATTTTCAATTTTATTCATTGCATTAATTAAAACATTTCAATTTATTTAACTGTGTGCCAATTGTTTCACATTATAGAAGTTGATTAGCTAATGAGAATTAGCTTTCATGACATAAAAATTCAATCAGTAAAAAAGCCAACAAAATTTGACAAAAATTGAAAAATTCATAAAATTAAAAACAAAATTAAGCAAACAAAAATTCCAATTTATTTACTAATTTCTTTAATGTCTGTCATGTCTCTTAGTTGGACTTCAATAGAGAAAAGTTTGCAATGATTTTTCTTATTTAAAAAGCAATTTTTGCTTATAACTCTGCAGTACACCAAAGGCGTACACAGGAGGGGTTTGGGGGTTGAAACCGCCCCACAGTGATTCGACTCCACACAACCGCGGGACAAAATTAGAAGGAGTGGTCCGTTCTTCATAAAATTTGGTGTACTAGTTAATCATGGTCTGCTGAATTGAAATCTTCATTTTGTTTTTCTTAAACTTTTGTAGTTTGGCAATGCCTGAGACTTAAATTTGCAATTTTCGTCATTTTTGGTGAGATATAGCACCAAGTGTGTTGGCTAGATTTGTCAGATTTTATATTTTATCGGTAACGGCAACATTGATAATTGCAAAGAGCAACAAAAATTGTCTTAGGACCCTTTAGTTTTGCAATAAAAATGATAATAATCAATGCATGTTTCGCATTTGCGCAGTTTTTTCAATTTTTCATGCTTATTGCATACTTTTAGGGATAAATAAAATTATTTTGTTAATTTTTGTTTAGACCACTTTTTAAATTGAACTATTTTCTGAGATCGGAAGATATCGGAGGATGTAATTACATTATCCGACAAAGAAAGAAGGCTTCTTAAAATAAAAAAAATCCAGGAACACACTTTCACATACTTTTTAGATATTTTCCTCTAAGTTTTGCCAATTTTCATATTTTTAATTTAGAAAAATAATTTAAATTAAAAGTGAAGTAAAAGACTAAGCTTTGCAAATTTTGATAAAATATTAAAAGCGATATGATGGCCACATCATATCTTAATCTATATTGAAAGTTTTAGAAACTTCTAGGTAACCATGTATTTTTACGATTTTTTTTACTCAATCGACTAAGAAACAGAAAATATGTGTTTATATTTTTTTGTGAAAAAAGTTTCAACTTTGAGCCGCATTTGCACACACACTAATTAATTTTTAGCACAGATTTTTTGGGGTTTTCTTAGTTGGAGTTTTACCTTTCAAATGACATCAAAATCGTTAAATTCTGAGACTATAAATTTTTTGAATTTTGTCTATGGAACGAATCACTGTGCGCCCCCCTAAATACAAAAATTACTAGTGAAAAAATGTTTTATAATGTCATAGAGCTCAAAAGTTGTACGTAAACCCGCCCCCTTCCCTCCCAAATGAACTGCTTTGAACACCACTGCAGTACACACATGAAATCCTTTCGAACTCCTCTCTTCACCTACTTTTTCAATGAAAAATCATTAGTTCTAATCAGTCAATAATTTTATATCAAATTTACTAATCTTTCCATTCTTTGTTTAATTGCAGATTTTGTTTAATTGTTTTCACGCTCTTTACGATTATTGCAACGGTAACCGTTTTGCTGTCGGCTCCACACATCATCGTGCAATAAGCCACAATGCAACGCTGCATGCTTAGATTAGTTTTAAGCATAGGGTACATATATTTTCCTTTCCGCAAAGGAGACATCTGAGAATGCAACCAACTCTTAGAACACAAATGAAAATATTCAATAAATTATATTAGAAGCAACAAGTGAAAAAAACCCCAAAAAAATTGTTAATTAAATTTTTAAGATATTGTACTTAAAAAATAGTAAAACTAAAAACAAATGCAAGCAAACAAAGTGGTTTACTTAAAAAAATTAAAAAAACATACAAAATAAATATAAATAAATATTTTACGAGAACAGAAAAAGGAAATGAAGTAATAACTGCCGAACAAAAATATGTTTAAAAATTAAATATGAAAATCAAGTAATAGCAAATAAACACACACAGAAAACCCCCAAAAAATGAAATATTTGCATACACTGGAAACAATTTTAGTGGTAAACAATTTAAATGAAAATAACTTAATACAAAGATTAGTAAAATAATACAAAAAAAAACAAACAAAATGTGGTGAAATTTTTTTACAATTTAAGTGGAGTAAAATGTGAAATGAAAATCGAAAAAATAATAAACACAAATGAAATGAACACATAAGCATAAGTTAATTATTTTTTTATTTAGTGATATACAAGTGAATAAATATAAATTGAAATGAAACAGAGACAGAGATTGTTCCTATGAAACACAAACACAAACACACACTCACAACCATTCTTAATTTGATTGAGAGACACAAAAACCGTTCGAACCATAACACAAAATAGAAATTCAAACAGCAAAAATGTCATTAAGCTTAAGTAATGCAAAACAATTATGAAATAATAAGCAAGCAAATCGAAATGTGAAAAGAACAAAAAGTAAAATTACAACAAATAGCAGGCAACCAATTCAAGAGCAAACTACTTTAGAACGAGACAAATGTATAGAGCACAACAAAACGTAAAGTACGAAAGCAGCAACCAATAAGCGCAACAAATGGCAGAGCAAAGCCGGAAACGCAAAGGCGCAAGTAATGAGAGCAACACAAGCGAACACAGAGAATAAAGTACATATTTTTTATGCGCATATATGTATGTATGTATGTATGTATTGTATGTATTGACATTATCCTTAAAGCTTTGGTTACTATTTTCGACTCGTTTATTTATGGTTTCTCTAAAATGTGCAAAATTACTTGTATGTATTGAAGAATTTTTACGGCGCTCAAGCGACAAGGACCGAGTACGCGTAAGCTTAAAGTAAGTTAGCGATAGTGTTGCAAATATGACTGCACTTGCGTTTCAAACCGAAACAACAGTCGCAGAGGGAACACGTTCGGGTGAAGGTAACCAGAGGAAACAAACCGAGACACAATAATGCAAGGAAACAAATACTTGAACCACAAATATTTATTATTTTAGGCAAATATTCTAGTTACTGATAGGGCAAATTAGGTAATGTAAAGCAAAGATGCGCGACACTCACAGCTCGAGTCGCCGGTCAACAATTGTGAGATGATGACGATGCTGAAATGATAATCCAAACTTGGCAATGAATGATAGGATTACATGTACACCGTACAGAGATATGGGTAACAAATTTATTTTATATAATTACAGGAACATATTTATTTTTTTATAATACTCATGAAAATGAAATGTGAGAGAAATAGTGAAACTAGCTCATGTAATGACATACAGAAAACAGATACGCATATGAAGCGATTAAAAATCGATTATTTGAGTGCAATTTGTGCAATTAGAGTTAGCGAAATGAAATGAACAAATGGTAACAAGTTTGAAATTCACGCTGATGATGTTTTAGTTTTTTTCACTATCAATTAAACTTTGTTTCTGCTGTTATCAATTAATCTCTATTTAATATTTAAGCAGTTTGAGAGTGCGTATTGTCAAAGAACTTTTTTAATTAACATATTATTTAGAAAGATGATATCAAATCGTCTAAAAGTAGTTTTGAGACTCGCACAATGTTGTGAACTTAGTTGAAATTGGTATGAAGTTTTCAACTTCCGGGTTCTAAAAGTCATCAACACAGCCTCTGTCAAATTTGAGATTCTAGTTGGATTGAAATTCACATGAAACGTTAATATCTCTTCAAATTTTCGGCATAAATGCAGTATAGCGAACCCTCGTGAAAAAAATAAATGAGTATGCTTTTATATAGAGGGTTGGCTCCTGAATCTAACAAACTAAATTTTTTTCGATTTTTTCGAGAAAAAAATCCGTTTTTAAAAAATTTTTATAAAAATATTTTTTTTTGCTTTTTATGCACTTTTTATTAGTGCATTTTACGTATCTAATGTTGTACTTTAATAGAAAAGTATGAAAAAGACCTTTCGTTTGATACCCATATCGTGTAAATCAGTTGGAGATTAATTGAGTTTTTTTGATAAAAACTTTGAACTTCGACCCCGAGCCACGCCTTTTGTGGGCGTTTCCCCGGCAAAATTTTTAGTTTGTTAGATTCCCAAAAATACGCCCTATATGGCCCAATTTTCAGTTTTTTTCATGAGGTTTCGCTATACTGCATTTGTTCCAAATTTTCTTCTTTTGAATATATTAATTAAAAACATTATCACACAATATTGTGACTGTGACAAATTAAATTCTGATTGATTTAAAAATGGCATGAAATGTTAGTTATTTTTTCAATTGAGTGATTGTCACAATAGAGATTCTAGTTGGATTGAAAATGCCATGAAATGTCAGTATCTTTCTAAATTTTGTCAAAAATTATATTCTATTTAATTGCAAATGGTCCAATACTAATATTTCTTAAAATTTGTATCCATAGGACGTATCTCATAGTCTTATATAAAATTTTATAAAAGAATGAAATTGGAAGAAAACACTCATTAACACGATTCGGGTTTCAAATTGATGTGAAGCAGTCCACATTGGCTGGTCTTAGTCGAAATGATTTACAAATGCCCCAAGTATTAGTGAAAACTGTTTATTTCTTAAAGTTTAAGATGTTTTTAAGAAATTTTAATGTGATTCAATAGTCATTGTAAAGGATCCGCGCCCTCAAGTTGTGTGGTCTCGTTTATTAATTTGTTTCTCATCACCAAAAATATCTTTCACACTTTCCAGTAACCCATCACTCTCTACCACATCTCTTCGAACATACCATACACTTTCCGTGCAAATTATTTAAGTAGAAAATAATGTTTTTGAATCAATTAAGCGAAAATGTGATACAAAGCAGCTTCAATATTTCAAAACTCCTAATACTGAAATTCGTGTTTGCTTTTCACTCGACAAATTATGACAACTTCCCGCACAATTTCAGAACCCACCTAATCGTAGCATACAGAAACAGCATTTACACCGAGCACCTTTGCGCATATTGTATTGAAATATCTTTTTTAGACGCCACTAAAGCGATTTACCGTATGTTTGTATGTGCACATGTATTGACATTGCAACTACTCGTATGACCTACCTCTGGAAATTATGAAGAATTTTTGCGTAAATATACAACAACACTGCCACCGCCTTCTAGAAACTCTACTTTAAACAATTGGGACACATTTTTGTACCATAGTGTTGCAGATTTTTTCACCAACTCGTTTCAAAACACCAGCGTGAATTTCAAATACTAAACACATACTCGAAACTCAATTCGTCAACTATAACTCTTACTACTAAACTTACTTAAAACCTAACTAAAAACTTCACAGCTTAGCATTATGAATGAAATGCGCCAGACAGGAACGGAACCAGTCGCGTGCAAGGAGATGACCTGCTCCGAGATGATCTGCTCGGCTTCCAACTTTGCTCTAATTTCTAGGCAACTCGACCACACTAGATATATGTACGTATATACCTACATACGAGCGTCTACATGTGTTTGTACTAATGTACCGAGTGCAGGCAAAAAATGCGAATTACTAGAAATCAGACAGACTTTTATGCTACTAGTTATATAATTTTTAAGTAAAATAATTTAGAAAAAATCAAATAAACTATATTATAAAGCATCAGCGTTATTTCACACAGCAATTTTTTTTGTTTGAACTTATAACAAAAAATTAACTCATTTATAAAAAATAACTTCAAACCAAAATAGTTGCAAAAATCAGCAAATCTGTGCAAAACGCGCCTAAAAACACATCTGCACAGAAATCACAAAATATTATTAGAAATTTATTGAAGCAAAAATATCATCTATATGTAGATGGCTACTCGTTTTTTAATTAATTGAAACCGATTGAATTTGTGCTACCGAACTCCACTGTAAATTAATTTAAGTAATTAAGTAGGCAGCATAGGCGTGTGTACATATATGTTTAATATGTACTGGCGCGCGAGTGCAATGGTTTAATGAGCCTAACGATACAATTTGCATACCCACACCTCAATATTTATAAAAATCATTTATATACTTACGAAGGCTGTAAATTTTGTGTAAGACAATTTTGGCGCACAAGCGATCTGGCAGCATTGTGTAGTGACTTTTTGCTTTACTTTGATGCAACATTACATCCCAATCTGCTCAAAGGAGATTTCTGAATTTTTTTTAATAAAGAAATGTACACAAAAAAATACCCACACGACTCTTAACGCCTCATACTGTTGTGTTCCGTATATTCCATGAAATTAAATTCATTTTCGTATCCTATTTCATTCCTTTTGCTTGATAGCCAGATCGCTTTAATGCGCGCCCATGCTCCCATAATTTTACAATTCTTCACAAAAACTCTTCACAGACTTTTGATATCCCATAAACAGTTGTATTGTACGTATATATTGTGTATTTACATGCACATATAACTTTAGTGAATAAAATCCCTCCAATTGAAGCAAAACAAATCTATGACTAATTTTAAAAGCAACCTTCCATCCCTTTCCTATCTCCTGCCCTCGTCTGTGGGTATAGTACAATGGTCCGAATGGACTGAGTCCTATGGAAGGCTTGCAGCCTTCCTGTCTACCCTCACTGGATCCGAATCACTGCATTGTTTCCTAATCAATGTGATCAACGAGTGTTTCCTGCAAATTGTCTACTGCCCTAAGATCGTATAAATTGTACTAAGGCAGTAAAAATTGCAAGTACACTTGTGTCCCATAGTTTTGAAAGTGTTAACCCTCAACTGAACCGCAGCAACTATTGCTTTCTTAAACCCTTCGCTACAAATTTTTACTGGGGAAAGTTAAAATTTTAAATTAATCAATTCAATTTTATTATAATTTAATTTTTTATTTTATTTTATTTTATTATATTATTTTTATTTTATTATATTTTAATTTTTTTTTGGCTGGAAAATAATTAAAATTAAAAATTTTAAATTTCTTTATTTAGAATTCTAGCTAAAATTATTCTGTGAAATGTATCTGAGTTGAAGAAAAAAGTCAAATTAAACATTTCTCTTATTTTTCTGCTTCTTCTTTCTTTACTATGTAAAGATATAACATTCAAAAAACGTGTATACTTATCTTTTTTTAACTTAAATACTCAGTTTATTAATTTTGTATTATTCCTAAAACTCCAAACTATTTTAAGGACCAACAAAAAATGAATTTTTGGAATCATAGAGGGTTCAGATGTTCCCAAAGTAGCACGTTGCCTTATAACAACAATGTAGCGAGGGGGTTAAAGCAGTGGATTCTGTTAAGCATTTTTGATCAATTCTTAACGCTGCTAATAATTTTATATTTTTTACAGGTTTTCGCTTACAAAACTAACATTTAGATTTCAATTCGGCACAGAAAATTTGAAAAACTGCCATTGTTTTACTTAGGCACGTTTAACCCTTTGCATTACAGCAAACCTAATTGCTCTAATTTATGCAAGTATTTATATTAGAGCCGCTTTTATCAAGAGAAACAGTACTATAGAAATTGGTTGATATTGATTTTGTTTTCTAAACGAAATCTGACACAATTGTGTAACTGGAATCGTTACTTCAAAAAATTGTAGCTGGTTAGCCCACATCAAATAAATTCAAATATATATTGAAATAGTTTTACTTTGATGTAAATTTATTTTACATAATGTTTTATGGTTACATCCTTCAATTTTCAATGCTGTATCGCAAAGGGTTATGGTCAGCTTCGAAAAGCAAAACACAGCAGAAACTCTCCATGTGAACTCAACAGTGTTGAGGCCATTACTCAGCTTCTGATAGTTTTATTTTTAATACGTCCACGTCTACTAAGGCAACTCCTCCGGAAAACCCCTTTTTGAACTGCTTCGAAAAAATCACACTTCTCGTATAAGCCTAGAAATGCATATTGCATTTGAGACCTACTTTAATTAACCCTAAGACGAACGGTTTTAGCTAGCTTAAGCGCTCGTTTCACCTTTCTACGTATTAACCGTCGTCGCACTCACACATAGATTTTCGTATCTGTATGTAATATGTACACTTAAGTATCCACACATTGGCTCTTTGGCGCACGAAGGGACAACGGCAAAGAGACCCATGAAATCTTTTTATATGTTTTTTATAAATATTTTCTATTAGCAGTAAATTTTTCTATAAACATGAAAGAGACAACTGTCTACATGTGAAACATTAAAGTTTAGATTTAACAATACAAAAAAAAACAAAACAAAAAGCTTAAACAAACAAAAGGAACAGTAGTGAAACTATAAACTAAAGTGAATCCTGCACACAAAAAGGATAAGACGAATTTAAATTTAAAACACAAACAAAGACAAATGATATTACCAAAACCAACGTACACTAATACAAAAATAGCAACAACAACAAAAGAAAAGCACATAAAATTTCAGCCAAAAATAAATAAAACAACACCGAAACGAATAAAAACAAACAATGTGAAGTGCAGAGGCAAAAGAATATCACACATACGCATATTTCAACACAACAACAAAAAACATAAACATTCAAAAAAGAAAACCAAAATTGAAATGCATAAAAACGACATCGATTTTTAAGTAAACCGTTTATGAGAGTGCAACAAAATTTTTTGTAAAAAATTGTTGATGTTGTTGTAAACAAATTTAGCCAACCCAAAAAAATTACTTAGAAATTATGGAGAGGAAAAATTAATATGCCATAGATGACACTTGTTTATTTGCACCAGGGACGAGGCGCGTTGCTTACAGCAATAACGAACACTGGACACGGCGTACAGGGTGTTGCGGCAGAGCATTGAACAATACAAATCTTAAGGCCTTAATTAAACTCATTATTATTAAATCTACAGTAGTTGCAAATAGTTTAATTCGCAAGTTTTTCTGTAATGTGTGGCAACACGTTTTTGCATAATGCGCGACTTTGTTTTAAAATATAAAATTTATAAGATTTTTTCTAAATATGGCGACACATTATTTTTTATAATTTGTGAATGTGTTTCAAAATGCATATGAAATTGGACATTATATATTTATTTATTGATTTTATTTTATACTGCTTACTTTCTAATCGTTATTTTTTGCTTATTCTTGTTGATATTAAAATTTAGTGTGTTTTAACTTAAAAACTTTGCTCTACTATATACTTTATCAGTGTGTGAAAGGCCCATTTATTTTAAATAATTATTTTTCAATCTTCTTCTCCTAAAGATTCTTTCATAAATTTTCATTTTTCATTTCATAAAATTCATAATTCATAATTCAATTCATAATTTTTTCATAAATTTCTTGCACTTCACTTGAATTACTTAAAGAGCGTTTTTAATGTCAACTTTCAGTTGTCACTTCAGCAACAGCACAACACCCTGTATAGCCCGCCACCATTCCATATTGACTTTTTGTTCGAATAAACTTTACAAATAAGAAAAATAATACTTATAAATTACAAACAAAATAGCTAGTTTATTAAAAGAAAAATCACCGGTTATCTGTAAAATTTCACATTAAAAATGCATTAAAATTAAATAACAAATTATTTGCATACATTGTAATAAGGTTAGTAAATAAAATTCTATAAAAAAGTTTGTTCAATGGAAAAAATGAGAACTTGTTTTGTTTAGCATGATTATATAAAAGAAACCACAATGACAACTAGGCAAACTAATTAATTGTTATAATTTATACATTAATTATGATTAGATTTAGCAACTAATTAAATCTTAAGCTATAAATAAAAAAACGCGAGCTAATTAAAAAAGGACGTTAATTAAAGTGCAGTATCCCAGCCCACCCCACGTCACGCCCATTAAACTCGTAACAAACTAACTAGACCCATGTCGCGCCCCTCCCAACTAAACGAAAGCATTAATTATTGCACAATTAAAAACAATTGAGATTGCATTAAAACAAAAGTAAACTTAATAACAAAACATTAAATTAAAAGGTAAACAAATAGCAGAACAATTAAAATCCCAACAAATTGCATGTAAGATTTAGAAAAACTGCAAAAATTATTATAAAATATCTTTAAAACAAAAGCATGAAATTGAAATTAAATTGCAAAAGTCTGTTGTCGATAAGCGTTATTGACAGACAAAAAACTGTTTCGTCACATTGACGATAATTAATTATGAGCATTAATAAATAATTAGTTTAAATAAATTATTAGCATTAAAATAATTTATGAACAATTGATGAATGAAAAAAATTACCAAAAAAGAAAAATATTGATAAACAATTATTTTCTTTTTTTTGGAAAAAATTTAAATGAAAATAAAAAATCAAATAAATGAAAATAAAGAGAAAACTTTTTATTCGTTCTTGACAATGTTACGTAAGTAATTGTTACTTATTTCTTAACATTGCATCACTATAATTTTTTTAATAAATTACAAACTAATTGAAAAAATATTATTCAAAACCAATTATTTTAATATTTGAGATGAGAGAACGATTTTTTTCCAATGTTGACGTCTTTACGTGAGCAAATCCCACAATCGAAACCGACTTGTTCTTGAATAGAAACTTCTGTACCTTCTCCTACTTTCTTGTAAATACATTTAAGCCCCATCATAAACTACTATATATACATCAAACCATAGTGAAATCAATAAAGTGTACCAGGTAGATGATGTACACTTATTTCTCTGAGTAGCAATTGTCAAAGTGTCAATTTATTTGTGTCAGTTCGATTAACTTTTTCTTTCTTTTGTTGACGCTAACTCCAGAAATATATATTTTCGTAACGTATTTTATGTTAGAAAAACATAGAAACTGCATTACCGGTCGTTTTTTGCAGAGATAGCACGTTTTTCCTAGCATGTAGTTACGTTTTTTGTGTCGGTTTTGGTGCATAACTTTTGGTTATGAACTCTGACATTTGTCAGCCTAATGACAACAACTGTCAGAAAATAAGTGTACGATGAAGAGAGAGTTCCTGCTATTTGGCACACTTTATTAATTTCACTATGCTTCAAACATCCACATCATTAAATGTCATTATTTTATATTTTTTCACACAATTATCCTTTGACCCATATTTCCTCGAATTTCCTACTCTAAAGAATTTCATTTGAGCTGAATGCAACACTGTCTGCAATCGACCGCAACAGCTGTCAATATACCATCGTAAATTCGCCGCAATTCAACTCCGAGTAGAACACTGCAATTCGTCGACCGCTGTCATTTTAATTCAAAAATTCCGTACGTTCTTCCAGCACTTTTATGAGAAAATAAACACAACGAAACAAAAAAGAAAGAAATTTGCCAAAAACAACAAAAAGCAGCCCAAGAAACAATGCCGAGCGAAATAATTACGCTACAACTGGGCCAGTGCGGCAATCAGAGTGAGTATTGAGGCGCACGTACAGGGTGTGGCGAGGCGATGCACTGCGCAGCGTTTGTACCGCCCGCTCACCCAACAACGCTTTTGTTTTGTGTTCAACGTTTGCAGTTGGTTTTGAGTTTTGGAAGCGCCTGTGCCTGGAGCACGGCATATCGCCAAGCGGTGTGCTGGAAGATTTCGCCACCGATGGACTGGACCGCAAGGATGTGTTCTTCTATCAGGCGGACGATGATCACTATATACCGCGCGCCGTGCTTCTCGATCTGGAGCCCAGAGTCATACACACAATCATGAGCTCACCATATGCCAAGGTAAGTCCCTTGCCATGGCGCCGCGCTTGCCCCACTCACTACCGTGACCACTTCAATTGCAGCTCTACAATCCAGAAAATGTTTACCTGTCAAAGCACGGTGGTGGCGCTGGCAACAATTGGGCTTCCGGCTACAGTCAGGGTGAAAAATTGCACGAGGAAATTTTCGATATTATCGATCGTGAAGCGGACGGCAGCGATTCGCTGGAGGGGTTCGTGCTGTGTCATTCTATAGCCGGCGGCACAGGCTCAGGCATGGGCTCATACATAATGGAGCGCCTGTCGGATCGCTTTCCCAAGAAACTCATACAGACGTACAGTGTGTTTCCCAACCAGGACGAGATCAGCGATGTAGTTGTTCAGCCGTATAATTCGCTGCTAACGTTGCGCCGCCTCACCAGCTGTGCCGACTGCGTTGTTGTGCTGGACAATACGGCACTCAATCGCATTGCCACCGATCGACTGCACATACAGAATCCCAGCTTTACGCAAATCAACACACTGGTTTCGACCATAATGTCGGTGAGCACCACAACGCTGCGCTATCCGTCGTACATGAACAACAATCTGATTGGTCTGACGGCGCCACTGATTCCGACGCCACAGCTGCACTTTCTGATGACTGGCTATACTCCGCTGACAACGGATAACGATGTGGGTTGAGTTTTTAGGTTTATTGTCTGTTTTATTTTTTATTGATACGAGTACTTATGAGCGTTTTCCCCTCTCAGCAAACGGTGAATGTGCGCAAAACCACAGTGCTGGATGTTATGCGTCGCCTACTGCAGCCAAAGAATATGATGGTTTCCACTGGGCCGGACAAAACCAATCATCACTGCTACATATCCATTTTGAACATCATTCAAGTGAGCTACAAAACCATAATGGCGAAAGAAGTTGATTTCATTTTTCGTGTATGTTTATTTCATTTTTTAGGGTGAAGTGGATCCCACGCAGGTACACAAATCGCTGCAACGCATACGCGAACGCAAGCTGGCCCAGTTCATACCGTGGGGTCCCACCAGCATACAGGTGGCGCTCTCTCGCTCCTCGCCCTATGTGCAGAGCAGCCATCGTGTCTCCGGTCTCATGCTGGCTAATCATACCAGCATATGTTCGCTTTTCGAGCGTGCACTCGGCCAGTATGATAAGCTAAAGAAACGCGGCGCTTTTCTGGATCAATTCCGACGCGAAGACATCTTCAAAGACGACTTATCGGAGCTGGATGATTCGCGCGATGTGGTCGATTGTCTGGTGCAGGAGTACGAGGCAGCAACGCAGCCAAACTATTTGCACTGGTCAGCGAAGAAGGGTCTGGAGGAATAGATGATGAAAAACGCCAATTCTCTTCGACTGCCTCAATGCCTCCACGTTGCCATAATACTCCGGTGTAGCGTTCATCATCTGCTTATTTGTAATCTTTTTTTATAACTAACGTTTTGTTAAATACTCGACATAATTTTGTATTTTTCACTCATACTTTGTTCTTTCATTTTGCTTTGTAGCAACATCGACAATTGTTACGTGCACAATAATTTCAATATTGTTAGTCGTGATCATGATGAAACTATAATTTCACCATGAGTCGTGATAGCATTTTATCATATTTGACATTATTTTATTCATTCTTCACAACACATGTCATTGCGATGGCTTTGATGTCCAAACAAGCACAAAAACACCGTACATTTGTCGTTTCCTATCTAAAAGTAAAAAATACAATAAACTGTTTATGACTTTAAACTTGAATGAATAGTTTTGTGCAAATATGAGGTTTTAGAGTGAAATTATCAGAAGAGATCACTAAGTTCGCTGTAAACAATGTGTTGCAGTCCGCGTGGCTTATCAGCTTTGTGGTAATAAGTCTTGTGTATTCCGAAAAGTTTAGAGCCGTAAGTAAAAATTTACGTAAAGTTCATTTCTAAAAACAAATTGAATTTTTCATATTAAAAAAAGGCAAGGCTTTCAATGAAACAATTTTTATAAAATTCAGTTTTACCAAATACATGCTTTTTAATCTATCGAAAATTTGACTCGTTACCCGTAACATCTTAATTGTTTCAAACTAAAAAAATTTGAGCCCTCAAAGTTGATAAACAAATTGGGTAAGCTCTACTTTTAAATTTTTTTCTGCATGAGCGATCTGACTTTACTTCTTTCTTCCTAATAATCGAATAAAAACGCTTAATCGAGCGAGGCAACTTGTGACTGGTGTTTTGGGAAGAAGAAGACTGACGGCAAATTAAAAGAAATTTCGACTACTCAGAATTCGTACAGGCACAAAGTGAAATCAATGACTGATAGTAACTGCTGAAATAAACGGCAAAGAAATGACATAAATTCCGTTAACACAGAATCCGGTTTGATGTGTGAAAAAACTTAACTTTTTGCATGCAGTTGAGTGCAGTGGATATTATAAGCATTTAGTAATTAAAATAAAATACTGTGATAGCCAACAATTTGGCATATTTGTACGAACAACTGATGAACACATAAACTACGTAAGTGCAGTGTTTTCCTTCTTATCTGCGACAGACTTCCGCCGCATACAAAACGTTTAATCGGTGGCCAATGCGCTGCCTAGCGCGCCAGAATCTGCGCTTAAACAACTGCATGAAATTAGTAACCTTGCGCAAAACTTGTGTCAGTGCCCGGAGAAACGAGAACGCAATAGCACAAAAATCGCAAGTGCATCATGAATGGGAAGCTCAACAGAGTAGTAGCAACTAGGGCTGCAGCCAACCTCTGCGATATTTCGTTTTCGCCTCCAACGGTAAAATCAGCTGAGCAAATCGGCTCGTTTGCGGTGCTCGATTTGGAGACAAATGACTTGCCCAATATTTGGTCCAAAACCGCCATCGCCGAGTTGTGCATATACGCGTTTGCCGCTACGGAACTGGAGGTAGAGCCTCTGGACACGCCTGTGTCGCCGCCAGCAACACCGCGTGTGCTACATAAGCTGACGCTTCTGTTCAATCCGCGACAACGAGTGGCTCCGAGTGCGGAAAAAGTCACTGGTAAGTTGCCTGGCCTCGATTAGTTGTCGAATGCCGAGTTGACCTGTTTATACATTCCAGGCCTGAGTAACGAGATACTGGAGCATGAATCCCACTTTGACGAAAATGCAGCAAACACTGTGATAAACTTTATAAAACACCTACAACAACCAGTGTGCCTGGTGGCACATAACGGCAACATTTTCGACTTTCCCATAGTCAAACATAGTTTTGAAAAATTGCAAATGGTTCGGGTTGGATTTATTGCAAATGACGACAGATTCCCTACTTGACTTGTTTTTTGTTTCAGCATTTACCCAGCAATGTAATGTGCTTGGATTCGTTGCGAGCATTTGTGGATATGGATAAAGAACTTGAATTTGTATTGTTGAAGGATTTCGAAGCTGACGTGCAAATTGTCAACGAAGACGTTTCAGCAGTCATCAGAACAAACCGTTGCTCTGTGCCGAGTATGGAGCCAATGGATGTGGCGCTGCCATCGCCAGCAGACGCAGTGACACCGCAAACAACAGTTCCGAACGAAATCGATTGGCGATTATTAAATGAAACAACGCCGAAACGACCTTCTAAAGCAACTATGAACGCGTGTGGCAAACGTTCGCGCACTGCGCTCGAATTCAATAACATTTCAACGCCGCGAAAAAGACGACGCGTGTCGCTGAGCGTCTGCCGCACCCTATTTCGAACTCAAGGCACATGGAAATATCCGCCAAAAAACGATTATAAGCTGTCAAACATTTTTCGACGCAAATTCGATCAGAATCCTTTGCAGGCGCACCACGCTGAGGCCGATGTGGACATGCTTATGAAACTGATGCAGACGTACGGCGTGCAATTCTTGGCATACGCACAAAACCACGCGATGCCATTCGCCAAGGTGCAGTCGCATCTATCAAAGCGCGGAGCGCTGTGAGCAGGCGTTCTGCCTTTGTTATTGCATGTTGCGAACGTATGAATTCCTTAGCGTACGTTTATACACGTACACACCTTTTATATTCGATTTAATATGGGTTTTATATTGTAATTACATACACATGTGTACGTCGTACGTAATTTTAGTAAATATTAATCGTAATAAATTTTACACGTTGCTTGTCGCGGCGAAAATATCAATTATTACTTTTGTTTCCGGTGTAGAAAATGTGTAAATGAAAATCTCCAAGCGTACTGTTTAGTTATTTTCCATATATCAATTTTTAATCGTCATTGGTTTCAATTTATTTATTACGCTATTTTTGAATTGTCGCTTTTGTGGCTTAACGACGCTAAACTTTAGAATTATAATTGTTTTTTTTTTCAAATTGTTCTCAATGCTTTAGTAAACATGATTAAAATGTCCATTCACAAAATGTGTTCGCCCATATATATATATTCATTATATTCAAACCCATACTCCGTTTTCAGCTCTAGTTTTCGCAAAAAATGGGCGTGTCACTTTTTCGAATTTTCCTTGGCTTTTTTGTCGTTTTCGACTGTAATTTCTGAACCAATAATCTTATCAACATGATTTTTATATAGTTGCACTAACAACATCTCACGCCATCTTTTCTGACATTCATCAATTTTATGCGTTCTAAATTGGCGTTGTAATAAGGTTTCAAAGTAGGAAAATATGGAATTTCAAGGCGTTTTTTCTGATGGCGAAAATCGAACAGATGTTTCATAAATCCAGTTACGAAATATATGAATATCTTAAGAAGAAACATCAAGCAATACAACACAGCCAAATTATTTGGCGGAATACACATTCGCATCGAAATAATAGCAAAAAGGTACCATAGTAATTTTCAGTCGTTTTCCTTAAAAAATTAGAGGCCTCAAAATATGCTCTTTTATATGTTCCGTTTATAGTCTGAAAATACAAGCAAAAAACAAAAATATTTTTGAATTGCTCGAAACAAAAAAATTAAAAACTTTACATATTTTGAGGCTCCTAATTTTTTAAGGAAAAGGACTGAAAACGACTATGGTACATTTTTGCTATTATTTCGATGCGAATGTGTATTCCGCCAAATAATTTGGCTGTGTTGTAATGTTTGATGTGTCGGCTTTCATTATACACCTAACTCGTTAATTGATTTACGAAATTGTGTATGTTTTTGACCATCAAAGAAAACGCCTTAAAATTAAATTGTTTCCGACTTTGAGGTCCAATTACCGCGGCATTTAAAACTTATAAAAATAAGTTGCATCGAAAAAGAAGCCGTGCGGTGTTGTTAATGCGATAAGGTGAAAATCATGTCAATCGGTTTTTTGGTTTAGAAATTACGATCAAAAATATGGAAAAAGTAGAGGAAAAACTGAAAAAATGACATGGTACCTATATCTCACAAACTAGAGCTGCTAGAAAAAATCTGAGGATAGATTTGAAATCAGCGCACCCAAATTAGTAAGAAACAGTAGAAAAACTCCATGCAACAGAAAAAATGTGTTTTTTTTGTTGTGCTGTGTAATAGTTTAAATGTTAAATTAATTTACAGTACTGAGATGCGTGAGCATTCTATGTGTATGTGTGTGTGAGTATGTAAAAAAAAAGCGAATAAAAGCGCAATACTTCCGTTAATCCAGGAGCATGTTCTCGTCGCGGTGCGGCTCGGCGCGATCTCTTCTGCGTAGTAACTAAGTATATGCATATGACAAAAAGGAAATAACACAGCACATGAATTTATGTTGGCGGCCGCCGATCGTAGTCGCCGCGCCGG